>CM056195.1:8033253-8633253 GCA_029692085.1 Gymnothorax javanicus | reverse complement strand
TGATAAAATAGTGCAGTTTATAAGGCATATAACTCATTTCTCCTAGATTTTATGTCTTACCAGAAGGTCCTATGAGATATACTGCAGTCTGTTTTTTCACAGGAGACCTGGCTTATACAGCAGCCATAAATACTGTATAAAAAGACTCACAAACACTGCAGTAACACAGAGAACACTTGTACTGAGTGTGTTTCACAGTGATTTGTCAATGTTTCTTTGCCAGCAAATACATGAGTACAGGCATGCATGCATACATACAAACAAACATATGTGCATACATACATACATACATACAGTACATACCTAAATGCATACATACATACTTAAACTGCTTTCATACCGGACGCAAAACGAATTTTTCGTGCGACAGATTACATTCAAAGTCAATGCAAAGACGCGAATACACGCGAAAAATACGTGCGAAAAATTCGTTTTGCGTCCGGTGTGAAAGCGGCTTTACTGTCACGCCTCCCTCCTGTTCCCTCCAGCTACCTGCCTCTTGCAGTTATTCTCCTGCCACTTGTTAAGTGTTAGCACCTGATTCTTGTTCATTAATTATCTCACCCTTTCGTTCCAGTCTATTTCAACCTCTCTCCCTCACTCCCAGGCAGGTAGCCTTATATTGTAACACCGACATTGTAACCTTTATATCGTAACACCTATACTGTAACACCATATAAAAGAGCACTCTGCTTCTTGTTCTTTTATGACTTTGAGTAGTTTATATTTTCTGTTCTTCCTTTTATTAGCACCTTGATTAGTATTTAGAATTGTGGTTTTCGCACTTGGGTCCTCTACTTATCTCACTCTCCTCTTTTCTCTGTAGCTTGTTTCACAGGAAACTTCCTTCCTACAGGGCTGCTTGACTGGACATCAAATCAGCACCTGATGAACAGCTGCATTACGTGCAAATAGTGTGTATGTTCATGCAGGCTCATAAGCTATTTGAAAAGGCGAAGAAGAATGTGATATGATATTTGTCCATTACATTGACTTTGCAAGTAAATTTGTGATTTGAATTGACAAAAAATAAATCACATTTCAAAGATTTTAATCCAAGAGAGGCAATGATACATTATGAGAGCCAAGCCAAGTAACTGAGCCCATTAATACTGTATTACAGAACCAAGAAACCTCTTCCTTGGTAGAAAACTTTTCTGTATTTAATCTTTACTTGTGCAGCCTACAATAAAATTGCAGTTCTGTTGCTTTTCTATAACTAAACACAAATGCGAAATACTAGCTATTCTGATGTGATTAAGATGCTAAAATAAAGTTCTGCTGCTGTAATATACTCAGTGCATAAGCTATTAAGTCTGCAGACTCAATCCCAATTCACAACAGTGCTGACTACCAGACAGAGGAGGGGTTTCAATCAAATCAAAAGTTCTGCCGTTATTCTATTTGGGGGAATGAAACGTTGGTAATTTTGAGGTGTTCAATAGCTTGATTTCACTGTAATATTCATGGTATTTATTTCCGCTCCTCTCTGATTTGTGTTGGCTTTAAATGACTTGGCTTATGGCTGTTTTCTCCTAGAGCTGGGTAGGTTAGCCGTTTTTTTGCTTCTTTTATTACCTTGCCGGCGACAGAGTCAGCGAGACAAGGTATCGTAATTGGTGCGGTTTGTTTTTTGTTTGTGTATCCATGTGTTAAAAATCTAGCGTCTACATGGTTGCGCTGATTGATTTCAAACTTTCACAGAAGGTGGGCAATGGTCCTTAGATTACCGAATTAAATTTTGGGGTGATCGGGTCAAGGTCAAGGTCATCAGAAATGCCAAATGTTTTTTTTTTTTTTTTAACTTCCTTCAAATTCGTCACACTGATTTCAAACCAAAATGTGCATCTTGCAATTTTGCTTCCAAACCTATGCTGCATGATGGCGTAGCTTTGATAGGCTTTGTAGTGATTGCGGGTTAAATGTCAGGGGGGTCAAGGTCATCGGTGAAAATAGTATATTTTCTATTGTAACTCAAAAACAGTTGCAGATAGACAGATGTTTACTATTACAAGCATATAGGAACTCCTATTTGGGCTTTTATTTGACACCATGAACTTTGACCTTGAGTGACCTAGAAGGGTCAAACTGAAGGTAACGGATTTTCAAAGGACTATAAGTTCTAAACGGTTGAGGTCACAATTGTAAAATTGAGTCAGTATAAAAAGCCTTAAAATAAGCGCTGGCAGGCGAGGTTTGTTTTGCCTGGCAACACTTATTTTGAATTGTTTTTATAATTGAAGGTCCCAAATCATAGTGCCACAAATAAAGAGACCAAATAAGTGCACTCAATAAGTGCTCTCAAATTTCATCACGCATTTCCTCGACATGGCTATTTCTTCTGTGCTTTGTCTGGAGACGACACAGGAAGCTTGATTCATGACTTTAATCTAACCGACAGGATAACTGAAGTAGCTTTCATTTTGCTGTCAATATGTATTATAAATAATTTAAGCACTACGCCACAAAAAGAGGTAATAAACCTTGTCCTTGCATCAGAAGGTTAATCTTCTTGATCTTCTGGTCACTGCTGTAGATTACAGAACATTAAAAACTTCATTGCTAAGCAACCGATATAATTTACATCTCTTTGACAGGAAGTGGAATTTTACCTCAAGTACTCCACTTAAAAGGAGGGGCTATTCTTAATGTTGTTATTCATGGTACCACTAACATAGCCCAAACCAAGGTTTTTCTAAAAAGAAAACTAGCACTATGGCATTTCAATCAAAATGACGATATTCCCAAATGTGAGGGATAACTTTGATTTGTCTGTTTAATTTTATCCATTCTGGAAACAGATAAGTACAATATGAATGCATGGATGACGGAGTGTTTATTCCGCCCAATTTGCGGCACCATATCCGACCAGCAATCCCCCTCAGTGAACCGCATGTGTGACCACATCAGCAGTATTTGTCCACTGTTTACACTTGGCTTCCTGTTCCAGGTCAACAACAGCGGATGGGTCCATAACAAACAGATCAGCGAATGCTTCAGAGACCATGAGCTCACACAAAACGTTCCACCTCCACTGACTCAGAGCGCTCGAGTCTCCTAGCAACCGAGGTGCTCGGAACATTCTTATGGGGAGAGACTGTGAGAGAGACAGTGTCAGTGAAAATACTGAGCAGGGTATCGCACAGGTGTAACCAGGTGTGTTGTGCGGGTATGTTGCGTGGCACATAGCTTTTAAAAAGCTTGTGTAATGTTTCCTGTCTTGAATTGTTCTGATTATCATTTCAGTTTATATCTACGTAAAGATGGCCCGAAAGAATCATTAAAGACGTACAAATTTCACAGCCTGCATGCATGTGTTTTACAGTCTTCATCCTCCCACTTTGCACGATTTTTTTAAATGGGTCATTCTGACAATATCGTGACAGGGCCTTTACTGTACTTATTGGTCATGAAATAGTTAAACTTTTTGGAGGTGCCCTCACATAAAAGACATCAATGTGTAACTTAACATTTTCCATAGGAATTAAAAGTGGTTTGAATTGATTACTTTGTAATTCTTTTCAAATTACCTCTAAAAATGACCACAACCTTCAGCACATGGACCATGGCGGCCATTTGCACACTGTGGGAAAAACAGCTTGTCCCACAAGCCAGGTGATTTAGGGCCATTTAAACACATTTTTTGAAATTCCTTTTTCATTTTAATGTCATGCGCTAAACATAGCATAAAGATCTATCAACTATTTTCATAAAAAGAATAAAGCAAGTATAAAATAACAAAAACCTAATTTAAAAATTACTTTTTCCCTACATTTCATGCCATTGGTGTCACAAATTTTAAAACCCTTATTTTGAAATCAAAAGAAGATGTGGGTAAGTGCTTTTGCAGTCAAAGTTCAGAGGAATGAATGGCTGTTTACACCTGCACATGATAAGTTTTTTTCCACACTCAGTAAGTTATCAATTTATTAATAATTTCATTTTTTACATGGTAAATTTCAAAATATTATTGGCGTTACAACTTTTAATGTTTATATAACAGGCTTTTTACCAAAAAAAAAAAAAAAAAAAAGGATTTTGTGACTGAATGACTGAATTTACAAAGGTTAGTACAATTAATAATGTGTGCTATAAGATGCTGTTGACCCATCCTGGAAAGTACATTTTTTTTGGAAATGTGTCACAGATGTTATTGTCTCTAGTGTAATGGCCTGTGCATGTAATACCAGTGTCCTTTATGAACTGCAATGACTTAAGGTAATGGAACTTCACTGATGATGAAGAATATGAGTTATTGAAAAAGAATTTCATTACAATTACAATCTCCTTAAAGACACTAATGGACTTCATGGCAATCTTATGAGCAGCATAATGAATAGCACTTATTTACAACACTGGCTCATATAGGGCATCCCTGAATGCACAAACACATACCAATAACAGTGAGCCGAGCTGGGTTTCACTCATTTCAACTGACAAGAGGATGATAAGCCCCAAACTGGAACAAAACCACCAAGACAGCAGGACGAACAATTGGATGGTCCAATGAACCTTGAAACAGGAATAATAAAATAAAAATCCATATTCAAGGTAGCCTACATGATTATTTGTAATCCCAGTGTGTTGAAAAATATTTAATGATAATCAGTGAGTATGGCAACATGAGTTAAAATCTGAACATTTTGATTATCAGAAAGTCACTATATTTTGAGAATGACCCAAATGCTGGTAGCTATGTAAAAGTCTTTTTAAGGGACCCTGTGGGACAAATAAGGAAAAAAAAGGTTGAAAAAACGTAATTTCACTTTTTTAATGCTCCCTGTGTTTTACAAGAAAAGAAATAACAATTCAACTCACATATTCTTCATATGTTTTACTTACATTTTGAAACTCACTGCGCTGAACTAAGGAGACCAATTTTCCTAAGTGCGAGGAAATCTTTCCTTTCGTCACCATCAGTTTTGTTGAAGTCTGTACACTGTTAAGCTGGCGCTACGAATAATTCGCAGTGGCGCTAGGATGCATTGGAGAAGAATATGCTCAGCCACGGAGCAAAAATATGATTGCGGGTCGCAATGAAGGCTTTGTTCGCCATCTAGTGGTAGAAAATTGGACTACAACATGTAGGCAGGAAAATCTTCAACTTCAACTCAGAGCTCTTAGGTTGGTTCCTTCCATTTCTTTCATGCTGCAAGTTATTTTTTGCTTGTGAGCAGTTGCAAGAATATTTAAAAACATATTTTTGTATCCAAAAGAGAAGTACTTGAATGATGATGGAATAGAGAAGGGGTGAGGGGTACCCCAATTTATACCGCTTAAATCTTCACTCTCAGATTTTGAGAGATTCATGCACCCTCTATCCTAAATCAAAAGGAAAATATGGCTTCAGCTGGCACCTGTTTGTTCTCTGAAAAATTCATCAATGGCAGAAAAACACGGGGAGTCACATTTTCTTATTAATCCTAATGAGACACAAAACTGTTGCAACCTAATTGGCTGGTTCCTGTGGGGACTTTCTGTTTTTGCTTTTGCACAGATAATCACTTCACACCCACATGCTGCCGGCAAAGACACACAAATCAAGTCTGGAGCAGCATCACTCCTCTCTGCCCGCGTCTTCCATTTAATATGCTAAAAAATAATTATACTGTATTTTGACATCATATCAAATGAGAGAAAAGGAGAAACTCGAGGATTGCTGACATCAAGATGTAGATGGACTATTTATGACAGCAAACACCAATCCATCCAGAGATTTTATTTATAACAATGGAAAACCTTACGGTAAGCATTGTTATTTATAATTTTTGTGTTTCTTCCTGGTATACAAAAAATAGTAGGCTGTGCAGTACATTTTTTCAACCACTGTCAATGAAAATATATGGTAACATATGTTATAACAGCTCTTAACCGAATATATGTGAGGATTATTCAAAATTTAACATTTTGGATTTCTCATTGCTTACTTAAAATCAACGTAAAAAAGTTTGTCCTGCATTATTATTTTACTCTAAAGTTATGAGGAATTATTTAAGTTAATTATGTGAAATGTTACATTATTAATTTTCAGCAAAATATTTCATGAACCAAAAAAAGTAAAGGATCATAATTAGTTTAAATTCTCATAATTCTATGCAGTGTGGAACAACTCACTTTGACCTAAGAGTGTAACCCTTTAATGAAAGTAAAGCAAGAATTAAAATCTATGAGCATATAGCCTGCAATAGGAAGAGAGCCTTTGAGTAATATCTGAGATATGCGGAAGTTTGCACTTGGAATTATTATACACAGTCATTTTTGGTTCGAGGATTTTTTTTTTTTACAATTATAAGGATTATGAACGGAAGATTTTGTTTCCAAAACGCAATAAGTGCCAAAATTGCAAAAATTGAGATAATACCATAGAGCGATAGCCCTGTGCTTCTTACACATGGAGCAAAAATTTGTTTTTAGAAATTCACACTAGAAGGTGTATTTTTTCATGGTCAAAGTTTCTGTTTTTCTATAACATGCCATAGGCGTCAACATAGAAAAAGCTGATTTACTCAAAATGAGTAAAATGGATGTATTGCATTTTGGAAACTAACTCTTCAATTGCTGCCATTTAAAATGGTGTCACAGTCCGATAACTAATGGACCACACTGCGTGGTATATTTGCTCATAAATGGGATACATTAGCGATTTGTTGCCTCAAATACAGCAAGAGCAATGGCGGGAGATCATGAACAAGAAGATGCGCTTCCCGCCGGAGCTGATGGCAGCCGTACAGGAAGGGAACGCGGCGGAGATAAGCAGGCTACTGGTCATGCCGGACGGCATCCTTCGGCAGCTGGACGACACCGAGGACCGGCTCTGGAGAGACTCGCTGAACCTGGCCATCCGCCTGGGCAAAGAGGACACCATCGTGGCGCTGCTGGAAGCCGTCAAGTTCGACTTTCGGCAGATCCACGAGTCCCTGCTGGTCGCCGTGGACACCAATCAGCCGCATGTGGTGAAGAGGCTGCTAGACCGGCTGGACCAGGAGAAGGGCATCGGCAACAACAAGGTGGACGTGCGCTCCTTCTCGCTGGCCATCTTCGACCACTCCATCGACGACTCGCAATTCGCGCCTGGCGTGACCCCGCTCACCCTGGCCTGTCAGAAGGACCTGTACGACATTGTCAGCATGCTCACCCAGAAGGGCCACGTAATCCCGCTTCCGCACGCCATCTCCTGCGTCTGCCTGGAGTGCCGAAACGGTCGCCAGTACGACCTGCTCAAGTTCTCGCTGTCCCGCATCAACACTTACCGCGGCATCGCCAGCCGCGCCTACCTGTCCATCACGTCCGAGGACGCCATGCTGTCCGCCTTCCGCCTCAGCCGCGAACTGCGCAAGCTGTCCAAGAAGGAGCCGGAGTTCAAGGTGCGAGAGAATTTTGCTTCATTATGTCATCCTGGTAACAAAATACAAAAAAGCAAACAAGATTCCAAATTAAACCCCTTTTCACAGAATACAAAAAATGCCAATTTTTCCTGTTATTCATGAGCTTATTTAGGCTTTATAGCTCAGTATTTGTGTCACAGAGACTGTGGAAAATTATTCCAGTGAAGCAAGACATTTGGAAATTCAATTACAGAATTATTTAGGAATTAGATTTTGGAATTTGGATGGATGATGATTCACATCATTAATCCAAGGCAGCTGGTTCTCTACATTGGTCCTAGGGGGGCCCACTGTGTATGCTGGCTGTTTTCCAACCACAACTGCTATTTTAGGTTATTAAAGAGCTGTTAATTTGTTTTAATTCAGGTGCTTTTCATCTTTAGAGAAGTTATTTACCCTCTACATGTTGACAGAACTATCCATGCATGCCATGAAGAATGGAATTAACACAGTGATACAAATATGAAATATCCACATTGTGATATATTGGGAAAACTACATTAAAAGAGGGAAAAAACACTTTACTGATCAAAGTAAAGAAAAAGTAGGTTCCTAACTGGTGAAAATGAATTGGCATATGGTGGCCAAAAACAAAAAAAATTACAAACTTATCTCACAAGTGAATAATAAACTCAAACTTGTTTGGTGCCATGATTATGTCTTCATGCTCAAGAAAGTATTTCAAAAGAACTTAAAACACTTGTTTTCAGCAACGCAATTTGGATCTTATTGATTTCTTCAGTGCCTAATTTGATCTGCTTATAACTGCTATTACCAGAAATTACTTGCAATATAAAAAAAAGGCATAATGCATTGAAAAATATTTCATTCTTCATGGCATGCAAGTATGTGTCTGTAAAACTGTGGCATGAGAGGGTAACATGAACAGGAACTAATCAGGAAAATTTTGCGGCCTGTTAAAATCCTCCAATGCTATTGCGTTTGGAACAAATCCCAGGATGCTTAGTGGGCCCCCAGGACCAATGTTGAGAACCATTGATCTAAGGATTGTCACCCCTTCATGCCCCCTGGAATTAACTCTTTTCCTGGAGGTGTCATTACTGTGACAGGATCTCAGCTTTGATAATCTAAATCAACGAAGTTGTTCAGAGGTTAAGTTTTGCCCCGTTTGTTAGCCTGTCTGTCTCTCTGTTTGTAAGCATGAGTACGAACAAAGTTTTGATCCGATTTTGACGAAACTTCATGGGGAGTTCATACATGACAACTGTAATTGTAGCCTCCGGACGAAGTCGGGCAGCTTCTATGGATTCGCGTGTGTCGTCTCCGCCACCGCCGCGTCTGCATCTGTAGACGCTTCCTTGTGGACGCTCTACAGGCTGTATTTTTTTTTTTTTTTTTTTTTGCATTTCAATCCCACCCGAATCTGAAATGGCCAATTGGGTAACTATGTACAAAGCTTGCTCGTATGCGACCCCGTGTTGCCAATTCAGGAGAGTGGAGACAGTTCGCAGCTCTCCTCCGAAGCTCGCGCCTGTCAGCCACTGCTTCTTATACACTCATTGGTTGAATCCTCGCAAGTTCAGAACAAGGGCGGAGGATACCCAAACATGAACAAGCTCAGAATCCTCCTGACGAGCGCCTGGCTGGCCAACAGGAGGCGCTTGAGCAACGAACAAAGCAACCATTATATTTCCCTTCCCGGCAGACCCTTCCCAATTTGCATCCCTGTAACGCAATGGCCAATTGTGCGCTACTCTGAAAAGCAGCCGACCACGGCCGGTTGGTATGACCGGGCTCGAACCTGCGCCGTGATAGACACTTCTGCTCGGCAATGCGGTGCTTTAACCGAGTGAGCTATCCGGCAGCTCTACAGGCTGTAATTTTTGACCAATTACTTTCATATTTGGTATGAACATGTCTTATACTTCACTCATGACAGCTATCAATTTTGGTTGCCATGGCGAGAGTGCTGGCCGAATAATATGCAAATTAGTGGCAAAACATAGAGATTTCCTTGTGTACGCAGTACAGGCTGCAATTTTTGACCGATTTCTTTCATATTTGGTATGAACATGTGTTACACTTCATGAATGACACCAATAAATTTTGGTTGCCATGGCGACAGTATTGGCCAAATAATGCGCAAAAAAGGGGAGAAGCGGGCTTTCAGGGGCTACACCCATGCAGTTGCGGCCGACCGGACTGTCTAGTTGTGATTAGATTTTCAGTTAAGCATCAAAGGTCAAGGTCAACATTCCCGATAAGGTCAAAAGCTATGGTGCATGCAGAGGTATGAACTCCATCGAGTGCCCCTCTAGTTTTACTGTGGGAATGCTCTCGTGTGCTATTATAGCCCCAGTACCTGGCCCTGGAGGAGCTGTGCCAGGACTTTGCGGTGGAGCTGCTTGCAATGTGCCGGAACCAGAGCGAGGTCACCACCATTCTCAACAACTGCGGCGAAGACAGCGAGGATGAGCTGGATGAACAGACTTTCGAGGAGGGCATCCCAAACCTGGCACGCCTCCGATTGGCTGTCAATTATAACCAGAAACAGGTGGGGGGTAGTGTGGGGCATTGTGGGTCAGGGGGCTGGGACAGGGCAAGGAGTGGAGATGCCTCACAATGAAGTCGTGCCCAGACTGTAATCTGAATTGGACAAAAAATTTGATTTGTGACCAAGCAATATCAACTGATACTGCTGCAGGCAAATACTATCAATTAATGCTGCACATAAACTACATTTATCAATAAAACGGCAATATCGGGGACTCTGCTTCATGTTCTAAGTTGAATTGTGTGACTTTACAAGCAACTGCAGCATTTCAGTTTATGTGCTCACATGTTAATCTGTTTCATCTGATGGTCAAAGGGTCTGTTCCTAAGTAAAATCATTTTAATTTTATGCACATGCAAGATTCCCTCCTGCACAGTTGTGTTTTCTATACTAGTTATCACGTCCATGTTAAATTACACTGCAACATGGGAAATATTCTCAAAGTACGCTTGAGGTGCTTATAAATGTAACCTTTTCTTCCCCAAGTTTGTAACTCACCCCATCTGCCAGCAAGTGCTCTCGTCCATTTGGTGCGGCAATCTGACCAGCTGGAGGGGCAGCAAGACAGCCTGGAAGCTGCTCGTGTCCTTAGGGATCTTCTTAGCTATGCCATTCCTGTGTCTCATCTACTGGATAGCCCCCAAGTCAAAGGTCAGACTGATCGCCAATCACGTTGACTACATTCTTCCTCGTTACATTCCACTTACTTACATTCAAGATTTTAACTACAACTCAGTTTCCAAAAAAAGTTGGTACGCTGTGTAAAATGTAAATAAACACAGAATGCAATGATTTACAAATCATTTAAAGTGTTTGTTTAAGGGGTCTTCAGGGTAAAGTGTAAAAATAACCAAAATAATGTAAAAACAGAAATAAACATATTCAACATGATTTTAACCTCATAAAATGTAGTATTTTGATAAAAAATTTACATGGTTGCCATGGAAACGGAACTTTAAGGACAAAATCTGAAAGTATTTTGTGGCACTGATATTTCAATAAACCTATGGTCAGATTTTGCTCAAATTAGTCTCATATGAAAGGTTTAAGATAGTTCTATGAAATGGCATAGGATTTTTTTGTTTGGAACATTTATGAATATTTAATGAGCTCTGTTATGTAACCATAACGAAAATCGCTATCATCAACTTGCTTCATTTTCAAAATTAACCCCCTTTCGATGTGCCTATCTAGAAAATCCTATGTCATTTCATAGATCTCCAACAGATACAACTTCAGTCCAAATTTCAAGTCAATCAGGTAAATATTAGTGATTTTCTGAATGCCACAAGGTTGAAAATCTGTCAAAATTGTGATTTTCAGAAATTTGCATTTAAACTCACAAGTTACAATTGAGGCAGAGAAAAAACATAGATTCTTGGTGTTTACTAACATCTCACTGCATTCCTTTATTTATTTTATTTATTTTATGTGAAAATCAAAAATATTGCAGTTTTTGAAAAAAAATGAATTTTTTTCCCTGAAGATCCCTTAATTGAAAATAGTACAAAAACAGCATATAAGATGTTGAAAATGAAAATTTATTGTTTTCCTGGAAAATATGTGCTCATTTTGAGTTCGATGCCAGCAACACATTTCCAAAAATGTAGGAAAATGGGTCAGTTCCCCATAGAATGGCATCACCCCTTCTTTAAGAACACTCTATAAGCATTTGGGTACTAAGGGGACCAACTGCTGTAGATTTTAAATGTTTTCCCATTCTTGCTTAATGTAGGATTTCTGCTGTTAACCCTTCCTGACCTCCTCCTTCATATTTTTTTGTTTCATAAATATTTTCAGTGGGTGACAAAACAGAACTGCAGGCAGGCCAGTTTAGCACTCAGACTCTTTTACTATTCGGTCATGTCATTGAAATTTCACATTTTGATTGGCCAGGCCACAGGACAGTTTTCCCACTATGCTTCAGTTGATCTTAAATGAGCTCAGGCCTAAAGAAAGTGGCAGCGTTTCTGGATCACGTTTATGTATGGTTTTGCGTTACGTGGTAGAGTTTTAGCTTGCATTTGTGGATGCCGTGACCAATTGTGTCCACTGACAGCGGTTTTCAGAAGTGTTCCTGAGCCCATGCAGTGATCTCCACCACTGAATTCTGTCAAAAGTGCTGCCTGAGGGCCAGAAGATCACAGCCATTCAAAACTAGTGTTTGGCCTTGTCCCTTGAATACAAGGATTTCTCTGGATTCTGTGAATCTTTCAATGATATCATGTACCGAAGATGACAAAATCCCAACATTCTTTGCAATTTAACATCGACAAACATTATTTTTAAATTGTTGAACTCTTAGCCCATGCAGCCTTTCACAGCGTGAAGCCCTCGCCATCTTCACTTCTGAAAGACTCAGCCTGTCTGGGATGTGCTTTTTTACACCCAGTCACATTACTGCTCGCTGTCAATGAATCTAATTAGCTGTGAGATATTCCACCATGTGTACTTTTTAGCATGATGCAACTTACCAAGTCTTTTGTTGTCCCTGTCCCAACTACTTTGAAATGTGTCGCTAACATCAAATTTGGAATGAGCTGATATTTTTCAAAAACAAGGAAATTTCTCAGTTTCAACATCTGAGATGTAGTCTATTTTCAATTAAATCATTGAGTTTCCAAAGGGTCCAACTCCAATGACTGAGAGATCTGCATATCTTATAACAAAAAAGATAACTGTCATGTAATTTTTTTGCCAAAAGTATCCCAATGACACCCTCTTGAAAGAAAATAAAGAAGAAATATATAGGTTTGTATGGCTCAAAAAAGAGATTTTTTTCCCTTTGCTGGAAAACAGTGTTCCTTGGAGTCAAGCCCTTTGGAAACTCGAGGATCCAATTCTATATAACGTTTAACATTTTACTCGGCATCCCAAGTTTTGGAAATGGGGCTGTAGTTTCCATTTTTGTTCAACTTTATTTCTGTAAATGGAAAATTCCAACCTGCATTTGCCGGCTGGTCCTATTGTCGCACTCATCCATCTGAGGTCTGGAGAGCAAGATTGGCTTTCAACGTCTGCTGATAATTCTCTTGGAGAGGTTCCATCAGCTGAGCTGTGAAGCTATTGTCTCCACCAGGGCCAACGGCGCCCTTATTACTGCACACATGTGGGACTAAACATCAACCACAGGTGGAAGTTTTTCCCTCTAAAAACCCTTCTGTCCTGCCAAACATTGGTACTATCAAGCATGAATTGATTTTAGACCAGGGGGCTTATCTTTGTTACTTTTCTCTTGGCCAATACTCTATACTGATGTGCATCTAGGCAGGTTCAGTCCTGGTATAAGATCAATTGAAACTGTCTTCATTTTGCATACAACCCCATTAAATTTATTTGCCATTTGCAGATTGGGAAAACACTGAAAATCCCTGTGATCAAATTCCTGCTGCATTCGGCCTCCTACATGTGGTTCCTCATCACCCTGCTGGGTGAATCCATCAGCATGGAGCTATATCGCCAGGACTTCGCCTCGCGCCATCAGAACATCTTGCACAGCTCCCTCCACATGGTGTGGGTTGCTGGTGAGTCTTGCCCAAAAAGCCAAATCCAGAAACTACAAAAATACTACTGGATATACTCAACTGAGCTGCAGTATCCAGATGCGTCCCTTCAGGTCAGGTCAGGTCAGGTCAGGTTACTTTATTGATACCCGTAGGTAGATTTGTGTTGCAGTATCAGAGAGCATCCGACATATGGGACAACACTGACATACACAAAGATGACACAGACATGAAAGTGCTCAGAGCCACACTAGACCACAGCCTGGCAACCACCTAAAATGACACTAAATAAAATCTAACAATACATAAACCTTACATGTTAAAAACCTCTCATGTTAAAAGAATTAAATAAAAAAATATAAATAAATAAATAAAAATACTCCATAAAAACCCTAAGGGCACATAAATAAGTACATTAAAAAAAAAAAATTATTAGTATTTGAATAAATAAATAAGTAGACGTGCAAAAAAATTGCTATGATGATTTGTTCATCTGAATAATAGCGGCTGGAATAAAACTATTCCTGTAGCGCTTTGTTCTGCACTTCGGGACTATTAACCTTCGACCAGAGGGAAGAAGCTGAAATTCCCCATGTAGAGGGTGTGAGGGGTCGTTTATAATAGACTGTGATCCTCTGTAACTGCCTGGTGTACAGAGACTGAGGGCTAAGCTGTGGTTCACCAATCAGCTTCCCTGACCATTTCACAATCTGGATCAGTTTGTTTCTCTCCTTCACCGATAAAGCACCATACCATGACACCAAGGAATAAGATAGAACTGATTCTATAAAAGATCGATAAAACAATGTCATGATGGTTTTGTCAATGTAAAAAGATGACAGCTTTCTTAAGCAAAACAAACGCTGATGCCCTTTTTTACGTACAGCTTCACAATTGGTCTCGAAGTTAAGTTTAGAATCTATCGTAGTCCCAAGGTACTTATATGACTGCACAAGTTCTACCTTCTGACCCTTGATGACTGTGGCCTCAGGTGTACAGGGATTTTTTCTGAAATCCACAATCATATCTTTAGTTTTTAAAATATTCAACTGAAGGTAAGACTCTTCGCACCACCTGACAAAGTGTTCAATAATAGGTCCGTGGCTGGCTTCATTATCCTGCAATAAACTAACAATGACAGAGTCATCTGCATATTTTAAAATTGTTCTCTTCTCATGCATGCTCTGACACATATTTGTATACAGGATAAAGAGCAAGGGGGACAAGACGCGCCCTTGTGGCGAACCAGTCGACGACACCACTTGGTCAGATAAGACACCATTAAATCGGACTCGCTGTGTCCGCTCGGTTAAAAAGTCAAGAATCCAGCCAGCAAGATTATTACTTAAATTGATCTAAAAGCCTACGGGTTAGTATATGTGGTTGAATTGTATTAAAAGCAGAAGAGAAATCAATAAATAGAAGTCTAGCATGACATCCATTTCCCTCCAAGTGTTTAAAAAGCAGGTTAAGAAGAGTGAGTGTGGCATCCTTCACTCCTCTGTGAGGCCTATAGGCAAACTGCAGAGAATCCAGTACATGCTCAGTGTTTTGCAGAATCTCTGACCGCACAAGTTTGTTTCCCTTGAGATCAACTGTCTTGTAATTGTCATTTCAACCCAACTTCAGGACACATGACTCCATGAATTTGCAGCTCAAAAAGATCTGTAGCTGTTGAATGAGGTGTCCTTTGTTAGGGCTAGAGTGAAACCCTATAGGGTGGCAGATTTCCAGGAAAGTTGGAAATCACACATCTAAAAATGTCATTAAGAACAGTTCGAAGTCAAGAACTGACAGTGACTTTCCCTGAATGGCTGAATTATGTTTACTGCTGATGTATGACCTCCTTGATGAATGCACGAAGGCTGCAATGTGTACCACCTTTGATTATATTTTTACAGACAGTAAGCTTGTAATTTGAGGATGCCGTTATTGTGAATTTGGCAGAAATCCTTTTGGTGTTTCAGGTTTCTTTTGGTTCGAATGTAAGGAGGTATGGATTGAGGGCCTGAAAAGCTACTTCCTGGACTGGTGGAATGTTCTGGACATGATGGTTCTGAGCATGTACCTGGCCTCCTTTGCCTTGCGCATTCTCATCATGCTGAAAGGTTACTTGTTGTGCCAGAGCTTGGACTGGGCAGAAGACTGCGCCTATTTTACACAGACAGGTAAGAGGCCTCAGTGCTTTATTTTAGGACAGTGTACATACTTTACATTTCTGTATGAGTCCAACAGGTGACCGTAAGATTCATTTTTGATCTGTAATCCCTATGGGACCATGGTGAGAACAAGCAAACTTCACGTCGTGGAAAAGAGCCGGATCAGCCGGGACACAAACTCGTAGACAACAATGTGAATCGCCCCAAAAATCATGCGGAATTAAAAAGAGCTGTTCCTTTTATTCTATGCACTGCCTGGCCAAAAGTAGTCCCCATTAGGCTTTAAATAAGCCACTGAAGAGCTTATGTTTCACCTGGCAATAATTATTTTCAGTCTGCCTGATGCAGTGTGTAGCTTGTCATTTCTCAAACAGTCATGTTGGAAGAGGTATCCGATGGCTGTGGAATAGATGTTGCTGTTTTTCAAGAGGGACAAATTATAAGCCTGCATCAAGCAAAGAAAATAATTAAGGAAGTTGCTGAAATTACTGGAATAGGGTTAGAAACTATCCATAACATTGCTAAAACCTTGAAGGATAGTGGAAGAAATGGGTTGAAAAAATATCATGCGATATCATGATAGGAGATCAGTAAACACTCGATGAAGTCTTGTCGTAAAAAATCTCCATTAGAACTCATGGCTACGTTAAATTGTGTGTGTAAGAGCATTTCCATACAAACATGGGACAAGAACGAGCAGGACTGGGACTAAACAGCTGTGTGCCCACTAGGAAGCTATTTGTTAGTGAAGCTAATCAGGAAAACAACTTCAATTTGCCAGGGAGCACAGAGATTGGACTGTGGAGCAATGGGAAAAGGTCATGAACTCTGATGAGTCCACATATACCCTGTGCTAGAGGGATTGACACATCAGGGTGAGAAAGGAAGCCCATGAAACGATGGCCCATCATGCATAGTGCCCACTGTTCGAGGGCTCTAAGACTCTTTGTCCTCGGACTTTTCGACCCCAGCCTTGTAATCCCCGTGAACCTTTTCATCCCCGGACTCTTCGTCCCTGGATTTTTTGTCCCCGATGATGCTTTGCCCTCTTCCTGCATTATAGCCCTAACCCTAAACCTAACCCAAACCCTTATATCATGGGGATCTATCCGTCATCTGTCTGTCCATCCGCCTGTCAAAAATGGTCGCAATTTTTCCGTTATCATTAGGGGACGAAAAATCCGGTGACGAAAAGTCCTTGAGGACGAAGAGTCCTGGGACGAAAAGTCCTCAGGGACGAGCAGCCAGGAGACGAAAAATCCATGGGGATGAAAAGTCCAGGGACAAAAACATCTGGGGACGAAGAGTCCTGTAACCCTGTTGAAGCCTCTAGAGGCAGTATTATGATTTGAGTTTGCTTCAATTAGTCAGGTCTAGGCTCAGCAATGTAATGCAGCAATAAAATTACGTCAGTGTCACTTCCTCAATGTTTCCTTGATTGTTTTTTCTCTCAGGCCAGCCATCCATATCTGTTTCAGTGTTGTTTACTTTAATTGACTGCTTATTGTGTTGATCATCTCCCTTCCCTCAGTGTGTCTCTGCATGCTTGCACACTCTACGTCCCATCATTGTTCATTGGTTTAGTGTGTATTTAAGTTCCTGTATTGCGTTTCCCCTTTGCTTAGTAATTGTTTTTTTTTTTTTTTTTTTTGTTGTGCTGTAAACCAGTTTTAGTCTAGAGATCAGATATCTTCCATCTCCGGAGTAACTAAAGATGACCTTCAAACCAGCTCTTTTAAATAGGATTTGTTCTCCCTGTGTTTGAGGCTCACAGATATATTATATATATAAAATCTGGCTTTATTCACCAGAAGCTCTAAGCTTTGGAGTTTGAGAGAGTGCACAATTCTGCATGCTCTGCACCCTCAGTTTGCCTTCCCAGTGCTGACCTCGGACCAGTTACTAACCACGGCTTGCCTTATCGCCTTGATCCTGTTCGCTCCTCACCTGTTTTGGACTCTCCAAAGACCTCTCTTCCCTTGTGCTCTCTATTGTGCTTTTATGCTTCAGTTTCTGCCAAAAGCAGCCGTTATAATCTTTATTAAAAGTGCCAGGTGGCTTTCTGAGGATCTTCTCTTGGTTCCTTCTCTGAAGTTTATGACAGTCAGCAGACTAGCTAAACGTAATGAATGACCAGGTTATTACCTCAATGGATATTTTAAATCCCTGACAGCATAGGCATATTCTAGGATGATAAAGTAAAGATTCATCAGGCCTAAATAGTAAGAGTGTTTCAGCAAACATGAGGAATCATTTTCACGCATAAATGGGCCACTACTTAGTCCAGACCTCAAGCAATCGAAGGTTTCGTGACGTGCTGGAGAAGGCTTTATGGAGTGGTTTGGCTCTCCTGTCATTAGTTCATCTTGGATAAAATTAATACAACCCTGGTTGAACATAAATGTCGTAACATGCATGAGATTGTTGAAAACAATGCCATGAAAATGCATGCAATGATAAAAACTAAAAGCAGTCCAACAAAATATTATAGTGTGCAACTTTTTTCTTTTTTTTTTTGCCTAGGCAGTGTATAATTGTGAAGCCATTGTTGTGGATGACTCTAGCTAGAATTCGCCTCGGCCTTGTTTTGCAAGCACCATTTCCCATTACTGTGTGTCATCGCCGCTCTTAAATGCTTTTGCTATATTGTCTTTGTGTATTTTCATCCAGAGGAAAATATGTGCTATATTTTCGTGGGTGTTAATGTAAATGCTTTCATGCATGTACCCTCTAGTACAAGAGTCACCAACCCTGTTCCTGGAGAGCTACCATCCTGTAGGTTCCTGCTCTACCTCCTATTCAGCACACCTGATTCAAGTAATTAGCTACTTAATTGCCCAGCTTGTGATCTTGTTAAGTAGCTAATTACTTGAATCAAGGTGTGCTGAATAGGAGGTAGAGCAGAAACCTACAGGATGGTAGCTCTCCAGGATCAGGGTTGGTGACCCCTGAACTAGTAAACAGGTGAAAGTTGTGTCGCTTCACAAAGCGATATAAAGCCTTTTGCCACCTTCAACTGCTTTTTGGGGTTGACCCCACCCCTCACTCCAGATATGCCCTCGACCTGTGATGTTTTTACCTCATACAGATAGGCAAGAGTGGTGGCAGGAGGATCCCCAGTTTATTTCGGAAGTGTTGTTTGCCGTGACGAGCATGCTGAGCTTCACTCGTCTGGCCTACATCCTGCCTGCACATGAATCCCTCGGAACCCTACAAATATCCATTGGCAAGATGATCGATGACATGATGAGGTACAGCCACTAGGGGTCAGCGTGAAGATGGCGAGTCGTAGAGCCAACACATCCTCATCCCGACTCATCATAACGTGACGCTACCTGACAAAGCATCGATATACGATGCAAAAGGAGGCTTTTGGCGTCCTTATTTGATGTTTTGGGTTCGGGTCAAGGGTTAGGGGTTAGGAGGCAGGGCTCCTTTTAAATTGGCATCGAATATCGGCCTCAAAAGGCTCCTCATACGTTGTATATCAACTCTTAGTCAGGTCGTGACTATATGACGCGTCGGGATGAGACTGGGCTCGTAGAACATACTTTCACAAATTTAACTTCATCATCATCATTAATTCCATGGGTGCCTCAATCTCCTCGTGTCTGCCACTGTTTTGGGGCATGATCTAAAATCTTGGAGGTCATTTTAACTCTGAATTCTCCCTCCTCCTCTCAGATTCCTGTTTATCCTGATGATCATTGGAACAGCTTTTCTCTGTGGTGTCAACAACATCTATGTACCTTATGTCATCTCCCCACGTCTTGGACGGTACCGCTGTCTCTATCTCGTTTATTAGCAGTTATCACTGTATATCACTGAGTTAGCAGTTGTCTGTGAATAATATACTCTACCTGACAAAAGTATTAGGACTTCACTATTTATGTGTGTGATTTTCTTACACTGCAGTAGAAAATACTGAATGTATCATGTTTGGAAATAGTTGTTTATTCAAATAAAAATACAGACCCCATTTTGGATACACCATACTGAATTATAGTATGTCTCAACCCTCCTTTTATAGAGAGTCAAAATCACCCCATGTGCCACACCTGATCATAATGATTGGACCAATAGTAGCCATAGATCTTCCATTATGACAAGGACACAATTTCAAACATATAAATTTGAGAATTATCATCTTGCAAGCACAATTTATGATAATATCTCTGACTTGTGACAGACCAAAATTGTGAGTTTTTCATACAGAGAAAAAAATATGTCATTATGTATATCTGTAGCTTCCCCATTTGTTTAATAATGTTCTGTGATGTTTACATGTACATTTTAGGACACCATTAAATTCCTACAACGCTCGCATATATAACATAACACATGTACATTAAAAGTTGAGTGAGAATGAGGAACGTCCTAATATTTTGTCAGGTAGTGTATACTTGTAGTGCTGATATGCCCTATTAGGATTCAAAACCATTCAGGTTACCTCCCTGCCACTGGTCATTTTCAGTACCTATGATGCATATGCACTTGTTTGGGAGCCCCTAAGTTTTTCACACGCCAGAGCTCACGTAATTCAGCTGGTGGGTTATAAACGGTCACAGGACAGGTACATCTCTCAGTTATAATCAGGGAGGAAATAGATTCATTGTGATCAGCCAGTGGTAGAGGCTAATGCAGCATTACCATGGTCTTAAAGACTCCATGTGAGCTTGACATCTTTCAGGCTTGAAACTGAACTACCTTGTCATTTACTGTGCCCTCCAGAATTATTGGCACCCTTGGTGAATATGAGCGAAACAGGCTGTGAAAAAATGTCATTGCTGTTTACTCTGTTGGCTTTTCACTCAAAATATTCGCAAAAATCTTACGGTTTTATTGAAGTAAAATTATTTAAATAAAAATTTCACATAAAATAAACATTTTTCATTTTACTCAGAAATATGTGTGCCGTGGACATTGGCACCCCGAGAAATCTTACAATTGACATCTAACCAAAGTATACTTCCAGTCATATTTTACACTTTTAAGATTTAGATCTCTTTAAGCTGTCATGCATGACAGCTTGTTTCCCTGGGATAAAGTATGAGGTGACAGGCTAAATTTCTTCTGTCATTCATCTCAATGGAGAAAACCTGAGAACACGGTGATGATGTGCGAGGAAAAGTTGTTGTGCTGAGCAAATCAGGAAATGAATAAAAGAAAATCTCCAAACGGTGAAGAGGTTTAAAGAGGCAGGAGATGTTAAGAATCAGCCTGGAAGAGGACGTACAAGTACATTGACCCCATGCACCCTGAGGAGGATGGTTCGACTGGCAAAGGAATCTCAATGGATCACAGCAGGCAAATTGCAGAGGTTAGCCGAGTCTTGGGATCAGAAAGTCTCCAAAACTACCATTGAACACCACCTACATCACGGCACATTGTTAGGGAGGGTTGTCAGATACAAGCCTTTGCTGTTAAGCAACAACAAACTAAAGCAACTGCAGTTTGCTAAACATTATTGAGACTTCCAATGAGAGCGAATTATATGGTCATGAGACCAAAATAGAGCTTTTTGGTAGCAAATATCAAAGGTGGGTTTGGAATAGACAGAAAGATAGCCATACAGCAAAGCAACTCATGCCCACTGTGAAGAATGGCGGTGGATCTTTGATGTTGTGGGGTTGTTTTTCTCTCAAAGGCCCTGGACATCTTGTTAGGATACATGGCATCATGGACTCCATCACATACCAGCAGATGTTAAATGAAAACCTAACAGCCTCTACAGGAGGCTTAAAATGGGCTGCGTTTGGACCTTCCATCTGGACAATGATCGAAAGGACACCTCAAAATCAACACAAATCTGGTTTACCGACTGCAGAAAAAAGATTTTCCCATGGTCATCACAACCCCCGACCTGAACCCCCCCAGAAAATTTGCAGGATTTGCTGAAAAGGAGAGTCCACTGTTGTCAACCTCGGAATCTGAAGGATCTAGAGAAATTCTGTCTGGAGGAATGGTTTCAGATCCCATGCCGTGTGTTCACCTACATCACAAATTATAGGAGAAGACTCAGAGCTGTTCTCTTGGCAAAGCGACACAGCACAAAATATTTCATGAAGGGGTGTCAATAATTGTGGCTCACATATTATTGAGAAAAATATTTGTTAATATCCTCGACCCATGGTAAGAATTTTAATTTGCTTCAATTATATATCTTTAACTACCTCTGCAAAGGCAGGACAGTCGAAATCTTGCTGAGTGAACATGGCTCATAAGAAATGTAACGATAGGTTCTGTCCCTGATGCAAGACCAGTCAACCCGCAAAATTTGAGTGATATCACTGGGACCGAAGTTCATTTATTGCGTGTCACAGGATTTCAACATGGCTGCTACAGCGACCATATTGTTTGACCAATCGCAGTAAAAATCAATAGGGTCCATCCCTGATGTAATAGCAACCCACCCACGAAATTTCAGAGATATTTGTTCATTACTTTTTATCTTATACACAAACAGACTGACAGACAGACAAACCAACGCAAGCAAAAACATAACCTCCTCGGCGGAGGTAATAAAAGGTTGAATTTTTAAAAATATTTTGAATGAAAGCTACTGAGGATAAGCAATAAAGATAATTTTTGCATCTCGTTTTGGTTGTTTTTAGTAAAGGGTGGAAATACTCCTGGAGGACACTATAGATCAGAAACTTTACTGACTGAGCTGTGCTGAAGACTGTCGAGATGATGTGCTCATTTATTCCTTCCTGTCTTCACATTCAGGTTCAATGAAACATTCCACTTCCTCTTCTGGACCATGTTTGGTGTAGCGAACCAGGGCTATGTTGACATGCCTGAGTTTAAGCTGGCAGAATTTGTTGGCAGAATGCTGTACGGGATCTTCACTCTGGTCATAGTCATTGTCCTGCTCAACATGCTTGTCGCTATGATCACCAATTCGTTTCAGAAGATTGAGGTAAGGAATACACTCCTGAAGCAGTGGAGAATTTCCTCCAAAGGGTTACTCTACATTTCCTAAGCCAAAATTGTCAAACACAAGGCCTGCAGAGACACAGAGCCTGCTGGTATTTGCGGTGTCCTTGGTGTCCTAGTGGTTCACTTTATTAAGTGGCTGGGAACAGAATACATACATCTGTTCTCAGGCCCTCAATCAACTGCTGACTCAAACGAAACCGCAATACCTGCATATGAAAAGAATCCCGTATTCAACCTACACCAATATCGAATGAAATCAGTGCTTTCAGCTCACCTTGATGTATGGGTACCCAGACAAACATTTGGGTTTGTAAAAACGTCAAACTTACATCCAGTCAAGAAAATTTAGAGGTGAATTTCTAGTGCTGCTACACGTGGTAATGGCATAAAACAGCTGTAGCCATGTTACTGATGACACACCGAGTTGCCAGGGAATGCGCAGCATATGCATTCACAATATTAAATATTAATATTAAATTCTAAACCCCCTTGTCACTAATAAAACCCCTAAAATACATTGGCGCCACCTTTTAAAATTGTTCTGGCAAACAAAAAGCCGAAAAAAGTGGAGGTTGGATACGGAATTCTTTCCATTCTTTCCATCTACATTGCGGCAGCTGGGACCTTACTCTGACCGTTCTGTTGTTGCTGATTTCAAAAGACTCAATGCTGCATTCTTATCAGTAATGTAATGGACCTACCATCCCTCCCCCATAGTTTGCATTCCGTCTCTGCTTAATTCTCGCCTTTCTCTCTCTTATCACCCCACTTAAAGTGGACACCGCCATAAGTAATATTAAAGCAGCAGAGGTGCGAGGAAAAGACCGCCTGTTCTCCCATTTTCTTTGACTCATCATATCTCAAAGCTTTTGCTGGCTTTTCTGGTCAGGATGCTGCCGATGTGGAATGGAAGTTTGCTCGCTCAAAGCTCTACCTGAGTTACTTCCGGGAAGGTCTCACCATGCCTGCTCCTTTCAACATCATCCCCTCTCCAAAAGTTTTCTTCTACCTTTTAAGGTATGCAGACTAGCTGAGCATGCTGGTAATTGTAGTGCTAAATGGGAGTCATCCACAATCTGTAGTTTCAAGATATACAAAACACATTTCACCATTGTATTACATCAGTAAATAGCTTTTCATTGCCTATTTAACATGACATAACATGAGTGGCGAAGGATGATGAGATCTATGCTCCAAAATATTAGCTCTAACACAAACGTCAGAAATATTACGGATCACGAGTACAAGCAGGGACATCACTTAACCCCTGAATACTGTCCAGGTCAAACTTCACTTGTTTTGATATTTGAGAGCAGTAAAAACAGATTAAATGAAATTATGAAAGCCTGAAATTTGATGACTTTGCCTAAAGTGACTTAAAATAAATAAAAACTGGAAATGTGTTTCAATGTTTCTCATTTTCGGCCGTCACACATTTGGACTTCAAATGCGGTATTGGTTTTAAATACAACCTGTGATTCACTCATTAAAATTTAAGTTCACCAGAGCAGGTCATCTCAAGCAAAAGGGTCGTTACTGTGCAGTGGCATGTCTGTCTAACCATGTCATTGGGACAGTGGAAACGGAGTATAAGAGGGTCCTTCATACAATCCTTAAAACTGCCCATATTTAGACTACCTTGCTACTTTCACCACACTTCCCACCAAGACAGACTCTTGGTAGGCATTTGATGTGACATGAGTGAGTCTCTTAACAGTGAATGAGTAAAACTATGTAGAGGCATATGTGTGGTAAGTAAGATTAAACCAGTTGGCTATATTCATTGTTTCTGCGATTATAGCTGCTTCAATACGCAGCACAGATGGCCGTTACTTGCTAAAATTATGTTGTCCTTGTTGTTTTAACAGGGGAATATTCCGGAAACTTTGCTCCTGTTGCGACTTCAACAAAACACCAGATTATCCGCCCATTCCCTCCATGGTAAATAAACTTTTCTTTCTTCAGGGTGGACAGGTAACTCAAGAAAGCTAAGACTATTCATCTGCATAAATGCTGTTTTACTGCATTATATTGTGGTAAATAAAGGATCTTTCGCAATTGGTTGTCTCATACGGAAGTCAACTTGTTTCATAACTTTATTATGAGACAACCAACAGTATAAGATTTTGTTTATCTCGTAACTGAATCACAGAATTCAACAGAAAACAAATGCCATTTCCATTAATGTAATTCCCATTATATGTTGATATTGAACTGGCTCCATCACTCTGGAACTCAGTTTTGTTTTCTAAATTCACAATCACCTGAGTTGCCCGCTAATGTTAGCTCGCTATCTAGCTTACAAACTAATGTTACATGATGGTTATGAAAAGGTATTGCGTGCATGCTAGCTAGCTAGCTAGCTAAGTAACATTAACTTAGTTAAGAGAGTGGCACTTAGCTAGCTTGCTACAGCACTAAGCCATACCAGTTTAATTTGCGTTATACTTCGTATTCAGTTTGGAAAATACGAACAGTGTGACGTACCATGGAGCAATTTATTTTTTGTCACGCTCCCAGCATTTTTTTCCCATTCTCTCTCGCAAAAGTGTTATGTACCTGGTGTAATATCAAAGTTATGTAATGAGCTGGGATGAATGAAAATTACAACAGTTATGTGATAAATTGCGATACCATTTATATCATTGACTGTGTATAAAGACGGACAACCTTACGCCTCCTCAAAGTGAGGCCAAAACATCTTGGTTGCCATCTAGTGGCTGGCTGCAGTACAGGTTATAAACCCGCCCCCCTCCATGTCAGTGGATAGGACATGGGCCTCAAAACAGTTAGCAAGCTAGCTAACTAGTAAATCGTGATTCACTAAATGGTTAATTTGTTTGCTAGCTAGTTAGAATAAACGTTAAAACACATGATAGCTGAGAGTCCATTTACCCCCAGACTGTACTTAGCTGCCTTATTTTGAAGGGTTGTATGAGGTAACTGAACCATTCATTGTATGAGCTACCTAGCTAGTAGATAGCTAGCAGTCAGCACAAGTTCGTAAAGGCTGGCAGGAGCATCAAACATCGGCACGGGAGCAAAGCAGTGTGTCGCGAAGGACGAGGACAGCAGCAAATGTATTTAGCCCTGCACAACTGTACTTGGATAACATCTGAACTAGCCAACCCTTTAACAAGCTTTCAGTCGTGGTGGAACGGTGCTTTCAATATGCCTAAAGTTTTATTACGTTTCTTAACAAGACCATATAGAGTGTACTAGGCTAACAAAGTAATTGAACACACTCCCGGTCTCTAGTCTTACATTAAAGATGCCAGCCAGGCTACATAAAAAGTTCAGGGATGTGCTTGTGATGAAGAAGGGCGAGTGTATGGGTGGGACCTCAATATCGCATCTGCGGCTCAACCCCCAGATCACAACTGCGCAGACACTGGATCCAAATGTGCAAGATGGTAGCGTCCGTAACGAGGATAGTTTGGGTCCATTTTTGTATGACGTTAGAAAATGGAGACGCATTGTCCATCTTTATATGTGGTCTATGGGTTGAATACATTCTTCCACAGGAGGATCAAAACAGTGTAGAGGGCTTTACCCTTTGAGCGCCATAGGCAACTACAGTTGCCCAATGGTGTAAGATATCTAAACCAGTTGCTGTTGATAACCTATCATGCGTCAACTTGTTTCAAAGAGCTTCTGCAGGGGAGCTCTTTTAAACAAGTTGACACATGATAGGTTTTCAACAGCTCAGGATAATTACATTTTTAATTCCTCGAAAATTTATTCAGTGCTCAAAGGGTTAACATACAATTGAGCTATCACAGTGTATTATGGATATGTATGTTAAATTTTATCACGATCATGCCTCTCCCAGTAATTTTAGCAATATGTTTACATTTCCTTAAAGGCCCAGTATCATGCCACCAGGAGAACAGCCATCATAAGCCATTTCAAAATCTGTGTCTTTGTGACATCACGTGATGAAGTGACCATTCAGAGACGAGAAGGAATGATCAGCTTTAGCCAACCATTTAATCAGTTCCTTCATTATTCTGGGTGGTCCCTCCTCCTTGTGAGGTCACAAAGGACAGGCTATTAAATGGCTCGAAATGGCTAATTGGCTGTGCACCTGGTCACACGATAGGGACCCTTTAAGTTCACTCATGGATCACTTCCTAAGCTGTCGCGCTTCCTGTCTTAACAGTCTGGTCCTGGTATGCAAAATGAGGGCGGTAGTGGGGAGAACCGCGTGCCTTACCGCCTGCAGGTAATCAAGGCCCTCGTGCAGCGGTACATTGAAACCGCACGGCGCGAATTTGAAGAAACCAAACGCAAAGGTATGGGAGGCTCACAAAACCATTGTATGATCTAGCGGGCTACAAATGTGTGATAGATAATAGGATCAAACACTGAAAAATGACAAATAATATTTAGTTCAATTCAAGGGGGCTTAATCGGCATGGGAGTCAGACATTGACGTTGCCAAAACAATTTTGAACAAAAAAAAACTAAATTTCCATAAATAAAGGAATGTGATTTTGCTGTTAGAAATATGCATAGACGTGTTATGTGGACGTATGTACACAATGTCTCTGCAGAATTCTGCATGTAAAGGTTTTGCCCAAATGGGCATAGCTATGACTTTAGAGGCTACAAAATTTTCTCTTAATTGCATGGAGAGCTCTTCAAACTTTTTTTTAGAGCATAACCTTTGAGAGCATTTTCTTTTAGTGCATTTTAGTGCATTACCTTTACCATCATTTTTCAAACCTGATACAGGTATCTTCACGTGTTCCTCAGAAAGATTTATTTGCCCTTTGGTAATAATATGATAATGTGTTTTTTATACATTTTTTTCATGTACCCTGATTGTACTGCGTGTAGTAATTCAGCTTGGCTGCTGCCTCTCTCATTATCCGCAGACGTGGGCAATCGGATCACAGAGCTGAGTAAACTGGTGGGAGGCCTCCACTTGGAGATGCAGCAGATGCACCAATGCCTGGTGAACGGGGGTGGGGCCGGAGCCCAGGGCGGGGGAGAGACACAGCTGCTGACAAAGTACATCATGGGAGCCAAGCAGCACTTCCGGGGCTTCAACAACAGAGTAGCGATGGGGGCCGCCAATATCCCTTCGTCATCCGCTGCACAGCACGGGAAAGAGGGCGAGGCGAAGGAGAGGGAGAAGGGCAAGAGGAAGGGACCGACGAGACGCAAAACTCTACGACTATGTTATTGCATCGTAACAAGACTAAGGAAAAAGAGACAGTGTTACCTCAGAGTGACAAGGCTGAAGACAAAGAGACCATTTCATCCCAGAGCGACAAGGCTGAAGACAAAGAGACCATTTCATCCCAGAGCGACAAGGCTGAAGACAAAGAGACCATTTCATCCCAGAGCGACAAGGCTGAAGACAAAGAGACCATTTCATCCCAGAGCGACAAGGCTGAAGACAAAGAGACCATTTCATCCCAGAGCGAAAAGGCTGAAGACAAAGAGACCACTTCATCCCAGAGCGACAAGGTAGAAGAAAAAGCGATCATGCCATCCCAGAGTGACAAGGTAGAAGACAAAGTGTACACTTCATCCCAGAGCGACAACGTAGAAGACAGAGAGACTATAGTATCCCCAAGCAACAGCAAGGGTTCTCTTGATGCAGGCTTTGAGTCCCAGGGCGATTTAAGTTCCCCAGAGCGCGAAACAGAAGCTCACAACGAGAAAAACACTGGCACAAGTTAATCGATAGATATTGCACGGTTTCTCTGCCACCTGAGGTTTGAACATCCTTTCATAGCTACAAATATAAAGCTGAATTAAATAAGTCACAGAAAATTAAAGGGTACAATTTTTTCATGCTGTGTTAGCAAAATTTTGTGAACACTTCATTCATGTGTTTGACAGTAATGCACTGAATGACAGAAAGGGCTGAGCTGACTGGTATGTAGATGTACGAAGTCTCTCCTATTGCATAATCTGCCAAAGCAAACACGTAACCAAAACTGTGATTTTTGCACTTTTGGGATCAAATACCATTAAATGCATTTGGTCCACCCCAGCATGTCTGTTTTTAACTCCTTTTGTTTTTGACAAATTTTAACAGTTGTATTACAAAAATAATGTTTCCATACAACAAGATGGGTTGTGAAAGCATTGCATTATATTCACTTTCGTGTTAAATCACAATTGGAAGAACTCGACTGCGACAGAAAACATAAGATGGGAAAAAGTCACAAGTAATGTGCAAGTTTGTATGAGCTTGCATGCAACCATGCCGGAATGTGTACTATGTGCGTGTGTGCACACATACAGTATAAAGTTACAGTGGGAGATTATGTGAGAGCTCATGTCTGAGGATGTGCGAATGTGTGCTGGAGTGCGAGCATTCATTCACAAAGCAGCACAGATGGTTTTTAGGGAACGTATCGGCGTATAATGACGATATCAAGCAGGCTGGACTTGCAGTTTAGCTTCTCCCCCGGTTTAATAAGTGCTGTTTTTCAATTAGACGCGCGGCTCAGCAGAGGGAGGCCCCAGTGTGCAGGCAGTCAGCAGGTTTCAGCTTGCTTGGCAGCCGCTGTTTGTGCCGGGAGCTGGGGTGCCCCGCGGTCGCCTGGGATTCATTACCTGCTGCATCACTGGCTCCTGAGGATCCCTGTTCCCTCAGGGCGAGCAAAATGATCCCATCCAGGGACAGTCTGGCCCTCGTTCTCAATCATTTTAAGGAACTCACAACGTTACTTCATAATGGAACATAACAACGTAATAATCAAAATGAATTGCACTGCATTTCATTTTACGTTGTGTGATTTCAAAGGACGATATCAAAACTAGGCGGTCAGAACTAGCCTCAACCATTAGCAATACTCTGTACCACCCTTCAGGCTACAGCAAGGCAGCCGTTCTGCCTGTTCAGAGACCTTTATCAAGAAGTCCCCAGTTCACTCTTCTCTTCCCCCAATTTGGATATTCAAGGGGAATTAGTGGGCCTATTTCTGCGACACAGGAAAAGAGAAGATTGACAGCACAGAGCATACGAAATTCAGGACTGTTCTAATGTAATGGTTTTCTGTGCATGTTCGTATGCGCACTGAAAAATAGCAAAAAGGAAGGCAGGATCCAAATGCAAAGAAGTGCTCTGCTTTATTTACCTTTGTGGCAAAGCCTTAAGTCTACAGGAAACAAGGTTCCCACAAAGCAGTACGTACAAACAATAAGCCAAATACAACAGTCCGCTATTACAGTGGTTATATACGCAAAACGCTACGGCAAAAGTCTATGCAAGACGAGCTTTACGAGACTCTGCACCGTAATGGTGCGGGGTCAAGGCTTTTATGTGGTTACAAAGTCTAAAGGGGATAATTGGACACAGATGGGAGTAATGAGTGGTAATGAGTTGAGCAAGCTGGTTCCTCAGAATTCTGGATGCGCGGACCACTGGGGACGTGGCATGACATCTAAACAGAAATACAGTCTCAGCTACCTCCACTCAGTTGCGTTAAGAACCATGTTCTAGCTGTTCTTCAAACAACAATTCTACCACACTAGTCTGTTTCATGAAGCAAAACCAATGCAAAGATTGTGAGCTTCATTAATTTTATTTGAAAACTAAATATTAACATTGAAGTAAAATCATGTTTTACAGCCTAGGGAACAAGAACATGGTGTTTTCCAGTCTTTGTTAAAAATCAGAAATACATTATGTAGCTACAGTGGGGTGCAAAAATTTGGGCACCCCTGGTTTAAATGTCTGTTACAATTAACCTCCAAGTGATTGAAAGCAAACCTGAACACTAAATGCTACAAAGTTAAACGTGACACATTTCATCACATTTTAAATGCAAGAATAATTTTTATTTTTAACTTTAAACAGTCTCAAAATAATAAAACAAGGAAAAAGGCCTTGTGGAAAAGTTTGGGAACTCCGTCAGCTAGTACTTTGTAACTCCTCCTCGGGCAGCTATGACAGCTTGCAAACGCTTCCTGTAGCCAACTAAGAGTCTTTCAATTCTTGTTTTTGGAATTTTTCCCCATTCTTCCTGACAGAACACCTCTAGCTCAGAAATATTCTTTGGCCTTCTTGCATGCATGGCATGTTTGAGGTCTCTGCACAGATTTTCAATAATATTCAAGTCTGGAGACTGTGATGGCCATTCCAAACCATCATCTGTCTTTCCTGGAGGTACATCATGGTGGATTTTGAGGTATGCTTCAGGTCATTGTCTTGCTGGAATACCCAACGTCTCTTCAATTTCAATTTCTGGACTGAACTTTGAACATTAGCCTCTAGAATGTCTTGATATTTGATGAAATCCATTCTTCCTTCCACCGACACAATATTGCCTGTGCCCCCAGCTGCTACACAACCCCAAAGCATAATGGATCCACCTCCATGCTTAAAAGTTGGCAACGTGTTCTTCTCTACAAATGCTTCACCCTTTTTTCACCAAATATACCTTCTTTGGTTGTGGCCAAAAAGTTCAATTTTGGTTTCATCAGTCCAAAGCACGTTGTTCCAATAGGCTTGAGGTTTCTCAAGGTTTTCTTCTGCATACTTCAGATGCTTAATTTTGTGTTGAGGTCATAGGAAAGGCTTCTTTCTTGCAACTCTGCCATGTAGGTCTTTGTTGTTTAAGGTATTGTTGTCCTGTGAACAGCTACACCTGTGTAAGTTACCCTTTTCAGCAGCTCTTTTGCAGTGATGTGTGGGTTCTTCTGAGCATTTCTCACCAGATCTCGGGCCATTCTATCTGAAATTTTTCTTGGTCTTCCAGATCTTGCCTTGACTTCAATTGTTCCATTTATTTTCCATTTTCTTACAATGTTTCTGACAGTAGAAATGGGTAGTTTGAAACGTAAGAGTTTTTTGTAGCCCTCTCCTTGTTGGTGGGAATTAATTATCTTGATTTTAACATCCTTGGACAACTGTTCAGAGGAACACATGGTTTTTAACACCAGGCACAACAGCCAGCAGAGTCGGATACTGTAGAAGGCATGGAGTTACTTCAGAATATATAGTTCAACCCTGGAATTATATTCACCTCATTGAAGCCCTAACAAGTAAATCACCTGGGTCTGGGCCTTAGTAATCATCTTCTTAAAAGAAAGAATAATCCAAAAGGGTTCCTAAACTTTTGCACAGGCCCTTTTTTTTTTCTTATCATTTAAAAACTCAGAAAAATTAAAATAAAAAGAAACCTTGCTTTTAAATTTGCAGAAAGGTGTCATCTTTTAACATTTGGAGCATTTAGTGCTCAGGTTTGCTTTCAATCACTTGGAGATTAATTGTAACAGACATTTAAACCAGGGGTGCCCAAATTTTTTTACCCCACTGTATACATTCAACAATACATCACAGTGATGTGTCCAAAAAACCTCCAGCAGACTTAAATCATCCTTCAGAGCCATACACAGACTAGCGGCATGATAACACTATATTAGAATAATTTATTAAATTTATTTGTGGTAGTTGTTCCTACCGAACAGCATGTTATCAGCAGGAAACTGCCTGTTGATCTGACTGCTGTTTTCCAATTAGCAACACCATTCAACTCAGTGAAAACGCATGACGGTGGCAGAGCCAGGGACCAATGGGAGAAAAATACAATAGGCCCCACCCCCCTCAGTGATGCTGAAGGTGCCTCAGAGCATCCTGTTGCAGTGGACCCGCCCCTTCTCTTGAAGGGTCACAAACCCTGCTGTTGGGGCACAAATCCCCGGACCCTGCCCGACCCAATCATCAGAAGCGTGAAAGCTGCTATGACAACAGCACTAGAGACCTGAAAAAAAACAATATTACCAATCTCATCAAATGTGATGGCACAAACATCCCATAATTCTGCATCAGTTGTGTCACGTGCATGGCAAAAAAGTATTGGCACCTCTGCAATTTAAATTTAGTTCAATATCTTCAGGAAAAAAGAAAACTACCTTCAGTCACCACAACATGTTTTATTAAGTTGTCTTACTTACACTAAAAGAATATTGATTTCAACCTCAATACTTCTTCACAGATAAGAAATACCCAAAGACTGCCAGGAAAAAAATAATGGCGACTTCTTCTAATATTTTGTTCCGTAACCCTTGGCAAAAATGATGGCTTCCAATCTTCTTCCTGTATCCATTAGTGAGCTTTTTGCAATGTATCGTGGGTATTTCACCCCATTCGTCCGGACTAATGTACTCCAGCTCCGACATATTTGAGGGCCTCCTGATGTGAACTGCAGATTTGAGCCCCTGCTAAAGGTTCTCAACTGGGCAGAGATCAGGAGTCATTGCTGGACATTGAAAAACAGTCCAGCGTTGTCTTGACAACCATTCCTGTGTTTCTAGAAGTATGTTTAGGGTCATTGTCCTGTTGAAGCCTGAGCTGGAGCTTTCTCACACTGGTTAGTACATTTCGCACTAAAATGCCTCAGTAATCAGGAGATTTCCTGACACGGTTAAAGGGGACATGTTATGAAAAAACTCACTTTTCAGGGCTTGTACACATACATTTCAGAATAAGGAGTGCAGACCCACCCTCAAACTGTGTAATAAAACAACCCAGTCAGTTTTTTGTGGGCTGCCTTTTTCATAAACCATGGCATTCGGCATGACATTCAGATTCGGCTCCCTTTCCTACGTCACTTGCAGGCTCGTGAGAATTGTTCCGCCCCCATCTGAATATCTCCACCCACAGTTTATTTTTTACAGTAGCTTCTCAGCTTCAATCAGCAAAAACCCATGCGTGTGTGCTATCCAGCTTCTGACTCTTTTATAGTACCTACTTACCTAGGCCAGAACAACGCAGGACTGGCGACAAAACTTATTTTAAAGGGGACCTATAATGCTTTTCAGAAGATAAAAATAAGTGGTGGCCTCCACTTATTTTCCTCTTCCTACCACACTTTGGGCAGTTTCTGAAAGTTCCATGAGCTGGAAGCTCCGTAACAATTCCAAGTGTTGAGAATGGGATGTCAAGATCTTTGGCTATAGCATAGTAGCTTTTTATGTTCAGTAATTATAGCTTGCCTAATGTCCTTAGAAAGCTCTGTTTTCCTCACCTTTGTCACGCTTGTACAGAGAGACAGTATAGTCCACTTTCAAGTCAATCTCCTGTTTAAACTAACATATTATCAGTCAATTCACGTCACATGAGCATCTGGAATTGTTCATAATTTAGTCTAATTCCACTGCAAACGAGACGCTAGTTCCTCCAAGAGAACTGATTGCATTTCTAAAGCAAATAGTTACGGCACAAAAATTTTTAACCTCTTATGCCAATGCATCTGCAAAAATAAATCTTGTATTTCTGATGTTGTGCATCAAGGAAATGAATGCGCAAATGTCAAAGTGTTTACATTTGGCAAAGTGTTTGTCCAATATTTTACAAAAAAAATTTCGTATAAAGCACCTTAAATGCAAGGGTGCCAACACTTCTTGCAAGCACTGTAGTTAATGTTTAAAGCGCTACATTTTCTATGCGGCTCTGCTGGTGAATTGTGATTAACCTGCATCCATACTGCCAGAAAATCTCACTTATATGATTTTATATGTTCCATTTAATTGTATATTGTGCAGTTAAGAATAATGACAGATAGATTGGTGTATTGATTGATTGGTGAATCTGACCATTAGAGCACTGGCATGGTGCCTCCAGACAGACTGCATCTGAGTGTAGAACAGAGCCAGGCTGCAGGGGAGGTAGGCCTCACTGCTCCGGTGATCTCTGCACCTGGGGAAAATACACACATACAGCAGCTGAACATAAAAAAGGCAGAAGCAATCAATTACCAGAAACAAGACTCAAGATGAATGCACTTGCCTACCATCAAGTGCCTTCATTACAGTTGGCAGAGATAAGTCTACTTTCCTGTGGTATTACCTAGTAAGTAGGCTTGCCTGTTGTGCTATGCATACTCACCTGCTGTGGGTGTGGTCAGTTTACTTTTGTGTTTTAGTGTATGATGAGTATACTTGACTTTAGCACTGTGAGGCAAATACACCTGACAGGAGTAGAATGCGGCAAGTATTTCTGCCTCTTATAATAATATAATAATAACAAGTAAGTTGCCCATAAGGGCAAAAGACCAACTTTAGTTGTTTAGTATTTTGAGAGCAACATAAACAATGGGCCTTGGAAACAAGATGGAGGCATGGAGTGAAAGCTCATTGGTTTTACTGATTAAAGTATGAAAACTACATGAAATGATAGTCCATACATCATGAAATTTGGAGGGACTGGTCTTTGAACACATGAAAGTTTCCAGTCAAGTTTTCAAATTTGAGTCTTTTATGGTTCTTGAGTTTTAGGAGAACAAAGGATTTGGTAACATGAGCACATTGCTGGTTTACTGCCAACTAAAGTTGGAATAACTTTTTATAGCACCTTTCGAGCAACACAGCACAAAGCACAAACAGGCAAAAAAGTAAATGCATATAAAAACAACAGCACAAGGTGGGGAAAAAAAAGTGAGGGAATTAAATATCTAAATAGGATAAGGATTTTAAGAACAGATTAAGACAAAATAACACCAAAAAACAAGAGTGCAATAAAGAATTTAGTCACTAAAAGCAAGCCTATGAAAGTGAGTCTTCATAAGAAATTTAAAAGAAGATACAGTGTACAGTGTGGAAAGTACAAAGCCTCCCTGGTATAGTGTAGGACATAACTTACATGCTGTAGAGGGTGGTCAAGACTGTGTGGTTGTCGGCCCCATGAAGTTCCCACAGATCAAGTCTGCCGAGCACGGATGCGGGTAACTCATGCCCGTCCTGGACCAGCAAACCAAGGCTATACCAGCCCTGTGAAAATTCAACAAGCGTCGTGATTTTATACGTTTGAGCCGTGTTACTCACACTTACGCTGGTTTAGCTCCAAACACAACTGCAATCGAAGGATTTACTCCAAGAGGAAGAGAGGAAGCCCCTCTTACAGACCTATACAGAATAAGAGTGACCAACCAGGGCAGCATCAGTTCCTGGTTTTTCATTTACAGTCCTGATTATGTAATTATCCCTATAATTTAATATACCACCTCTACACATAGTTTTTCAGTTGTCCATCTGTCCATTCGTCTGTTACACATCTTTTGTGTGTAAAATATCTACTGAAGGAGCACAGGTTTTAAGAAATTGTACCTCCCCACAGATGGTAGCTGAAGTGATCAGGTTTTAGAGGTCATTGGGCCAAAGGTCCAGGTCATATAAGGTGAGTATGCGGGGAATGAAGATCAGTTTTTAGGGTGTAAGGAGATATGGCAGGCGGAGGTATGCCAATCGTTGCATTGCGTCGATTTCTACCATGTTCAATCAGGTATTACACAACCTGACATTCGGCTGCATTTCAGTCAGCCAACTCAAGTGTAATGTGCTGAGTATTTAAGGGGTCTTCAGGGTAAAAATTTCAATATTTTTGATTTTCACGTAAAATAAATAAAATAAATAAAGGAATGCAGTGAGATGCCAGTAAACACCAAGAATCTATGTTTTTCCTCTGCCTCGATTGTTACTTGTGACTTTAAATGCAAATTACCGAGAAAAAAAAAAAAACAATTTTGACTGATTTTCAACCTTGAGGCATTCATAAAATCATTAATATTCATCTGACTGACTTGAAATTTGGATTGAAGTTGTAACTGTTGGAGATCTATGAAATGACATGGGATTTTCTAGATAGGTGCATCCCTAGGGGGCTAATTTTGAAAATGAAGCAAGTTGATGATAGTGATTTTCGTTATGGTTACATAACAGAGCTCATTAAATAATCATAAATGCTCCAAACAAAAAAATCCTATGTCATTTCATAGAACTATCTTACACCTTTCATATGAGACTAATTTGAGTAAAATCTGACTATGGGTTATTAAAATATCAGTGCCACAAAATATTTTCAGATTTTGTCATTTAAGTGCCATTTCCATGGCAACCATGTACATTTTTATCAAAATACTACATTTTATGAGGTTAGAATCATATTGAGTATGCTTACTTCTTAGTTTATACATTATTATGGTTATTTCTACACTTTACCCTGAAGACCCCTTAACAAATGGATAGTTTAGTATCTAGGCCCTTGCCCTGACGAACCCTGCGGCCGACTAAGTTTGAGCAGAGATTATCAGGATACCCCCGTGGGAGATATATGCTGAACTTTCAAGTAGATGCTGACATGGAGGTGGGTGTTAACTAACACATGGAGGTGGGGTGTTAACTAACACAGGGAGGTGGGGTGTTAACTAACACATGGAGTTGGGGTGTTAACTAACACACGGAGGTGGGGTGTTATGGAGGAGGTTTGTTAAAACATGGAGGAGGGGTGTTAACTAACACATGGAGGTGGGGTGTTAACTAACAGCAGCAGAGAGTGATGCAGCACAGCAGCAGGCAGAGGGTTATTTACAGCAGAGGCAGAGCAGGGAACAGCTGAAACAGCCTGCCTTGCAGAGGGGCGGAGCAGTGGCAGATATGCGTAGGAGTGTCATGAGAATGAGAGCCAGTCTCAATATCTTCATATCTTCAAAAACCACACGGGAGACAGTGGAAGGTGCTCTTGTGAACCTGCATGACACTTTTCACCACTATGTACTCACTATGTACAAATGAATCAGTGTATAAGCGGGTGATTGGTGGAAACAAAAAGGTGCATTCACAACAGTCTTTTGGGCTGTAACTGCCCAACTCTAATGCAGGAGGAATACTGAAGGAGCGGTGAAGACGGCTAATGTGCTAACACAGTGCTACGCTCAGTAATACCTGCGGGTCATCATTCAGCACAGCCTCAGAGTACAGCTCTGCTGCCGAGGTTACGTCCCTCCTGCCGCGCCCACTGCTGCCATACATCAGATCTCCCATCCTGATGAGGGCTGCAGAGACCACACGAGCACATAAAATACTACACCTTTAATACAGAGAACAACTAGACAGTCCAGTCGCCCGCGACCACATAGGAGTCGCCCTCGAAAGCCCACTTGTGATCAGTTTTGTGACCAAGTCATCATGTCCAAGTCAAATCAAGTCACTGGTTATTAGCTCAAACTCAAAGCAGACGAGGGAGAGCAATTAGGAGTGAAAGAGGGCAGGGGAACAAATTAGACAATGAGCTAACTAATTAACAAGCAGAGTGGGGAAAGCTGAGAGAGTTAAAAGCTTAGATACATTTAGGATCAGAAAGGGGTCAATGTCAACATGAAATGCAGCTCATGGCTCTCTCACGGGTTGGTCACAGTCAGGGTGCATTACAGTCTTACTGGATGTTATAGTCTTATAACATGACTATTTAATATGTAAATAGCATATTACAAGTAGTTTTGGGTTATACTTTTTGTGAATGTCACAATGGTGTATTGATACTTGATGCTATATTTGGGTGATGGCGTGGAGCTGGTGAAGGTGCCTTGCAATCGGGCATTTTAGCGTTATGACGAGTCACCAGGTGTTAATGCTTATTTTTGTGTGTTTATTCTTTGTTTTGTGTGGTAAACCTGCTATAGTTTGAACATTTATTTGTAACTATATATTGTTTTTTATATGTGCAAAAAAAAAAATCAAAATCGGAGTGAAATATCCGAAATGGTGTGCATTTATGGAAATTGTGCATTTTGTTATAGAATTTCACCAATTTCAACATGTATCACTGTATTATTTACCCAGTGTGGTTTAAAATACCTTATACAACAAGATTATGTCTCATTTTGATTACCAAAGGATTGGCATTTATGGTATAGTGAGCTTTGTATGCGCATAATGCATGTGTTTTCATCACAACCATTCAAGCTGGAAGACAATCGATCTGCCAAAAAACTTGTGGTGTCCGAGACGTGTTCTTTTCTCCATAATAGAGCCAACAGCATTTATGCCAAGGGGTTATCTTTTCACATTGTGTCAAGCTAGATGATAAGACACCTTTTGGTCATAAATGTAGTTCAATCTTATACCATTCCTTATAGTAGGGAATAACCGTCTGTCACGGACACTATGCGTGTAGTGTCCGTGACACGAAGGATACCTGCTGTCAGTTAATTCCCATTTCTATATACATCCGTTAATATACCATGTGTATAAGAATGTTCTTGAACAATATTCTTTTTTATCAAATAGAGCACAACATGTTAGAAATCTAGTGGAACAAGTCGATTAATTTATGGTAGTGCCCGTGACATACAATATACGCCCTGACAGGCATATGTTTAAATGTTGATTTCTGCAAAACTACAAAAGATCTGCACCTGAAATTTGGAGGTCAGTAACACAAATGTGTGTGCTTAGCATTAACAGTGTTTTCAGGTTTTTGGGGCAGAGAAATAATTTTCATGACAGTGACATGCCATTGAGCACCCTGATTGTGACCGACCTGTCAGCTTTCCCCACTCTGCTTGTTAATTAGTTAGCTCATTGTCTAATTGTTCCCCTGCCCCCTTTCACTCCTCATTGCTCTCCCTCGTCTGCTTTGAGTTTGAACTAATGACCAGTGACTTGATTTGACTTGGACATGATGACTCGGTCACAACTCTGCTTGTGATATCTTGAAAACTCTGATCTATAGAGTGTTCACAGGCCATACACTGAAACGGGCACATTTTCAGTATGAAACTGTGCTTTATTCAGCCAATTCTATTGCCATGGTGACCAAAATCAAAAGGTTTTATGACCTAATCATAACCTATCCCCACACCAAATATGAAAGGAAATTTGCCATTGAAATTTTCAGCTTGTAGACCGTCCACAAGAAAATCTCTACGAGCGCGGTGGCGAAGATGACGACCATGAATCCAAAGTTGCCACCCAACTTCTATTCTGGGCTGCAATAAATTATGAATATTCACCCACAATTAAATGATTCATATGAGATTGCGCAGTATTATGTGTGGATGGTCTTTATTGTCTTCCAAAGTTGCATTAAAATGGCTGAGAGACAAGGTTTAAATTTAGACAAGGCAATTTTGGACTTAGTGCTCTGTAATGACCCAGATAGAATTAGCAATGTTGAGGTACGGGAGCCACTTGGGACAAGTGATCACTCTACTATTAATTTTGAGGTTTCATGGGAAGTTAAAAAGGTGTCTCCAAAAACAAAAATTTTCAATTTTAGGCGAGCAAACTTTGACAGGATGCGCTCATATCTAAGTGAAATAAAATGGGAGACACTCCTGGACTGTGAGTCTGTTACTGAGATGTGGGAAAGATTTAAGGGGGTTTTACTTGATTCACAATGCAAATTCATTCCAAAGGTGTCCAAAAGTAAGCTGAAAAAGCAGAATCCTCAGTGGATGACCGCAGCTATTCGTAGGAGTTTGAGGGAAAAGAGGAATCTTTATAAGATGTACATAGAGGATAACAATGAGATTACTAAGGTCGAGTACTGTAAAATGCGGGCTGTGGTCAAAAAAGAGCAGAGGAATGCTAGAAGACTGTATGAAAGACAAATTGCAGAGGGGGCAAAAACTAACCCTAAGCGCTTCTTTCAGAACTGTAGTAGAAAAAGGAAAGTCAAAGAGCAGGTTAAGTGCATAAAGAATAAAAATGGATCGCTGCTATATAATAACAAGGATATTGCGGACACCTTAAACGGCTACTTTGTTGAGAATTTTACCTTAGAGCGGGTCTTTATTCGGCCAGAAGGCATGTCCAATGCTCAAGATTATTTAGCGGAAATTGAGGTTAGGGATAACATAGTATTAGACAAGTTGCATAAACTAAAGGCAGATAAGGCGGCGGGTCCTGATGGCTTATATCCTAGAGTGCTCAGGGAAGTTAGTGAGATCATCTTTAAGCCGCTATCCGCCATCTTTAGACGGTCTTTAGAAACTGGAGAAATACCAAATGATTGGAAACAGGGTAATATAATACCAATATATAAGAAAGGGGACCGTACTGAGCCAGGTAATTACAGGCCAGTCAGTTTAACTTGCATTGCGTGCAATATATTGGAATCTATCATAAAAGATGAGCTGGACTTACTTCTTGAACGTAACAATATCTTGAGGGATAGCCAACATGGTTTCCGTAAAGGAAGGTCATGCCTGACAAACCTTCTGGAATTTTTTGAAGAGGCCACCAAGACTTATGACCAGAGCAGGACTTATGACATCATATATTTGGATTTTCTGAAAGCATTTGACACAGTACCGCATAAGAGACTAATTTTTAAAATGAGCTCCATTGGAGTTACAGGAGGTATTCTGAAGTGGATTCAAAACTGATTGCAGGACAGAACACAAAGAGTAGTGGTCAGTGGTATCTCATCTGAGCTAGGTCTGGTGGGGAGTGGCGTCCCCCAGGGATCGGTGTTGGGACCCCTGCTGTTCCTCATCTACATTAATGACCTTGATAGGAATATTGAGAGCAGATTAGTGAAATTTGCAGATGATACTAAATTGGGAGGTTTGGCAAATAGTTTAGAGTCCACTAAAGTGATTCAGGATGATTTGGATAGAATCCAGAATTGGGCAGAAATGTGGCAAATGAAATTTAATGTAGCTAAATGTAAAGTAGTACGTGTAGGTAATAAAAACATTAGACAGGATTACTTCATTGGAGGTTTTAAACTGGAATGTGCTCCACAAGAGAAAGATCTGGGAGTGATTGTTGACCAAACCCTCACAGGCTCTAGCCATTGTGCCTTAGCAGTTAAAAAAGCCAATCGGATGTTGGGATACATTGCCAAAAGTATTGAGTTCAAATCCAAGCAGGTGATGCTTCTTTTGTACAACACATTCGTCAGACCACATCTAGAGTATTGTGTACAGTTCTGGGGACCATACTTTAAGAAAGACATAGAGGCTTTAGAGAAAGTTCAGAGAAGAGCCACAAAGCTAATTCCGGGTATGAAAGATGAAAGCGATGAGAAAAGGCTGAAGATCCTTAATCTCTTTAGTCTTAGGAAAAGGAGACTAAGGGGTGATCTGATTGAGGTATTTAAATATGTTAAATGGATTAAGAAAGTGAATTATGTAGGATTCCTTCAACCAAGTGTTGTTAGTAGAACTCGGGGTCACAAATGGAAGCTGACCAAAGGTAAATTTAGCACTGATATTCGGAAATATTTCTTCACCCAAAGAGTAATTTCGGTGTGGAACAGCTTGCCTGACCATATTGTTGAGGCAGAGACCTTGGGAGTTTTCAAGAGCAGGCTTGACTTAAAGCTAGATACCATTGAGTCATTGAGTATCTGAAGTGATATATTCACGATAGTACAAAGAAACTGGCGAGCCTAGTTGGGCTGAACGCCCTGTTCTCGCCATTCATGTTATATTATGTTATGTCATGTTAAGTTTTTATGGCTGTGACATGAAATAGCCATTTTTTAGTCTTTTCAATAGGACAAGAATCCAACACAAGCAGTGTTCTTGCATCTGTGGGGGAAATTAGGTAAGCACTGAAAAAGTAAAGGTACGTTGTACATTACAAGATCCAGAAAATGAAAACGATTAATTCTGGAAAAGCCATACTGAGCTGGTTGATGTTTAAACATTTCAGTATAAAAGCTAAGCCCAGCGGAAAAAAGGACTGTCATTGCCTTATGAGCCAATCTTGATTAAAATGTAGCTGAAACCATAGCATTGCATGTATTATTGTACCTACTTACCGTAAGTGGTAGCATCCAGACTGTGAATGGAAAGGTTGTAATATCTCTGCATACAGTCTGTGACAAAGGCTGGATCCAGCATACCTCCCTGTGATAATACCCAGCAACAGATTTTCTTCAAGCAACAAATTTATTCAATGAGCAAAAAACAACCGAACCAGCTTCTTAAAGAAATATACTAAGACATATTTTTGGGCCGATTTTTTGACTATCCTGATATTTGAATTATACGTTAACCACAACTACTTTCACTAATTTAGCCTGAAAAAAAGCATGCGAATGATGAAAATACCCCAACAGTGAGCACATCACTTGCAGTTCTGCCATTAACCATGCATTCTGGCCCAGAGGGACTCACAATTAAAGCAGGGTGCTAAGCAGTCATGCCAAAGTGAAGAGAACAAAGTTAGTCCCAAGAGACAGCACGTGCAAGAGAGAAAAAAAAGAGAGAGTGGGAGAGAAGGTGACAAAGAAAGACCTAGCGGGTGAGGAAGAGGGAGAGAGAATTGACTCCAGACACGATCACGTGTAACTCACGGGGTTTTGTTCGCACAGGTATGCCACGTTGAACTGGGCGGCTGAAAAGCCTGCCTCGGCAGCCATCAGATAATAAACGAGAGCTGTAAACCTGGATCCCAGAGAAGAGAGAAGCAGTCTGTCCTCCGCTCACACCCCTCTCACACTCCCTGAGAATCACCTTAGGTGCCCTTATGAAATATTACTATAGCTCCTAGCTATAGTTATCCTATAGTACATGCATGGTATTTTCGCCACCATAGCGTAGTATTACTATAGTGATACAATATTTATTCAGAGTACAGCAATGCAGTTGTGTGGAATATAGTAATATCATGGTGCTGTTGACTGTGGTAATACTATAGTTATAATGTGATGGCTATAGTACTACTCTAGCTGTACGATGCAAACTATAGTAATACTATTGTTATACTACAAATACTACAGTATTTCTAAGAAATAATTATAGGATATTTTTTGTGTTGCTTCAATGAGGCCCTTTCAAAATTAACAGCCTTTAAGATAATAATGTGCAGCAGTGAAAATTGTTAACCCACATAATGTGCAGTCTATATACTCTCTCAGCTATTTTATAGCAGGACTGTGCATGAAACATCATGAACCAGACTTTGCATCATTAATGACCTGTATATTTGCGTGATCAGAGCTTACTTCAGGAGAAATGCAATATTTGCTTTACCAGTCGCGTCGAAAATAGGCATCCAAGGCTTTCCTTAAGACTGCTCCCAGGTGCCCATTCTGTTCAGAAGCCCATTTCGCCCACCTGCGGTCAAAGATCTTTACATATATTTATGTAATGTAAACTAAACCAAAAGAAAAAAACTTTCATGAAGGCATTTTTTAAAAATGTAAGTCTCAATTAAAATTAAACACAAATTAAAAACACTTTAAACTGTGAAACTTTTTCCACTGAAACAGTTACAATGCATTGGTTTACGTCTTACAGCACTGCATCCATTGGCTGTCTGTCAACCAGACCAGGGATCCCTCTGCTCCACGCCTCAGCCAATCGGATCGCTCCTACAATATGTCCTCTATCAGCAGATTTCAGGTAATAGGTATATGCTGTGTACTGTTGGAAATGATAAAAACATATTTTGGATGTTGATTAAACAAAATCAATAAGCATTCGACAAAAATACTATTAGTCAATCTGAGAGAATCTCATAAACTCCACATAGTTGGAATGGGCTAGTGTCAGGAGTCTCGAACTCCAGCCCAGGAGTGATGCAGCCTCTTGTGATTTTTTTGGGCATTTCATTCAATAATCAGCTAATAGGTATTGCAAACAAGGAGTGCTGACTCTCTTACCAGTGAATTACTTAAATTAAGAACAGATGGAAGAACAGATTAGCAGGCTCTAGTCCATACAGAGGCCCTTTAGGATTCGAGTTCGAGCTACCAGCCTAATTCGCAGTTACATTAACAAACAAGAGCACTCAGAGAGCGCAGCACCTCCGCCACACCAAGGCAACTCTGTGCATTAGTTATTTTCGTTGGCTGATGTAGGGTATTGTTGCATTCCACCGCCAGGTGGCAGCAAATCCAAAAGCACGCCGATTGGAAATCCAGCCCATTGGAAAGACTTCAAATCTCTGCCAGCATAGCTGGATTTGAACTTTGGCCTATATCTCAGCTGTGCTTCAGCCTAGATATGCCAAAATTTAATCACTTGTTCCTCTTATGCTACTCTAAGATTCTGCAAAGTTTGGTTAAAATCTATATGGCCATTTTTGAGATATCCTGCTAACAGACAAACAGAAAGACAAACAGATAAACACCGGCAAAAACACACACCTCCTTGGCGGAGGTGAAATATGTGTGGGAGCTGGTGATTTTATAACTGTAGCAGTTCATTTAGATACATTTAGTGTAAAGGTGGGGCGCCAAAACCCTTTACAAGATTTTTCATTTAGTTTTATAATAACAACATTTTAGACTGTCATGATTTTACTGCCCTTTATTGTGTTTTCTGAAGCATAATTCTTGAGTGAATATTATATTGATATTCAGATTTTGAAAGAAAACAGATATTGTTCTAAAGGGGGGCATCTAACCCCGGTTAACCCAGGAGGATATCTTTGCTGAATGGATCTGATAAAAGGCAGAGTTCGCCAAAGGGTTGGGTTCAGAACCCCCGGATCGCTCCCTGACCTGACTGGCTGGTTTCCCAGGATACAGGCCTTGGGAGTGCAGGGTCCCGAGGTTAACTGCTGCTTCGCCGCACCCCATGGAGTCCGCCCGCTCCCACAACTCCACGGCCTGCTCATAATCACCCTCAAACTGCTCAAAATACCAGCCCAGAGCGGTGATCGCAGGCAGAAAATCCTGCAGGAGAGATGAAGAGTCACTGCAGTGTGTGAGCTGGCCAGCGTCCTTTATCCTGAGAGAACAATGGATCCCAGGCGGAAACACTCAACAAAATTATAATTCTCAATTAGCATTACCGTTGATCATAAACTATGAACTTGAAGATGAATGAAGGAATTATTAACTAGACAGTCCGGTCGGCGGTGACCGCATGGGTGTAGCCTCCGAAAGGCTGCTTGTCCTTTTTTTCGCGCATTATTCGGCCAATGCTGTCACCATGGCAACCAATATCGATAGGTGTCATAACTGAAGTATAACACATGTCCATATCAAATATGAGGGTAATCGGTGAAAAATTACAGCCTGTACAGCGTCCGAAAGGAAGCGTCTACGGACGCGGCGGCGGTGGCGGAGACAGGAAGCATGAATCCATAGTAGCCGCCCGACTTCGTCTTGGGGCTTCAAATAATAAGTCCACATATTTCATATGACACAGAGCTTTGACTGTTTGTAGCCATAAACGGTTCTCGAAAGCCACCTATATTGCATGAGCCTGTAGGAATGGGCCATAATTTACAGCCTTTTACCTCGTCTGCTGCTTTCTTCAGGTATTTCACTGCCTTGGGAATGTCCTTATCGACCCCTTGGCCCTAAACCAAATACATCCATTTCTGACAGTGTAACAGAGCTCATACATTTCACATGAGTACACTTCATTTCATGAGTCAACATGCTCATCAAATTCAGAATCTGTCTTCCCTCCCATTTCCATTAGCCCAGTGTCTGGAGAGCTCACCTGAAGCAGGACGATGGCGTAGTTGTACATTGAAGTCGGGTCCTCGAGCCTGGTGGCCCCCCTCTCGTAGTGTCTCGCGGCAGTTCGTATGTCCGGGGACACTCCCTGCTGCCCCCAAAACAGCATCCGAGCCACCGCTTGCTGCAGAGGAAGAAAATGGTTCCCAACATCATAAACTCAACGCAGAATTAGAAGTCATATCCTATCACATACAGAGACACTACAGAGCGACATTTACATGGAGTATACTGACAATATGAAGACCTGAGTGGTGTCAGATCCATTTCCTTTAATTCAAATCAATAATTCAGAATGTTTGGAGTTGAGGTCTGGCTGTTTCTAATCACTAGCGTTACAATTACATACATACATTCTCCATACCGCAGGGGGAGCTGTGCCTATCCCAGCCGACTCTGGGTGAAAGGCAGGGACCCACCCTGGACAACTCGCCAATCCATTGCAGGGCGCACACACCATTCACTCTCTCACTCATACCTATGGGTAATTTACAGTCTCCAATTAGCCTGATGTGCATGTCTTCGGACTGCGGGAGGAAACCGGAGTACCCGGAGGAAACCCACGCAAACATGGGGAGAACATGCAAACCACACAGGAAAGCCCCAGGCCGGATTCGAACCCATGACTTTCTTGCTGTGAGGCAACAGCGTGAACCGCTTTCCCACCGTGCCGCTCAGTGTTACAATTCCAGCTCTAAAAATACAAAGGGAGACAGAAGCAGTAACTCGGCGCCATACCTCCGCATCAGCGACACCGTTTCGCGCCTGAAGCTTCAGCCAGCGGAAGAGGTCTCCGTCCTTGCTGGTTTGCTGGCTCAGGACTTCCTCATTGTTCAGGTGAATTGACTCCACAAAGGTCTGTTCAACGACAGGACAAGCACACGCTCCTTTCATTAGCATACAGTCACCTGTCCTGTTCTGCCCAAATAATAATCAGGTCTGTCTTAAATACTATATTTGACACAGTACAACCTGTACAACTCTGTACATCACCTGCAGATTACTGACCAGTTTAAAAGAAGAATTACACTCCCACTACATTATGATTTGTTTTTTTGTTTTTTTTTTTTGCACATTCTGGAAAAACATCTGTAAAACATTCCCCTATACCTATAGTGGTATTTTCACCAATTTCTTCTGCATTTTTATGACCCAGTAGACAGTGCAGTCCTAAGAGATTTCCACACATAGTGACTGTCCAAATACTTATCATATACTTCCTTATAAATATGGGGAATCTGCCCATGCGATACGTGCGCGAGGCACGAGGCTGTATCAGCCCGTCGGGCAAAATCCCGTATCACCCATATCTGCCCGCCGGGCAAAATCCCATATCAGTGGCAGCAACCATTGCCATAGCAACAGTCAAGAGCGTCGTTGGCAACGCATTGCTTCAGACAGTGATTAGACGCTGTCATGGCGGAGAGACTCATGAATTTCTCAACGGCAGAAATGTCTGAACTGGACTATGTTATAGAAAAGGAACTTGATACAGAATTATTTGTTAAACAGCAGTTTTGCAGCAATGTTCACTTGAAGGACTGTAGTAAAACGTTTCATGTGCAAGCTATCGTAGAAATGCAAATTTATCACGTTAATGGAGAAAATCGCGTTTACACGCTAGCTAGCTAATTAGCCATTTCATTGACTTAAATACACCGCTGACAAAAAGCACATGCTAGCGCTACTGGCCTGTAATGATGACAATAATAACCTGAAATAAAAGCTTTGGATAAAATGCATTGTTAATTATGGTCAAAATCAGAATATGATAAATAGAACATCATATGCGCATTTTCACATCACACCGTGTATCACCCCTCGACCAGTATCTGGGGTCTCAGGTTGATACAGCGTGTGATATGAAAATGCCCGGATGATATTCTCTATCATGCGCATGGTTACCGGATACAGATGTAAATACCCTCAAAAAAAGCTGACAGTTCGCAGTTTCACCATATGTATCGTTTAATTTCTATTAGTGGGAGTACAGAGGTAAACTTCAACCAAAACAAAAACAAGCGTGCAATACTCAGATCCCCGTCACTAGATGGCTGATATCTGGTAGAAACAAGACAGTCTGGAGAACCAATGGAAGTAAGGAAAGGCACATGCACTAAATGAGATGTAGCCACATACTGAACTTTGTTTAGAAATATTGAATGGTTCAGGAGTTCTGGCCCGAAAAAGAACAGGATGGCTGACATCTGGCTCGGAAACAAAACGTGGAGGAGGGAAAGACAGACGGAAGTATGAAAAGGCACATCTACATAATAAGACGTATCCACATATTAAATTTTGCTGAGAAAAATTGAATGGTTTCGGAGTTCAGGCCCGAAAAAGAAGCGTGATGGATGGACGAATAGACAGATGGACACGCGGAAGGACAAGACTCATTCCTACATCCCCATCCACTTCATGACAAAGTGCGACTATGCAAATAATTTCAAACTGCACAGTTAGCTGCTGTTAGTAGCCTGTAACCACAATATTTTATTCAAGGATATACAGGGTCAATCCATTCAATATCAAACCCATTTAATTCCTGGTCGGGGTTTGGGGGTGTCAGCAGGGCCTATCCTATCATCCAATGGGCATGAGTAAATACATGAAGGACAATTTGATAACCCAGCTCAACTGTTCAACAAGGGGACATTTTCTTATGAGAGACATACAGTCTCGTAGCCCAGCGTAAGTTTAGACTACAGAAGGAAAAGCAAAGTGCCTAAGGATATCCACAGGAACATGATGAGAATGAGGAAATCCACACAGAAAAGCCCAACCCTCAACCTTCTTGCATAGAGGCATACGTGCCAGCCACTGTACCACTGTGCTACGCAAAATATAAAGCATGTATAATGTTGGGCTGGAGGAGTACGACAATCAAATCACTCAAAGGGCCATTAAAGGTGAGGGCTGGAGGTACTGGAAGTCTTTCACATCAGTTCAGTGCACAACCCTGATTTCATGAGCTCCTACCCAAGACTCTGATAGAAGACAAATGCCTGCCTCTCTTTCCCTCTCTATCTCTCCTTCTCTCTCTCTGTCTCTCTCTCTCTGCCCTGACCTGCTGCGGAGACGGGTTCTGCATGTCGAAGGAAGTCTGGGAGGCGATGTTGGAGTAGTAGGCGTAGGCGAGGGCAGGGTCTACAGGCACCGTGACTGCTAAGGTGATGCAGGTGTCCATGCCGCAGCAGTGCCAGCCTCCAGTCCTGCTGAGCAGCCAGGAGAGACAGCAGCCTGGCCTACGGCAGAGGAAACAGGGACACGGCACTAAAATCACATCCAGAGAAATACTCATGTGTAGGTAAACAAGGATTTTTACTTGTGAGTGTGGTGGTTCTGCCCTGCAGTCCCTCCCCCTGCTGCATTCTTCACCTCCACCTTAATGGGCAACAGGTGTGGCTCGTTGAGGTGGAGGTGAAGGCTTGTTATTTAAGGGCTGGCTGCGCCTTGAGAAGGCGCAGCAGCATTCTGGTTTCAAAGCCCTGCTGTTTTTGTGCTGCTGCTCTCCTTGTGTTTTTGATTGTCTTTTTAAATATTTATTAAAAGTTCTTTGTTTTTACTCAGCCTGTGCGTTTGGGTCCCTTTCACTCTTTGGGTACATGGTCCCAGTGCCCGCCGGCTTCTTGCCTTCTGCCGGCGGGACTAAACCATGACAGTGAGAACATTTCTCTTGATAAAAATACGTATGTCCCTTGTGCAATGTCCTCAGCTGGGTCAAATGCATTGATTCCAGCTCTTATATACCATTTCCTGTCAAGTGTCCACAGAAAAGGACAAAAGACCTGACGCATGAAACAAAAACAGAGGTACAGACACAAGGGCCATACACCGACACTACCACCCAAATGTTTGTCATCATTAGAGATTTTCACATAGATTAAAAGGGAGACACTTTGTGAAACAGCAAGACAATGACCCAAAACATACATCCAAACACATTTTAGGAAATCACAATAAATATGGGGGGCTAGCTCAATCGACCGACTATAATCTCATAGATGAGTGCCTAGCTTCAAAGCCAAACCGAAAGAAATACTGCAGTCCACTGCGAGAGAGATAACTTGGAAAAATTAATATTCTGCATACAAAGCAGTGACAAAATAGCAAGGGGGAAACACTGTTAAAGGGGACCGATTATGCATTCCCATATTTTGTGTCTTAGACAGTGTAACTGACGGATATTCATATTGAACTTGACAAAAGTTTTCAATAAGCTAACTGTATGTAGAATTTATCCCTGTGAGCAAAAAACTTCAGGTTTCCTGCAGCTCTGAACACTCGGTCAGCATTAGGTAACATAGGGTGAAGTAGATCAGAATGATCTGCATTTTCAGGTTGTTGATGTGATGTCATTCCGGAATGCATTGTTTACTTCAGAAATTAACACATATGCCACAAACAAAGCATTTGGAATTCCTGACAGCTTCAAAGATTGGAAAATGCTGATTATTCGACCCTACTTCCTACTTCACCCTATGTTATCTAATGCCAACCTGAACACTTTGCTTCCGGTTTTTTTTTATACACTGGTGATAGATGGCATCATAGTGCAACTGATTTACTTAATATGGTCATCTGCTACAGGTACAAGATTGAGTCGCTGAAAAAAGTTGAATTCTATGCGGGCTAAAACACCAAGTGCTCAGTCATCGCCTGCAATGACCAAAGTAACGTTAACTGGTTAAATGTCTTAATTTTTGGCCAGCGTCGGAAGATATAAAGAGTGGTGGCTTAGATTTATTTTCAAAAAGAATCTGAAGCAACAAAAGTAAAGATTTATTATTGTTGTTAATATTTATACTGCATTCCCTGAAGTTAAACGTGTGTGGCTTGGTTGGCTGTGTAGCTACGAACCACTCTCAAGATTGCTGAGCATGCAGAATTAACTTTCCATAAACGAGCAAGCTGCCAAATCAAATGGCTATAGCCATAGCTAGTTTATTAAGAGGTGATTTACGAGACATGTTGATAGGAACAGATAGAATGGGCGACCATTTTTAACCCTTTAAGGCCTAATGCAAAAATGCCAGCAGAGAATCATGCTGCCATGTTTACCATAGTAACCTGTATTTGGGCTGAAGCACAGCTTCTCAGCTTTCAGGAACAGTTGGAATTTTTTTTCTATTGCGCAAAACTTACAGTAATTACGGTACTTTCAAAATTACGCGCATATCTGTGTCGGCAACGGCACGTTCTTAAAATGCGCACATGCTGTCCCGGTTTAAATGGGTTAACAGAATTCAGTAGTGGAAGAACAGCACAGCCAATCACAATAAATGGAATGTTGGCAAATGATTGCAACTATACAAATGCCACTGACCATTCTTAATCTTTGACTCTGAATTCCAACGGTAGCTAAACTTTTATGGTGACTGCATAATCCCCAGTTGCTTAGCCTGCAGACGTTACCATAACACAATTAACCATTGTGTAATTTAATAGCAAGCAAGTAAATCAGACAAGCGAATTTAGAGATAGTTGCAAATAGTTGAGGGATTTTGACAAGCTTGCTCTCCATCAGTTCAGTAGTTAATACACAGAGCCGGGGGCTCAGTTCCTGGCCAATAAGAGCAGAGCTCATTTCATTGAGGATCGCCCACTCAGAACAGGCTAGGAATGACAAGAATCAAACTGCCCAGAAATCATGGATTTTTATAGATGTATTTTTTTGCTAAAAAGTTATAAACCTCCCTTTTGGTCATCCAAGAACATTACACTGTAACTTGAACAAAAAAAACAGCATGATAGGTCCCCTTTAACAAATCATTAAAATAGATAACTGTGTTCATGATCATTTAAAAACATTCTTTACATTAGAATTGAAATGAACTAAAATTTCTTAAAATACATTTTGGTTACATACAATTTACAATTTCACAAAACACGTTTATTGAGTGAATTAGCAAGCACTGTTCAAAAAGCAAGTGATTCTGAACTTCTTCAAACAAAAATGCAATTGCACATGCCCACACACACACACACACACACTCATGCAGCCATGTGCACACACGCACCCATGCGCAGGCTAACACACACACAAACACACACACACACACACACACACATGTATTCATGCACACATACCTTGTTTGTTTTCCTCCCGACTCCCAGGCCACTGCTGTAGAGCACAGAGGAGAGGTACAGGGCTCTATTATCCCCCAGACAGCCAGCCTGCAGTAGGAGGGGCATAACTCTGCGCACTGTCTCTGGCCCGCCCCCCTGCGTGAGCCGAAGCAGCGCTGCAGAGTACAGAGCCCCTCTCACCCACGTCAGCTGACCTCTCCTGGCCCCTGAGCAAAAAAGAAAAAGAAAAACAATCAGACAAGGTGTCAAAATCATAAAAACATGACCTTGCTTCGATGCGCACTGAGGTCTAATGACAAAATGAAAACAATGGTCCTCCATGTTTACGTTCAGTGTCCATTTCCCTTGTTTGCCTCGTGTATTTTCTGTTATTGAGCTTTTTGCCCAATTCCTTCTTTCCTCACTTTTGCCTTTGGAGCCTCTGAGGAGACGGTGTCAAACCCCAAAACTGCAAAGTCCAATTATTGAATCCATGCATTATCGAAACTGCTTTTTCCCCCATCAGGTTCACTGGGGAGCTGGAGCCTCTCTCTGCTGACTATGGGTGAGAGGCTGGGACACACCCAAAACAGCTCGCCAATCCAGCGCAGGGCTCATACAACATTCACTCATACAGTCACACCTATGGGAAATTTGAAGTCTCTAATTAAGCTGGCGTCTCAGGGCTGTGGGAGGAAACTCGAGTGCCCTCAGGAAACCCACGCAAACACGAGGAGAACATACTAACAACAAAGAAAGGCCCCGGGCCAGATTTAAACCCACGACCATCCTGCTGCGAGGTAACAGCGCTACCCGCTGTGCCACCTCGGCCCCCCCAAATTACAGCCCTGTTTCCAAAAAAGTTGGGATGCTGTGTAAAATGTAAACACAGTGCAAGGATTTGTAAACTAAATTTAACTGTAAACAGTAGGAGGACAACAGGTCAGTTGTTGAAACTGAGAAATTGTATTGCTTTTTAAAAAATGTCTGCTCATTTCGAATTTGATGCCAGCAACACGCTTCAAAAAAGTTGGAACGGGGGCATGTTTACCACTGTGTTGCATCACCTCTTCTATTAACAGCATTCTATAAATGTTTGGGAACAGAGATCTAAAGCTGTAATTTTGAAGTCAAAATGTTTCCCCATCCTTACTTGATGTAGGATTTAAGCTGCTCAACTCTTCGCGCCCTCCTTTGTCACATTTTTTCATTTCAAAATGTGGCAAATATTTTCTGTGGGTGCCAGGTCTGGACTGCAGGCTGGCCAGTTTAACACCCAGGCTCTTTTGCTACAGAGAGATGTTGTTGTAATACGTGCAGAGCGGTGTTTGGTGTTGTCCTGCAGAAATAAGCAGGGCCTTCCCAGAAAAAGATGTCTGGATGGCAATATATGTTGCTCCAAAACCAGTATATATCATACAGCATTAATGATATCATCACAGATGTGCAAGTTACCCAAGCTACATGAACTAATACACCACCATACTGGCAGGGATACTGGCTTTTGAACTGGGCCTAGAGGATGCAGCATCCATGATTCCCAAAAAGTAATTTCATTTTGGATTGGTCAGACCACAGGACAGTTTTCCACTTAACCTAAGTCAATCTTAAATGAGCTTGGGTCCATAAAAAGTGGTAATGTTTCAGGATCAAATTCATATACGGTTTTATCTTGACATGATAGAGTTTTAACTTGCATTTTTGGTTGCAGTGATAAACTACATTCATGAAAATGGTTTCCAGTAGTGTTCCTGAGCACATGCAGTGATTTCCACTACTAAGTCCAGTTTTTAATGCAGTGCCACCTGAGGGCCTGAAGATCATGGCAATTCATTAGTTTTCAGCTTTGACCCTTGCATACAAAGATTTATCTAGATTCCCTGAATCTTTCAAAGATATTATGAGCCACAGATGATGAAATCCCCGAAGTCTTTGCAATGTTATGCTGAGAAACGGTATTCTTAAACTGTCGAACTATTTACCCACACAGCCTTTTACTGAGTGGTAACCAGTTGCCGAATGACCTAATTATCTGCGAGATGTTCCACCAGGTGTACATTTTTTAGCATCTGTCAACTTTTTTGATCTTTTGTTGCCCTCGTCCTACATTTTTGAAAGATGTCGTTGGCATCAAATTCAAAATCAGCAGATATTATTCATAAAATAAATAAAATTTCTCTGTTTCACCATATGATATGCAGTCTTTGTTCTATTTTTTTTTTTTGGGGGTTTTTTTCCTTTATTTGACAGTTATATAGTGGAGATAGACAGGAAAGTTGGGGGGAAGACATGTGGCAAATGACCCGAGCCGGAATCGAATCCGGGTCGCCGCGAGAAGGACACAGCCTTCATAGTGCGCGCGCTTAGACCGATGAGCCACCGGGGCGCCCATCTTTGTTCTGTTTTAAAATAAAAATTTAGTTTACATGATTTGCAAATCATTGTATTATTTTATTTACATTTTACACAGCGTCCCAACTTTTTTTAGAAACGTGGTTGTATTACAATATATGTATCGTATTTCTGTAATCCTTCAAATGTATTTTTTATCGCATTCCACATTTGCTTGCTGGAATCAGCAGGAAACCATACAACCTCTCACACAGGGTACATGTAAGTTACCAGGTCTGGTGACGGACAGGCGTGCGAGCCGAGCTGCATGACGTCTCCGACGGGCAGCAGGCACCTCCCAGGGCTCACACTGGGGAGGCGTCAGTGAGCGCGCTCCTCTGGATATCCAATCACTGAACACATCCACACAACTCTCTGAAAAGCACAATGACAAATCAACACTGGCACCATACAACACTGTCACCCCACTCTGAGATTAGTAGGGAGTTTACTCATACACACATGAATGAAATATCTTAGTCTCTATTACCACCTTGTGGATGTGGATACAAGAAGCAACGCATAATCGTACCACTTTTAGTGTACTGTGTATGTCTACGTGTTTTTGTAAAATGTTCAGAAAAAAATCCAGTCTTACCAGCTTCTTCCTGCTGCTGGGCTCGTAGTAAATATCCAGTCACTGTTGAATTAAGTTCCTCTTTGAACTCTTTACAGGAATGGAACCACCGTGTCATGCTCGCAGCAAGGTCTGACTGAAGAATATTCACCTCTTCCTTCAAAGACAGTCCGGACAAATAAACAAGAGGCAAAAATGTGTATCTACACGGTCAAAATGAAACATAAACTTCTCTACATCGTCTCCATGTGGATGTTAACATCATTCGCCATCCACTGTAGTAATGTAGCTTTGTTTTTAAAGATCAATGGTCAGCAGGAATGTCCATATTGCTTAAAAGATGAGATAAAAGAATCAGAATACATTGAAAAAATTATTTGACTTGGCAAACATCCGCATTCACTAAATTAAAATTATTTTTTTCTTTGTTTTTACATACTAAATTTTTGTATCCACCATCAATAAAACAATATGGGCCAGATTCACAAAGGCCTTCTGCGTGAGCAAAGTCTTTTTGCCCTTGCAGAACTTATAACATGGCCAGTGATTGGCCAGGGTAATTATTTTGCACGAATCACTGGCGATGTTACAGGTCCTGCATGTGCTGAAAGGTTTTGCACTTGCAAAATATCTTGCCCTATGTCTGTAACTCAGCCAGTGAGCTACAAGGAAAAGAGCTTAAGCAGAGTCTTACCCGATGAAAAAACAGTTTGTTGCGATAGTACACAGTCGGCCCATAAAAGCCTGCTACCCCTGTCACAAACCGGCCGCCTCCCAGGACAAAATAGCCATCCGTATCATCCAGGAGCACTGGCTCCCTGAAACTGTGGCAGACATAGTCAGGCAATGAAATTATTTTCAAGTTAATAGAGTTTACTTTAGCAGCACGCATGACCATACTTGTAAGGGTAAATGCAAAAGTATCGGGACAGAGCCAAAGCAACCAAACTGAGTCACTGCGCCAATATCTTTGCGTGAACTCTGACTCACATGTGATAATCAGACCAGGCTGTATATCCGTAGTCTCCAACACAGACAGCAGTCACATTAGCCTGCAGGACAGACCAAAATAAAGAAATGTGACTGGCACACTACAGTCAGGGTAAAGAACAATGCGATTGGCCATGTGGTACTAACCACTCTGCTCTGCAGCTCCAAAGTGATGCGACACCACTTCTGAACAGGAAGCAGGAAGTGGGTCAGGAAGGCAGAGGACTCTCCACTCACTCCGTCCACCTGTACATGCAGCTTACCTGCACAAGAGACCTCTGTCACCGTTTGTGGTCGTCATCATAAACATTATCATCATCAGTGGTGGCAGTATAATTGCAACTCTACAATAGCGACAGTGGCAACAACTGCGTTAAACTCTCAAGCATTAAACTGCCTCTTTTCATTCTTTTTGCTTTATTTTTTTCAACAGGACAGAGTAAAATTATGTTTTATAAGAAATTTGATATTATTAGTGTGAAGGGTGATACAATAATTGCGTGTGCGTGTAACTGTTCCTTAGTTATCTGTGGTCTTTTGTTTCCCTGGTAGTTCGTTGTGAATCAGACAGTGTACGCGATGGATGTGACGCCAAGAAAGCGCACAAAGATTGTGACTATGCACGAACACACTAGCAAATCATACAGGGACATTTAGTTGTTTATTTATTTATTAATTAGGATCCCCATTAGCTAATGCCGTAACAATAGCTAGTCTTGGAGCTGCCGTATAGCTCACTCAGTAAAGCATCGTGCTGCGAAGCAGAAGTGACTAACATGGCGCGGGTTCAATCCCCGCCTCGTACCAGCCTGCAGTAGTCGGCAGCTATTTTCAGAGTAGCGCGCAATTGGCCAATGCGCTACAGGGATGCAAATTGGGAAGGGTCTGCCGGGATAGGGTATTGTAAATAACAAGTTTTCAGGCGCCTCCTGTTGGCCAGACGGGCGCTCGTTAGGAAGATTCTAAACTCGTTCATGTTCGGGTATCCTCCGCCCTCGCTCTGAGCTTGCGAAGTTTCAACCAATGAGTGTATAAGAAGCGGCGGCGCATAAGAAGGGGGCTGCATATGCGAAAAGCCTTGTACATAGTTCCCAAATTGGACATTCCAGATTCGGGTGGGATTGGAGATGCCCGAAAAAAAAAAAAAAAAAAAAACAATAGCTAGTTTTATAGCAAGTACAGTTGGTGTCAGTCGGTCAGTCTTAAGTACTGAGATGATCATATTAGGTTTTAATACGTGTAAATCAATAAGATTCAGAATAAAAGGCCAGTTTAAATTAGAAAAAAAACTACTATCTGTTATCTTTCACAGCTTTTTTCAATTAATTTGCACAAGGATGTACTAATAATCATAATAATACAACTAATAATAATAATAATAACAAGTGGTGCCAGGCCCAACAAACCCCGCCCCTCGCACATACTTTGCCTAAATTCAGTAGGCATCTATTCTGGGTCAGTGGCAATCCCTAAACCCAATTTGGGGTGAATCTAGCCATTAGTTTTGCTGCTAAAGTGTTAACAAACAAACAAACGAACACACAAACGGAACCAAAAACAACACCCCTTTCCCTCCCCTTCGGGCAGGGCGGGGTAATAATCCTTAGCATTAGCTGTGAATAGGCTCATTAGAAAGTTCTACACATAAGAATATATTATTCACAGAATCGGCACAGAATATGCTCACAGCACCTCATATATTTCAAAGCCAGAGAAGTTGCAGTGTTTGCCTAAAGGAGCTCCGTAGCAGTGTGAGGGAACTGACTGAGAATGTGCATGCAGATTGGCAGGCATTCATCAGCACACGTATGAATGTACCTGAGCTGGTGAGGAACATGGAGGGGGAAGTGTAGCCATTTTGAGAGTTGATATGATGCAGTACTCCACATAGGTCATGGCTACAGGGCTCGCTAAGGAACAGCCAGATTGAAAACACACACCTAGGCGCAAACAGACACATATAGCGAGAGCCATCAAACTCCTATCACCCTCTGCATTTTATTCTAAACCCTTTGAATAGGACGTGAGCAGATGATGGTATTGAAACGCTGTGTACGCAGAGCCCTACCAGGGAGAGAAGACTGCCTTCTCCCTCTCACGCTCCAGAACTGCGTTGCCATACTGGCTCAGAGTTCTGATGATGCCGAAGTTCTCCCCAGTGGAGGCATAGAGATCAGACAAGAAGTGAACAACCTCTGAGTAGGAGAAGGAATATTATTCTACAGTAATATCTGGATGTAGTACACACAGTTTAAGGGTACAAACAGTTTTAAAGTAGAAAAATCTTGTATTGCTGGAAGGGGGAAAAGTTTAATCGTAGATGAAAGTCTCTGGTTACCTTCTTCCATAGGACAACGAGGAATGGTGTCTTTCCGGATCCTCCAGAGCATCTCCGTGTCCCAGGACGGACATAGGTTATGCTGCTTCATAGGGCGACTGTAGGGGTGCAGGGGTTTCAGCAGAACGAGGCTACGAGCCTGGGCGACATCATACTCATGTGGGGAACCGTTCTCACTGATCCACACCCGGAGCATGGCACTAAACACCCATTCTGATTCTGGGATCTTCCAATCTGCATGGTAAACCAGCCAATCGGGTAAGTCCAAAACCAGGCTTTGAGCTCGGGAAGGCCCTGGTTCGCAACTCCAGTGTGTCTTGAAAACAGACTTGATGTGTTCGGCGTCTGATGAGACGAGCGCCTCCAGGTGCACCACGGAAGAATCCGAGCAGGAGTAACGGACATGCAGGTTGTAGCCGGAGACTGCCTCCGTTGGTGGGTTAAGAAAGTCCACCTCGTCTATGTCATTTTCAAAGGACCCACTCAAAGCGTGATTCTGAGCCTGATTCGAGAGGAGACAGGCGAGCTGGTTTAATGGGAGACTGGGGTCCGATGAGCCATGGGGACCAATGAGCCATATCACTATTTTGCGATCAATCGATGCCAAAGGTGTTCAAAATAGGCAAAATAGTGATATGGCTCATTTATCCTCATGACTCATCAGTCAATGGTTAAATATTTTGCCTATTTTAGGCAGCTCTGTCATCGATTGATCGCAAAATAGTGATATGGCTCATCGGACCCCAGTCTCCCCTATATTAAGGCTAAATTCCATGACGTCATTTCAAAAGAATTTGCTCAAATGAAACTGATCGAGCCTCAGAAATGCAATTGTATTTAATCATGACTACTCACCAAAACAGTGTGATAGATTAGTAGAAACAAGCAGATGTCCAATGACATATTACTCACGGTGTCAAAATAACGGATTGATCATCAATCCTGAATGATTTCGAAAAGTAAAATAAACTTCCAGAAAACGGCTGAATATATTCCCACAGGCATACATTAAATCAAAACAATTATGTACCGTCACACTACAATAAACTAATCTTTAGCGCCAAACGCGTCTTCGATTAAGTCGTCTCCAAGGATTCGGGAAAACATACTAAATCTCGAAATAATAAAACAGCTTTGAAAAGGTTAGGCTAATCGCTCCACATTCGCAGCCCGTTTTGTGATAGGTTTATAGCCCACAGTTCAGAACAGTCCCAAGGTAAACTGAAGAGCAGGCTCGGACGCAGGCTAAACCCGGAATATCATCCTGCTTTGCCCAAGCGCTTAAATAAATAGAAAATGTTTACCTAACTCCACCTGTCCACAGGCACACGTGTTACTGAGCTTCAGGTAGTCTGAATGACTTCTAATTCTAATGACGCCCACACAATTTAATTTCCCGTCAGAGAAATTAAGTCTGTCCGAGGAGAAGTCAGTATTCTGCAGTGAGAGAGTCTATGCAGATCATCGCTATAGCCTACCTCTGCACATGGGCCCATTACCGGCAATGAACATATTCAATTACGATTCACAAATATTTAATTCTATTATTCAAATGTTGATAAATGTATTATTTATTTTAAAGGTTGGGAAAAGTTCTAGCTGGGAGAATTCCAGAGGAAAGCAGAAGAAGTCCGAGGAATTTGAAAGGACAGCTCAGTCGAAGGTAGTCACTCGGCGGATAGAAACAACACGAACGAACTCATCTTAGAAATCTCCAGCGCCTGAATATTAATTATATGGCAGTTGCTACGGGTACGGCAGTTTTCCAATACATTTTCAATGTATAGAGGTACGGCAGTCCCCATTACAAACCCTGCCCTCACCTCACCTAACCCTAACCCATCCCCTAACCCTAATACCCAATCCTTATCCTAATCCCTTCAAATCAACTGCCGTATCAATAAAAACTGCCGTATCTGTAGACACTGCGTAATTAAATTGGGCGTGAATGATAAGAGTTTTAGAATACAGGCCTTTCATTAATCCTCAATATAAGCACAGGCCTTATACAGTAGGCTACTCCCTGATATAGCCCATGCCTTTTTGAGGATGGAGCTGTATGTGAAAACTGGTACAGACAAAGTTGGTGAGATCAAGTTTGGTGTTAGTATTGAGTGTTAGTTTCATCCTGATGTACGGTGTTAAAAGCTGCATCCTAACAACATGCCGTTTATTTACACCAAATTTGTAAAACTAGCACAAATTGTATAACAAACGGCAACCCCTGACTGGAGAGCAAAAGCAGTACGTTCATGTTTTGGGTGTTGCAATAACACCTGTCTTACACCCTGATATGACCTCACCATTGGCGTTGAGCGCTACCATTGGTACCATTGGATAGGTGTTAACATGGTGTGAAAATGAGTATTAGTGTTAGAAATTGTGTTAGTGTCTGTTACCATCATACCTGGTTGTATGCTCAGAACCAATGGAGTCGATCAAGTTTATAATATGAACAACACAATAAAATATTATATTGCAAATAATTCCTTTCTGAGTTATGTTGATAATTTGATTCTTTCTGATAGCGAAAACAACACATTATGAAACTCATCTGCACTTATAATTTAATGTCAACTCAAGAGGTTAACACCAGGGCGAGGTCAAGTCAGGAGTTGGTGTTGATAGTTGCGCAGATGGTAGCACTTAGGCTCGCTGGTGTTGCTATCGGTGTTGCCGTTACCATTTGTGTGTTACAAATCTGGTGTTGGCAAACGGCACGGGGTGCGGATGCAGGTGTTAACGCCTTACACCAGGATAACACAGACACTCTACACTGACACCATGCTTGACCTCACTCATACCATCAATACCAACACCCAACCTGACCTTCCACTGGTGTCAACTCCTAGAGCCTAGTGTTAACACCAAACCATAAACACAGATAAGTTTCATAATGCATCATTTTCATAAACAGAAAGGATCAATTTTTCCACAAAAATAAGAAATTGTGACACAATTTTCCATTGTTTTTGTAATATTAGAGATGTGATCTGGTTCCGAGCATGACAGCACGTATTGTATGACGTTAACACCGACACTATCACAAATTCTAACACTAACACTCATTTTCACACCGTGTCAACAACTAACACCTATGGTAACATCCAGCACCAATGGGTGACTTTAAATTCGGAGTTCTAATTAGGTATTAACGCTGATACTAACATTTAGAACTGCCATGACGCCAAATCTGAACTCAAGCCACTACCACTAACTTGGTTTACACTTTCCCTATGTCTCAACCAAGTTCAAAGATGGTGTTATGTTTGGTGTAAACACGCACACAAACAATAAGAATATCCAGAATACCAACTTTAAATATGAGTCACTAACGCTAAGTTCACACCTGGTCAACCTAGTCTCAGCAGAGTTCAAAGTCAGAGTAAGGCGTTTCGTAACCCTAACAGAAACACCGAGTGTTCTGAACTGAACTGGGTGTTTTTAATCGGTAGTTTTAAAGTCACTTTTCTTTTGCATTAACACTTAACCCCTAAGGATTAACACTGGTGGGAGTTCAAAGCTGGTCTTTAATGCAACCAGGAGCCATGTTGTTTATTTCATTTCAACAAGCAAGTGTTGGAGGAAGCAAATGCCGTTGAAAAAAGGCACCCAAATCATAGATGTACTCCTGCTGAGAGTACAGAGCCAGCAGAACGTCATATAAGGCTTAATTGGGATCATCTTCAGTTGGTTGTTAGTGGATTCCACGTGCACAGGAAGTGATGATCTTACCCCTGATGTGTGTGTGTTGTTTGCCAAGACTTGGTGAAGAGGACCTCTGATTAACACTTCACATAAACACTGACACCTGGTGTTCACACGGGTTGTTACACCAGGTGTTGATAGTGGTGTTAACCTTTACCTTGCGTTTTGCCCTATAGATTAACATTACATGAACACAAACACCAAACATTAACAACATCACCAACGTTAGATTCACCACTGGTGAGGTCAAATAAGGCTGTAAGACAGATGTTAGTGGAACATTAACACTGATACTCAACACTAACACTGCACTTGACCTCACCCAATGTCTTACAGGACCCATGTAATGGAGAAGTTCAGCCCACCTGTGCAGTGTTCTCCACTGTATCCACCAGCCCAGGAAAGGTTGACCCCCCAATCTAGTCGTTAGAGCCCCCTTTTCCACGTCAACATTTGAAACGTGGTTTTAAATTACTGCCATTTCTTACATCACTAACAGATCTGTTCTGCATAGTTCACACCAGCCAGCGCTGCTGTGTGTCATGCTCCCACCCACAATCTTGCTTGACCTCGCCACCTCGCACCCCTGTGGCACTAATGTTCACAGTTAAAGGGCATCTAAAGTCGATTCTCAGACGGGACGTTGAACGTCCAGTGTTTACAAACAAATCACTTCCTTTTGTTGACATCTTGCATTGTCACATGACCAATTTTATTCATCAACCAATGTTTTGTGTAGATGCGTAGATAGTCCTTTTATTTCGGTTCGTTTGCGCAGATGTGGCTCGCTGATTGGCTGATAAACAAAAACAACGGGAATCAACTTTAGATACCCTTTAATTCTATTCACTGGCACTGCTCAAAGTGGGCCAGTACTCACTGGTAGCAGACCTGCAGCACTCCATTCTGCCATTTAGAGCGCTGGGCCTATTTAATGAATTTGCTGTCTTTGACTTAACATGCGCATCAGTGGCAGCTGCTACATTTAAAAACAGTGGAAGCACAAAAAAACCCTCTATACTGATACTGAGTCTTGACCCATTTCAATAATGTTCCTTTTCTTAACAAGTTTCCCAGTGATTACACTTATCTGTTGGCATGCAAACATGCAGATTCTTTTTCAGTGCACTGTACGGATGATTAAAAAATGAACGCATTTCAGAGAAGTAGCCATGTTATTCACAATGTACACTTTATGAAAACAACTTGTATTTTCCATGCTTGCTTGTGGCGTATACTGCAATGCAGGTTACCAAACTTATGCTTGATTGCGCAAATTAAAACAATTATTAGGGACATATATTCACAATATTGAACATTGTTGAATATAATGCACCCAACTCAGCTTGCAAATAGAAAGTTATGTTTTCATCTCATAATCAGGGGAACTGGCTACGCCCGAGTGTTGAATGTTTTGGAGTTAATGCATTGTTAATAAAGGAAAAATATTGAATACAGGTCAAAACTAATTTGGTCAAAGGGATTTGAAACAGCCTGTTCTTCAGCAGAGAGAATTCCAGGCAACATGGCCGAGAAATGCTTAATTTTTTTTTTTTTTTTTTGCCAATAGGGTTACAAAACTCCCTTTTGGACATCTAAACTCAAGGAAAAACCAGTAAAGGGACTTCTGTGTCAGTAACGTATACAAGCAATATTACAGCAATATGGGGTATTTTCCAGGGAAAGTCTGAAATTTTACATCACTGGAGCATTTGTTTGTCTGCAATTTATAAACTCTTCAAGCAAGAGGATAGAGAAGGAAAATAATTTAAGTCAATTTCCAAGCACGTGAGAATAGCAACCGAAGTGCATTCAAGAAGCAATAGGCATCAGTTAAAATGGCGGTGAAAAGTACTGTTTGAAGCTGTAGCAGGGAGGAAGCCAGGTTGCTAAAGCTGCACTACCAACACACAGAGGCCACGTGGGGGCAAACCGATTTCTCTTTGTGAGGGTGTCATATTTCTGCAAGGTTAAAGACAAATTCTGCCACACAGAATTAGCCCTTTTGAATTAAAAAGAATCTCTAATCTACCGTATCTGACAAAAAGATGGCAGAATATTTTCAAATCGTGAATAAAAAACTTTTTATGATATAAATTCACAAGCTGGCTTGCACATGCCTCTAGAAGTAAATGTAATGTTCTTCCATATGTTGCAGTAAAAAAAGTCCAAAAAATGCAATTTATAATTCAAAATAGTTTATTGCTTTTCATGCAGGAGTGACGTGAAGTCTACATAATCACAGAAGTGGCAAAACAATTTTTCTGTGTAAAGATATGTGGGCCTATTCATCAACAGAAGCTGAAAATGATAATAAAGACCAAGGACTAGAGGAACAGAAGTAGCTGTAGTTGAAATGGCTGCTGTAAACCCCTCTCACTCGACCAGGAACAGATGCCCTACCTGGTATCATGCATTAAGAGAAAAAGTAGTACACACATGCACGCTCGCACACACTCGTACTCACGCACGTGCACTGCCAGCTATGGTGATTTAAAACTTCTTCGTGCAAAATTGGTAAAAATTTACAAAAACAAAAATGTTGAGTCCATTTTTTTAAAAGCGAAATAAGACGGTTTTTTTTTTTTTTTTTTTTAAATCATCATGCCAGAATGTCATCCAGGGCGAGAAGCTGAACAACCCCACAGTTATACGGCAAAAGCTTTCCGCGAGCCCGTTCAAGTCACCTGCTTGACTAAAAACAGCCTAGGAAGCGCTAGGGAAATCCGGAGTCAAACAGTATTGTATACCTTTTAAACCTTTTGGGTTTCTGCATGTAGCACTATATACCACAATTCACTCCAAAAACTCGGCAGTTCCTCGTGACATCTGCGCAAGGCCGGTGTTCTGACAAATTTTGCTACCGATCAAAATATGCTAGACCATCTGACTTCAAGTCACGACGCCTGACAAACCGTAAACACCTGTTTAAATTAAATACTTTGTTAATAATTCGGAATTAAGTCAGTACTATCCTTTCGGGACCACAATTACCGCGTAGCAACTGTAAAGCTGCTTTCACACCGGACGCGAAACGAATTTTTCGCACGACAGATTACATTCAAAGTCAATGCAAAGAGGCGAATACACGCGTTTCCGCGTGCATTCCCGTCTTTGCATTGACTTCGAACGTAATCTGTCGCGCGAAAAATTCGTTTCGCGTCCAGTGAGAAAGCGGCTTAAATGAGAAATGTTATGGCGACTATGCTGATAAATTAATTAGTCGCTGCCGTGTTCCATTAGCCCAGCTGTTCCCGTGTTGCAGAATCTCATTTGCTCTTCGCTCTCCCTCCTCAGATGAAAGGCAGGAACGCAATACATGTTAGGAATAAATGGACATATTGTTATAGATCAGCATCAAGAAGGAAGAAATTGGATCTTTTTGGCGTTCAATTAAGCACTTGAGACTTGGGTTAAAAGTTGTAGAACTATAGGACACATAAAATTTCAGGTGTGTGCTTAGACACCACAGTGCTTGTAAGCAATAAAAAAAAAAAAAAAAAAAAAAAACAGGTCAACTTATGTCGTTATTACATTACTAAATATTTTATCAAGTTGCCAAAGATCATAAGTCACACGCTAATACGTTGGCAACCGTTACACTATTCCTACTGATCCTCTACAGAGTGAGTAAAAAAAACTATACTTTTTAACGGGTCATTTTGTGATGGTGTAGCAATATACATGTATACAACATATTTTGTACTTTTGCCTCAGATCTTTCTGCTGATTTTGGTACCAGTTACACCTCATTAGGTTTCAGGCATGAATGCACAGAGGACAATTAAGGGACTCAAGTGAAATCTGACTTGTGCCAACTGACCAGGGCTGGATATGAAATTGACCATGCATGTCATAATGGGTTGCATAGTCATTTGAACTTAAAAACAGGCATATGAATCTTCCCTGTGCATTGGTCGTAATGACCTGGCACTGCCAAGCATGGTGCATCCGCAGTTTACCCCCAGGCTAAGGGCCTTCTTGGTCACTGAATATCATACGACACGGAACGTTACAAATGTGCCACGGAGTTTTCGGCGTCAGTTTCCTAACGTGCCATAAATGTTTTATGTTGACTTGAAACTTCACAGAGGGAAATCTGTTTTGTTTGCTTTGAGCCTGATTAGTTGGTACAAGTGAAATTTCACTTAACTCCTTAAATTGTTCCACAGCAGTCATGGGTTTAATCTAACAAGGTGCACACTGGTATCAAAAGAAGAAGAAAGAGCTGCTGAAAACATACATGAAAAAAGATGTAGTCTACATTGCAACAGAATATAATAATTGGACATTTAAAGAGTGTGCAGTTTTTTTTGACTCACTCTGTATAATGGGTTATTCCATGCCAACTCACCCTAATTCCAGAACTTATCCCAGTTCAAGTGATGGATTTTTTTAAATGGATGCTGAGATTTCCCCTCGAGAAATTAATCTATGTAAAATCATAAAGCTGTTCTCCAAATAATTTTTAAGTTTTGAATTTTGACCAAAAATGCAAATTTTTAGCAATTTTTGCCTACATAAATCTTTTCATTACGAGCCTCACCAATTGCAGGCATTTTACTGGAATGAACTACTTTTTTTTAACTGAGGACGGACCCGACCCAGGGGAAGGTTTTTGATAGGTATTTGGCAAATTAGAAGTTATCTAACCTCTTTCACAAGGTTATTTATTGGAAAATTACATTTTTATGTCGACCTTCAAATCTTTAATTTTCAAAATCCAAAATTTCAGTGAGTTATCATTTTTTTTTCATCTCAGCTGTTTTGGTGTTACAGTTTTACCTTAGGTCTGCAAGGACCATAAGTCATTTTTGTCTTCATGCAATTGCAAGGACTAAGCAATGACTGGAATAAGGCCTCTGAGCTAAAAATGCTGTTTTTGGGTGAATTTGAGGCTTTCCTGCTCAAGGGAGACGGGTGGAACAAACTTGAGATTTTTCCTCACTTTACAGAAATACATATCAGTAACATATCAAAATTTCCGATGTGCTAGATGTCTTCACTGTTATTTTTTATTTTCAAAATGCGTCTTTTTCCAAACAGTTTCATTGCTGCAACTCCAATATAATTGGCTTGTTGTTGCCAGGACATTCATCATACTTTCTAGGATTTTGCAAGAGTAAAGATAGCCATCCAAATCCTGATCATTATTACAAACTTTTGTCGGTGAAATACACTGCTCGTCCTAAAAAAAAAAAAAAAAAAGTTGCCCTTGGGATTTAAATATGCAAATACTCAAGAGCCTATGACTGAATCCTTATTACATTGATGAATACATTTCTGCTGGAACGAATTCCTTGATTCTCAGAAAACCGCGTTTGAAGACGCATCTCATGGTCATTGCAAAGATATTACTGTGTTCCATGTGGGGCAAATTATTGGCCAGCATCAAGCTTATCAGTGTGAATTTTTACTTTTTTTGAGATTCCCCCCTTTTCCCCTACCCTGAACAGCGCCACACTGTTAAGCCCGCTGCAAACCAACCTGCTCCCATCGACTCAGGACGATGGCATGGCACACGATTCCTCTGACTCACGTGACGACCAGCCATTGCTTGTTTACACTATGCAGTTGTACCACCAATTCCACACTGCCTATGCCGTTGGAGGATCAGGTAGTCAGCGTACAAGTTCGTTCACACAGCTACATGCGCCTGGCCGACCAGAACTGGTCGCAACAGAGTAATTACAAACCGTATCGGTCGATCTAGTTTTGTTTGCGCTGCCCAGTTCAAAGATGGTAACTTCATTAACCGGAGTCAAAAACTGAAACGGAAAGGCACGTGTTCGGTTTTAAATTGGGACAGGAGAGGGGGGTCGCGGCATTCATTTTTCTGGATCAGCATGACCAAACTTAAGAAGTGAGTGATTTTGGATACTTCTGTTGCTAATGTTTATGTTGCTAGCCATAAAGGCTTCTTTCAGTAAGTTGCTAACAAAACTATGACTGCTAACAGCCAACAACCTGCCAACTGAGGCTAAAATTTGCTTCTGAGCTGGAGTGAGTCTTCATGGCTAATGCATAGAAGGCACAATAGCTACTAAGCGACGCACTGACAATCCTGCGACAGAAGTGCTGGAAAATGTGTCTTGTGAGCAGAGAGCCGCGCTCCTTCAGCATACCGAGAGATGGCTGTGCTCAGAGTAAGTTCCTGCTTCATCTTAAGCTGAAACATCGATGCTCATTACATTGATATTCCACAAACTGCAATTTATGACCGGGTTCAAAAACCAATGTACTGAATCTTTAAATTTGGCTGTTTGTGACCATTCCACCCAAAATTTAGGCACCAACTCTGCTGCTATTCTCATATTACTTTAGAGACTTTGTTGACAGAATACTGCTGGTTAGTCCTCTTATGCCACAACGAGCTTCTAATTAGCATTCAGATTAATCCGGGCAGCCTGTGTGAAAGGATATGAATTACAATCACAAAACCAAACTAGATGCCAAGTTGGCTTACACTCGTGCTACCCTTGACCAAGTTGGAAGTGGGTAGTAATCTCGTGCATAGCCTCGTTTTCATGACGCGAAACCCAAATGCTTCTGGGTAATTTCCATTTCTCAACATACACAACAGATAGACGAAATGGTAGACCAAGACTTGACCTAGACAGTATTACTTCACAGGTAGCCTGAGGAAAAAGCTAAAGCAACTCTTTGGAGTGTTTCCGAATCTCGTTTCCTGTATATACAGAGCAGTCCAACTCGAAAAGTGGTTAACATTTTTGCAGTCTTGGTTCACACGGAAGGAATTCTTACATATGAACAGAAACAAATGAAAGGCTGAAGCACTTGATTTGGTTAAAGAGCTTTAGGTTAAATCAGCTTTAATTTGAGGGCATGGACATACATGATTGGTGAACCATGCAAGAACTGCGAGCCCTTTAAATAGTCCCGTCAAAATGGAGGGGAGAGGTGCAGGAGTTAGATATAAATAGAATGTATTATCAACAAAGATCACTGGATATTTATCGTAATAGCATTAAATTAAAGTTACCAGTCTGCACTGCGATATCACAGCTTCCCCACTAACAGCCCAGACATTTTACATAATTTGTGTATAATGAAATAAAGGGGAAGTAACTTTTAAAGAATAGCAGTGGTATTTCCCCATTGTTCAAGCAGAAGGACACGAGCCAAGCAAACACGTAAGAGCATTCAAATATCAATCAAACGAAGATGAACTCATGCAAACAGAGAAAAAAAAAAAACATTCAAACTGTCTGGAAGGAAGACTTCCCTGTAAGGACTGGCACTTTTTCCTGCAAAATAAATAGAACTTTACATTCCCATGTACAAGTCCCACTTCATCCCAAAAAATCCCACCAATTCATGACTTTAAAAAAACCACCAAAAAAATTCATAGAATTGCTGGTTGCTCCTACAGTTCCTCAGAAGTGCCCTCAGGTCCTCATAATTAACAACTGTCCGTCTTGTTTGGATGCCATTCAGGGGAGACAAAACAAATTGGGCAAATCTCTTGAGGAAAAGAAAGGAGAGGAAAAAAGCCTTCAGATTTATCGGCACACCCAGTTACTTTTTCTGCTTCTTGAAGATCTTGAACGTGTGCTTCTTGCGGCTAGCGACAGAATCCGTGTCTTCGCCCGTGGAGCCACTGTCCTCCTCTAGGGGGCTCTTCTTGGACGATAGCTGGGGGATGCGGGGGAGGCCCTTGCCGGCGCCGAACCCCGACTGGCTCCCGGTGGGCGAGGGCGAGTCGAGTTCGGTGGAGTTTGGGCTGAGGGAGCGGGAGGATTCGGACTGGGAGAGGCCGATCAGAGAGTTGTTTATCTCCCCGAGGCTGAGCGACTTCTCCATGCCGTACGCCTTCTTCACCTGCAGGGGGCTCTCGGCCCCGCCCTCGCCCCAGGCCCCGCCCTCGGGGAGGCGGTTCCCTCCATTGGGGGTGAGCGCGGAGGCGGGGTCGTGCAGCAGGGAGACGGGCTTGATGGGGTGAATGCGGGAGCTGCTGGAGGACGAGACGCGCTGATGATGTTCGCTGGACTGGGACAGGGAGAGGGACGAGTCCGAATCGGAGCGGTTCAGCTCCCTGCAGGCAGAAACGAGCAGAATTAGTGGGACATTGAAGGAGTAGGACCGCACTTTGCTCAGCATGTCCAACTCAAACTGAAACTGTGCATGCTAGCAGCTCGCTAACCCTAAGGGCTGCAAAAAGCCATGGTTACTTCTGAGTGAGGTAAAGCAGGTCAACCGTTGCCTAAAGCAGGGGTGTCCAATCTTATCTGCAAAGGGCCAGAGTGGGTGCTGGTTTTCCTTACAGCCCAACACCAATTCAGGTGTTGTAGTGCTGGGCCAAGATAAAAACCTACACCCAAATTGCCCCTTTGCAGATAAGACTGGACACCTCCTGACCTAAAGGATCAAACCTCCTACACAAGCACCTGATCTAGGGTTTGCAGGCAGGGACACAGGACACATCTCTGCAGCTGCATTCTCATGAATGGGAGGTGAGTTATGGGGGAGTGTGAGAAGATGCACACAAGAGGATGCATGTCTGGGGCAACCAGGATCGCCAGTTTTTATTCGCTTCTACACTCAAACACTAATAAAGCTCCACAGCTTGCTTTGCCAGTCCCCTAAAGGAGAACAGTGAACAGTACTCCTCTCGCATTTACACCAAATGAGGCCTTCAAATACATGTGTAATACCGATACATCTCTCTGCTTCAAATAGTGTGATAAAAATTACACAAATGTGACCAATGAAATTTTCTCCATTCTACTGCACTCCACCAACCCAGCAAATTAATTTCAATCACGCCATAAAGACCACATTTCATAAGAAAACTGGAAAGGGAGGTCAGGAGGTGCCTCTTTAGCTTCCTAGTTGATCAGGAAAAGGCACAGTAAGTTGGTCTGAAACGCCCAAAAGCTCTCATCAGGTATCTCTATCAGCAGACTGCACTGCACAACACCTGAGCTCAGGATGGAAAAACAAAGCAGAGCATCTTATTGCTATTACATTTTTAAAATAGTACCAAGGGTTGTTCATGCGTGTTATATGTGCTTCACTTCACTGCGCGAATTCCCAGCGCCTCTCTTACAAGCCACCACTAACGGGGAAGAATGATGAATTGAGGACCGCAGTTAATAATACGGCAAAAACCAGGAAACCCCATTTTAATGGGATCGCGCCAGTTGCTCGTTGTACCTTCCTATTTCAGTGCCCTCACTTGGACCACGCGCACTTATAAACACCGCTTTCACTGTGATCTCAGCTACATCTGTGCAAAGTTTCATGACTGCATCTTGCATGGTTGCGATGTTATTGCACAGACAAAATGCGTGCACAGATAGACAGAAGTATACACGCCCGACAAAGTACTCAAACCCACTTCTGTGGTAGTTCTCACTGCAATAGTCGTCTCCAGGACATTTTGCCGCAATGACACACGCGGACTCACGAAGTTAAAACACGACCAGCCCATGCTGTCGTGGCAGGTTAAAATGGAGGGAAAGATCTCTCATGCACTAATCTTCACAGCAGCTCAGCAAGGCGCGGCGAGAGCCGAGGGGTACCCGAAACTATCAGAGCGCTGCAGGGGCAGTGTCGGGGTGACGTCTGGAGGGGGGAGGTCGGGGATGGTGTCCATGGGCTGGAAGTAAGAGGTGTGATACGGCAGAGAGGAGAGAGGGCTGGAGCCGGAGGGAGACGAGGATAGAGGGCAGGAGGAAGGCAGCGGCTGCACAGGAGGAGTCGGAGCAGTGCAGATGATGGAGGGATGAGAGACGGCGGAGGAGAGCGGGGGCAGGGGGGAGAAGGGCTCAAACTGCCCGAAGGACTGGCTGCGGGCCTGGCGCATGGAGCTCCGGGCCCTGGGCGTGTATGAGCCGCTCTCCGCCTGCTGCCCCGCCAGCACGCAGCTCTCTACAAACCTCGGGGAGCCCACGGCCAGCTGGGGGTCAATGTGGCGCTGGCGCAGTGACATCATGCTGGGAGCTGCGGACAGAGGAGAGCACCGTCAGGGCAGAGCCGCGCAGGTCTACGGCAAACCCACAGGGCCAAAAAACATTCAGAAGTAAAAGGTGGGGGCGTGAGGGGTATGAGGCAGCTCCGGCTGACTACGGCAGAAGGAGGGAGGGGTGGAGAAACAGATTAATAAAAAAAAAAAAGTTGAAATAGTCAAGTGCTGGTGGTGAGACTATAAGACTGGAAAAACTGACCTGTTACAAATGGATGACAGACAAAACACACCTAATCCCTCCTGTTCCTTTAGCATTTGCCGAAGAGGAAGGGCTCTAGTTCCATCGTCTTCTGTGCCGTTCTGTGCGCAAATATGTAGTCTGAAATGGACACTGAACAGGACCGTCCAAAAACACTGCCTTAGATTTTTTTTTTTGGACGAATATTACAAAGTAAACAGCATTAATTCAGTGATCAATACCCACTCTGTCACTGTTATAGCGCACAGATGCAAAACCGCGGTAGGTATCCATTTTTGAGCTTCACAGTAAAACATGTTGACTTCGCGATCACTTGAGTGGCTGAGAGCAAAAGTCTACCATCTTTTTCCAAGTTCTGAGAAAATAAGATTTGAAGTTTTGTTTGAACAGAAAAATCACTTTATTTTACACTTTACACTTTTCTGGAGTCCATTACGATAATATGCATATTTTGTTTGTACAAAATGAAGTGATTTTTCTGTTCAAACAAAACTATTTTCTCAGAACTTGGAAAAGTCAGATAGTAGACTTTTGCTCTCAGCCACTCACTTGTGCTATATGGCTATCGTTTGAAACGGTACATTGTTCCCAGCAGAGATACTCGGCACTCTGGGAAACTGAGATTTTACGGGCTAAACCAAGCTGACGGATTTGAGGGAGGGACTGAGGGTCTGTCAGACAGGTTAGTTTGAGGCACACAGTTGTGGTGGTCTGGGGTGAAGCGGAGGCACATAGAGAGAGAGAGAGACAGCCTGGCAAGGAAGTCATTTCAGAGCTGGAAGAGAAGGGAGATTAGTAGACTTATGTGTGACATGGCTTAGCTAGCACACCTCAATACAGCCCTTGCCCCCGGCCTAATTTAGACCCCAGGGCAGGCCCATGAAACACTGGGACTCAGGAGGGGCTGGACAGGGATAAAGAGGTGGTGTTGGGTTAACGGCGGACAGGAAGCAGGAACAGCAGCCGAACCAGAGTACTTCCGCAGGGTGCGGCAGTCGGAGCTGACGGACCAGAGGTCGCTCATTCGACGGTCCATTAACCAGGCGGCGTCTGGAGTCACACAATCCCATGGTTGGAACAGCCGGGGGGCGAAAAGTGACGGGACAAGAGGGGAAAGGGAGGGTTTTCGTTACTGAAACACATCTTAAGAAATCCTATGGTGGCCACAGCGGCCACAGGGTGGGGACTGCAGCAATCTCAAGGACTTCAGTGCCTCTCAGAATCTCCTTCAAAAGCACAACTTCCACCAAAATGGCAGCACCCTTACGAGTAGGATTATACTTTCCCCATTTTATACAAAAGCTGAATTTCTGAAGTACCACACTGTCTGCCAATGGTCAAATAAGTTACTATGAGCTGCACTGCAACATGCAGCACAGAGTGTATGTGGTGGACATTTTGATTCTTAAGCAAATCTCATGCTCTCTCTCAGCATTTCTAAATTGAGCATCACAACGAGCTGGTTACAAATGGGTCTTGTTTATTTCTCCTGTGTGTTGAGAAGACTACCTCAGATTTATAGGAGGTACTTTCAACTCAGTCTACTACCATGTACGTGTTAGGTACATAGTCCAAATATGATAAAATTAGTGAGACCTTTTACCTTTGTCACATATTTGTATGCATACGGTTTGACTGGCATCACGTCAAACTCAAAAAACCAAAATTATAACCACAGAGCAAGATGCATATTAGGCACACGCTCATTGAATAAAGAGTTATAATTTAAAGTAATGGGACATATTGAATGCAGAGGTACAATTTACAATAAATTATTGTAACGCCATAATTTATTGCATTCATTAATTCCAATGGCCACACTCATTTTTGAGGCTGTATTCAAAAACACCATCAAAAGACACAGCAACATGTGTCCAGTACACACATTTATGCTGTATACAGTACTGTGCAGAAATTTTAGGAATATATAAAACAATTCTGTGTGGAAAAGATGCTTCCAAACTCGATATTAAGCATCTCTTAACACTGAACAATGTAATAAAAAGGGCTGTGAACTGTTAAAAACTAAATCATATCAATATTTTGGCATGGCTACCTTTTGCCTTAAAACTGACTTCAGTGAAATACTTTTTAATTTTTTTGCAGATATTTAACAGTTGTTGTCTCATAGGTGCTTTTTTAATCTACAGCACTAATATGGAAAACAAAAAAACATCAAGGCACATCCAGTGTGCCAAAAACTTTTGCACAGTACTGTACATACCCCACGGGCATCCTCACTAAAGCATTGTTATGAAATTTGGTTGAGACAAGTTAAATATGGGCAAATACACAAGATGTACTAAAATACAGTGAGAACCAGAATACCGCTATCAGACGTCTGGCACAATATTTATTGGTGCCATGATTTCCAGTTGGGAAATGCAATTTACACAGTAGATTGTGGTGGATGCAACAGGATTCGCGTTCATCCGCTAGGGATACAAGCCTCCAGCAAATATCCTGCATTTACAAGCCAGAAATATAAGAGCCGAAGAGAATATGAAATTATTTCTGAAGCGGAGGACCCTTCTGATATGGGACAACAATATAAACAACTGAGACGACGCAGAGATGGTTTCTTAAGAAAATACAGCTTTTATTGCCGATGTGTTTTCCCATCCTGCACTCTGTCTTTGAGCATTCCTCTCCAAACTGACAAGCGGGACTGTTACGGCGTTCAGTCCACTGGCTGTTAGCCAATGTATGCAGTCATGATCTGGGACACCTGCAGTAAACTAGTGGAAACAGGCTTTAATTCAAGAGCACTAAGAGAAAGGCCCATTGGATTTACAGGAGTACCATGGCAGCAACTTGAACACAGACAATCTAAATTGTCTAAATTTTTGATGAAATTACCATGTTTAAAAATAACACAGAAAATGCCCAAAAATGAAGACCTTACACAGGGCTGGGCGATAAATGGAATCGTGATAACTGTAAACACGATAAGATTAACTGCCACCATGGGGCGAACAGACAAGCTTGCTGCCTTAGTTCTCCAGAAATCATATTGATGTGATCTTGGACTAAACGCCTGCCGAACATCAGAGTTCATGTGAAATGCTTCAAGAAAAGAACTTCACTGACTTGAAGCTACGCCAAGGTCTGCAGAATAATCTCTTAACTCTTTACTCTCACAGTATTTACACATACTTTGCTCCATTAGCAATCAAAATTGATTCAATCAATTACCAGTTTGAATTCATTGACAGTCAAATTCATTTTGATAGCATTTTTGTTTGTCACATTTTGAAATATAAATTGCCATGAAACAGCACAGATTTGCCTGCATGTGTCTGGTCGATTTTTTTGCAGGCCAACATTTGGCCATTTTGTGCTAATGCGAAAATACTTTGTATATGTCGTGCTCAAAACCTTAAAACATTTTCCACCTTGGGTATAGTTTTAAACACTTAAAATCTTGGGCCATCTTAAAATGAATGTCTTCAGTTTTAATTAATCTTTAATAACATGCAAAAAAGCAAGAAAGAGAGGGAATTCAGAGGAAGATTTCTACAAATTATTCATATCGTTGGCATTCTTTCAATCCAACACAGCAGGCCTAATTAGGTCTGTCTCCTTCTTATCATTAACTCTTAATCATTAAAGGCTACACATCAGTTTTAATTAGTTAGTAGGCTTAATAAATTTACTTCACTGGTAGTCAGGCAAAGTACATGGGAATAGATTTAAGGTAAGCTAATTATGCTTTAAAAAAGGTGATGGAAGCTGTCCAATCTCGCTGGCAATTAGCTGACTTCAAAACACAATATTCTCTTGGAAGAATTCCAAATGGTCTCAGAGTTTGATAACCGTTCGTTCAAGACCGAATCAGGTATAAGCCATAGAAAATAAAAGCAGCAAGCTTATCTGTTCCCCAGTTATTTTATTGTGGTTAAAATGGTTGCATTTCAATTTATTTTCCAGCATTGCACAGCTGGTAAAATCCTGAAACATTGTTTTTGTAGTTTGAAGTAGCTGTATCTTTGGGGGAGCAAAGCGTCATTCATTCCTCTTTGGTTCTGAGTCCATTTTCCAGCACAAATTTCTGAATTAGACCACTAATGGGAATATAAATCATGCTCCTTATATGTAATACTACAGAAGCAATGTTCTCCAAAATACAATTTGACTTTTAATTTGACATATAAGGCGCAACTCCACTCTTCAGTTGATAGATTCTGTTCTGTTCAGTCCCGCAAATGTTTCCTTCCTGTATGTGAAGGTAATGGCCACATGAATCACCTTAAATGCTAATTTAAGCTGCCCAATTTATAACTTGACCTGCAAAAAGCCATTTTAGAGTACACAAATCACACCAAAGACGTCAGTTTGTTCACTCCAGTAATAGACCTGGCAAAATCTCCAAAAAGGTCACAGCAGGCAAAAGGAACAAAGCCACATAGTTCTCCATCTCAACACAGCCCAAGCAGAACAGTGAACCCGTGCCATGCACCAACTGAATCCGCTCTCGAGTCGTCCTGAGTGCCGTCCCTCGGCTGGAGCGAACTGAGCTACAGTAGATATTCTGACATCATTTGCAAGCAGAGCTGCAAACACGAGTAAAGTCTGTTGGAAAGTGAAATGAACATGCTCAGAAGAGAGTCCACAAGCTCTTTTCCTGAGAAGAGACTGATGTGGACGAATTCCCACAAAGAACAAAAAAAAAAAAAAAACCATTCAATAAACCTAATTAAAAAAATAGCAACAATTTCCAGATGTAAATATACCCTCTTTAGAGTGCAAACGGTAAACACTCGTTTTGGCATGTCAACACTAAACCTGAGAATCCTCCAGCATTAGGGGGCACTGATTCGAGGAGAGCCTGGGACAGCGGCCGTGGCGCTCCTCAGGACGACGGCTTTTTTCGCCAAGGAGCCCTCTGCCGCCCTTTTTTGGCCCCCCAGCTTCCCCGGCGAGGTGCGGCGAGCCCTTACATTGCAGGCTTGCCGGGGCGATGATGTCCTCGTCCATGTCGTCCATATCTTCAGACATGAGGAAGTGCTGCGGCGTCGCCCTGCCCCCCATGAAGCTGGGGTCCACGTTGAGGGCGGAGGCCAGCGAGGGCAGCCCTGGGTTGTTGACCACGGTGAAGCCCGTCAACAGCTCGATCTGCTGCCAGCGATGAAGCCTCTCCCTCAGGGCAGCCGTCACCTCACCCAGGGCCTGCCTGTAGACCGGAGAGAGAGAGAGAGAGAGAGAGAGGAAAAGAGTGAGACGGGGTGAGAGAGGAGAGAAGTGATGGAGAGAGGGGGGCAGAGACCGAACAAGGAGAGAAAAAAGAATAAACAATGATTGAGTGAGAGGATGGGGGGGGGAAACAGGGAGGGGGAGAGAGAGAATGACAGATAGAGCGGGGTCAAAGAGAAAGAAGACCACAAGCAAGAGAAAAAAAACAAGGAAGAGGAAGAAGAGGGAGGCAAGAATATAGAACAAGCGTTGCAGGGCGAAACAAACCTCACCCGCCAGCACTTATCTTAGTGCTTTTGATACAGACTCAATTTTACAAGTGTGATCTCAACCGCTCTCAATTTATAGCCCTCAGAAAATCCTTGACCTTGAGTTTGACCTTTCAATGTCACTCAAGGTCAAAGGTCATAGTGTCAAATAACAGCCCATAAAGGAGTTCATATGGTCATATCAGTGAACATCTGTCTATCTGCAACCGCTTTTGTGTTATAATAGAAAATATATCATTTTCACCGATGACCTTTGAGCTACCCCATCATGCAGCATATGGTTGGAAGCAGTATTGAAAGATGCACGTATTGGTTTTGGTTTGAAGTCAATGTGATGAATTTGAAGACATTTATGGCAAAAAAACTATTTTGACCTTTCCGGTGACCTTGATCCGATCACCCTCAAAATTTAATCAGGTCATCTACAGAACATTGCCCACCTACTGTTAAAGTCTGAGGTAAATGAGATGCTAGATTGTTAACACACAGACATGCAAACAGATAAACAAACCTAACTAATTACAAAATCTCACCCCACTGACTCCGTTCGCGACGAGGTAACAATGAAGCAAGGTAAAAATGATGGGAGAGATGTGATTTGGGTAATGGGTCAATAAAGGGCAGAAAGACAGGAGACACACACAGAGAGAAAAACACATTCATTGGTGGGTCCTGAATTTTCTCCCTTAATCCTGTGACATCGCCAATTAGGCAACACAGACAGAGAAGTGATGCTCACTTGGCCGCCAGTATTTTGTGATCCACATCGTCCAGTGATGAGCTGTGGGCCACGTGAAAGGTTCCGAAAAGCGTGTTCCTCTTCTTCTTGATCTTCTCCGCCTGGGAGACCACACACACACACACAGACACACAGACACACAGAATAAAAAGACAAATGATCAGGTGAGTGCATGCAGGGTGTAAACTCACACCGCCCACCCCGCCCAGCACCCCACCCTCACAACAGCTCACCCCCTCTTTGGCCACCAGGAGCTGGCGCTCAGCGTTCTGCTTCTTGACGTTGTAGTACTGGACCTCCACCTCGTGCGTGAGCTGCAGCCACTTCTGCAGAGCCTCGGGTGGGGACCAGCTGGAGCGAGACTCCAGCTCTTTCTCCGCCTTCTTCAGGGCCATGCGCACCTGCAGCCGATGCAGAGAGGGGAGGGGTTAGAGAGAGGCGGGGGCGGGGCAAGGATGGAGGGCCAAGTGTGTGAGTTGGGGAGCGGAGGAGGACGGAGTGCATTTTAACTTCATTATGCAGCCCTTCTTCCTCCGGAGGTACTCCATCTCGCACCGTTAGCACCCAGGCTGAGCGCAGGCCTCACTTCCTGGGCTAACCCCTTAAGCGGCAGCATTTCACTGAGATACAATGAAATAAAAATCAAAACTTTTGAAAACCTAAATGTGCAACATTTGAAAAAGCTCCCCAGGGGAGCTCTTTTCAACAAGTCGCCACATGATAGGTTTTCAAAAGCTCAAGATATTTAAATTTTTTAAGTGTTTGAAAATTGGTTCCGGCGCCCTAAGGGTTAATAATGCGACACAGACGAGCAGCACGGGTCTAAGACTGCTGCGTGGAATTAGATCTGGAGGGTAGACAATAGTCTGCTCAACAGCACTCAAGTACTTTATTGATGCTGAGAACGTTTCGATTTTTGGACACTTTAACTTGAGATTATGTGGGCCCAGCTTAACCTCTGGCTTGAAGGTAATAAAAATGACTAACAGATGGGGTTGCAAATCTTTAAAGCTCCAAAATAGTTGGAGGCAGCACCCAGTAACCAATGAAGATTAACCAGCGCGTCTGGGAAAGGACGGCATTCACGGTGCACGTTTAGTCTCGGTGGTGGAGGCAGGAACACTGGTTCAGTGTAGTGGGGTTAGGAATACTGTAACACTGTCTCAGTGCTGGTGGAGGAAAGGTTATACACCGTGACCCAAGGCTGGGGTCGAGTGCTGGGCGCAGATGGGCAAAGTGAGCCTTACTTACCCCTGTAAGGGCTGTCGAGCGGACAGGTTTCTCTGGAAGGACAACGAGGAGCGTTACCGCCAGTTTTGCTCAGCACTGGGGTGAGAAATGTTTAGGAACGACAGCTTCCAGTTGCAATCACTGCACGCCGGATATATGGGCAGCACCCCACTAAAAACCCCAATGAATCACTCACATCTGGAGCGAGCCGTAAGAGAGCGGGAAACGTCTTACACACACGTCTTTCTGTTCACCCTTGAAAAGCCAAAACCTTCAAAGAGTAGCGTTTTTTAAGACCTTTTTTTAAGTCAGTGTTCAAGATGATCTTTGCTTCCGAACTGTGTCAATTACATCAGAGTTACATGTTGAGGATCAGCTCTACATTAAGAACATTGTAATACTTTTCTCAAAAGTTTTATTAAATATCAAATATTTTAACACCTCTTTGGATTCTGAGTACCAGTCGCTATGGTGAGGCTCCAGCAGTATCCAGCCCATTCCTGACCTCCTCTGTAACCGGAGACGGTGATATTTGACGACATGCATAGAGCATGAACCGTCCTTGCAAACTCCTGGGTTAAATACTTTCAAAAAGCCAGACAGCAGAGTCATGTCGCCAGCTTAACTGGCCAGACATCGCTGCCTCTTCTTCCTGTACTCATGTAACTCGGGACTTTTATTTCTGATATAGCAATAACACTAACACTGAGGAGACATACGAACGAAACTGCACATGTATTTCAGGCATCATTAAAGCAAAACCATTAGATCTCTGCCATGGTATCTGTGACACGAAGCATCATTAGGACACTTCAGCTCATCCCCATTAAATGGGAACTATATAAACAGAGGACTCCTTAATGCATTCCCATATCCCACTGAGAGCTAAAGCCCATAAACCAGACTCCTGCTCGTGGGTGACAGGAGCGGGCCTGTCGTGGCTGATAGTCCCCAGGCACACGGCGTTTCCCCATTTCAGCAGTGCACTGACCAACCTTACACATCAGAGCCTGGACTCCACGGGGCTCCACCTGATCTACGACTCCATGATTCTTCAAAAGCTCTGGCTCTGAGTTTTGGAAATTAATCTTGGCACTATATTTTCTCACCCGATTTAAGCTCTAAATTTTCTCAAGTGATCTTGGCTCTACATACGGTTAGTTTATCTGAGCTCTCAATGTTCACAACTGATCTTTACAGTGAATTTGCAGAGCAGTTTGAAGTAATGTGTTATGGTGTAGTAATCTGTTCTCTCAGCTGATCTTGACTCCACATATTCCAAGCCGATCAGGGGCCTCTATTCAGCTGTGTATTTCTCTGCCATTTCAGGGCACTTTCACGATGACCTCTTGTTCTGCGCTCCCTCACTCGTACCCGTCCCAGCGCCCCCAGTGGTCCCACCTGCTCCAGCTCCTCCTCGGCGTATTTCTGGCGGCTCAGCTCGTTCTCCGTCCCCTCGCGAAGCTCCTTCAGACGCTGCGCCTCCTGTTTGGCCGAGTTTATCTCATCCCTCAGTTTCTGCTCCAGGTTGACCTTCTCCACCTCCACGGTGCGGTGCTCCTCCTGGGCGATCTGCAGCCTGCGGAGAGGGAGGTCATGAGGGAAGGAATCTGCTGTGAAAGGGCTCATAAAGTCATAGGCCCTCGAGGGCTGAAAAGTGGTGGATTGTCACCCCTCCAGTTACCTGGCCGTCAGGTCTGAAGACCATCCACCGCGTACAGAGTCACCTCACACGTTTTAATTTCATTTTCTGGTGTTTCTAATGTACCCTAGTGAGAAGCACTTTGTATGGAACTTAGCCAAACGGAAATAACTCACCGAGATGTAAACCCCCATGGTGCAGATATAGACGCCGGCGTCCGTAAATTCTGGAATTTAATTGTGAAATAATTCTATAATTGAATTTCCACATGTCTTGCTTCACTGGAATAAATTTCCACAATCTCTGTGACACAAATACTGAAATGTAAAGCCTTAAATAGGCTCATGCATAACAGGAAAAATTAGCATCATTTGTATTCTGCGCCAAGGGGTTAAAAACAATATTTTTCTTACTACTGTCATAACACTACGGCCAAATGGTTGCATTAACGGCCTGGTTAATTACCAGGAGTAGTAGAATAGCCACTACCAGCCGAACCCCTTCCACCTGTTTCTGAGCATCTCCGAGCGCTGTACAGAGACGGAGCTCCCTGTAAAGCCCAGCGTCTCCATCACACAGGCCGGTATGTCTCTCTTCCTGCCGCAGGGCTTATGGGATTACATCGCTTCCTGTGCTCGGCTCAAACAGAGCCTGGACTAGTTTCACCGACCTGGTGCCCCAACTCTGTTGAGATCATTAGCCTATCAATCACCTTCAGCATACGGAGCCAAATGTGACCTCATCCCCTGATACAGTGACCAGAGTCTGCGCAGCCATGCTGTCCAGTGAAGAGACAGCTTTCTGGGGCATGGGCCCTGATGTGTTCAGAAACAACCAATAGAGGGCGCCAACACTAACAATCCCACAGCACACTGGCTCTTGCTGTCCCCCCACCCCCCTCAGAGCGAGGATATGAGTCAGCCTTGAAAGAGCGCGTCGGGTGGGCCACGGGGGATAAAGGCCTCGTAATTCCAGAGCTGCCCAGGAAACAATAGATTAAGCGTGCTCCCCCCCCGACAGCAGGCCCAGGGGGAGGCGATGAGTCACAGAGGGAAAGAGCAGGTGAGCAGGGGGGCGCAGTGGCACAAGCCCGGGTGTCGCGTTTCCTTGTAATCGCAGGGTCCGGTTCCCCCGGGTGTGGCACAGCATGGAACGCTGAAATGAGACACGACCCTCAGAGGCCAGGGATACTGCTATATAAAGATTGACAACAGGCTGGAGAAACTAGAGTCGCTGCTTTACACAGTGTGTGGACGTCAGTTATCTGCACAAATTATGCAATTAGTGCGTTTTCATATGGGGGAAGGGCAGGCTAAACTAGACCTACTCCAGTTACAACAGCACCAAACATTAAAAAACTATTCTCCAACATCGGCAAAGGAAGGATGCTGTACAGCTTTACAGAGAGGATATTTACACCATTACAGCTATGCATTTGGCCTCATTTAAACAAAAAAGGAGGCATCTTCTGAGTGTTAGTTAGTATGTGTGCGTGTCATGAAAATCAGATCAATTTGTGCATTGCCACGTCCAGCCACCAGATGGCAGCCAGTATTACCTCTTTCTATCAAATCACTAGACAGAAGAAAGAAAGAAGCAAGGAGGCCCAGAGAAAGGTGTCAGAGGAGGGAAAGAGGTGAGTGTGGGAATGTAAACAACCCCTCCAGGTGTGATCAATCCTGACCTCTACCATTCAAATCACCTCTACAATAAGACCACAAAACTACTGCATAAGATCACCTCTCCAGTAAGATCACATCCTGCATAAGATCCTCTACCATTCAAAAACCGCTCATTCAGATCTCTCTCCAAAGATCAAGACCAAACCAAAACTACTGGAACATAAGACCAAACACATCATCTCCATCGTAAAAAAAAAAAAAATGAGAAACGTCCAAAGACAGGTATATCCCTTCGGTGAAGTTTTACACATGCAGGACGATGCCAAGGCGGGCTATAGCTGAGCTCCTTTCATCAGTCATCTGCCTGTACTTTCTCCTTTCATTAGTCATCTGCCTGTACTTTCTCTTCGTAAACAATTTACGTCAGCTGTGCATATATTAATTTATCTCCACCAGCAGCCAATCCCTGTTGGCGAGAAGGAGAAGTGAGACAGCAGAATCCATCACTCCCCCTCATAGCCTCCATCTCTATCTCTCCATCCCTCTATCCCTCCCTCACCCTGTCCCTCCATCCACCTGACAGGCTCGTCCTGTAGGAAGACTGCATCTCCACAAAGTCTGCAGTGATACAGACCCCCAGCAGGCACATGCACCCAACACAGCCCCTCCTCTCCTGCGGAGCAGCCAAGACCCCGCTGCAGCCGAAGGCTTCAGGGAAACACATTTAGCCGAGCCCTGCACCAGTTTACCACAGATACAGAGAAGAGCTCACCTTGCATCACAATGTGCACTCACTGGCCAAACCAGCAGAGCTCAGCACATACAGGAAATAAAATCACTGCTCTTGACTGCCATGGTAACAGTAAAGCAGCATCAGAGGTTGGACTCTTCTGTGCATCACCATTACAAAGCGCGAAAAACAGAGCTAGAATGAGCTAAACCGTAAACACACGAGGTGGCTGAGGGGAGGGACTCTACAAAGGCCAAGGAGCATGATGGGAAAAAAATCTTCCCAATGCACGGGGCCAAGGCCACGTGAGAGAGCTACTCCCCGAGATCAAAGAGCCAATGCAGCCCTCAGTGGCGGCTCAAGCGTCTGCCGGTCATTCTATCAGGAGTGAGACAGGAAATGAGTGAGTCAGCAATCTACACGCGGGCACACGAGAACGTGTGTGTGTGTGTGTGTGTGTGTGTGTGTGTGAGTGAGTGTGAGTGAGAGAGGGAGAGAGAGTGTGTGAGACACACAACTGAGTCAGAAAGATCGAGACATGGCTTGTGTTGCTCAGCTGGGAGGTTTTTAAAACATCTTTACCAAGTTCAAAACAGCATCAGTAACCACAGAATGATCAATTATGTTCATTCAACATCTCTCTTTCAGATTACATCATGCCAGTCTTCGTACGCTTCTCAAAATAATGTAGGGATCGCACATCACCCACTCAAACATACCGGCAGTTCAGCATCTCTAATTAGCCGACTGACATGCATGTTTTTGGGCTGTGGGAGGACAAAGCAAACATGGGGAGAACATGAGAACTTCACACAGAGAATTTAGGCTGGAACCAAACCCAAAATCATCTTCTTTGAGACAAAAGCACAACCCACTGGGCCACTGTGCCACCCTCTCTAGGTATAAAGCAAATACTTTTCATGAATTTCCATTAATGTATTTTATGAACAGGCATGACTTAAGGCAGTAATTACAGGTCCTTCTGTAAGCTGGAGACATCAACTACAGACTCTACTGCCATGCTACATTAGCAGAAGCAGATGCAATAGGCTATAGTGTAATGACACTCAGAGGCGTTAGCGCAGCATTGGTAGAACAACAACATTATGCGCGTTGTGGTTTTCTGCTGTACGATGTTTTAGCGGCGTAAGGGGATCTTCTCAAAACAGCATTTTTTTCCGTGGCTAAATGTTTGTCGTCATGCCTCATGATTCAGCATACATTAGACAAGGCAAGTTCCTTTTGGATTCAAGAAAATACGAGAATTTAAAAACATGCATAATCAGTTCCATCAGGTTTCACTTCAGGCAGTTCTCAACTGACTTGCATCTTCTCCGGTAAGCGACGTGCCCCGCACTCCTTTGTAAAATTATTATCCTAAATCCACAGCATAGCCATTCTCAATGAATGGAATATTTGCAAACGGCTGCCACCATTCATTTCTATGAGCGTTATGGCTAATGCTATCGACTGACGCGACTCCAATAACAGTCTCTGCATCAGCCAATGAGAAGCCGGCTCCAGAGGGTGAATGCCTTCCCAGCAAGGAATATTTTCCACACGTGCCTCACGCAGCTGCCGGGTGGTGACAAGTGCGTCTCAGCGTCGGGCCGATTGCAGAAGATGGGAAAGGGGTCATCTGACCGCTTCCACCAGCAGGGCCAGGGGAACTTTACTTCTCTCATCGCTATATTTATTTGTGAGGAGTTACAAAAAGATCCCGTATTGATCATTGAAAAATAATAATGAGTAAAATTAAGCGATCTTGCTACTCTCTCATTGCGAAAATGACCAAATACTCTTCTGGTCTCATTATCTCGAGCCCAATCCCGACTCGCCATCAGTGAGTGACACAGCAACTGAGCGCAATCGCACAGAACTGCCACAGGAAATATTCTGTTTGTTTAAGGCCACACCGCAGAGTAAACTGCTCCCTCCAGATGCCCTGGGGAACCGCCAGGTACAGGCAGAAAATCCATGTCTTGTCCTGAGAAAGTCCGCACTGTGCCTGAGGGTGAATTTTTCATGCTTTTGGCTGGCACAGCACCCAGAGTCAATGGTACTGCCTCTCAGTGTATCACAGATAAACATAGTGCTAATCGGTCAGACAGTCTGTCAGTCCAACAGAGGAACAGAGGTAAACACCAGCAAACAGGCGAAGATGGACATAGACAACAAATAAAAACACGGAAATATATAGACACTGAATGCAATGGAAATAGTTTCCCACAGTAACATCAGACACGTTGCAAATATGAGAGGGCACGGTGCATTGTTTTACCAGGGATCAATCTGAAACGCTCAGGGCAGCGGAACACACATTGTTGGCACAGTCACGCCTTCAGATTTCGCTCAACCGCAACGCTTAGATATTTACGCCAGACTGTACCTGCCGGGAGCACAACAACTCGAGCTACATCACTGTGTGCTGGGAGTATTTTGGCTTCATGCCAAAAACTAAGAAAACGCTTACGCATCAAAATAAAACTGATTTCAATTTGCAAGCTGTTTTACCACCAATGACATTCATCCCTAATCTACAGTCGGTCATAAGTGAATTCGCAATAAGAGGCTACTTGCTTGCGTAGCTCTGCATTATCACCATTGACTAACATTGATTCATCACTACTACTATTTGAGAGATGTGTCTGTCTCCCTCTGTCAGCAGCGCGTAGCGCACAACATACGTCACTCATCATACGTCATTACGTTACTGTGAGATGAACGCTGGCCTAATCATTTCTTTTCACTTCACGCAGGCTCAATTCAGCCTCGCTTCATTTCACACAGCCGGACCCCAAGTTTGTAGTGCTGGCTTCAGTCAGTCTGGAGCGAACTCAAAAGCCAAGGTGATCTTTCGCTAAAAATCCGAGCACATTATGAGATTAACTATGAACAGCCCCGCTAAGTTAACCGCATTCACTAGCAAAATGCTTGCATCGGCTACAGTCACATTATATAACGCCACCGTCTCAAATTATATAACGCCACCGTTCATCTGTACACAACAATACCAATATGTGCCCATGCCCAAATATCACAGAAGTAAAGCCAAGGTGATCTTTCGCTACAAATCCGACCACATTATGACATTAACTATGAACACCCCGGCTAAGTTCACCGCATTCGCTAGTATAGACTATGCTCACTGCAATTGTGATGGCTAAAAACACAGTAAAGACCTTCTGGTTTATGTCAGATATATTAGTTGCACGAAGACTGAGCTAGCCAAGAAGTGTTGTCTTTATTCATACTGAACAGTGGATGGTAGGAAATATTAGTCAATGGCTCCTCTTTGACATGACAGCCTAAGTTCTTTATGGCTACAACAAAGTTTAAGATTGCCTCAAAGAGAAATGTACTGATCTGAACTGTGGACAGCGTATGCAGAAATGCCTCAGCGAGAGAAAAAAAAAACAGTTTTTCCTTAGCTATTAATGTATTTCAGATCAAATTTTAAGACTCCTTTTTTTTTTTTTGGAATTTTTCCTTTATTTGACAGTTGTACAGTGTAGAGAGACAGGAAAGTTGGGGAGAAGAATGGGGGAAGACATGCAGCAAATGACCTGAGACAGAATCGAACCCAGGTCGCTGCGGGAAGGACTCAGCCTTTATGGTACGCGCGCTTAGACCGATGAGCCACCGGGGCGCCCCAAGACTCCATTTTTTAATAGTTAGACAGTATCCACAAATATGGAAAGCAAATGGCAAAGCAGTCGACAGAATGCTAGATACAGGCATAGTCTTATTCAAAGAGATAGGGCTCTGATCTTGTTCGCTGAGATCCTGCCGTCCAACAGCGTTTCAAACATGGCGCCAGAGTGTGCCGACTCCTTATATTTAGAACATCGCTGGTAACATCATGCCAGCAAGGTGAGGCTCTTATTTTCATTCACCCCCTCCATGGACACATTCAATCTCAGCTCTATCCCTCATGAAATATAGAAGCACTGACTCAGACGATGCAATTATCATTCCTGTAAGAACACCCCCCCCCCCCCCCCCTACCCACCCACTCCCTGCCCCAGGCCACACTGGGAGGCCCACCAGATTGGAGTCAAAAACGATTTGAAGCATTCCTGCCTGACAGCATACATACAACATACAATTAGGTACGCAAATACTTGGACAGTGACACAATTTAAGATAGCCACGCACGGCGTGCCAATACGCCCACATGGGAGCCTTGTCGATGACGTGTTATTTGACTAATAATAGGAGTAAAAGTGATTTTGCTGTTGTCTGACTGCAACAGTTATTAATCCTCGTCAATGGCACAAAACCATGCAAAGTAACTAATATAGAAGATTCACCACATGGCTGACAAAGAAAGAAAGAATTAAATCAACAAATACTGTCATACCGTGCCACATCACCGAAATTCATAGGGATCCGATGCACCTCACATCGCTATTGACCCACAAAACAAAAATGAGAGGGATACAGCAGAACTGTACCATATAGAGTAAGAAAAGGCGATATGAGCCGTGTATAGGGCTGTGCTAAATGTTCCAATCATCACCAAAATCAATGGGGATCCTCTTCATATCAATATTGACCAACAAAACAAAAACGAAAATGACTCAACCGAAACTACTATGAGAGAGAACAAGCAATAAATTAGCCATTCCCTAACTGAATTTTACCTTTTTTTTTGAATTTATAAGCCATGTAAAGGCAAGTGAATTTTGGTGACATCTCCCCGTGAAAAATTCTGATCATCACCAAAATCAATAGAGATCCTCTCATATCAATATTGACCAACAAAAGAAATATGAAGTCGCTCATACCCTGTAGTGTAAAAACAAGCTATATATAAGCCATGTATAGGGCTGTGTGCAAGTTAGGTGCCACAGCACTGCGAAAAATGTTCCAATCTTCACGAATATCAACAGGGATCCTGTTCATATCATCATTGACCCACAAAGCAAAAATAAAAGAAATCAAACAAAATCTGTAGTCAGTAGAGCAGTAGAGTGAGAACAATAAATTGTGGACGGATGGACGGACATGGGCAATCGCAATACACGCCCATTCGGTGGAATGCGCGCATAAAAAGGGCTCCCAATCCAACACCATTCATTCAATGTCCGATCTGAACTTTCTGAACAGGGTATTGTGCATCTACATGACCCAAAACAGTGTAGGAATTACAAGCTTTTAAAACTGTCACTGTCCAAATACTTAGGTAGATATGGATCTCACTGTACACACCGTGACACGTATCAGGAGGACAGAACAACAGGACTCACTTCTGCTGCAGGTCGTGGAGGCTTTGCTCAGCTCTCTGCAGACCCTCCAGGTCCTTCATCATCTTCTTCATGTGGTCCTTGGAATAGCGGTTCTGAATGTAGGCGAACCAGCAGCCGCCCATGCCGATTACGATGGACACCACCAGCATGAAGTCCTTAACGTGATTGTGTCTGTTCACTGAGGACAGTAAGAGGAGGACAGGCTTAGTGACACAGCTGTGAGGTTTTGTCTTCATGAGTCTACAGCGCAGCTGTGCAAGTCTGAGCAACTCCATATCATTTACCTTTTTAAAAGTCCTGCTCAGCTCAGCTCAGCATAGTAAACGTAACACTCCAAAAAACAGCAGCTAGCTAGTAGTATAACTTTACGTACAAGCTGTGTACACACAAACTACGTACTGCTATCAACCAAAACAAATAGCATTTTGCAAAAATAACAATTAAAGTCTGTTGTGCCGAGTTTGATCATAGAAACATTTCCTGTCTAACACACAAGCCACGATGGCAGTCCCAAACCAGCACCGCTACTAAGTTGATCAAAAGCTCAGAGCTACTGCCTGTATTAGCTGGCATATAGGCTAGCTGATGATAACCAAAATAACCGTTGCCAATGTAACGTTCCCCCCCCCACCCCCCAATCATTTTGACCGGATAAAGCGACGCTCTCACACACAGTATTGGTCTAGGACTGCAAAACAAAGTCATTTTGAGCCAACTAGCTAAAATTTAAGTTAGTGCCACTTGCTAGCAACCGAATGTTTACACAAGACGATAGTGTGAGAAACGCGCGGTAGTTTTGAATTTTAGTATTCACTGACTGAAGAGCTTTTTGTACCCTCGTTGGCCACCGTAGTGAGGTCAATTTCTTCTGTGAAAACAAACATGGCTCCTAGCTAAGTGGCTACATTGGACATTTAGGCTAAAAACATGGTGAAAAGACGTCTTTACGAGTCAAATTTGAATGTTGGGGCTTACGGACACTTGGATTACGCCACATCAGCAGCATGGAGGCATTTTACGTTTTTTAAATGTTGTTTTTTTACACTTGAAAGACTGGTCACCAATGACTTCAGTTGATTTGGATTCGTCTTCACTGCTGTTTTTCTTTGTAACTCCAAAAGAGTTTTGAGGACGAAAATAATTCAGGGACCCTTCGATTAGCCTTAGGGTGAGTAGATGAGTGAATTTTCATTTTTGGGTGAACTATCCCTTTAACTTCCTAATCATTGCTCCGACAATCAGAATGGATATTATCAACTTCCGAGCTTGTGAAGCTTGAAAAGCGTCTGTTCCGTATCATTGCTTTCATCTTCTGTCTTAACCATGTTGATGGATGACCCCGGGTAAATGGCCGGTGCGTCGTCTCATATTTATACCTGAGGCAAATAGGAAGCCCTCAAGTGACCACTAAGGGTTTCTTAATCACTATGGCAAACCTAAAAAAGTACAATATGAATGGCAATATGCTTCAGTTACATGATTTCGGCAACAAAAAAAGAATTCATTCAAGGATAAATATTTTGAAGGAGAGGGAGAAAATGAGTAACAACCGTATTTTTTCGCAGTTTTTTGAGTGCCAATATTAGTAAAGGAAACTGCAATTCTCGAAAAAGGCTGGATGTTGGACTGGAGTCACTGCAGATGTTTGAATAAAGCATACAACAGTACTTTACCTAAAATGCTACACATCAGCAGTATAGATGTAACAACTGCGTACAATGAAAGCAAAACATTAGCCAGAAATTGTTTAGTCTCGCGTTCTGTCCTCCAGTCTTCCTCCTGGCAGATTAAAGAGGAACGGGCCACAAAGCGAAGGGACAGAGAAGGTAACATCGGATTAACACGGTCTATTTCCATCAGGCGACTGCCTCCCCTCTGGTGGCGGCGGGCAACAGCCAGTGGAACCAGGAGGCAGGGGGCGAGCCGACCTTTACTCGAGACCCTGGAATGCCAAAACACACTTCAGTCCCTCGACCTCTCCTGCAGCCGGAGTGCGAAGGAGAGGGCGCCCCACAAACATAGCAGCATAACCGGCGAAGATGCCACCAAAGGCCCTCCTTGGAACCAATATGAAATGGATGCCAAAAACATCTCAAATCTCTTCCTTCCTCCTGCTGTTGTACACTTCACAGTGCATGTTCATGAACACAGCCATACAGACAAAACATCAGTTTTTATACTCAGGCTAAATGGAAACCATGGGTGCTCTCTACGAGAGAATGTACGTCAAAACACTGCACTGTCAGACTGCAGCAACCGCACGATTTTGACCCAGTTTGAAATTGGTCCTGTTGGAATACAGCACCGTCAGAATTGTTTGCGTCTCGAATTCTGTCCTGTTTGAACAAGGCCAAATTCTTCCCTGACAGGTGATAATTTGGCCCTGTTAAAAACATACCCTCATCAGAACACAGCTCCGTTAGAATTTTGTCCCTTTAGAGTATGGCCTGGTTAGAATTCAGATGAGGGCTGGGCGAGGTGCAAAACTAATGCACCATTCTACAGGGCTGCTCAGAATGCAGCCAGCATCTTCCACCTGGAGCGTAGGAGAGAGAGAGGGGGAGCACCAGCAGCTCAGTCAGAGTTACTCATTCACAAACCCAGCTCTACTGCATTCTCCAGGCACACTAAAGACAGTCTTACAGGGAGGGGGTGCTGTTAAAATACTGATATTAACAACATTACAGACAGACCAAAAAATATACTGCCTGCATTAATAAATCAACATATATTCAGGTATTATCATGACAGACCTGAAGTATAATGCCAACATTTTAACAGCACGTAGGGCAGGGATCTCTAAATCTGGCCCTTGAATCCAAATCCAGCCCTGGTTTTATTTGCTCCCAGGCAATAAAGGGAAAAAATTATGGCTACTGATTCACCAGACTGTCTTTACACCTCACATCCAGGTAAAGACAGGATAAAAACCCATGAGGGCCATGATTTAGGGAACAGGGCTGTTGGTCTTCTCATTTCGGTAAAGGTTCAGACTGAAGGTAGCCGACCAATAAGCAAGACCGCTGTATCTCGCCTGCTCTCCACACGTCAGGCTTTTACTGAAGGTCCTTGATAGGTCCGAACCCATGGCCTACTATCTGTCAGCCACCTTTATAAACTGCCCTGTCCTGAAAGCAGGCCGTCACGACTGTCACAACGTCAAGGTTGATCCAGCTCAGCAGCTGGAAACTGCAGGTAAACCCCAGGGGAACTCAACACTGTTAACAGTGCCAATCCTGCCCGGTACAGGCCTGGCCTCACTGTAACACAGGCCTCATGCATACTATGTGAGCACACAGGCTTACACTGAAAAAAAAAAATATCTAACTCAACAACCTATCACAGACCGCAAAGGTCTTCCAGCAAAGATCGAACGCACTCAGGCAAGGACAGACGGACACCGTCTAAATCGATAGTCCCCACAACCCACCCTTCAGGCGGCTTAGGACTGATAAAATTATGGACAGTAGTCGGACACAGTATTTAGTTGATGGGGCTTCATCTGGTCACATCTTAGGTCAATATTAAATAACACTTAGACATTTGCACTTCGTTACACTGTGTGCATATTCAATAATAATTATAACAGTCAATCCGATGAGGCATTTTCCTTGAAAGCAGTGAGGGTGCTCAAAAGAACGCAAAACCACGTTAAATCAATTCTCTATCACCATAGCTGACAACCCATTGTAACAAAGTACAGAGGGGTCAGACAACAAGACCGCGACAGTAAGTACTCAGTATGCAAAACTGAACTCTTGGCTGACAAGCCGGCAATTTAATGCTACGTCCCTCACGTCGATCTGAGAGAGCAAAAATAAATAAGGTTTGGGAGAATGAGATGAGAAAAGATTCTTAGGTTCAGACTGCGATTGAGCAGGATTTTCTGGTTTTAAAAGAGCAAACAGCAGGACACCAATTGCTTCATCAGCAGTTTTCGCTGCGGCAGTGATGAAGGTCCAAAGTAACAAGTTTAACCACCAATTACACAGAGTGTGAGCACCGTGTCGAGACAAGCCCTTGTCCGTCTCAGCCCAGTGAACATCTAACACAATATGTGACTTGGACACACTTAAGTGAGGCCCATCACATGAGTGCACGGTGTACAAAACAGAGCCTGCTGCTAAAGCACAGTTAGCGGTGTCCCAACATGCTGTTGGGGCGAGAAGCCGGCCCGTGCACCCTCACAGTACGCCCACACCCCCCCGCCTGCGCCCGGGCTGTCACCTCCAGGCTTCCCCCACCCAAAAGACTCTCAATCCTGTGCTCCACGGCAGGGGAGACACCTGGGGCTCATTTAAACGCAGCCTCACAAAACGACCCGCCAGTGGCAGGTGTCCAAACTCTTGTTCAATATCATTTTCACAACATCCCATCCCCAGTTCTTTCCCTTCTGCTCCATTATCTCTCTCGCCTGTCTGTCCTCCATCCCCTCCTGCGCACTGCGCTGCGCAATTAATAAAGAACGGCCCTGACGACGACCTCCTGGGCCCAGCTTACGTTACAGCCATGCACACCTGAAGCACACAATGCAGAGTGCAAGTGCCACGTCTGTCACAAACATCCCCACTTCCCACTGAAACTCAGATATGGGCCTTTAAAATCCGCTCGCCTCCTGGGCCTGCTGTCAGAAAAACATGACGCGGTAGGCAGCGCACTCGAGTCGCTCTGCGGATTCCCCACGAGGCTGGTCATTCAGTCACAACAAGCATCTCGGCTGAGAATAGAGGCTGCTGTCTGACACACGATCAAAAACAGAAACGCTCCCTGTTCTCCAAGAGCTGCTTAAATGCGCCAAACACAAAAGCAAAGAAAGACTCCTAGAAGCGAGGGCTTCTCTAATGACACAGGAACACGATAAGGCCAGGCATACTTCAGACCAAAGGCCTGGTTACCAGCTCTCTCCTTGGGCAGCACTAACCAGATCCAGGGATCTACTGAGCTCCACCTGAAGCACACTTGATGTAGTGCGGCCTGAAAGGGCTTCATTTCTTTGGGTAAGCTAGAGGTGGAACACAAAAACATCTGGATCTACCAGGCTTTAGCTTGAGGCCCCTGTGGAAAGGCTTCAGAACTACTGCTCTGGACCGAGGCCCAAGCCTCAGAACTGGAGTAAGTTCCTGGGTGATTCACTTGAAACTGCCCACCGGTTCCAATACAGCAATGCAGAGTTTAATACAGAGGACAAACCACCCCAAGGGGTTCGATCAAGAAAGCTTCAATCCTGCATTACCACAAGGTTTACAGTCCGACATGGTCTGGCTGTAACAAATGAAACTGGGGCATGAACACTGACTGAGGTCACATCCAAATACAGTTTTCAGTTTCAGTATGTATTTTATAGCCTATTGCATATGCCGGCTGTGCACCCAGGTCATCAGTACTGACAGCTATGGGAACAGAAATGGTTCAACAGTGATAATGAACAGAGCCCAAATTCATACACCGGCAGCGTTTTCATGCTGAGGGAGGCAGTTTTCAAGAGCCGATTGCGGTGTAGATTTAAAAAAAAAAAAAAGTCAAGAAAAAATGCACTCCAATCCTCCGCCCACACAATAGCAACACAGTACAGCAGCCCCCACAACAGCCAACTGCATTCTGACGTGGGCACTATTTTTGGTAACGACCAGGAAACCAAATCAACCGCCAAATATAATCAACTTTCCTGCACGTCACAAACACTTTATCAATAATCAGATCAACCAGCCCATGACGACAGGGCTGGCAGTACCATAGATGTTTTGAGAGGCCGAGCTCCCTGATGCCCCTGCAGAATTCCTGTTGAGCCTGTTGAGCTGGGAGATCCACCTCCACTGCGGGGTCACAGGGTCAGGGCCACCGCTGTCGAGGACGAAGCCAAAGCAGTAGCTCGCCGTACAAGGGACTAGAGGAGTTCCTGAGTTTCAGAACTGAGCAATACAGAAAAAAATTTTCACGGTAAAGATGTAACAGTATGGTACGCATTTATCTACTTCTGTCAGTAGAACAATCTTTCAAAGGAAAACTAGAAAACTAGGGGAAACTGTCCAATTAGGCACGTGACTAATCGACTAGCCCAAACCGATCTCAAAGTCGTTCCTATCCCAGTCCCGTTTCCTGGCCAAAATCTTTCACATTCTCATTCTCTAGAGAACATCAAAATCCAAATGTAGACAATACAACCAAATTCACATCAAGGCAGATATGTGCAATAGTGTAGCATTTCTAGTGAAATGAAACATGTTCATTTGCAGCATGAAAACAAAGAAGCTCCCAGCACTTGCCGAGATAACTGGTGCCGGACGGAGGAAGGACGGGGAACGGGGGACGGGGGGTGTCTCGATGTGTAAGTGATGTGCGCCTTGCATACTGAGCTGCAGTCATCTCCTTGACAGCAGCAGTGAGGAATCACTCAAGCCTTTATCAGCGAGCGAACACGCAGCCGGCTTCCTTCCCTCCTACGGGCTACGCGGTTCCCGCGCGGCCTCACACGCTTAACCGAAACCAGCTGCTCGCCTCGGCCTGGTGAGTCAACCCTGTACTGACGCGCAGCTCAACGCGCTATCACCCGCTTTCCCAACGTCGACTGCTTATTAGAGCAGAGGGCGCTTGGTAGAGCACACACCTCTGCTACGCCATACGTTTGTTCTTTTGGTTACAGAATATGTTGCGGATGACTTCCAATATTAAATCAACTCTTCCTCGGACTAACACCTATCATCCTACCAAATTTCATGCCAAAGCGTTCATAACTTTTTGTTATCCTGTTGAAAGACAGACAGGAGTGAAAACAGCCTCCTTGGTGGAGGAGCACGTTTTTTGTAATGCCATTGGATTTCAAAGTTCTAATTCAGCGTTCGACAACATAGTCGCACTTAATTACGAGCAGTGATTGTTACGCAAGCATTAGAATATTCAGTGAAAACCTTTCTAATCACACTGGGGTCAATGTTTAAACAGGCTGGCAGATACTGTGAGAAAAATGCAGTCAGACACCTCATTCATTTATTTGCTGCCAAATCACAACCTGGAGGCCTGACCGCAATAAACAGCGGCACAAACTAAACGCACAGCGCATAACACCGGCACAGATCTGCGTTTCAGGGTGCGTATGTCTAAAGTGAATGCAGCTGTTTTTGAGACCAGTCTAACAGCTGGATATTAGAGAAGTGTCAACCTTACTGAGGTAACTTCACTTAGTAATGTAACTTTAGCAATGTACTGTAGAACAAGTAATGTAGAGATGTACATACTAAGCTTGATAAAGCGAAAGAATTTTGAATTAGAGGGATGTTAACATGTTCAGGCTGAGCAGTGGGTCGTAATCAGAGGCCAGGGCAGCCATCCAGTCGTCACACAGGGAAGAGTCACACCTAAAGCGAAAAGGCTCAGTTTCTACGCAGACACGGCCGAGCCAACATGGATGCCCGAACAGAAAAGCCCTGCCTCCTGGTAATGGTGAGTGCGGAAGTGGTTGCAGTTATCCTCCACACTCAGCTATCAGGGGAACAGGCTTAACTTGGCCTGTGTTCTCACTCACACAGGAAGGAGATGACGTTAATGAGGCGTAATCATGATGTCACTATAACAAGGCACGGACGATCAAGCTTACGCCGTTTTGCCCCGCAGCCTGCGGAAAACGAGAAAAATGAATCCAGTATTTAGTCAGCAGATGAAGCGAGAACTGCAATGCTGCGCGTCTGTGGCCGACTGAACCCAGGATCAAAGAAAGCGGAGGTGCCTATAGAAAAAAGCTAACCCAACAACCTTTTTTAAACTGCCTCACTGAAGTCAGATACACAGCCCGGAATTGTCATCTAAGGACGGCTATGCATTGCGTCTGCAAATTTACTGATCATAATTACAACATGAAAATTTACCAACCATTTCATGATATAACTAGATAACTTGGACGCCAAAGGGACCGAGTCGTGTATCTCCCCGATCCCCAAATTTCGGACAAAATGGCCGCCGGCAGCCATATTGGACGTCCGAAATTTGCAAAAACTGGTCTTTAGCATTGCACAATCAATATCTTCGCCTGTGTGAAATTTGGAGAAATTCCGGTAATAATTGTGGCTTCCAGAGCCCGGAACAGAAAATCTCTGCGGCGGCGGCGGCCCCAGAACTAAACCATAGAATCTCCCGACTATCGTCGTCAGGGAGATACAATAACCTGCATACTAGTGAGTGGTTCAAGTTCCACCGCTAACCGTGAAAGTTAATGTTTGAAGCACTTGCACCTCACTCTCTGGTACAGGGAAACGCAAGGACACATTCCCCATCACTGAACCTGCACATTTACAGATAAAATATGAGTAACCAAATAAGCAGGCTCCGGCTAGAGGTCATGGGTCACGTATCCACCATATCAGTCTTTAAAGCGAGACTCGATGTGGCACGACCACAATCCGCAGACAACTGAATCTTGTGAGGACAGCCAATGGGAGTCTGCGTCACAGCCAATAAAAACATAAGTATGGGAAGGAGAGAAAAACAACACTAAGAAGAGTAAATGAAATTATTAAAAAAAACCTGGCCCAACAAGACAATGATAACACAGCCAGGATGCCAAGACACTCCAAATATGCTTATTTGAGATGGATAGGTCTGCCAGCTCTCCAAATTTTGGGATCATATAGAAGTGTTCAACGAGTAGCCCTGTTAAGAACAGGGTGAGGGTAGGGATGTGCCAATGTTCTACTGCAATTTTTTTAAAGAGTAATAAGACCTCCAGCCACCATTAGGCATGTGAGCAATTGCACGCCATTTCTTCTTCCTGAAACACACCATCATACCTGAAGAGGTCCAGAACAAACATCAATCAAATGTCAGAGGCCATCTGACGTGCCCCAGGGAAGAGACCTGTATTAAGAAGTCAGATAATCACCAGTGAAGTTGGACAGCTTCCATCGCATTTTAAGGCATAATCGGCCAACTCGAAACCGCTCCCGTGCAATTTGTCTAAATGAGAATCAAGCACTATATTTAGCCTACTGACTGATCAAAACCATTATGCAGCCCATATGATTAACAGACAGACCTGCCTAGGCTACAATGTTAGATTAAAAGAATGCCAATAATCTGAATAATTAGGAAAAAAAATCTTCCTCTAATATCATCTCTCATGGTAGCATTTTTAGCAAATTATTAAAGATCAATCATAAATAAAAAGATTCATTTTAAGATGGCCTTGGATTTTAAGGGTCTAAAAATATACAAAAGGTGGAAAACATTTTGTGAAGCACATCAAACATGATACAAACTAGATAACTCGGTCGCCACAGGGACCGAGTCGTGTATCTCCCCAATCCCCAAATTTCGAACAAAATGGCCGAAGGCAGCCATATTGGACGTCCGAAATTGACAAAAATCGGTCTTGAGCATTGTCATATATATATGTTCGCCTGTGTAAAATCTGAAAACATTCCTGTAATAATTGTGGCTTCCAGAGCCCGGAACATAAAATCTCTGCGGTGGCGGAGTGGCGGCCCCGGAACTAAACCATAGTATCTCCCGACTATCGTCGTCGGGAAGATACAATTATTTTCGTATTCACACGAAAATCAACCATTTGTTTGCTAATTGAGCAAAGTAAATGAGAACAGGGTGAGAGTCACAGGTTACAAGGGGTCAGTGAAGTTCTTTTCCGGAAGTATTTCACACGGCCTCTGATGTTCGGCAGTCATTTGGTTAAGACAACATCAGGTATGATTCACGGATAAGAAAAAGAGCTTGCTCGCCTGTAGGCCCTATGGCGGCAGTTACTCTTCTTACACTTAAAATAATTGCGATTCAAAAAGTCGTGCATCTTGAGCTGGAGGTGAGGTTGGGGTGTGTTATGAAAGGAAGCCCTGGCCCCAGCGTAACACGACAGATAACTACTTTACTACAATAACACTGTTCCCCTGGCCAGCGCTCGTGTCAGAGGAGAGTGTTGGCAGCAGGAGGCTCTGACACACACCTAGCACCATCAGATAACGCCAGCCCGCCTAACGAACGCAACCTTAACCCTTTCCTTCCCCTTCTGAAATCTCCAGCCACGAGGTCACATCCACTCTTCTGACTGTGTGTTTGCTTAGTAGGCATGAACCTGCACTGTGCACAAGCGGGCTTGCCACAACCCAACCGGGGGCGGCTCAAGGGAGAGATCCAGCTCCCACACCACCTGGTCTAAAGCCCTTTATCGCCCTTTTGAAAAAAATTGCTCTCCACAGCAACGTGCTTCATCATTCATTCATTTTGCTGGAACTACCATCACTTTCGCCTTGCACTCATTTCATTTGCCGTAGCTCCACAGTACTTCAGTCTTAGGAGCACTAGCATCATATGTGCCAAATGGAAAAATTATTTAGAGCACATTCAGTGCGTTTACATGACGTTAGAGAAAATCAAATTATTGTGTTCATCTGACTATAACCGGACTTTTAAAATGCATGTAAACATGCTAGTCCGACTGGAATCGCGCTAAATCGAATTTCTCATAGTCCGACTAACACGCCCAGATAATGCGGTTAATAGTCGCATTATGCCTGCATGTATACGCTTGAATCGAACCAAACTGGACTATGCACTCTGAGCATGCTCCACATACTTCGTGAAAGGCTTTGACCCGGAAGTCTTGTGGACATCTATACACCGAACTGCTTAGCGAGACCTCTGAGCTCTGACTAACTCGCGAGTTTGTACTGAACAGTAGCAGTCCACGTCTGCAAGGGTATTGGTGCTTGAACAGTAATGCCTTGGGGTCTCGTGCGTCATCCAAAAATTTTCCTTCCACTCGCCGTCGGAAAAACGACACTCTCCCACCAGTCATTACTCCTGACCCGCATCCAACATGCACAGGAAGCCTGGGAGTGCGTTTTCCGAAAGCACAGATGCTAACTCACATAGTTGGAACGACAGGCTGTGAATGGACGAACTATGTTAGCTGCTAGCAACTACGCTTCTGGGAAACGCACTCCGGGGTAGTAGAAAGGGCACAAAGTAGAGCATAGCGGTGTTTCAGCCAAGCTTCAGCTAACGCCACAACCACCAGGGGCAGCGTGCATCTCAGTTGTACAAAATGAATAGTGAACAACCCATATTAAACGCACAGAGCTGTAAAGTTGCCCATGTTCTCGCCACTCTATCTTACACAGTCGATGCATTCGACATGTTACTAGCTAGCCACCAGCTAACTTGTTTGTGAAATATTTGGTTGAGATGGGGGATTTGGTTTGTGAAATAAATAGGTCAATCAGAAAAAGATGCAACACGAACTAGCTGAAAGGCATATCGCAACCTATCGTAGTGAAGACGGGCATACTTCGGTCAATAAATCGAATTTCTTCCTGCAAATCTACACTGGGACAAGGTCAGTAGTCCAATTGCATGGCTTAATTGAGCCATTACCGTAGCTCCACTTAACTGTGCATGTAAACATACTGATTAACTACCTGGGGGTGATTGGTGTACTCCTTGGATAAAATATGAACATAAAAACACTGATGGAGCGAGCGTGAAGGCCAATTTGTTTGCGTAATGAGCCCTAAAATGAAAGCACCTGCGTGGATTCCTACCGCAGTCATATGCTGCGTTCAATTTGACTTGGAAGTTGGAAGTGGGAGCTGGGAATGAGGTCATCCCCCGAGCTGACTGCGTTATATTAAGTGAGTCGGAAAACTGACCTGGAGTCAGTGGGGTTTCCTCAGGCCTGGATAGCCTTGGTTAGCCATTGTTAGCAATACCAGTAGATAACGTATTACGCGTTATTTTGCGTGTAAAAACACCATAACAGCAAATCCACCAATTAAAAGTTGGATGGTACTGTCGGTCGGACTGATTTAATGAAACCCAAATAAAACAGAATTGCAAATATGCAGTTTGTTATTGCAGCTTTCGCTTACTGTTCATGTACGGTGCAGCCACCTTGAACTCAGAACTCGGAACTCGAGGTACGTGAAGAATCTCCGACTTTCCGAGTTGGAAATCCTACTTCAGGGGGCGTTTCAATTGAAATTTCCGACTGGGAGCTCAGGAATTCTGACTTCCCAGTACAAATGGAATGCAGCAATACCCCTATGAGTGGGCCTCTACGGGAGGACCTGCTCACCACTACAGCTACACATCACCGCCCACTCATTTAGCACATCACAGCACCAGACCCATTGCTGTGTTTACAGTGGCTTTGCTATGCTATGCTATATGGGTAAGTAAACATACAACTAGATTTTAGTGGTGTCGACAGGGCATTCTCAGGAGTAATTCTGGACAACACAGCGAGCTGCAGAATAGCCAGAGCTGTAAAACTCCAAATTTGAGGGCACGGCTACCTAACCCACACCTCAAATCGACTATCCACCCCGTGATGGCACAGATAGAGCAATAGTCTCACACAGCTGGAGGGAAACTGCCAGCTCGCTTAACTCAAAGGCCAATAAAAACCACAGAAAACAGGACCTCGGACTCCCATTCCCAGCATGTAACTGCTGAGGTAAAGACAGGTAGTTCACCAGGTCAATGTGGCTTGACCGGGTCACTCACTAAGAGGGGGTCCGAACAGAACCGTGTCCAAGGCTTTCAGCTGCAGCTTCTGTACGTGGCTGCGGTCCAGCATCTTCAGAAGGGACATGGTGAGGGTGGCGTTCTTCATGGCCAGCCTGAAGGAAGGGGGGGGGGGGCGGGGGGAGGGGGCGGGAGAGAGCGATTAAGAGTGAGGAGAATCTAGCCAGGTGAGATGGTGGGATGAGGATGAGGATGAGGATGGGGGGCTCGAGTGGAGCCGGTCACCTGGGCATAGCGCTGCCGTTGAGGTTCATTTTCCTGAAGGCCTCCTCATACTGCGGCAACTCCACGTATGTGATGAGCCACTCCACCACCTGGTCCACAGTCCAGTTATACACTGCCAGTGAGAGAGAGCAGCATGTGACCATCAGCTGACTGAGCTAACCTGTGTATATGAGTCAGCAACAGACCACCTCTCTCACTCATATACACACTCACACACACACTCATACACACACACACACACACACACACACACACACACACACACCTCAGTCTCTCCTGCAGTCTCCCAATGTCCACCTACAAAGAGGCAACTGCACAAAACCACTCCACACTCCTTTTACACCAAGAGATTAATGCACTCCTTCTACACCTCAAAACGCGCGCGCGCACACACACACACACACACACACACACACACACACTCTTCTGTATTTCATCTCCGTGAGGACATAACATTGACTTCCATTCATTCTTTGTGTGTCTCAACAGCCTTTCCCTAATCTTAACAGTAAGCAGTATATGCCTAACTCAAACCCTCATCCTAACCTTATCCTATCCTAAATTCTAACCTTACTCCTGACCTTAACTAATACGTCAAAATTTGCCTTTGTGGTTGTGAGAACAGTTGAAAATGTCCTCACTTCCCAATAATGTCCCCACTCTAGGGAAAAAAACATTTTCTGATTCTCACTCTGGAGCATGTACAGGAACACACACACACGCACACAAACACTCACTCGCACGCATGAAGGCAGACACACTGTCTTTTACAACCCCAATTCCGAAATAGTTGGGACAAAGTGTAAATTGTGAATAAAATCAAAATGCAATGACTAAAAATCACACCAGCCAGTATTTTATTCACAATAGAACAGAGATAACATAGCAAATGTTGCAACAGAAATTTTACAATTTTATCCACAAAATGAGCTCATTTCAAATTTGATGGATGCTACAGGTCTCAAAAAAGTTAAGACAGGGGCCTGTTTACCACAGTGTACCATCCTCTCTTCTTTTTAACAGAGAGTGGAGGCGTCTGGGCATTGAGGAGACAAGTTTCTTGAGTTTAGCCATTGGAGTTTGATCCCACTCTTGTTTAATACAGGCTTTCAGCTGCTGGAGAGTTTTTGGTCTCCTTTGACGAACATTTCGTTTAATTTTGTGCCAAATGTTCTCAATTGGTGAAAGATCAGGACTGCAGGCAGGCCAGTTCAGCATACGTCACACGGACTCTTCTATTACGAAGCCAGGCTGTTGTAATAGCTGCAGTATGTGGTTTTGCATTGTCCTGCTGAAATACACAAGGCCTTCCGTGGAATAGATGTCATCTGAAGGGGAGCATATGTTGCTCTAAAACCTTTATATACAGTGCTGTGAAAAAGTATTTGCCCCCTTCCTGATTTCTTTTTTTTGCATATTGGTCACGCTTAAGTATTTCAGATCATCAAACAAATTTTAATATAAGACAAAGACAACCCAAGTAAACACAAAATGCAGTTTTTAAATGATGAGTTCATTTATTAAGGGAAAAAAGCTGTCCAAACCTACCTGGCCCTATGTGAAATAGTAATTGCCCCCTAAATCCTACTAACTGGTTGTGCCACCCTCGGTGACAACAACTGCAATCAAACGTTTGCAATAACTGGCAACGAGTCTTTCACATCACTAAGGAAGAATTTTAGCCCACTCTTCTTTGCAGAATTATTTTAATTCAGCCACATTGGAGGGTTTTTGAGCCTGAACGGCCTGTTTAAGGTCATGCCACTGCATCTCAATAGGATTTAAGCCCGGACTTTGACAAGGCTACTCCAAAATCTTCATTTCGTGTTTTTAAGCCATTCAGAGGTAGACTTGCTGGTGTGTTTCAGATCATTGTCCTGCTGCATAACCCAAGTGCGCTTGAGCTCGAGATCAAAATCTGAGGGTTGGACATTCTCCTTCAGGATTTTCCGGCAGAGAGCAGAATTCATAGTTCCATCAATTAGTTGCCCAGGTCCTGAAGCAGCAAAGCAGCCCCAAACATAACACTACCACCACCATGTTTGACTTTTGGTATGATGTTCTTTTTATGAAATGCTGTGTTAATTTTACGCCTGATGTAACGGGACGCACACCTTCCAAAAAGTTCAACTTATGTCTCGTCAGTCCACAGAATATTTTCCCAAAAGTCTTGGGGATCATCAAGATGTATTTTGGTAAATGTGAGACGAGCCTTCGTGTTCTTTTTGGTCAGCAGTAGATTTCACCTTGGAACTCTCCCATGGATGCCTTTTTTTGCCCAGTCTCTTTTTTATTGTTGAATCATGAACACTGACTTTAACTGAGGCAAGTGAGGCCTGCAGATCTTCAGATGTTGTTCTGGGTTTTTTTGTGAACTCCTGGATGAGTAGTTGATGCGCTCTTGGAGTAATTTTGGTAGGCCGGCCACTCCTGGGAAGGTTCACCACTGTTCCAGGTTTTCTCCATTTGTGGATAATGACTCTCACCGTGATTCCCCGGAGTCCAAAAGCCTTAGAAATGGCTTTGCAACCCTTTCCGGACTGATAGATGTCAATTTCTTTGTTTCTCATCTGTTCTTGAATTTCTTTAGTTTGCAGCATGACATGTTGCTTTTTGAGATCTTTTAGCCTACTTCACTTTGTAAGACAGGTTCTATTGAAGCGATTTCTTGATTCAACAGGTCTGGCAGTAATCAGGCCTGGGTGTGGCTAGTGAAACTGGACTCAAAAAATGTGGTTAATCACAGTTAATTCGTGATTCAACAAGGGGAAATCACTTTTTCACATAGGGCCTGGTAGGTTTGGATAGCTTTTTCCCCTTAATAAATGAAATCATAATTTAAAAACCGCATTTTGTATTTTCTCAGGTTATCTTTTTCTTATATTAAAATTTGTTTGATGATCTGAAACATTTAAGTGTGAAAAATATGCAAAAAAGTAAGAAATCAGGAAGGGGGCAAATAATTTTTCACGGCACTGTACCTTTCAGCATTCATGGTGCTTTTTAAAACATGCAAGTGTCCCACATCATATGCACTAATGCATCCCCATACCATCAGAGATGCTGGCTTTTGAACTGAGTGCTGATAACAGGAGGGGTGGTCTTTCTCCTCTTTAGCCCGGAAGACAACGCCCATGATTTCCAACAAGAATGTCAAATTTGGACTCGTCTGACCACAGGACACTTTGCCACTTTGCCACAGTCCATTTTAAATGAGCCTTGGCCCACAGAACACGGCGGCACTTCTGGATCATGCTCAACAATGGCTTCCTTTTTGCATGATAGAGTTTTAGGTGGCATCTGTGGATGGCACGGCGGACTATGTTTATCGACTGGTTTCTTGAAGTATTCCTGGGCCCATTTAGTAATGTCAATGACAGAATCATGCCGGTGAGCGATGCAGTGGCGTCTGAGGGCCCGAAGATCACGGGCATCCAGTAAAGGTCTTCAGCCTTGTCCCTTACGAACAGAGATTTTTCCAGTTTCTCTGAATCTTTTGATGATGTTATGCACTGTCGATGATGAGACCTTCAAAGCCTTTGCAATTTGACGTTGAGGAACATTGTTTTTAAAGTATTTCACAATTTTTTTACGCAAGCCTTCACAGGTTGGAGAGCCTCTGGCCATCTTTACTTCTGAGAGACTCAGCCTCTCTAAGACATCCCTTTTATAGCAAATCATGTTACACACCTGACGCCAGTTAACTTAATTACTGCTAAATGTTCTTTCAGCTGATTCTCTTATATATTGATTGCTTTTTCAGCCCTTTTTTGCCTGTGTCCCAACTTTTTTGAGACCTGTTGCAGCCAGAAAATTTGAAATGAGCTCATTTTGCGGATAAAAATGTAAAATGTCACAGTTTCAACATTTGAAATGTTATCTATGTGCTATTGTAAGTAACATTCGCTCGTGATCTGAAAGTCATGGCATTTTGATTTTATTCACAATTTACACTTTGTCCCAACTATTTCGGAATTGAGGTCGTAAATTTCCCATGCACTGCGACGAGCACGATTAAACTGCATTTTACACGCAGCACACACTCAGTCAGGAAGCAGTGAGAGGAAGATCTGCAATGCAGATCACAGCACAAACAGGCAGGAAAGGGTGTGTGAGCCTTTGTGAGAGAGAGCGGCACAGCGCACACGAAGAGGAGTGTGTGTGTGTTTCTGTGCATTGCTGTGAGAGAATGCTCCACTATAACAAAGGGGAAGTGGTGTGCAGTCAGACGGAGAGAGAACATGAAGACAGATAAGGACCATTCTCCACCGCTCCCAGCCTGCAATGTGTACCTCTGTGTACCTCAATATAGCTGCAGAATGCACTGCAACCTCCCACACTTGCTCAAAAAAAAAAGTGCACACTCGCACACACACACACACACACACGCGCGCACGCTCGCATGTGCACACAAAGACACGCACACAAGCACACACAAAAAACACTTCTGCAAAAGACTCATGCAGTTAGGCAACTAGGGATTCCACAGACAGACGATTAAATGAACCATAACCTCTTAGCAGCAAGAGGAATTCAGACGCATTTGTGTGCAGAGAGGCTCAGGGTATAAACAGTGAACTATGGGGATGCAGTAAAGTCTCCACACCGTAATCTCAGAATCACATCTGAAGGACTCACCTTCCGACCCCTTCCAGGCGTTCCATAGATCCTCCACACTGATGAACTGGTCATCGCCATGGAAACTGTTGTGCTTGGCCTTGGGGTCGTGGTAGTTCAGGTCCTCCCGTAGGAACTGTAGGTTGGGAGAGACGGGTCACACATGCTGTTGGTAATGGACATGAGCCCCCAGCACAGAAATGGACGAAGCCGGACAGCTTCACTGCCATATCTCTTCAAAATGGCTCAAATGTCAAAATATAAGGAGCATACAAACAAACACATGCCAACACAAACACAGCGAGGCAGCCAAAGGCCACGGCACCCCGCGACAACTGCGAAATAACGGTGGCGCTAGCCGCCATCTCGATGCATGTGGCTTAGAAAGGCGGGGTCAGGGGGTTACCTCCCCAGAAAAATTTTAAAATAAGCACTCAAAATGGTGCATTCCAGTACATTCTGACAATGATCATATAACATAAATCTCAATAAATTTTTACATAAATTTTTTAAAAATCTTACACTTTTCAGCTCAGAGGTATGGGTTTTGCTCCATCATGGTCATAATACAATAACTACGTAACTAATGACTTGCTGAAGCTCTTTTTCACAGTCCTCAGCATCTCAGAAGCATTTTCCCCTCGTCTGCTTGCAGACCCCCAAGGGTGGACTCTAGGCTTAATGTGCCATCAATGATCTACCTTCATTAGAGTGACCAAGATAACAGAAGAAAAAAATTTCCAACTACAAAGTCTAAAAGTATTGATGAATTTAAAAAAAAAAAAAAAAAAAAAAAAAAACACGCTTTTAACATAATTTTTACACCTGCGAGTGCCAGGTATACTGAATACATTCAGTCAACAGGGAAATGCGTATATGCGGGAACGAATACTAGTACGGTTATCCCCTGTAGCGCCAGTCAGTGCGAAAATAATTCCATCCACAGCGTTTCACTTTTGCCCCAAAACGTGAAAAATTGTAAAAATATCTTCAAAATTGTTCTTCATAACACACCTTTATGTGTTTCTACAGCTCTATGCCAAATATGATGAGTATCGGGTGATTAGGAAGAAAGTTACAGCCCGGACAGGACACATTACAGATTTCTCACAAATTTGTCACTTTTTGCCGCAAAACGCAATAAATTATAAAAATATTTTCAAAATTGTTTTTCATGACACACCTTTAGGTGTTTCTACACCTCCATGCCAAATATGATGAGTATCGGGTGATTAGGAAGAAAGTTACAGCCCGGACAGGACACTTTACAGATTTCTCATGAATATGTCACTTTTTGCCCCCAAAACGCAAAAAAATTATGAAAATATTTTCAAAATTGTTTTTCATGACACACCTTTATGTGTTTCTACACCTCCATGCCAAATATGATGAGTATCGGGTGATTAGGAAGAAAGTTACAGCCCAGACAGGACACTTTACAGATATCTCACGAATTTGTCACTTTTTGCCCCAAAACGCAAAAAATTATGAAAATATTTTCAAAATTGTTTTTCATGACACACCTTTATGTGTTTCTACACCTCCATGCCAAATATGATGAGTATTGGGTGATTAGGAAGAAAGTTACAGCCCGGACACGAAATGTTACGGACGGACGGACGGACGGACCCCATTTTAATACCCCCCCGCAACTATGTTGTTGCGGGGGATAATAAACAAGAGGCCTGTGGGCCTTAACGGTCACTTGAGTTGTATGAAAACAGATGTTATTGATGTCAATGAACCAAGTATACCCAAAAGTATCATTTTCCTATATAAACTATCGTAAATTTCACCCCCCTCCCCAGGGGCAAACATGGAGCTCGAGGGTCATGAAGTTCACAATTTTGATAAAGCACCTCAAGAGCCTTCAATCTATGAAGAGTATTGTTTTCCAGTGTATCTGGGTCTGAAGAAGAAGATTTTTAAAATTTCAGCGAATTTGACCACTTTTAGCCCCGCCCCTCAGAGCACCTGGAGGTGGGTACCATATAACTCACAATTTTGGTGCATATTTGACCAAGGAAGGTTCCTGCAAAATTGTATTTAAATCGGATCAGTGGTTTCTGAGAAGTGGAAAATGTATTGACCAGTTTTAGCCCCATCCCTCAGAGCCCCTGGGGGTGGGCACCATATAATTCACAATTTTGGTGCATATTTGAGCAAGGAAGGTTCCGGCAAAATTTAATTGAAATCGGATCAGTGGTTTCTGAGAAGAAGTCGAAAATGTAAATTGTTTACGGACGCACGATGCACGACGCACAGACAGACGACGACGGACAACAGAGGTCACTTTGAGACTTCGTCTCAGGTGAACTAAAAACTACACAGTTCAGTCGGCCGCGACCACATGGGTGTAGCCCCTGAATGGCCTCTTCTCCCCTTTCTCGCACATTATTTGGCCAATACTGTCGCCATGGCAACCGAAATCAAAAGGTGTCGTAAAGTGAAGTATAACACATGTCCATACCAAATATGAAAGTAATCAGTCAAAAATTGCAGCCTGTGCAGCGTGCACATGGAAGTGTCTACGGACGCGGATGCAGATGTGGACGATGCAGCGGCGGCGGCGGAGACGACAAGCATGAATCCATAGTAGCCGCCCGACTTCGTCTGGGGGCTACAATTAAGACCAAAACAGGCAGCAGAATTGCTTTAATAGACGGTGATTTGGCTGGCAACTGACAGCTTTTGAGCCCGATGCAAACAGATGGGCTGGTCGGGTTGAGACCGAGATTAAGCGCATTGCTGTGGTACACTGATAAGGCTGAGAAGACCTTGGTTATTAGCACAGCTCGGCCTTGTGCTGCGCTCTAACTCTCCAAGCGTGCATTCAGACAGAATGCAAACAGAATCTAGTCATTCATTTATCAGCCGTACACTTATTATTTATACTAGCGAAGGTTACTCTGCGCAGGCGTGTGCGTCAGAACACAAGGGCCTGTGTGTGTATGAAAACTGGCATGCAGTCACACTCCCAAGGGCTTTGGCCCACAGCACGTGTGTAAGCAGTGTGCTCGGCCCCCTCACCGTTCCTACAGCGAGGCAATCTGGCTCAACTTCGAAACGCCCCCACAAGCACACAACCTCACAGCAGAGATGAGCAGCCCGGCAGCACTAAATAACACTGCGTTTTAGCCTGTATAAATCAGCACCAACAGCCCACTGCCACTGCCGTGCACAGAAAAACATGGCATGAGGCAATAGAGCCAATTCTAGCTAACAAAACGAATGGTTAGTCCTCATTACGACAGAAATCCTACACTTCCATCGGAGGGAAAATCTCCCATTAAGCCAACGTCCTTATGTTAACATGCAGAGTGTACAACCCCATTTCCAAAAAAGCTGAGATGCTGTGTAAAATGTAAATAAAAACCGAATGTAATGATTTGCCAATCACTCTAACTTAATATTTAGTTGAAAATAGGACAGAGACAACATATCAGATGTTGAAACTGAGAAATGTATTGTTTTTTTGAAAAATATGCACACTTTTTGAATTTGATCCCAGCAACCCGTATCAAGAAAAGTTGGCACAGGGGCATGTTTACCACAGTATTGCATCATCTCTTATTATAACACTCCGTAAGCGCTTGTGAACTGAGACCAACTGCTGTCGTTTTGAAAGCAAAATGTTTTCCTGTTCTTGCATTTCATAGGATTTTCAGCCACTCAGCACTTTGTGGCCTCCTTTGCCATATTTTTAGTTTCATAATGTGCCAACTATTTTCAGGAGGAGACAGATCTGGACTCCAAGCTGGCCAGTTTAGCACCCAGACTCTTACCGCAGAGCCATGTTGTTGTAATATGTGCAGAATGTGGCGTTTCGCTTTGTCTAGCTCAGTGTTTCCCAAACCTCTCCTGGCATACCCCTTATCCTGCATGCTTTAGATCTCTCCCTGCTCCAGCCCAGGTGATTCAGATGATCAGGTCATAATTAACCCCAGAAGCGACTTGATAATAAGTGAATCATTTGAATCACCTGGGCTGGAGCAGGGAGAGACCTAAAGCAGGGGTCTCAAACTGGTCCGTTAAAGGGCCGAGGGGCTGCAGGTTTTCATTCCAACCGAGCAGAATCACACCTGATACAACTAATCATCTGTGCAGACTGAGATCAGTTGATTAGATTAGTTGAATCAGGTGTGATTCTGTTTGGTTGGATTGAATACCTAAAGCCCCTCGGCCCTCTAACAGACCAGCTTGGCACCCCTGATCTAAAGCATGCAGGACAAGGGGTACGCCAGGAGAGGTTTGGGAAACACCGGTCTAACTGACATAAGCAAGGCCTTCCCTGAAAAAGATGTCTGGATGGCAGTATATATTGCTCCAAAACCTGTACATATTGTTCAGAATTAATGGCGTCTTCACAGAAGTGCAAGTTACCCATGCCATGTGCACTAATGCGCCCCTCATACTATCACAGCTGCTGGCTTTTGAACTGTGCGATGATGACAAGCTGGAATGGTCCCTCACTTCTTGAGCGCAGAGGACGCAGCATCCATGATTTCCTAAAAGAATTTCACATCTTGATTGGTAAGACCACAGGACAGTTTTCCCATTCGCCTCAGTCCATCTTAAATGAGCTCAGTCACAGAGAAGGCGGCAGCATTTCTGGATCTTGTTCACTATAAGGCAGAGTTTTAACTTGCATTTGTGGATGCAATAACGAACAGTTTACAGACCGCGGTTCAACAAAAGTTCCTGAATCCTTGCAGTGATTTTCATGACTGAATCCTGTCCGTTTTTAGTGCAGTGCCACTTGAGAGCCTGATGATCACTGCCATTCAATACTGGTTTTTGTCCCTTGCGTACAGAGATTTCTCCAGATTCTCTGAATCTTTTAATGTTGTTATTTACCAAAAATATCCCCTGAATTCTCAGCAAATTTTAATCAATGAACATTATTCTAAAATTGTTGAACTATTTGCCCATGCAGCCTTTCGAGCAGTGATGAAGCTCTCACAATCTTTACTTCTGAGAGACTTTTTATACCCAATCATTTTACTTACCTGTCGCTAATTAACCTAATCAGCGGCGAGATGTTCCACCAGGTCTACTTTTTTTTTTAGCATCGTACAACTTTTTCAAAATGTTCCTAACTTTTTTGAAAGGTGATGTCGGCATCAAATTCAAAATGAGCTTTTTTCAAAACCAATAAAATTTCTAGTTTCAACATTTGATATATAGTCATTGCACTATTTTCAGTAAAATATAGGGGTCTATGTGGTTCGCAAATGATTGCACTCAGTTTTTTTTTTTTTTACATTTAACATGGTGTCCCAACTTTTTTGCAAGAGGGGATGTAAGAATACAGGGTAAGGAAAGCCGTTTTTGGGATGAAAGAATCGGCTAAGGGAAGTTGGAGCACTGCTTCGCTCCTATGACATTAGCTGTTCGGCGCTCCTCAATTTCTCACATAGCAAGTGCAGAACAGGACCAGCAACAAAACTATTAATCAAAGCCCACCCTTTCCTCCCCCACACACCGTAAAGAGCTCGCCAGTCACCACAGGGTTTGCAACGATTTGGACCAATGAGGAGTCGTCTTACTGACACTGACCTTCGACCTTCTGCAGGAATGTGTCAAAAACAGGGAGGGGCAGTGCGGAGGGGGGGTTGACAGAGCGCATAGATAAACCATCACCACCAAGGCCACTTAATTCTCAACTCCCCCGTGATCAAAGGCCGGCGGAAATTCCCAGATCACCAGCCCTCTGCTCCAATCTGGAGCCCCGCCAGGTTTGCAGGGTTCACTTCATCTGACATCATAACTCCCAGAGCATCTGGTCCACACTCGGTCTTCAACCGCCATTTTCTTCATCAAAAACCCTTTGATGACCAGCTTATACGAAACCAAATATGACTCAGCTCTGCCTAAGTTAATTCAGACCAGATATCAGATATGCTAAAACTTTTCATTAAATTCTGAGTTCACCACAGCATTTCATGGTGGGAAATTGTATCTTAAGTTATTTAATCATTTCAACACGAGTTGGACGCATTTACTTACAGAAAAATGTAGCGGATTTTACTTATCGAGTGCAAATATTCGGAGATACATGACCAGTTTGAATTTGAACCTCTGCTGAAGACCTTGATTAGTAGAGTTCAGTGTGTCACTGATTAGCTGGAATGAAAGCCAGCACCCACACCAAGGACCCCAAGGCCATTGAAAAACACAGAAAAATCCGCATTCGGGCTGAGAAGTCAATTAGCATAATACAGAAATTTCCCTATGTGGGTGCGAAATGCTGGTCAGGCGAAATGGTCATTTGTACACCCCTATCTCAGAGGCAATAAAGTCATCCAACTGGAGCTGGACTTATAAGAGCCCATACCTCCGCCAGCATAGCTGGACAGGGGTTGAAATTAGCGGCAGTCCGAGCGCCCGAGACTACCAAAAATCACGTCGCAATACCAGACTGAGCCAAGTTGGTTGTCCGGCAAGCTACCATGAAAATTCGCTAACAAACTTGTTAAACAAGTTAAATTCATTAGGTCTGTCAGCACCAATGGTCAGTCGACCCGTCGAAAATGTCAAAGTGCGAGCACAAAGTCATTTTACCTTCCGAAGATTCACTGATTGCACACCCCAACACCTGCCAATCGCCTCTGCGCGAAGCGCCACGGCAACACAGACTGCGCCATCTTCGTGTGTACTGTTCTATAAGTGATGTACAGTCCGGAACAGTCGCTTCAAATGTTCTGGTGAATGTATCGATTGGCCGATTCTGCACAAAGGGGTTAAAGCTAGACCCCTGCTGGATTTGAACTTTGGCCTATATCTCAGCTGTACTTTGGCCTAGACATGCCAAAATTTAATCAGTTGTTCCTCTTATGATACTTTAACATCCTGCAAAGTTTGGTTAAAATCTATGCAACAGTTTTTGAGATATCCTTCTAAAAGACAGACAACCAAATAAATAAATAAACAAACGGAGGCAAAAACATAACCTCCTTGGCGGAGGTAATAATCCTAAAATGGGCCAAAAAACAACCCCTGGGGAACACCGCAGCTTCCGTTAACAAAAGCAAAACGACTACAAGTGCACTTCTCGATGAATGAGGATTCCACTGCTTAGCAGCAGATTGGAGTGGATTACATATTTTCTCAATAAGAGATGGGGAAAACAGAAAAATGCCTACAATACCACGCTGGTTAAGCCCCATTTCTATTCATTATCATTACTAATCATGTCTGAATCAAAAACAGAGTCCGAATGCAAGTACATCAACTGTTACTACCATTATTTAAATCAGCCTAACTGATATAACTTCAAGGTTGTGATAGAGGTTAGGATAGGATTCACTGTCCCAGAAACTCAAATACTGTGACTCCCTGTGAAGGTCTTGGACAGTGTGGCGCTCTTCCTGAGACCAGGTGGAATAAAGAGGCTTTGATCATGAGCCAGGGGACGAATTTGTCAGGATTAGCGGGTGCTAAGAAAGACGCCCGGCGTCTCCGGCGGTCATCCCAGAGCACCTGCCTGCCAAAGCCAGGGAGAGCTGGCCTTTCAGCAGGCCGGCCCAGAAAACAGGGCCACATTTACATCCTCTAAGGCTCTTCGGAACTTCCGCGCTCTCCTGTTACACCACACAATTCAGCCCTTTTAAAAACACTCCGGCTTGTAAACAATGGCCAAGGACTGCTCAAAAACCCCACGGAAGTGCAAGCAAATTAACCTCTCTGGACACAGAGTTGAGATGAAAACACCTCAAGCTGCTGCGCTCCGCTACATAAATGGGAACACAGAAAAACAGGAAATATTTCAAAAGCTGGAAAAAGTTCAAAGGCTTTCAAGGTCAGTTTGAAAAACAGGTGAGTAAAGATCACTGGGCAATGCAGTGGCAGGAGATGTAAAAGTGTGTATTGTATTGGAGTGTACGGTGGGCCTGACTCCTGCAGCGTAGTGTTATACAACCAAACATGCAAAACCAAGAAGACCAGCCCCTTCATTTCTACTGGCTGTGTGCACCCGATTACTTCCCTGTATTATTACTTGGCAAGATCTGCCCTCCACATCATTACAGGTCATGTGAGACTCAGAAAACCTGTCCCAACCTTACCGGTGGCCCCTGAAATACAGAGAACACACTGCCCCCCGCTTAGTATTGGTCGTGTAAAACACAGATCCCCCCCACCCCACATATATTGGCTGCGTAAAGCGCAGGCACCTGCGCGCACACACACACGCGCAATACTACACTTGCATGACTATAGGCTGTGAAAATCACAAAGACCCGCATGACCCTGCCGTTTCGCTGGCTGTAGAGAGGGGACCCAGAATGCACCAGGCTCTTCAGATATTCTTCAGGCAGATTAGAGCACAGCCACTGGATTCCCACAAACGGCACCATTTGCACGTTATATGTCCCTGAGAATGAGCAAATCTGCTTTCCCACGAATATTACAAACCCTGGGTCGTACATCCCGGCACTCTGCTTTGAAGGACAGATCTGTCGATGTTACTAGAACCAATGAACACGTCCTTTGGGGGCGGGGCAGATCTCCCAGACTGGCAATGCCATTCCCCCATAAGTGATAAAATTCTCCCACAGCAAAAGCTTGACATCAGACCACCAGGAATAAACAAAAACAAAACAATGGACGCAAACACAAGCACACAGACCAGTGGTTTTCCCACAACTGCAAACATACCAACAATTCTTATTGATCTTAGACTCTCCCTGTGGTTGCCATTCTCCATGATGTAACTGACAACTGACTACAGCTGATTCTCAAAGGCTTCTGGGTCACTTTTGGACAGCACCTCCCCATCTTCCTGTATCCAGCCCCCACCCGCCACACCGCCCCCACCAGCCCAGGACTCACCCCATCTGTCTCTACCACGTCCACATTCCCGTTGGCATCGTCGTCCATCTGCTTGTGGATGCTGCGGATGGCCTCGAAGCTCAGGATGGAGTTCTCATCCTGGCACAGCGGCTCGTCGAACCGACACATGTCTGCGGGAGAAGGCGGGGGATCGCGTGAGAATGTGCAGGGATTCCCTTTCTCAATCACAGGTGCACAAACGTAAACACATTTGAAAACGCACGTACGCGCTAGAATTACTCACACAAAATCTGGGTCTCAGAATAATGCATGCCAGCATATGATACCAGTATTTTGTGAAATTCGATACTCAATGAAAATACTCCAGACACTGAATTATGTTGATGAGTCATCATTGGCATCCATTGGAAAACTAGACAGTCCGGTCGGCTGCGACTCTCTCCGTTTTGCCAATAATTTCCATATTACTCGGCCAATACTGTCGCCATGGCAACCAAAATCACTAGGTGTCATAAGAGAAGTATAACACATGTGCATACTAAATATGAAAGTAATCAGTCAAAAATTGCAGCCTGTACTGCCTCCACAAGGAAGTGTGTATGTTTCAGCACAAATTTGCACATTATTCCGCCAATACTGTCGCCATGGCAACCAAAATCAATCGGTGTCATAAGTGAAGTGTAACACATGTCCATACCCAGGGTTCTGCAACATTCGGAATCCACCGACCATGACTCCGTCCAGATAGTGCTTTTCCCGACCGGCACTATTTTTTCCAAAGATCAGTTAAAATGAATGCATCCAGTGACCAATAAAATCGCTAGAAACAAAACAAAGGACCCTAAATACGCCCCCCCATTCTTGTTATTGTCAGAATACCGAACTTTCGTTTCTGACCTGCGCCCTGTCTGCGCTGGTCGTCATTGATACTGAAAACCCTGCTCAACAGTGATGGAAGCACCGAGTGCCATCCGAGCCCGCGTGTGCTGGGTATTCATGGGGAACTGAATCTGAGGCTGTGGGGGAATGATCAGTGCGGTTGTGTCAACAATATGAATAATCCACTGGCGGTAAAGTACACCGTTTCCCTTTTAATGAAATGTCAAGGCGAATGAGTAATAAATTCAATAAAAATGTTTAATTCACGTGTCTTAATAGGTAACCCTTCACAAAAAAAAAAAAAAAAAAAGCTACTGTGGATTTTCCGCGTTAACTTTTGTCACATCCTACAAAGCCAGCCATCAAACCCTTGCTTCATGATTGTTTAATTGAAAACAAAGATTAAAATGCGCACTTTTTTGCCTTCAATTGATGAGTTTTATCTCTCGTCTTAATGAAGACAATTAGCTACACCTGAGAAGGAAGGGTTAAAGTATTCTTTATCAAGGAAAATGACTGAAAACAGATCAAGACTAATAAGCATTTTAAAGACGTTTATCGCCCTCCTTGTTCTCTGTCCAATGGGCGCCACTGAAGAAATGTTTCAAACATAATTGACAGTTAAGACATATTCAGAAATTTATTTATGACTTGAAAATCACAACAAAGAAAACCAGCAATGACAACTTAAACAAATTTATTCACTGATAAAAAAAAAACTTCTACAAATAATCCACTGTTTAATCTTATAATTACACTCTAATGCCACTAGTAACTCTGTTGCCAAAACAAAATGCCAGAAGCTTCTAAAAAGCACTAGTCTATTTCTTCACAAAGAAGTGGTATTGCATCAGACCATGTTTTTCTACAGTCATACCACCAGAGGGTGCCAAATGATAACCAAAATAAACAAATCGCTGACCAGTCATAATGGGCATTTAAATAGTGTCTAACAAATCTCCATTTACAAATGATATACAGTGCTGTACACAAAATACTCATATATAACATAATCAAAAGTAGTTTTATACAAAATAGAAAAACAAGTTTATGAATATGGCATCTATCTATGAAAATTAGAGGCATCTCGTTACGCACCTTGGAGAACATCAAAGAAATACCGTAATCTCTGGTGACCCAGAGGCAATATTTGCTTTCAAATTGTAGCAATATTTTTCCAGGGAGCGCTCTCGCATTACGTATGTTCATATGAACTCTCAGATTAAAGCTACGCTCCTCATATTTATTGAGTAAAGTGTATTATGCTTCGTAGCTGGTAAAAGGCGGATTGTCAGCTTATAAATGGCAGAAATTTTCCGACCAGCACTCTGAGCATCCTGGGCAGAACCCTGCATACAAAATATTAAAGTAAATCAATCAAAAATTACAGCCTGCAGAGCATCCACAAGGAAGTGTCTACGGACGCGGAGGTGGAGACTGAGACGACACGTGTGAATCCATAGTAGCTGCCCGACTTCATCGAGAAGCTACAATAAGTGCTGTGCCTTTAAGGTTTGAGTAAAGATGTATCAGTACTAAAACATACATAAGCATTCGGTACAGGACCTCCGTTCTCATCAGGCAAACCCCCAACCACAGCAATCAATGCATATTTTTCGAGACAGTGCCCATTTTATCTCTCGAAACAAGATGTAAAACATGCCCAACCTTCTGTAAGCAATCCAGCAATCAGGAAGTGCTCTTTTAATGGCCTTCAATCTCCGAGAAAAATAAATGCACAAAAGGGTAGTGCTAAACAGGACTTCACTGCGGTTGTTGACATTACGAGAGCAATTAGGCTTTGCTTGCATGCCTGGCCCATCGAAGGAGGAAGGACATACTCCAGGACCCAGCATGAAGGCCCTGAGAGACTGCGTGACCCTACAGAGACGCACACCACCTGTCAGGCCCCGTGTACTTTCTGTGGCTGGGAGCAGATCCTGCCAGTTGCAAGCGAGACAGCTCCTAACTGGAGCACCATTACAGCCTCAATTGGGCACTATAGTCTACTGACACCAGGGCTGGAGGTTAGCAGGGGCAACAAATCAAGGTCTGCTCTCCAGTCAGTGCCCATCCCTGCCTCCCCAGAGCAGCCACCCAACGTCCCAATGTGGCCGGAGAACCAGCGCATTCCCCAGCAAGGAAAATGGAGGCATTTAAATTTAGCCAATGCTTCGACTTAAAGCAGCCTGTGCCTATTTATAGCTGAAGCTCAGTACAGCTGTTTCCTGGCTGTGAGGGGTTGGGGTGGGGGGGCTGCAGGAGAGGGGAACCTGATCAGCGCCCTGAGCTCCGGGAGCAGGCGTGGTATTGATGTCATGACGACGGCTGGACGGAGTTAGATTTTGGGTCCACTTGTATGCAGCATTCAGAGGAGCAGGAGATGAGCTTCCAGAGTAAGGCCTGTGAGTGAATGTGGGTTTGCGTACCACCAAGACACCAACAAACATGGTAAAATAAAAACAGACAAAACTGCACAGACACAAAGAAGTAAACTAGGGCAAGGACAAAACAAACACAATCATAACCACAGAATCCATTTACACGGCACGTCACGATTCTCGAGCTGTTCACAAGGCAATCAGATCGCTAACCAGTCAAGTGTGTGAATGGATCCAAGACGTATCTAGGAAACATTTAAGAAATGTTTGAATCCGATTTCTGAAACCACCGTAGTAGGAATCTCAAGACGTTCTGTGGCAGCGAAGTGGTCAAGCGTAAATGGATCAGCCCACTGAGGCCACATACGTCAGCGCTACGCTCCATCCGAAATATTGTGTCTCCAGCAACGCCACTATCCCGCAGGCGTGCGCGCACACACACACACACAAACATATACACATACACGCACATAAAAGCCCCACTGAAACGAGCCTTTTCTTGAGAAATCTTTAGGTGAGCAAATATTTGCTCCAGTAAATTTGATTTTTCAGCCTTAGGTAAGCATTTTTTTGAAAGTTGCAGAATGCAGTTTGGCTGTTGCCGCAAGTTCTTGTTTTCACTCCCTGCCTTGTTACGTGTTGTTATTTTTAAACACTAACCAGCTCACTAACATGGTTCAGCAGATATGTTTTCCAGTTTTTGGTTGTCAGCTATGTCCACGCCGTTACCCATGAGCCTTTGCGCAATATGTGTGTGTGATGGAAGTGTTGTCTAGATGGCGCTGCGGTTCAGATAGCTAGGCGCACAAAAATGGACCGTTTTTTATGGATACATGCGCATTTATTTACGCAGCTCAAATGCAATTTTGGGCGCACAAAGGCCTGCTGAAATTGAGATGACACTCAGCCATTCTTGAGCATCTACTTAGTCCACCCTGAGAGGAGATGTACAAGTGAAACAGGCAGTTCTCAGTGCAACAGACAGCGTGTGGCTGTAAACTTGACTGAAGGTCAGGACAGGTCATGAGCCACAAGGTTCGCCAATAATAACAGCCAACCCTGCATTTAATCACAAAATAAACAAGACTAAGTCATCCATATCCCCCGCCACTAAATGGCTAACACTTTTAAAACATTATGTTGGAGACCTACGTGTACATCTACATCCCCTTGAGAACATGCGTACAAAGTTTCAAGACAATATCTAGGATACTTACCAAGGTCATCTCTGGAAACAAAGCCAGCCTCTTACCAGTTATGATAGGGACCGAATTTGTTTCCATGATAATTGGAAAAATAAAATTTGTCAAATTTCCTAGTAAAGGCACAACTACAACCCCTGGAGAACATGTATGCCAAGTTTCAAGGCAATAACTTTCATACTTTCAGAGTTCTGCTCTGGAAATGAAGTGTACTACTGATTGGGACGGACGCACGGGCAGATGGACGGACGGAGCCCCGTTTCAATATCCCCACCGACTTTGTTGCGGCAGGGGGTAATAATCAGAGCGTGCTACAAGGCTGCTGCAGTCCACTGGTGCATCGAAAAAAAAACTGGTGCTTCTTAATCACTGAAACTGTCGGTTGAAAAAGCTCATACACCGAAAACACTGCGGGTGCTAAACGGGGCTTTGCCTCTTCAGTTGTATTTCCTGCTCCCCTCGTTTAAGTTTTATGTATCCTGTAGGTAAACAGCAAAATATTGGCCGAGACAACGCACAGGACAAGGCTTCCCATGGCTCTGAAACACAGCGCTGTCATTTCGGATCCATGGACAGCGCTGCTTGTGCCTTGTCAAATAGATTTGAATCTCGCGGCACGCTGTACGTGATGTCATTAAAAATAAATTAATTTAAAAAAAAAAATCAAACTGTTAAAACCGGTAACACCCAAGCGAGCCAGCTTGCTAAAAACTTTATTACTTCGCCATTGTGTTAAGTAGCTTCCTTAATGTTAGCCAGAAAAGCAGGTTAGAAGATGGGTATCAGAACGTGGCTTAAGAAAAAATAAAACCGCTCAGCCGATGCCAGTAGCCCCAGATGCAGCAAAGATTTTGCCGAGACCGAACCGAATCAGCTAGCTCCGCTAGTACTGTTGCCCTGGCGGATTGCAACAGGCACAGCCCGAATGGGCCCACCGCCCGCCCCAGCTCCGACTGCTCCTGTCGATCTTGGGACAGAGGAGCCAGCCCAGGTGCATCTACGATACTGTAGGTAGTTATTTTGTTGTTTTTAGCAGTCATCTCTTGGTGGTTAGAATCGTTCATATCACTGATGAGCTAAAAATAACTCCGGATCCAGTATGCTATCTAACGTCACTTGGCCGTGAGTCAGGCAATACGCGAGCTAGACTTTATAATAAATCATAGCTATTAGTCTGCAATGCAGCTAACCGTTCAACTAGCTACATTAGACATAACAGAGTTATTAATCTAACGTTCGTTTTATCGGCGTTTTCCTCCAAACCAATTTTTATGACAAGCTGACTTTACTCATTTCGGCTTAGCGAATGACATTCAGAATCGGATTGTAGCTCGTTAGCTGGCTAGCTACCTAGCCAGCTTTTCTCACGTTAAGGGTTCTAAGCAGATTACATCGCGCCATTAAAAAATCCTTCACCATCTGGCTACATGTTTTATATTAGAGAAGAGGCTATTCGCCCAGCAGCGCTTCGGAGCGGAAGTTCATAGAGTCGGGCGGATTATAAAATGAAATCTCTTGTCAGAAGTGCTCCTCTGGTCCGCCCCACTGCGGGACAGATAGCCGATATCTTCCCCCCCAATTCACACCGGCGGGGCGAAAAGCCACTTCCTTGTTATCTAGTGTTATGAACGCCTGTGCTGGGTGGCATGAAGGATCATGTTCAAAACAGAATAGCTGCTGATTTGCAGCTACATCTGGTATTGCGCGCATATGTCCACTGGGGAAAAAAATACTATGTTAACGTATGCATCAATGATGCCGTCGGTGTAATTCTGTCTTCTCAGCGAAATAATGCATCGATTGTTAGTAACTAACTAGTGAAGGCGAAATGGCAAAAAATTTAACTAGCTTACCTTCGAGTGCGTGAACCTCGCTACACTAAGTGAGGCTTTCCACATGCCTTAATCCATCGCAAACACTTTTTCAACAGCATTTTGTCTTTATTTTGTAGTTTTTAGCAGTCATCTCCTGGTGGTTAGAATCGTTCATAAATTCTATTATTTTGCATCTTGCAGGCCTACGTTCCAAGTGCTCCGATTCCCTTAACAGTGTGAGGAGACTCAAGCGTAATACTGGCTTCATCACTGTTGTGAAATAAATGTATCATTTGATTTTGAAACAGTAGTTGTTTTTAAGTCTTTCAGATGCTTTTACATGGTTGAATCAATTAATTTCAGCAATCCTACGACCAGAACGATTTTAGGTGGTGACTGGACAATATGCCACAAATATTTTTATTTCATGTTATTGCCATGACGCGCAAGCACATGGAAAAGGTGGGAAATCGTTCGCAAAGTCAAAGCACCACTATATTGACACCTGCAGGCAGCATGGAGAACAGAAAACTGAAATTTTTCCCCATAAAAACAGTGCCAAAATTAGTTACCCTTAGAAAATAATAAATAGTGGCCTAATAACCGGTGCATGCGGTTGTACTGGTGTTCCCCCAGTTTCGGTGGTCGGAGTTGTTTTTTTGCCACCGCAACAGCCTACATGCTACCATATAATCAGAGACCCAAACCAGAGTGTTACACACCCTTGACATCTGAAAAAGCCAAAATGTGCATGAATGGCTCAAAAAAAAAAAACCTCGTTAGTGCGAGAGCCACGGGGCCCTGCTTTGAACCGGGGGTTAAGAAGCTCGAAATTACTCCCGCAGCGGTTTGGGCGTGCTGGCCTATAAAGGAAATGCAACATAGGGACGGACAGACAGACGGGGAGAACGAACAAAAGTATGAAAAAGCACATCTACACTACAGGATGTATCCACGTATAAGATTTTGTGGGAAAATGCTGAATGTTTTAGAAGCAAAAAAGATGGACACGGGAACAGACGGAGGCTCGCAGAAGAACAACACTCATTCCAATATCCCTTTCCACCGCGCGGCGGGGGATATTAACCTATGTCGGCAGTATGGAGGGCATGTAGAGCCACAGAGAGCCACTGTATCTGGTTTCTGTGCGCATGACACATGCATAAGACCACATTTAGGGGAGACCAGCTCTCCCCACCCCCCCCTCTGGTGGATGTATAGCACAGTGGTGCAGAACCCAAAGTTACAAACAGCAGTTAGAACCCTGTGAGCAAGGGAAGGCCTGTTTCCATGCTTGGTATTAAAAATGTGACTCTGTTTTGCACGCCCTTTGTAATTCGGTGGTCTGACTAATCACTTCTCTGTAAAATACCTTGCTCAGGTGGACCCTGGGATGTAGCAGCGATATAATTTATGAATACAAAGACAGAATAAAGCGAGGGAGCTTCTGCCCACAGCATTACATTGGCTGGATATGAGAAATCAGACCGGTTGCACCACGGGAACATAGTCTTCCAGAAAGAGGGTGAGAAGTTGAGAGAACCAAACAGCTGCTTGGGGTGGGGACGTGGTGAAGGCAAGGAGCTTGGCACTGATCGTAGCAGACGCCTTTGAGCAGAGTGGCTGATAAACAAACCGTTTATAGAGTTGGGTATTTTAATATATTCAAGTTTAGCAGTGGATGACCTGGAGGGGGGAGATTACCCAATGGAAAGCCACAGGCTCTGAGCCCAAATTCCTCCCGGCAAGAGCAAGGAACGGACAGAAAAATACAGAAGTAGTCAAGAGGTTGCCGTCTCCTTCCAAGGAGAAAGCAGCCCCCCCCCCCAAGATGCAACAGGTGGAGTGTTATTCAACCTCTCAGTGTTTTGGCGATGTGCAGCCCACAACAGCAACACGTCAGGGACAGACTGGAGGACACACAAACCCTGCGTCCCACACTCAAAAACACAGCCATCCAGTATCACAGTTTTTGATTCATTTGGTTGTTTATTTGACTATATTTTAAGCAGCCAGGCAGACAGATCCTGATTCTCACTTGCACTGATGATCAAGGGAATCAAAATAGAAGGAACAGAACGGACTCTACGGCAGACTGGTGTTCTCCATTTCCTTCACAAATTCACTGAATGATTTCACTGCTTGCGCTAGAACTTCATAAATTCTTCAAGACTAGCTACGTCTTTTACAAGCCACAAGTTTGTAATATTTAGTCTCAATATTCCAAGTCACGGGAAGAACTGCAGATGTGGCTTCTGAAGACACAATCAGTGTTGAATGCAAGCATTTTCCGCCAGAATCAGACATTTCACTGAAGTTATGGTTTTGTGGTCCAACCACTCATGATACTGTTGAAATTAATCAAAGGGAAGGGAAGTGTAATTCAGACAGTGTCGCCCAACAGTGGCCTGCATTAAATCATAAAACCTTGCTTACAGATAAACCGTTCAGAGACAGATATTTTACCTTTAATACAAACGGAATACATTCACCATAGCAAGCACAGATCAACACCACAAGTACAACGTAAAATCCCTCTAAACTGAATGGTTGGCCTCTGGCAAACACTACAGAACTAAGAAAAGGCTGCAGCCGGCCGGCTGAAAAAATGGTAAAAGGAGCAACTCAGCACTTTCTATCATGAAAGTGCGACACTATCCAGGCACTGTGAGGAACTTCGCAGACATCCCTGAATGCACTGCAACACAAACTACTCCTGTGGTGACACAAAAACAAGAAATAAATATGTGAGGCAGTCACATTAGCAAACAAGCATTAAACAAAAAAAAAAAAAAAAAAAAAAAAAAACATTAATTTCTTGTCACTGAAAATGTGTTTGTGAGCCTGGGCCAAGTTTACCCACCAATGCAAGCTACTTTATCAACAGTCAACATGCGGCATAAAAAAATACACCATCACTAATCTCCAGAAGTCATTTCACCACAAGTCTGATTTTAGTCGCACTTCCTCTTTTTTTTTGAGCAGCATGACAAATGATGGGTTAAAAATTAATAGCTCATCATTCAAAATCCCGATAACTGACTATCCTAACATGCCAATCATCTCTGCCTAGGGGTGATGGTGGAGCTGGCAGGAGACGACATGCCTGGTTTAAGCAGTTTTCCCTCCTCCACTCAAGGACCTGCCAAGTCCCTGCACAAGATCAGATGGGACAGAAGTTTTGCCACGGGTGGGAACCAAAAGAGGCCTTGGTGATGCTTCATGGGGTATTTACAAGGTGCAGCCTCATCTTCTCAGGCCACAGGGATTTTAAGAGGCAATTTTTCTTAGATCAGCACAGGGGTGGAAACTCACCACCTCCAAATTTGTTCATATTTCACAGGAGTTTTGAAGTTCTATGCCTGTTTTTTGTAATCTAGGTGGCACTAGGTTCAGGCAGAAACGTACCCACAAATTTTTTTTTTTTTGGTAGAGAAGGTACACCTTGGCCATGGTAGTGCCCTGTAACGGTGAAAACCATGAGCCAACAGTTCTGTTCAAAAATAAAAGCTCGCTAACAGCTAGGGTTGTTCAACTACCAAAAAAAAAAAAAAAAAAAAAAAAGTGGCCAACGCGGCAGGGGAGGGGTTAAGTGGAACTGACATGGGTGATTTTTCTATGCCAGGCACAGAACTTCAAAAGTGTGAAATATGAACAAATTTGGAGATGGTGAGTTTCCACCCTCAGCCAAAACTGTGCTTATCTTAGAAAAATTTCCCCTTAAGCCACATTCAAAACTTCAAAATTCAAAAACTCACGTCACTGGCTTCAGTCCAGCAGAAAGGGAAAGCAAAGAACATAAAACCTAATGAACTACGACCAACCTGCTGAGCGAGGAGCGTTTTGGTGGAATTTCAATTTGTGAGGAAGTGCATGCAGCTCTGCACAGGCTTTGTGCCACACCCTGGTTCTCAAGGAAGTTTACTTCTGCATTGAATGCCCTTTTGAGACCAATCCACCAATACACCCCCACTCCCAGTTCTTGCTCCTCTTGTTCTCGAAGAATCCACTGTTCTCATTAGTGATCCACCAATGGGGTCCTAAGATACATTTTATTTATTGAACCCCGTTGGGTAATTTGTCCTCTGCATTTGACCCATCCTATAGTTAGGTGCAGTGGGCAGCCACAGAGCAGCACCCGGGGACCAACACTAGTTCTAAAGCCAGTTTCTTGGTCAGGGGTACCGGTAGGAGTGTTCCTATGATGCATGTTTTAGCACAGTAAACACATTCAAAAGAAACCAAATTTCCACCAGGGTACCTGCTGGCCTGCATTTTCTCACTCATTTCCTCATTAGCCTGCATACACAATATGGCCCAACCGCCATTCGCCTCAAAACCCACTGTGGCAACTTCTACATTTTTCTACTGAGTACTAAAACATCATCATGAACTATCAAAAACAGCTCCCGCATCTAATATACAAAGTTACAAACGACTCCCTAACTCAACAACCTACTTAAAAAAACCAAACACCCTAGCACCCAAACGCGATTTTCTCCATTAAGGTAATAAATTTGCGTTTCTACCATAAGTCACGCACAAAACATTTTACCACAGCCTTTCGCATGAAAATTGCTGCAAAACTCAGCATTATGCATACCGTTTACAAATAATTCTGTATCAAATTTATTTTCGATGACATAGTCAAGTTCAAAAATTTCAGCCGCTAAGGAATTCATGAGTCTCTCCGCCATGACAGCGTCTGCAGCAATGCGTTGCCAATGATGCTCGTGATGGCAATGGTTGCTGCCACTAATACGGGATTTTGCCCGGCGGGCAGATACAGGTGATACAGGATTTTTGCCCAGCGGGCTGATACAGCCTCGTGCCTTGCACTCGTATCACATGGGCAGATTCCCCATATTTATAAAGAAGTACATGATAAGAGAACATCCACCATGAGTCAAAGGCCTCCATGGTACAACAGCATACTTCCATGAATCATTTTGATGTAAACATCTAGCATCTTCTAGCAAGAGGATTTTTACTTCGTGACCTTAGGTTTGCCAGTGAAAAAAAAAAAAAAAAAAAAACTTACATTTAAAAAAAATACTCAAAGTGTACTCTCCACAGTGCAGTGTAAATGATCTGTAGACAAATGGAAGATGGTAATCAGAATCGATACTTCATATCTTTAGTCTCTGCAGTGCTAGCTAGGCTTGGTCACCTTACAGTTCCATGCCTCGTTCAGACTCACAGACTGGACCAAACATTATCCATGAACCATTAAGACAATAACACACCAAAACCATAACAATCAGATTGTGACCCCACAGTCCTCTAACTGCATATGATGGTCAACTGGAAAGAAAAAATGACTCAATCAAGCAGAAAAACCAACAGACGTCAACAAATCTCACGGCTGGGCATCTGATCCCAAAAGAATCTCAGTCCAGCTCATAAAGGATCCTCCACCAAAATCTTTCACAAAGCTGTCAAAGAACCCATGATCAATAACAACAGTACCACAAGCCTTAACAAGGCAATCAGAGATGGCAGACTTCACCCCATTCACGCAAATATTGGCAAGTGCGGAAACACAAACAGACAGACAAACAAACACACAGAGCCGCTAAAAACAGCACTTTACGCCCACTCCGTGGGGTGAAGTAAAACGGAGCCAAAAGTAAGCCTGAGCAGACCACTAGCAAGATCAGGAAACACACATGACGATCACAGGCGCTAACAAGAACCTGCCCAGAAAAATCCAATGGCTGCATAGACCCAAATAGGGGTAATTCCCAACAATTTCATGCCACTGCTTTGTGAAGAACTGTAGTGTAAATACACAATGTTAACGAAATTATTCAACACAGTGCAAATTTAAGTCAAAGTGTTGGTATGATGACTAGATCAAATCAATTGCATAAATTTAAAAAAGTCTCCTATATGCCTTGGAAGTGTGACGTAACTAGCCAACAGTAGTTGGTAAACAGCACAGGAACTGCTGATTGCAGGCATATTTCTCTATGGAAAAAATGAATGTGTAATTATCTCCAGGGGTTTTTCTAAACAGGGTAACAGGGGCGCTGCGTCCCCTTGAGTCCCGTTCATTCTTAGTAATTGCGCAATCGCCGCCTGTTCATAATGTATGCGAACTGAAAAAAAAAAAAAAATCGAAAATACTGGAAGACGCGCAATTTGCGCAATAACAGTGACACCCCCCCCCAACAAATGGAACATCAGACCCCAGCCCCCGGTCTGCCACCACACCCCCATACTCTGTTTTTCTAGAAAAACCCCTGATCTCTATCACAACATGCGTTTTCAGCAGCCTTTAAAAAATTGGACGTTTTTATCTGGACACAATTCTCTCTTTAAATCCACTGGATCCACTTAATTCTGTTACTGTCCCCCACCATAACAGTTCCCCCCGGCAGCAATACTGTAACACCGTGACCTTCATCCAATCAATTCAGTAATTAGGCATCTCCACAGTGGTAGCAACTGGAAACCAGCATAGAAATGTAAAATGACCATTGAGTAGCCTCAGGAAACTGTAGAGGAGAACTGCAAAACTAATACCAAACAAGCAAACTAGTGCCGCATTTTCAACAGCATGAAGTATAAAAATGTAGCAGCCATCAGCAGAGAGAAATTCAGCCTCACTGCTGCTGACAATGTGGCTGGTAGCATTTTTGCTTCAAATTAACATAGAATTTTTTTTTTTTTTTTGCATGATACCAATGGCATAAAAACATTATTTTCTATAATCAAACATTCAAATGCAATTAATTTAAATGAAAGAAAAAAAAACTCCATTAATTGCTCCCGTAGACAGCAGGATTTTTAAATAACCCTGATGGGAGTGACGACACTATGTCAGAAGCCTGCGTGACATTAAGTGATCTGGTTACATACGTGAATAGGCCTGCGTTTGCTGCAAGACTGGCAGCACTCAGAGTATAACTAAGCCTCAATGTACAAGCACTCAGAGTATTCCGGTCAAGGCATCTCGCGACAACCATCATTCAAAATGTGCGTAACAAATGATCCTCGTGTCACGCCCGATGTTTCAACACCATTTTCGCACAATACAGTGCGAGGCTTCATTCCTTCTACGATGAGCAATAAACTCAAGCCGCTAGCGCATTTGTGAAGCTTTGCTGTGGTCAAAAATAAAAAATTTTTTATGTTATGATTATAATTTTTTGAAATCCAATTTTTTAGCAAGTGGCAACAGAAGAGCAAAATGTAATGATACAATAAAATAATGAGGACAGCAGCGTTTAGAACTTTGCTCTCAAATTAATTTGACCTTCTGACAAGTTATCAGTCTGATCACGATGCATTTGCCAACAAATTATCAGACAAGCAGTCTGGGTTCTCTGGTACTTTCAGAGTTCCATTTCCTGAGAAGTATCAGAGATTGCAAACAGACATTGCAAACAGTGACACACAGGGAGCTCAGTGAATATAAAACAAATGAAGAGGGAGTGTATAAATGTGCTCTCTGGACCAGCGGAGAGGCAGTTAAGCTATAAAAGGAGGTCCAGATCTCAAAAATGGTGAACATCATCACCACGACAGATAGAACTTACTTTATTATATGACTTAAGGATTTGCTCTCTCCTTATTGGTTGAGGCAACTCCGCCGGCCACAATAAACAGTAATATTCACCGGAAGAAAGAGCGCAAGAGGTGAATATAACAATCCGACGACCTGGAGCTAAAACTAGATTAGGCTTCCCCTTAGGAGCTCCTGACGGTGTCCGTATTTCGTGTCGCTTCGTCCCTGTGAGGAGCTTTACATAAGAGTTGTTGCCCTTCATTTACATTTTCAAGTAGGGTCATATAATACAACAGTTATTGACTTCAGTTATGAGTGAATCCAATGATTTATCCACCTTGGACAATATGATTTGTCCAATAATGATAATAACAATATTACAATATTACACCTGAACTGAAGTCAATAATTGTGTATTAAACCACTATCATTAGCATATCTCTTATTTTGAGATAAACAAAATACCTTAAATTTAAAAACTGAGGTAACTCCAACATTAAATGACCTGCTGACCACATGAAATTCAAAAGCACATTTCCGGCACTATAAGAGAAGGTAAACACATGCTCGTTAACCTGGCCTAATAAAGCAGCAGGTGAGTATGTCTACAGAGACGGACACATGAATACTGCTGACACTTCAGAGGAGGGCGGTTCTACAGCCCAGCAGGAGCAAACCGCTCTAATCTGGTGACATTCCTCACAACTGCTTTACCGTGCAAAAAACTCCTTAGTAGGAAATTTTTGCAGCGTTCGTCTAATCCTCTCGTGCGAAGACAAGCAGCTCCATGTGAAATAATGAGCGGTGTGCGCTTGCACATGTGTTTGGAGAGGAAAATGAGGGCTATTCCACCAGCGTTTCCAAAAGCTAGGAGGCACAGTATTAACAGAATAGTCAAAAAGGGTCGCTTTTCCTGCAGCATGAATCAGCATCTTTCAACCAGCGATCAACTTTTGCACAGTGAGTGAATTTTACAACAATTTTGACCACGAAAGTAACTCATAATATCAGCAAGTACAACCACAGTTCGAAAAAAAAGCTGGCACATCATGGAAAACGCAAATCAAATTAAAAATCACTTCCTTGATAATCAAATATGAAGAATAAGAAGTTAATAATGTGCCAACTTTCTCAGAATTGGGGCAATAAATACAATAAGTGTGGGATCAAAAACGAAGGGCAATAAAAAACAGTATTCTTTTACAAGCAATAACTTTCATTGACACTGCGAATTTACGAAATAACAGATCAGTCATCTTCTCACAGATAACTGGTAATACAACTGCAACACAAAACATCTGCAGTTAGCCCAAGTAGCTACCTGCTGTTCATCCAACAGACACAGCCTTTGTGGTCCTGAGTTCCTGAAAAGTGCATTTCGTGGTGGTGGATTACGTTTGGGCAAAGAGTGTGGTTTGGCGTCGTGCGTACCCTCCTGCATAATGCAGCAACACTGAAGCTGCTTTCACACCGGATGCGAAACAAATTTTTCGCACGACAGATTACATTCAAAGTCAATGCAAAGATGCGAATACAAGCGAAACGTGTGTATTCGCGTCTTTGCATTGACTTTGAATGTAATCTGTCGCGCGAAAAATTCGTTTCACGTCCAGTGTGAAAGCGGCTTGAGACTGGCAATGCCTCAGGCTGTGTCCGTCTGATGAACAGCAGGTAGCTACTCGGGCAAACTGTAGATGTTTTGCACTCGCCAAACCACTCACTTTGACCAAACTTAATCCACCGCCACGAAATGCACTTTTCAGGAACTCAGGACTACAAAGCCCATCTCTCAGTAAGAAGGAGGCTCATTTACACCTTTCCTTCAGCTAGTGATGCAAACACTGGAAAGTTCCATAATACATTTTTCTGCCAAAAAACCCCTCCACCACAGCACCTCACAGTAAGAATGAGTCTGATGTGAATGTGACTAACTGTGATGTCCCCCGCCTCCAGATCCCAGAATCACCAAAATAGCAAAAATGCACCAGTTCACCACTACTCCTAAGCATGTACCAAGTTTGGAGAAAAAATTTCATATAGTTTCCAAGATATGATCTGGAAAAGAAGTTGCTTCAGACTTACGGAATGACGAACTGAGGGTAAAACAGTATGTCCTCCGCGTTTGCGAGTCTCATAGCAACAAGCACAAAATACGCAAATCCCCCTGCCACATGATGGCTGACATTCACACTGCAAACAAAATGTGGCGGACAGATGGACAGGAAGGCAGGTGGACAGACGGAAGTATGAGAAGGCACATCTACACAATAAGATGTAGCCACAGATTACATTTTGCTGAGAAATACTGAATGGTTTAAAAGTTCTGGCCTGGAAAAGAATGGGATCAGTGACATCTGTCTTGGACACAAAACACAGTACAGGGACAGACAGACGGACAGACAAGGAGGGATGCAAGTATAAAAAAGATGCCTCTACATAATAAGTGCACCCACATATGAAATTTCATTGCGAAATATTGAAGGATTTAGGAGTCCTGGTCCAAAAAAGAAGAGTGAAGGACAGACGGACGGACGGACAGATGGATCGATAAATAACATTAATTCCAATATCCCCACCCACTTCTTGGCAGGATAATAATGGCAGTTTTGTAGATCACAGGAGGTAGGCAGGCCACAGAACCAGCCTGGGCAGAGACTGGCAGCTGGGAGCTACAATGCTGTAAAGGGTAAGTAAGAGTGAAAAGCCATGTGAACACACACACACACACACGGAAACCACTCCATATCTTTAACTGAAATCTCAGCTGGAAATGATGGAATCAGGCCTTTTTTGCTGCAAATACTTCAAAATACTTTTTTCAATGGTCTGGGTAAATATTATGACAAGTTTTCAAGATTGGAGCACATTGCTTCCAACAGAGCGTAGGACTTGCTCTAATCAAAAAATACCAAGTTTAAAACGAGACGCTAACAGCTAGCAAGAGAGCGAAAGCAAGAGAGAGAGAGGGATTAAAAGGTTTCTATTAAATACTACAAGGCAAACCTTCACATCATCTTCAGACAGCCACCATAGCTTGTAATTACATGAACAGTGCAGTAATAAGCTGTCGGAAACAGATGAGAGCCCAAGTGACAAAACATTTGTTTAATCGAGGAGCAAATTAAAGCTTAGTTTGAGATGTGCTTCGAATAACTTCCTGGTTCTCCTTCCAGCGAGCAGCATTTCTCATGAGGTGGATTGAAAACAGATTTGGGAGGAATGCATCTGCGGCTGGAAATCCTCCAAGAAACCAATGAAATGGCAGGAAGCATTACAATTATCACCAAAGAGGCCTGGTGAGCGGTGCTGGAAGAACAAAGACCAGGAAAATGGACCACATGTAAAATACAATGGATCATAAGAAGAAAGTCAATCACGCCTCCAATTAAATTTTGGATCTGAACAATCTGAATGCGCAAAGTAAGAATGAATGAGCAACATGTTAGACAATGTTAAGTGTCATCGAATATCACCACATGCACACGTTCACTAAAACTACCCAGTGTAAAATTTTAATTTTTCCAGGGGTATTTCAAAAATGGGGGCAAATTAAGTAGCATATTAACTTTATACAAATCCTGAGGGGGAAAAAAATAACAATTAAGGAGGACCCATATTTACAGACAGACGGCTCTTTTTTACATCTTTGCTCTGACTGCTTCATGACGATATAACAAGGACATGATAAACATTGCCCACTCAAAACACATGCACACACATGAACATGAACACGTGCACACACAGCCCCTCTTCACCAAAGCATTCATCTTCACCAGGGAGAAGCGATCATCATTAAAATCTGTCTCCCTTGCTAACAGATCACTGTCGCAGGTATTGGCACTTATGCCACTTCTGAGATCTGTGAGAATGAGGGGACCGTCATGGTCTGGCCACTCTTTTCAAATACAGGCTGGAAACATCAATAACGTTACCTGCAGCTTTTGCTACAAAAAACAATAAATAAATAAAAAATACAAGACTCATCTCTGATTCCAGGAACAATGATTCCAAATGCCTCTCTGAGTGAAGAGCTGCTTTTCCAGATGAAGAAAGCAGCTAGTGAAATTAATTTAGTTAAAATATACAATGCTGAAATCTTACGCACCAGTCAGTTACTGGAAAGTGAATACAAGAACTCTACACTGTATAAACCAATCCATCCATTCTCTGAACCCGCTTCTTCCTGCAGGGCGAGCTGGAGTCTATCCCAGCTGACTCTGGGTGAAAGGCAGGGACCCACCCTGGACAGCTTGCCAATCCATTGCAGGGCGCACACACCGTTCACACACCATTCACTCTCACACTCATACCTACGGGCAATTCAGCATCTCCAATTAGCCTGACATGCATGTCTTTGGGCTGTGCGAGGAAACTGGAGTATCCGGAGGTAACCCACGCAAACATGCAAACTCCACACAGAAAGGCCCCAGGCCGGATTCAAACCCACAACCTTCTTGCTGTGAGGCAGCAGTGCTAACGATCTCAGGTTAGTTATGCCTCCAATATAAATGCAAACACTGCAAGTTTTCCCACAGACATATCAAATCAACCAAGTTTAAAAATTACAAGGTTATCGTTATTGTAGATAAGAATATTAAAACTGAGATTTCAATAATATTTTTTTCTCATCACGATATATCAGAGCTCTGATAATGTTGTACGCTTAAAATGCTCAAAAAGTCTAAGAGAATACAAATGCAGTTCTCCCTGAGACATTCACATCTGCATTGGCTCTGCAGTATTTCCACAGTCATGGGTAGACTGCAGTGAAACTGGTGTGAACTGAGCGGCTCAAAGAGCTGGTTCCAGAGCAGGCACTTCATGCTCATCACCCACACAGCAATGGTCAGTCACAGCTCTCACATTTCTATTAAGAACTTAATTTTAAAACTAAAAACTGTTTTGCTACATTTCCACAAGATTGATGATGAGCCACGTCAATCTAATAACCAACATTTCTGCGAAAAATAGCCATTTAAGCACTACATCGGACAACCCTACACCTAGGCTGTAGCCAATGATTTCTATGACGAAACCCATCCAACTTAGACATCATCCTGGAAATTTCATTCTGACAAATGCCTCCTCAGGCAACTGCCGACAACAGAATCAATGCGCAAATTCAAGGGAATAACTCCTTCGGTTCAATCTATAGAGCAAAGCCAAATCTGCAAATATTTATAAACGGATAACTGCTTTCATATTCAAACAATTTGCAATACCTCCTAACCCAACCCCACCCACCCCTGGCCCCTGCTACCATTTCTCCCTCTCCGCTTCTAACCTTATCTGAGCAACAGACGGAAACTAAGCTCCGTAATTACAGTCCAGCGAGGGGCCGGATACCAGGGAAGTCAGGAGATATGAAGGGAAAGAACAGTCTCTCAGAGGGATAGAGAGGACGTCTGGCACAGACACAAGGCTGGGCCGACTGACAATGCAAAGGACCGTCATGAGCCTGAATGGTGGATGTCATCGCAGCTAATCGCTCCCTCTCCACTGCCCAACTCTCTCCCCAGCAATGGCTCCTATGTAAAACATGCCATGCCCCTTTCTCGGTTTCATTTGTCATGCAAACTCACCGATATGCTAGATCAATAGATTTTCAGGCAACAGTCTTGAATGTGTGGTAGTTACACAAGCCCCAGTGTGTGTGTGTGGGGTTCAGGCAGCCTGATTATTTTTCATAACCAAGTTAGGGAAAAATTCCAGTTACATACAATCTAATTGGTTTACAATCCCAGTTAGGTACAATCTGATTGGCTGAAGTGCGGCTCAGCGGAAGCAGAACCACCACTTGGTTCGGAAAAATAAGCTGCGTCCAGGTGAAAGCAGAACACTGCAGCATTTTGATTGCACATTGCCAACATAGGTCAGAGGCCTGGAACTTTCCCAGTTGCTTCAGCTGAAGCCCAGTGCTTGAAGACAACTTGAGTGACAGAGGCCAGAACAGCAAGTGCAATGAATACATTCTGGAGACATTTTCAAAGCAATACTCCATATACAAATCCTGCATCCAAGTCATGTGTAACAGCCGAGGCAAATTAAATCTGTTGCAAACAATGTTCGGAAGATTAACGGAAATTCAACATATAAACTGGTATATGGCTAGAATTTTCCATAAGGAACTGTCAAACAATGGACAGAATTTCAATTCATTTCCTAAAAAGATTTAACTTAAATGAAAAAGACTACAATTCAGACAACCCTAGATGTTCGTTTCTTTGGTACAATCAAAAAGGCTTTGAAGTCATCAAGCCAGCAATGAACACCTGCACTTGAGGGGGGGGCTCGATGAACTATCTAGACAAGAGCGCACATCTCACAGTACATGTATTTCCGAAAGATATAAGTATCTTGCTTCATTGAACTCACTGTTCCAGTCTCTATGATGCTCAAATCCTGAGTTATAAAGCCTTAAACAGGAGTCATGCACAATTGGCAAGGATGGGCTTGATTTGGCATCTTCGCAAAGGGGTTATGAGGCAGTATATTACCACTGCGTCACTGTCGTGAAGTGTTTTCCTGTCTGATGATCAACAGCCGTCAGTTGACTGATGAACAGGTGCTACCTTCAGAAAATGTAAGCACGGGGACAAGTCAATGGCTGTGCAAACAATTCAACATTAAGAGTTTAAAACAGACCGTCTTCAGTCAATACGCAGCACAAGAGCTCATTATATACCAAAAACAATTTGTCCGGGTATATTCTGGATTTGCTTTCGACGGTACCACCGCCAGTGCATATTCTTCGCGTTACTGCAATAACTCGAGCATTCTTTATGGGAATCGCATGAAACTTCTTGTGTTTATTCCTGATGCACAGGGGACAAACCCTACCATTTTGAATGATCCTACAGCCTTTCTCGTTGCACCATCAGATCAAAATTTAAATTTCCAAATGCAACATGGTAGAAGGCAACAAAAAGTATTGATGGCTATGCCTCCACCTGCCATAGCTTCATATGGCCGAAAAGCTGATCTTCACTCCTCGCATTCAGCTGACCTTACAAGACCTTGATCTTCGACCTCATGACCTCCAAAACCTAGTCAATTCAGCTACCCACTGCGGGGAGTTACCGTGTGTGATGTAGTCCAATTCCCCCCCGTCCTTCAGTTGATATCACACACACAAGAAATGTGACGGACGGACAGACAGACGACCGAAAAACACTATGCCTCTCGCCCACAGTGTAGGGTGGAGGAAAAATAACAGCCAGTTTTCAGCGAAATTAGGTTACACTTCTTGTGATCATTTCACGTGCAGAGTGAAGAGCCGTTACTGATGTTGGTCACCCTATGACCTTCTCTAAAGCAGCACCACCAGGCAAAACATGCCATTTTCCAAAATTAAAACAAGTCGAACAGACTGAATGGGAATCATATCAGATCTGATTTCAACGTCATTGGTGCATGAAGGAAGGAGTTTTTGAACATGGCAGCTCTGTATGGTTTCCTGCCGCGCCACCACTCAGCCAAATTTTACATTTCAAATGCAATACTCAGACAGTTTGGATGGGAATCACGTCAAACATACTGTGATTGTTCCTGATGCATTGTAATGATTTTGGTGTTCTCATGACTTTCTTTGAAGCACCACCAAGCCAAACTTTTCATCGTAAAAACTACATTTTTTCCAACTGTTTTGATTGAAGTCCTGTCAAATCTGTTGTCAAAATTCCCAGCGCAGTGAGGGGGAACCTCACTGATTGTGATGGATCCATTACTTTTACTGTAGTACTACCATTACGTGAAACTAAATTTCCAAATTCCATGAGTTAAACTGGTCTAATGGGAATCAGGTCAACTTTGATGTGAACATCCCGGTGCATAAAAAAGCAATGCTATTGTTCTGATGGCACCATGACCATTCCTGGAGCAATACCTTCAGGCCAGGCTTAACTATTTTCAAAAATGCAAGAAGACAAACAAGTTCTCATGGGAATATGGTTAAATTTGCTCTGAACATTCCGACAGCCTGCAGTAGTTCCCTGTTGATTTTCTAGACCCTATACCCTTTCTTGAAGCACCACTACTATGCCTAATTATGAATGTTGCACATCGGGAGAATGCCAAATTTTTGGAAACATACCCCGTTATCGTTCACCAATATCATTTGTCTAGTTTACAGTGCTGAATTGCTATGCTTGGAAGCAAGATAGCAGGTGTGCTGCCGGGCCTGTGTGCAGTGGAGCACATGTCAACACATAAAATACAATCTAGAATGATTTATACTGCTGTACAGTGAACCACTGGGCAAGAGACAATGCATTGAAGATAAAGAATCTTAATCACAAACGTAACATCAGATGGCTTCATTGCTGTATACTTGTGGTGGCAACTTAGCACTGTCATCATCACACAGATGACAGAGTTTAAACCTTCGAAGAATGCATAACCAGACTATTCTTGGCGTGGCTGGATTTAGTGCCGTCTTACAGGCTATAAATACAATTTTGGCACACGATTGCAAAGGCGCAAAAGTTTCCAGTGTTTGCAAGCTAAGAATCGAGCGGTGTGGCGAAGCAGATTACAAGACCTCGGTAATAAATAGTTAATGTCTCTCCACTGAAAACAAAAAAGCACAATCTACCGTCATGTCACTGCGGCATTCATACAGAGAGAGCACCCGGTTACCGGCGCAAAAGAGCATTTTGAATGGTTTATTTCTGATAACTGCCAGCTCAGGCTGGACTCACGTTACTTACCCGATAGTTCGTTATCGGCCTGCGGCTGATCTGCCGGAGTTTGGCCCGGTTTCTCACCCCGACTCTCCCCGAAGAAACACAAACACAGGATCCACAGGGTCACCAGTCTGCTAAAATCCATTGTAGGCGTTCCTGTATGGGGCCGAAAATATTAAAGAAAAAAATATAAGTATCCGTTAGCCAAGCAACGTCGCTAACTCCACCAGCTCAGCCGCTCCCGTCGCGCTTTAGTTAGCCAGCAAGCAACCCAAGCTGTATGAAGCCAGCGTTACTGGAATCCGCTATAAAAAGCTGCTTTCACACCGGACGCGAAGCGAATTTTTCGCACGACAAATTGCATTCAAAGTCAATGCAGAGACGCGAATATTCGCGACTTTGCATTGACTTTGAATGCAATCTGTCGAGCGAAAAATTCGTTTCGTGTCCAGTGTGAAAGAGGCTTAATTCATAACGGCATTCGGCACCGGCTCGTAAAAAAGCAATACATTTTCGACATTGCGTAACGTCAAATCTGGATCCCGTTTCTCTCTTAGCGCGCTAACTAGCTAGCGAAGGGGGTAGGGCAAATCTGCTGAAAACACTGCTGAAAACTACAACAATCTATACTTTCTTTCATAATTTCTTTATTTCTCAATATATTGCGATGAAATTTTCACCAGTTATTCTTGAGATGTGTATCTATCAATAAGAAATGAAGACTGCGTACAATTATTGTTAACATGTCCCATCGTTTTACTTGTTTAATGTAAGTTTTACTGGCTCTCATACCCCATTTGGGGTCGTAGAGGTGCATGAAGAAATAAAATAAAATAAAACCAAACTAAAAACAACTAACCTTGATATACGAGACTGTAAATCACAAGCAACGCTTATTATTGCAGGCGCTGCTTCCTCTCAGCCCTGATCCCAGGAGAACCCCGTCTGTATCCCATCTGAAAACGAATAAGTGATCCGATGAAGCAATCTCTTGTGCAGCAAAGCCAGTCAGCTCGTCCAATGCAGCTAATGTTAGCAATATTCCAGATAACCCGTTTTTCTTTTTACTTAATGTGCGAAGAGCTGCAGTGGCAGGCACGCCGACCCTGCGGAGAAACAGGCCGGTAACTATTAGCTTACGTTACTGGGTGATTACACTGGCTACCTTAGCTTGCAAGCAAATAAGTCAGCTGGAGCGGATCCCCAGCTGGAGAAAACGACGGAATCGAGACTGCGGCGGTTTAAAATCTCAGATGGCTGATATTCGCAATAGCTAACGTTGGTAACTGGCTTTCAACTGCTTTTCCTCCGAAACAGCTAGTTCCGTGACCGCCCAGCATTACCCCTCCTCACTCAACAACGCGTACGCTTTATGCTAGTATTACATGGCAGCCGCACTCAGTTGGTTTCTCAGCCGCGGACAATCTTCGCCCCCCTGCGCCGCTGACTCAAGTTAACCACTGCAGCCGAAAATCCGCTGATGCATTGCGCTGTGTGACCGCCAGGCAACAGCAGAGCACATGTCACCGAGTTAGTTGAAAATGCTGTAGCGCCATCCACAGAGAGGAAGTATAGCGAGCTGATTGCAAAGATGAGAGGAGTGTTCCACCTCTGAAAAGAATGGTCTTTTCACATGCGGTAGAAAGGCGAAATAATTTTTTTTAATTGGTGCTTCATGGCCTGAGAAAACAGAGAAAAAAAAGTTGTGTTATTTCGTTTTGCACAAAACATAGAAAATGAACAATAACCAGAATGAACTGGGCGTGTTCCGTTCCCAGAACTGAAAATTGGGCAGGTCGTGGGTACAGAACAGCCCTTTACAACAATGGGTGCATCTAAATTCAAAGTCAAAGTCAGCTTTATTGTCAATTTCTGTTGTAAGTTCAAGTCATACACATGAATCAAAACAGCTTTTCTCCCCAACCGAAAGTGCAGACAAAAATTTGTAAAAAGATAAAAAATATAAATTCCAAATATAAAAATACAAATACACTATTCACGCATAATACACAATATACCCAAATACACAACCATAAATAGACTGCAGATAAATAAAGACAAGGACAGCAAAGCAAAGGAAAGTACTTGCATGTATATTCAATGTAGCAGCAGCAGAAAAGGGATTGTAGAGCAACAAAACAATATATAAAATCAAAACGGTTTCAGATTTTTTAAAAAGTGGCTGAGTGTTGCTTTTTGTGTGTTATATGACGAGGGGAGGGGGAGGAGTCAGTGTCCCGAGTTCTGTGGGGCAGGGGATTGTGAAATGCCGAGCATCGAACCAACGCAACAAGGCCTTAAAAAATCAGCAATATGATTTAACGAAAGTAGCCTGTTTTATAATGAAAGGGAAACCTTTAAAGGTGTTTTTTAGTAGTGTACCAATCCCCGTAAAGGCAGATTCTTTTCAGAGGGGGAAGGAATTTGAGGAGGAAAACGGCTTAAAAGCCTCAGGGAGGGAAAGGAAGAGGAAAGCAGGTCTCTTTTCTTGGAACTCAGTAGCAAGCTACCAGAAAGAGTTTTCTTAGACTACATTAGTTATATGATGAGGGACTGCGAAAGGGCTCCACTTCGATGCTTTTGGTGCCAGGAACATGAAGATGTGGTTGCAGTACGTAAGAGGCAAATGCATAGGTGTTGGTGATGTGAGAAAGAGGGATTTGTGGAGGATGAGTGGAGTTTGTCAAAAGAGCAGGCGGTATGTTTTCACTGTGGGGTAAAATTGGTTCACTGGAGTGTGAAAGACGGAAAATGGTGAGGGAGGTAGAAAGGACCAGAAGTCAAGGCAAAATGTTGTCTGCACAGGCAACCAAGAAAGTAAAGGAAGAAAAAGTAATTATTTGGTAAGACAAGGTTAGGGTGCAGTCAGTTGAAAAGGTGTGGACAACAGAAGTTTTCTTGGGTATATTGCAATGGTTGTCATTTCTGCAAGCGACACCGAAAGCAAAACAGACAGAATCAAAATGGTGGTAGATGCTGGCAGAGAGTTTCTGGGGGTGATAGATGTGAAAGGGGAGGAGATACAGGGAGCTTTGGGGAGAGGATTTGGTGGGGTCAGGTGTTGAGACGATATGATTTGGGAATTGCGGGATTTGGAATGCGGTGGGTTAGTTTTTTTATCCCCCCCGCATCAAAATGCGGGGGGGATATAGCCATTGCCTCTTCTGTCTGTCCATCGAGGCGGGCGGGCGGGCGGGCATCTGTCTGTGATCATACCTTGTCCGGGCCATATCTTGAAAACTACACATCCAATCTTCACGAAACTTCACAGACATGTTCAGCATGACGTCTAGATGTGCCTTCGGGGGTCGAGGGATATGCCGTTGCCAGATGGCTCTTGTTTTTTATTTTAACGTATATAACAGCACTAGATAGTATAACTATGTACACAGTAGGTGGCATTACTATACCCCATGCTTTTTAATACGTCATAAAACCTCAAAGAAGAAGAAAAAGTTATTAGTTCTGACTACTCTGTACTTATCATCTATTAATACGATTTCCAATGATAAGAATAATGCATTGGACATTAAAGACAGTTTTCTTCTTATTGCAATCAAAGGGCTTGCAGTAAAATTCAGTTCAGAAAGATAATTTACTCATGAATAGCCCTGTGTTTTACAAAAGATAAACTTCCAGTTTTGCACTACCTTATTGGCAGATCAGGCGATCTAACCCTGCGCCTTATGATTGTTTTAATTAAATGAAAGACAAAGATTTGAAACACCTTTGCACAATTTTGAATAAGGGTATTGAAACACACCATATTGCACGTCCGAATGAATGATTATCCTGTTACCATAACAAGGAGAACTTGCAACACCTGATGGTGCGAAGTGTTTTCAGAGTGAATGTATTCTTGTTTGAGAAAAGTTATTGAGAACAAGTCTTCTTCTCTTCTTCCTTGGCTTGTCCAACACTAAGAAGGGTTGCCATTACAAGTCTTCTGCCTCCATATTGATCTATCTTGAATGTCTGCCTCTACCAGTCCCTTCTTTCTCATGTCTTCCTCAACAACATCCATCCATCACAGTTTTGGTCTTTCTACTCTCCTCTTTTCATGCACATGTAGCTTTATCACTCTCTTCCCTAAATCGCTCTCGTCACTTCTCATTGCATATCCATACCAGCGGGGTCTCTTCCCTTGAATCTTCCTGTGAATTTCTGTCCCTTTCATTTCCTTTCATATCGCTTTGTTCTTGATTTTATCCATCTTTGTAAGTCCATATGACCATCTCAGCATCTTCATTTCTGTAAAATCCAGCTTCTTTCCCGGCATCTTCGTAATAGGCCATGTTTCTGCTCCAGGCATCATTGCTGGTCTCTTCATTGCCTTATATCCTGAAGCTGACTTCCTGATCCATAAGTCCTGCCAGAGAATGAGAACAAGTCAGGACCGATAATTGTCTTAAAGGGATGTTCTGCGCCCACCTAATCTTCAGTGCTGGCCACACCAGTGTTGCAAAGTACCAAGATAGTTTGGGTCTCATAAATAAAAATGTAAGTTGCATGATTTCATGAGCAACTATAATACAGCCATGTAGGTGAGAAAACACTATCGCTACTGCACCAGAGTTCAGCAGGGGCTCAATCCTCCAGTGGCAGCTCGGGGCTGTTCTCTCTTAAAGTTTCCAAAATGCGGAAGTACAATCTGTCATTTTAACAACCTCCCAAGTGCCAGAAACTGTCCGTCAGTGGATCATTTCTGACAAAAAAAACAGAAAATTCTCGGTCCAGGCAACACTGATGGAAATGAAACATTGTTCATTTGCATATACCAACCAGAATGTAATTAAACAAAGCCGGATAAAAATCGGCATAGTATCCCTTTAAATTAATCAAATATCATGTAAGTTAAGGAGGATATTTTTAGTCATAATTAAAATTATAAGTCCAAATAGAAAATAAAAAATGTTTTTATTTTACTACTACATTAACAGGAATAATCAGGACATAAGTAAACTTTTAAAAAACTGAAAATTGAAAAAGCAAATGGAAAATGCCAATGAAAATGTGAAATTCGAAGAGCAAAAGCTTAAATGGAAATGGTCAAACTGAAAGCTTTAAAGTGTAAAAATGAAATTGAAAATGGAAATGGAAATAAAAGGGATACATCAAATCTGAAACTCAAAAATGGAAATGGAAAAGTTTAAACTGAAATACTTAAAGGTGTACATCATTTACTCGAGTTCAGGTTTGGATTAATGCAGTTCTTGCTGTTAATATGGCGAGAGAAACACTGCAGTAGTGCAGAAGTGGTGTGTTAATATTCTGTATTCATTACAGGTTAATTGTGTTTGTGTCAAGGCTTGTGATATTTTTGTTGTGGGAATTCTTCTTGGGGGAAGACCAAAGATTGTATAAAAAAGATGGATGCAGCCCCCTTGTCTGAAAAGGGGAAGTCAATGCAAAGTGCCTGAAACTTGCATTTTTTCTCATGACCAGCAGAGGGCAACTCCACAGGTTGCAAAAAGAAGTGCGATTGTATAGAAGTCCATGAGAAAATGATCTTAATTGATTATTTTCCTGATAATTTTATTTTTTCAATTGCACGTTTCACGTCTTCTTTAATAAATAATGATAATCATTTCTGTAAATTATGGTCCCATAGAGGATGAAGCAGGATATGGTTTAGGGCATGGCTGTACTGTGACTGTCAAGTCGCTACCAATGCAACCTGTCAATCAGAATAAAGGCATTGTAATGCGTATCCATGCCATCCTGTACATTAAATAGCAGTGAACTTGTTTTTGCATGTTGCCCATATTTCTCTTCTTGAATCTTCGACCAATTGACAGTGTGGTTTCATGACTGGAAGGTTTAGGAGGGTATGAACCATGACAATCCAACAACCACACTGACACCGCAATGTAATTACAAAGACAAGAAATTCAGAAAAGGGGCAAGGCATACAAATGATAACACCTGGGTGCAAGGAAGGAGATGAGTCAATCAGTTAATGCAGACAAACCACAAAAACACACAGTGGACTGCTGGAACTGGGGAGAAGCCAATTAATGACATACAAGGGTTGTGGCATTTGTTTTAACTCCAACTTCTGTTCAGCCACACTGTTTCAAAAATACTGTTATGATTTTGCAAACACATAAATGATGAAGGTTACTATATTAAGCTTTACTATTAAATAAATGGCCACTGGCTATATTACTATAAAGCAAGACATTTTTGTGAAAGTGATTTTTTGTGATTTTTGTCACATTCTTATTTTACTTACAAGCATGGCCAATTTCCCTTAAAGTGCCGTTTTTTCTGTCAGAAACAGGCACAGTCTCAGCCTACCAGTAAGCCTACTTTGCAAATGAACTTCCTCATGCAGCAATTATTTTTTGTGTTTGACTTCCTCTCTTAGCATTGCATTCACTTCCTTCACAGTGCGCAACTCCTCCTGGCTAACTGTTCCGAACCATTTGAGAGATCCTTTCAGTCCGTGATCCGAGACTGAAGTACCGCGGTCTTTGGAGCAAGATTATGTTTGGTGAGCTCACATATATTTCATACTTTTTCTGTCAGTTCGTGTTTTCGAATATTTTTGGTGGCAGTTGTGAGCATATCACTTATGAGGGTTTTAAGGTGCTGGTTTATACGATTTGTCTGGCATCCGCATTACTCTTTAATCTAACCTACTGCCATGGGAGAAAAATTTGGCGGCCAGAATTAGACTGTCAAATGTGCCAGTTTTATTGACCTGGCGCAGTAGTCTGCTGTTTAACGGTAGCCTGCGGCTTAACAGAGTGTGTACTAGCAGTTATTCCACGGAAATGCCTTGTATTTCCCCCCGCGGTGATGTTCAGGCTACGTTTATTGTTTTTCCCCCCAAACAAGAATGTTGTGCCCCTCCCAAAGCCACCAGAATGTCAATTTCTTGGACTTCTCCCCATTTGATTTACAGCATCATGAAGCGTACAATATACATTGCGCATAGTCTAAACGAACTCAGAGGTTATATCGGTTTATATGAGTCTTGCATAATTGTGATTATATTTCTGTCAGAAATGTGAAGACCCGGGGGTTCATAGATAAAAGAAGCGTGTGTACAAATACAGTTTATAAATTGAACCCTGTCATTTCACAGGTTGCCGATTCATATTTGAACACTTACAGATTATAGCCTCCTGACTCGGACTCAGATTCTAGTTGCATTATGTGCAAACGATTTGATTTCGGGTAACTCATTGAGAGACGGGGGTTTGTAGATCATTCAGCTACTCACTTCAACTGTCAGCACAGCACAGTGTCTACCTACGCTCTGTTTAGCGCTTATGTCAGAAGTAGGCTAGATTCAATTGTGGAATTACTTTGGGCATTATAACATAAAAATGGGGGATTTCGGTTTTTTTATTTAGTTGCAGTTGCTTAGATGATTGCTGCCCAGTTTGTTTATTCACCTGAGAGAAAATTCCTAACTGCCATTGTGCGCACTTGTACATTTTCTCTGACGTTATGTTGCAGTTGCCTGAAAAACCAAGTGGGGGTGAAATCCAGTGGTTACTTGTTCTAAGATTGTTCTAAGTTGTTTCTCGTTGAGATATCGCATATATATTTCTTATAATCTGCGTCTGTCTCGCAGTTTCTGGCTGCGGTAGATTTTGCGATATGAATCAACCTTTTCTGCTGTCTCCTCAAAAAATTCTGGACATATGAGATATTGCGCATTGCTAAATTAACTTAGTAGAACCGCAAAATGTATAGATTAGCACTGAAATATTTCAGTTTAAGTTGGTATGATTCTATTTAGATTAATAACCCGACACGAAATCAGATAAAGTTGGGACAGCATATTAGATTAAAACTGAAATTTAAAGCAGTGATTAAAAAATTATATTTGACCTTTCTTACCTAGAGAACTACACAACTGCATATTATTTGACGTTTCACCACGTTAATTCTATTGATTTGTCAAAATAAACAGTTATTTAATTTTTTTTTTTTTTTTTTGGGGGGGGGGATTTTTTCCTTTATTTGACAGTTATATAGTGGAGATAGACAGGAAAGTTGGGGAGAAGAATGGGGAAGACATGCGGCAAATGACCCAGGCCGGAACCGAACCAGGGTTGCCGCGAGAAGGGCACAGCCTCCATGGCGCGCGCACTTAGACCGATGAGCCACCAGGGCGCCCAGTTATTTAAATTTTGATTCTTACAGCATATTTAAAAAGTTGGGACAGTCTAGTAGGGACCACTTTGTAATGTTGCATTTCACAGCCCTTCAAAAAACATTTAGGGACTGAAGACACCAAGCGATAAGGTGTTTCGGGTGTAATATTTTTCCCGTTCTCCCTGCAAACAAGTCAAGGTGTGCAGCAGTACGAGGTCTTCACTTTGGCATTTTGAATTACATTATGCACCACACTTTCTCAATTGTGGACAAGTAGGGAGTGCATGCAGGCCAGCCCAGCACCTGCGCCCTGTTCTTACGGAGCTATACCTTTATAATGTGGGCAGAATGCTGTTCTGCATTTTCTTGTTGAAGTATGCATGGGTGTCCCTGGAAAAGATGCCATCTTGAAGACAGCATGTGTTGCGCCAAATTCTCAGTGTTCTTTTTTTCAGTATTAATAGCGCCTTCACACAAATGAAAGTTACCCTGTCTTAGGGCAGTGACACGACCCAGTGCCATGACAGAGCATGATATTTGGAGTTGTCGCTGGTAACACTCTGGATGGCCGTTTTCTTCTTCGGTCAGACATCACAGAGTCAGTTTCTTCCAAAAAGACATAAAATTAAAATTTTCTTGACCCTAACCAATGTTCCTACTCTTTCGTCATCCGTGGCTGATGCCTATGAGTCAAGAGAAGTGGTGAGAGCTTCTGGGCACAGTTAACATAAGGCTCCCCTTTTGCACAGTAGTTTTAGCTGACATTTGTGGATGTAAATATGTTTTGTAGCAGTTATTAGTGATTTGCCAAAGAAATCTTGAGCCAATGTGGTTGTATCACTTAAAGATAGATGACGGTTCCTGGATGCAGTGCCACCTGAGTGATTGGAGATCACAGGTATTCAGCTGAGGGTTGAGCTCATGCCCTATATGACAGAAATTACTCCAGATTCATTGAATCTTTTAATCATAAATGCACTGTAGAGGGTGAAATAGCCAGATCCCTTCCTGTCTTTCATTGAGGAACATTGTGTTTGAAACTTTCAATTATTTTCTCATGCATTAGTTGGCAAGTCAGCCTGTCTTTGTCTCTTAAGGACTCAGACTTAATCGATGCTGCTGCTCTTGAACCAAAACATGCTTACAATCACCTGCTGGCATCAGCGCTTACAAATCAAATCATAATTGAAATTTGTAATGTCTTCACTAATTTCCACCGACCTGACTTTTTTGGAATACACTGCAGGCCTGAAGGGCATGAGGGGTTTAGGGGCAAAACAAGACATATCACATTTCCCACTATGGGATGTGTGTGGTTTTGCCCTGAAACCTTTCATATATTTACAAATAAAATGAAGTTGACCTGACAAACCATGAAAAATTTTGTGTTTATACTGTCTGCAGTGAAATGCAAGCCTAGTAAATTTGAAAATCAGTACTGTCTGTTTTTATGTGCATTTTTGATACCAACCCAACTTGCCCCATATATCATTGAGGTTCTGGTTGTCAGTGCATCACCAAATTATAGTTCTGCCTTTTTTAAATCTTAGTGATGGCTTAGTTTACACATTCCTACAGCAGAGTGAAGTGCAGATTATTACAATCTCTTTTTGTGTAATTCTTTATGATGCTTTTTGAAACCAGCATCAATAGTTTAAAATGTATGTTTTTGTACTGTCAAGTAAAAATAGGATAATAAATAATAAATAAGATTAGATGGGAACATATGAGTCTTAAGGCCAAGTAAAGATGATGATACTGTATTTTTTCTCAGTTAAGCCCTTTTAAAATGAATTAAGATTTCAAGTTTCACACTTCTGTTCCTGTGGGGACTCAGACAACATCAGATTCCATTGCATTCGACTGCACTTTTGTGACAGCTTGTAGACTGAGGCACAGCGTAATCGATCACGTGACGGACTGCCACAGAATATGAGGTCACTTCATAGTCAGAGCAAAAAAATAAATTTCTGATTAGTTCCCATTGTGAGCTACTTTGTTCAGTTGCTTTGAGCTCTTGTAATGTTTTGTAATGTAATGTCCAAACATATCACCAGGCAACCTCACTTACGTGTGTGTAGAATACATAATGCTATGATATTGTTTGATACTTTGAATGCTCTATGTATGGGAACAAATGCTCTTCTATGGCCAGAATTTGAATTTATTTTAGTCTTCTATAAATGACCCAAATATGAATTAGCATCTAAAAAACATGGTCAAAGAAGTATGCTTACAACATGTGATGCTCTTTCCCTGAAATAGCTGCTGAATATGGCATAATTTTGCCCATGATAGAAATGTCTTGGCCATTCAGCTTGCTGAGGCCCTTATTGTTTAATTTGAGAGCTTAATGATTACTCAACCAGGGGTGCGTTTCCCAAAAGCTTAGTCACTAACTTAGTTTGCAACTTACATAGTTGATCCATTTACAGTCAATGGTTCCCACTATATAAGTTAGCATTCGTGATTTCAGGTCAGGCATCCCAGGTCCACACACATTTTCCAGCAAATACAGGATTAATGCAGTAATATAAGTTTTTGAGGATATTACAAGGTGTGAGCAGTTCACTGTTTGCAGTGATACAATTTTCCTGAGAGGAACAGATACATAATGCTAGAGGAGTCAAGCTTTCTGTTTCACAGCTCAGTTCATCTGACTTCTATTGTGGAGGTGCTGGGTTTTCATAGATACCCAGGGACTGTTTTCAGCAGTGTTTTTAACCACAGCACAGTCAGGGCAGGGCGCTGTTGGGATAGAGGGCCATCCAGTCTTCTTGAGCCTCTCAGCAGATTCTCATGCGCGGTGCCTGAAAAGGATGGGAAAGGGCTGCATATTCCGGAACAGGCGTGGAAGTGCCTCTCAGTCTGTCAAACTGTTCATGGCAGAGTCATTCAGGGAATTCCTCAAGGACAGAGGAAACCACAATTTATTTTCAGTGGGCAGGTAGCTGGTGTAGTGGTCGTAGCTGAGCGAGACAGTACTGCTTTTGTTGTGTTTCATTTCATTTTTCTTTCTTTTACCCTGGAGCACTTCCCCTGTGTTGGTCCTGTGAGAACCGAACCGATGAAACTATGGTGGAAACTTATTTGCCCTGCAAGTGACCTTCGAGATATGCATGCATTCAGCAGGTGCGTAAGCTGAGCAAATACCGTTATGGAAGACTGTTTGTCCTCCTCTGACGCCGGTCCCACATCATGCAACAGTATTGCTGACTAGCAGAGCGAAGAGCACTGTAACCCAACAAAAACGATTTTCGAGAGACTTCTGCTTTCCTTCATTGGCTGTGACCTGTCGTTCATTCTGAGAGAAGGCGGGACTTCCCCCCTCAATTTGGTACGGATAGTATATTAACAAATACAAGCGATCTCATTGGTTATCAAGCAGAGGGAAATCCCTGCTGTATTTGGCAAGGAAAGACTACCTGGATATTATGGAGTATCTTTATTCAAGAGTGTGGTATTTCAACTTCAGAGCAGACATATCGATTTCATGTGAAGATACTGTAAAGTTTCCCCCAAAATTCTGCTCTCGCACGCTAACAGCCCCCACTTGTGCTTGGATTTGCCCTGCTTCTTCTCAAACTGTGTGCAGTTTGGTACAGTGGAAATGACTGTAACGTTGCTGGTGGACTCAACTGGGAAAAAATACAAGTAATATGGGACCTATGAATGGCCTGTTGTCTCATTTATTTGGCATTTGATGTGTGGCTTTGTGAGGATTAAGGCAAAAGGATTCTTGAAATGTTCAGGGAAGCCCTTTGTACGTGACCTCATGCTACTAAATCAATTTTCCCCCCGATTTAATAATGCTCCCTATTCCCTGCCTCCCAACCCCTGGCTGAAAGTAGCAGGTCAGCCAAGCAGCGGGGGCCTCCGGAATTGAGATAAGTCAGCAGCTAGTGCTCAATAGTCAGATGTTACTAAGTAAAACTGAAGAAGTCCGAAGCTTTGAGGCTGAGAGAGAGCGCATAAGCAAGCAATGAGCCTCTAACAGCACTGGGCCTGGTGAACTCTTGAACCGCGACGCAGCCACTATTGATATAATCGCTGACGCCCATATCGGGTTTTCTGTCTCATAGCTGGGGAGCCTTCGCTGTCCCGGGAGATTGGGCTGAGCTGTGCTGGCTCTTGCTTGGCAAGTTCAACATCTGCATCACAGGGAGGCCTGAGTCGAGAACAGCGTTCCTCTCTCTCTCCTAATCATTATGAGTTTAGCTCCCTCCACCCAATCGCTGAAATTCTGGGCCAGGGGAAGCCCAGGGCCCTCCAGAAAGAATAAAAATAAAAGCCACATGAGCTGATGGCAACCTTTTGACTACCTAGAGATTAAACAAGGATGTTTTTCTGCCTTTTGAAACACGAAAATGCTAGGAAGAGCAGGTCTTGATGAATTTAAAAGTACGTGTAAAGCGGTGCCGAAAAATAGTTCTGTAAAGAGAGATGAAGGCAAAGTTCTGTGGCTGTTTATTTCCCCGAGCAATGAAACAAGAACTGAAGACTTCACAAAAATAAAATGCCACAGATAAACAAAATTATCAGGTGTGCTATTGAAGTTCCTCCCCTCAGGGCAAGCAACAAAAATTTTGGGGCCCATGAAAAGATCTCACATTGAGCACGATTATCCCAGGTCAACCCAGGAGACCCTATGTACAGATATTTTTTGAGGGACCCTAGCAGTCAAAACATCAAAATCATGCTATATTTCTTTTTGAACCTGGCATCTCTGACAGTAATGAAACATTATACTTCAGGGCTGCCCAATTCTGTTCCCAGAGATCCACCGATAAATTAACAAACTGCACAAAATCAACGTTAAATAAAAGAACATTGAGTCCAGATATTATGACTTGGATTTTTTACGCGTTTTCTGTAAAGTTGTGCAATACGTCAATTAACAAAAATGCAACCAAGCAAAAAAAAACAAAAAAGCTGATGGTCACCATTTTTCCATCCCTCAAGAAGGTTTAGCCAATGATAAGCAGAAGAACGCTTTGCCAGTCACATGACTGTGACATACACTGACCCTGGTTAACCAAACATCACCATGACTCATTTTGCTCTAAATTCCCACTCGTTTTTCGTTTTGTCAGCTTAAATTGGTTAATGCAGGGGCTAATGCCCCCCTCCCTCTCTGTGTAGGTTGTTTGGCAACAGGAATGTAATTTATGCTCCAGTTTTTTTGGTTTTTTCCCTCATTATTATTTTCTCTTCAACAAGGTACACCTGTGTGAAACGTCAGTTCTCTTTTGTTTTCATTACATTGAGTGGGTATTTACATGAGTGCATGTATAATTGTTACTAGCTATCGTGGGGATGTGGTGCCTTTTATAGTTCTGGGATCTTAGAAGTTTGCTGCAGATTTGATCATTACACACCGCTAGCATGTTTAGGGAACTAATTTATGTTTTAGCTCATTAGTTTAGCCTAGCTAGTATCATTGTTAGATTGCTATGCATGTGCAATAGGTTCCTTCACACTATAATCGTGTTCGTTTGGTCATATAGCGGAGCATTTGTTGTATTGGTGGATATGATTCTTCACAAATCATTAAATTACCAGTGTGTTCAGCTGTAGGTTCACAGGAAAGCTGATACTTCGGGTCAGTGAGAAGTTTTTTAACCTCTTGCCATAAAAGAGCTATATGACGTTTGACATTGCTGTGAAAGGGAAAATTGCATATTCCACGTGTGTCTCGATCCAGATGTTTGAGTATTTATTATTCAATTCACTTTTGTCTTAAACTTGCCAAAACATATTTTGTAACACCTAAGGGGCAGTTTACATCAGACGAAAGTTGTCTTTCACTTTAAGATTGGAGTGAAAACCTATTGGAAGGTAGATCTGTGGGAACAAGATTTGGCGCCCCTAATCACACTGGTGTCTGATCCTGATTCATGGTTTTTTCAAGGGACTTTTTTTTCTTAAGAAAGTGATATCTCCAATCCCACCCAAAATTCCAAATAAATCTGGAACCTCTAAGCGGCAAACTATGTACAGGACTTGGGAGAGCGCAGACGGCTCACTGTTCTCCTCCAAACCGCTGGTCTGTCAGCAGCCACCTGTTTAGAGGAGGCTTACAAGCTCAGAAAGAGGGCAGACAACATGTCCCTGACAAGCACCTGGATGGCCAGCAGGAGGCGCAAAAAATGCTCATCCTTAATGACATTATCCCTCCCATATCCTCGAGCAGTGCAAAGCTCCTCAGCCTCTCAAAAGGCTGCTGGCCGCAACTGACACAGGCATGGCTGAATACGATCCGATGCTGTGGTGGCCACATCTGCAACCTAATGTGGTGCCTTAACAGAGTGAGCCAATCTAGCAGCCAAAGTACGACTTTTTAACAGAAAATAACGATGTCTGTCAACGTGTCACTGTTGATCTTGTCACTTGAAAGGCAAGTCAAAAGACTGGCTAATACCGACATATTTCAGCCATTCCAAATCTCCTAAAACCCCGGCCCTCAAATCATGGTCCTCGAGGTCCAAGAACTGCTGGTTTTCCACCCTCCCTTTACCTGGGAGTCAGGTGTAAAGACAGACTAGCCAATCAGGGGCGCTAAATGTTCATTTATTTACCTGGGATAAAAGAAAACCTGGACTGAATTTGGATTCGAGGTCCTGATTTGAAGATCCCTGTCCTAAAACATCCCTTTATCTGTATTAGCATTTATTGGGGGCCCGTCAGTACAAACTGTTTGAATGACGGTAATTTTACTCTCATCTCTCAGTGATTGTTTTTTTCATTCAAAACTCAACTGTATTTTATCATGACAGTCAATATCTGATTGGACCACATGCAGCAATGTTATCTGTAAATCTTTACTACCGTAAATCTGAGCATGGATGTTGCAATCCCATAAGGAGGGTAGCAGATAGTGAGGTAATACTAGCATATATAGCTCCAAAAATGTTAGCAGAGAGGCTTTTTATTGTGTTCTGGTGTGGTAGCTGACAAAGTCTGTCCTGGGGCACCAACGTGTGCAGGTTTTCACTTACAGTCCCATAGTTTTAGTACATTTTAAAGCAGTTCATTTTTCTTTATTAGTGAGATGCTCGTTATATTTAGAGGGATTATTTACTCTGTTAAAAGTCCCCTATTATGCTGATCCTTCTTTTAATACATACAAGTTATGTTATAATGTTGGATGCCCATACTCAACCTCTGCAAAGTTTCTAAACATAAGATACAGGGGTTTTGCCGTAAACTGAGAACGTGATTTCCTGAATGTGATTTCCTCTCTGAACAGCTTGTCCCAAGATCTTCACGAGATCTGGGCAAAACCTGACGTCAGGTTGTGGCATTCAATCAGGACAGACCTACAGTGATCAGGTTAGGCGGATTCGCATCGCAAAATGCGAATCAAATTTCAGCAGTTTTGACAAAATGCTAATCATCATAAGAATCCCTTCGCAAAAAATGCGATTCAAAAAAATCCTAATGATATTTCATTGATCCCAACTCACTGGCCTGTGAACTTCCGAGTTCCCGAGGCACATAGCAACAGGAGAAGTTTTCGCGACTTTGCTTGGCTGGAAAATGATGTTTATTTGCATACCAACCAATCAGCTTCTGGGGAGCATATGCATGCACTAGGGAGGTTCTCTGGCATTGTCATAATGTCTTGACTGCAGTGTGAGTCATCGCGTATTAAATTAAGTTGCTCTTTGGATATAGCCACCTAGTTTGCTAGTAAGCTAACTAACGTTAACCAAAGAAAATATTTGAAAATGGTCATCATATTAAGGCGATATGATTTGTTTCTTGCCCCAACTTGACTAACTTTACCAGCTGTCATGGGCATGTATTTATCTGAGGTTTCGCTGCAGTTTCGTCCTACCGAACTGAACTTTTACATTTTTGGAACGTTAGCTAATTTGGTAGCTAGTTCAAAAGCAATCGCTTAGGTACAGCTTGCTGGCTAGTGAACCTATGGTACTTATGATGCCTATTGGAGAAGTTTTTACAGCTCTGATGTGTCACTTTCAACGCCATCGCACGCAGAGGATCTCTTTGAACATTGATGATCCGCTTATTTTACCTAAAGAGGAAACAGAAAGTTTGGGTCTGAGACGTGTTATTTCACAGCTAGTTTTAGCTGCATTATCTTGTTATGCATGATATGGCGTATTATGTTACTCTTCAGATTATAAAGAAAGCCATCCTCCTACCTAGCTGATGCTAGTTAAGGGGAATCTTTGTACTCTTTGCTATGCTAAAGCGATGTGATTTGGTTTTCGCCCTTTTGGAAAAAAATAAAAAAAAATTGCGTGTCTGACCTCCAATTTTTTCGGCATTAACTCTGAATTGTCTTGACTTGGATGTACGCTTTACATTTTTACACCCGAATGTTCCCCCAGCTACCCAAACATTGCGGTAAGCCGATCAAAGTCATCAAAACTTCTCTCATTGCCATGTGGGTTTAGGGAATTTCAAGTTCACCGGCCTCTCCCGAAACATGCACAATGATCTCTAATCATTCAAAGACATGATGTTGTGATGTCAAAGCGTGACTGAGTTGGAGAGTGCCTTGTATGACTGGATTTTAATGGATATGAATCATTTCACATCTCTGATTAGGTGCCAAACAACATCATATGCTACAGTAAGGTATAGATAAGACAACTGTACTGCAGGTTACAAGTAGTTTTCAGAAATTTCACAGGGAAACGGAAGTGTGCTGCATTAAATGAAGATAGGGTAGTTCAGAGTAAAATTGATGCCTTTTGGAAATGATTTGTTTTGCTTTCAGAGTGGAGTTGCATTTTTCTTTTTAATCTGTCATTAGGAAAGAATAAAAAAGCCCTTTCATCATTTAAAATCTGATTTACTCTTTTTTTATTTTTGCTAATCATTATTCAAATGTGCTAAACAATTGCTCATCAATTGATATTATGATTAGCAAAAAATGCTAATCAATTTTTTTTCCTTAATCTGGTCACTGACCTAGCCAGAGCCAATCACAGCGCTGGACCTGCCCACACCAGAATTTATTCTATCAGACACAAACGAGCCCGAATCATATAACATGTAGATTTATCAGTATATCTAAAAAGCTGTTCGTACATGTTTTTTTGGATGCGAAAAAAAGCACAACTATTTTCTCTACCAAAAGATGATGCCGCCAGAAATCAGTGGGTAGCTTTTTTGTTTGCCGGCGGCAAACAGCCACACTCAAAGGGAACGTTAGCTGTTTGTGCTCGGCATTTCACCAAAGACAGCTTTGTCAATAAAGGATAATTCGATGCTAGATATGCGTCTCAGCTGCTTCTCAAACCTGGAGCAACTTTGCATTGGTCGAGCGCTCAGAGCCATAAGCTGTAAGTAACGATATAACAGCAAATAATATAGCTAAGTGAAGCTAACGTGTTATGGGTGGCTAGCAGGACCGCTAACGATAGCACTAACAACTGGCCTAAAACGCAGGCTTTGTAAAATATCTGAAGATAAAGCCTGGATCGGTACCAACTGTCCGTGACTCACAGACGCGGAAGCAGTAAGTTTTACCATTTTGTGTTGCTTTACTGCATAAGCCTACCTAATGTGATAGCCTGTTGAATGTGGCTGTAGCACTGCGGCTAACGTAGCTAAGTTACTGTTGCTAATGTTTGTGTCCTAAATATGCCAGAGTAAATAATATCAAGGAAACATTCAACAGAAGGTGTGTGAACATAAACCTCATTTGAAGGTAACTTTTTATACTTGTTTGTAATTTGGATGCTTGGTACAATTGTTCACGGTAATGGAACTTACGGTCTGTAAAACCTGTATTGCAGGGTAACGTTTGTCTCTGTCGTTATGATGACCACTCGGTTACTACGGCATGTTCGTGTTCGGTGCTGCTTAAAAAATGCTCCTGGTTAACTTATGTGCAGTAATTATATCCCCGCAATACAAGTTTCGGGGATATCATGGTTTCGCCCCACCCACCACCGCCACCGCCGCGTCTGCAGATTTTAGCTGTTAGCGCGATAACTCACAAAATACTTTACATTGGCTTCTCATTTTTGCATATGGGTAGATATGGTAGAGAGGATGAACTGATTACATTTTGGGCAGGTATGCATTCCTAGGGTCGCCACCAGGTGGCGCTAGATATTGAAAAAATCAGTTTTTTAACCATATCTCTGGAACAATTACTTACATAGACTGCAAGTTTGCCTCATATTGTAGGTCTAGTAAAGGGGAATCTAATAGAGGGGGCTTTGAGGATTGGGGAATTTCGGGGATATACCCCTTGCTGTCGGCCGCCGACAGCATAGGCCTAATTCAGATTGGTATGCTTGTGTTACTTTGGTTAGCATCAAGGTGGTAGTTTCATCATAATGTTACCTGACCGTAGCCACTACAGTTGAAGCTAACCGGAGAGGTGTTTTGCGTGTCTGCAAAGTTGGGCTGATAAGGCTGCAGTTAGACCAGATGTATGCTTTGCGGAGCTTTGGTTAGGTGTTTGGGTTTGTTTACTGCTGCTGTGAAACGATCGTTTTACCTATCCATAACCGGGGTCAGCCGGGTACTTTGCCGTGGTGTCGGCTAACGCTCTGATCCTACCGCGGTGAAAGCAATCGCGAAACGCACTATAACGTGCCTGGTTTAACAAACAATTTCTCTGCATTGCCGTGGCGGAATTTCATCCACCTTTGAAAATTGTTCTGGCTAATAAAAAGCCGAAAAAGAAGTGGAGGTCGGATTCGGGTTTCCGGTAGAAGTTATCGATTCACTAGCTTCACATAAGCAACGCTTACACCGTTTGTGTGTTATTGCTACAAACTCATTTAGTGGCTTGGTGTTGAAATGGTGTTTCGTTTTGGTAGAAATGGTTAACAGGAGCTTTTAGCAAAGTTTCCTCCGGATAGCTAAGTGGGTATATAACACGACTATATAACAGTACAACTACAATTACATGCATGCAAGGCGAGACAGTACGAGCAAAACACTAAAATTTCAATTTGCCACTCATCGACATCTTGCTGTAAACACTGCTGCAATACTTCAATTGCTTCTTCCTCCCGTTTGGGGTCAGATTCGAGATCAAACAAGTAAGGTCTTCCAGCAATAGATGCTGCGGAAAGCTGTCCTGAAATACCTGCCATCTTGGTTTCCTGGTTTTTTGGGGTCTACACCCTCCCCGGAATCGAAGCGGCCAGGCAGCCAATCAGAGCAGCGCCTCATTAGCATATCCTCCCCACCCACTCAAAAAAAGCTTGTGTTTCAGGCCAGCACAGACTGGGTGAGAGAAGAGGTCTTACTAGGCCTGGATGTGTGAGGGTTTTTTTTGTAACTCTATTCTTAACATTATTTTAAAGACCCATTGGACATATTTTAAACGACTAAATACAGCATTATATGAGACCTATAATTAGCGAATTTTAGCTACTTTTAAAAATTCTGGGATTACCATCGTGGTTGGAACAAAAACCAGCATACACATAGAGGTCAGAACCATGCTTGAGAAATGGTATTCACAAGGGCGCAGGTGAGAATAAGGTAGATAAATAGGCCTTGGATATATCCTGTTTTGGAATCTTTTAAAGATTATTATTATCATCATTATTATGATTATTATTATTATATCTTTAACTGTTACTAGATATGAGTAATGAAATGGATTCGAAGGCAGCATGCTGCTGGAGAAAGCTTGCGTACACTTGAATTACACTTATGCCAGTTTGTACTCATGTTGTGCACTTGCTTATGTGTATATTGGGAATGCACTTTCCAGTGATCAAGACTAGATATTTTTCCAAAGTCATCTTCTGGCAGTAAATCAAATTTGCCTGAAAATAGACAAAGGAATCAGTCGTTCACTGCCTAAATTAAGCATAAAGTGTGACGTCACAATGAGGGAACCGGGAGGCTGTGATGCAGGAATGAAATTCCCGGAATGCAGCCAGCCAGAGAACTCTGATGATATCACTGCATATGTTTTTCCTCAAAGGAGGTGGGTCTGTTTTCTTAAATAGCTACAATATGGCTGATTCCTTCCTTGGCAGACTCAAGAGGAGTCCACATATTTGGGAACTTTCATGGTTCCGAGTCTTGGAGAGCCATTTGAGTGTTTTTATATTGGGCCTTGGTGATTTACAAGTGTAATTTTGAGAAAATTGGCTTCCTTTCATTGATTAATTATATTATGCGCTGTAAGAGGGTGAAATGCCCCAAATTCCACCAATTTGACTTTGAGTTACAAGCCATCTCCAGAAAAGTTGGGACAGTGCGTAAAATGCAAATAAAAACAGAATGCAATGATTTGCAAATTATTTAAACCCTATATTTAATTGAAAAGAGTGCAAAGATATTACTGTTTTCCAGTCTTTAGTAGCCCCCGTCCCAACTTTCTTGAAACATGTTGCTTTAATAAAATTCAAAATGAGCAAATATCTTTCAAAAAACAGTAAAATTTCTCAGTTTCAACATTTGATATGTAGTATGTGCACTATTTTCAATTAAATATAGGGTTTAAATGATTTGCAAATCATTGCACTCTATTTTCATTTACATTTTACACAGTGTCCCAACTTTTCTGGAAGTGGGGTTGTACATTGTTTCTTAAAGTGATGGACTATAAGCTAATGCATCTGTTGATAAATCGGTGAGACTCAACCCATCTCTGCTCTTGAGGAACTTTGCCTTTTTTGGAGGCTTTTTTATACAGTAACACAATTAGCTCGGCAGTTGAACATCACCTGCTCCACGTCACCTTATTATTGCAACTTCTCACATCGTCCCAAACTGGCCCTGCCACAACTTTTTTGGTGTGTGTTGCAGTCCCTAGATCTGAAAACACTTGTTTTCAATAAACTATCAAATACGAGTGAGAACATCAAATAATGTGTTTTTGTATTGTTTTTAATATATTAGAGGATGAATGGACTTTTAGAAATCAGTCCTTTTTGATTTTATTTGCATTTTCCATGATGTGGTTAGTGCATGCAGGGTTAGTGCTTAGCTCTCAGAAAAATGCAACACTGGCATTGATAGTTTTACTTCTATATGAAATGGCATAAAAGTTTTAACGTGACTGTTGAATGTGCTGCTAGAAATTGCAAAACCCATATCCACGTGATTTACTTCATGAAAATGGTTTTGCCTTGTGGTTTGTCTAAAGTTATTTCTTAAATAACCATTATGCCATAGATAACTGTATTTCTGGCTTCCTGAACCTGTTTCAACAGTCATCTGCAAAAGTGTCATCTCAAATATGATGGCATCTTTCGCTTTGCTCAGCTACACAATAGCGTAAAATGACATCTTTCATTTAGTTTTTTTCCCTTTTCTGTCTCATGTATGCTTGATTTGCCTAAATCCAAATGGACTGGTTCCAGGTATTTTAGCTTTGCATATAGTTGGTACTTAGTTTGGTGTCTAAGTTTTGTTGTACTCTGGTTCCACAAGGTTGATGACTGGGTGATTAGCCTCTTGAAAGGCGCAGTGGAGTCTATAAGACCTAAATATGCATGAACGCTGTACCCCGAAGAAAGAATCCCTCCTCAGGGTTCTTGACTATCGTTAATGACCGGGCGGGCCGCCCATTCATTCTGACTCATTGTGCAATCGCAATTTAATGACTACTGGAAGACGCGCGATTGCGTGCACAATATCAACAAAATAAAAAACGATCTCCTCAAGACCCCCCCCCCCCACCACCACCACCACCACACCACCACCCCCCCCACCCCCCCCGCTCAACGAAATTAAACGTGCACCACCCCGCTCGCAAAAAAACGTCACCTACCGCCCGGTCATTGAAAAACTAAGTGGAGAACACTGCTCCTCTAGACTTTGCACCGTTCAAATGCAGCTGCAGTAATGCTGGAACAGAATATCAATATGGAATTACAACTCCTCTAATCGCAATTTACATCATTGCCATGTAGCAGCCTAAAAACTGGTACGTTGCTTCAGCAGGAAGAGACAGCTGAAGAGTAAGAGTAAATACATCCCGTATTTCTATCTTATCAACCTCCTGGTCTCGGCATTTTAATTATGTGATTTTATCGTGTGCCTGTTGTTTTACGTACATATTTTATTTGTGTAATTGTGAGTTTATTGTTTTATGTACACGTGTTTTGTATTTTCTCTTCTGTAGAGGAGGTAATAAATAAATAAATTCTCCACCAAAAATTAATTTCTGACTTTCATAGACAGGGTGCTGGGGGAACGTCAGGAGTCGTTGCTGAGGGGGGGGTCCTGTCATGATTCTGAGGAGATTGTGTGTTCGGATCTCTTTGTCCCGTTTTAACAAATCTGTCGGGATAAACTGTGGATGCGCTTTAGCGGGCAGGTGACATTGGCTTTGTGTTTCAGGTTGCTGACGCGGCAAAGAGACCAACATGCAGAGCATAAAGTGTGTGGTGGTGGGGGATGGAGCCGTGGGGAAGACCTGCCTCCTCATCTCCTACACGACCAACGCCTTCCCCAAGGAGTACATCCCCACTGTGTTCGACAACTACAGCGCCCAAATCACAGTGGACACCAGGACAGTCAGCCTTAACCTATGGGACACGGCGGGCCAGGAGGAGTACGACCGCCTCCGCACGCTGTCCTACCCGCAGACCAACGTCTTCGTCATCTGCTTCTCCATCGCCAGCCCTCCGTCCTACGAGAACGTCAAGCACAAATGGCACCCGGAGGTGACCCACCACTGCCCCAGTGTGCCCATCCTACTGGTGGGCACCAAGAAGGACCTGCGGGCCGACCCAGAGGTTCTGAAGAAGCTGAAGGAGCAGAATCAGACCACCATCACTCACCAGCAGGGGGCGGCGTTAGCGCGCCAGATTCACGCCATCAAGTACCTCGAGTGCTCCGCCCTCAATCAGGACGGCATCAAAGATGTTTTCTCTGAGGCTGTGCGGGCCTTTCTCAACCCCCAGCCCACCACCACCAAGAAGCCATGCGTGCTTTTGTAGGGGAGGGGTTGTTCATGCAATCCTAGAGTACAAAGGAGTTTTAAAAATGCAATAAAAATATATATATTATTAATGCTGTAATTAAACTTATTTGAATGGGAAACAGTAGAATTTTTATATATATATATATTTTTTTTTTTTCCCCCAAGTTAACATGATGAGGCTCCTGGGCGATGATGTATTTGGGTTTCTTTTCCGTTCGAAGGGGAGTTTTGTTCCTCTTCTCTCCAAGGTGGATGGGAAGGGCTTTGGAAGTGAGGAAGCCATGCTGAGTCTGGGAGCTCAAGCCCTCTTTCCAGCTGTGGAGCTCTTGTCCTTTCCCCACTTAGTAATTCAGTCATCCGTGTCACTATTTTTAAATGTATGTGCTCTGCCACATTATACTGCTATAGCATCGTTGCTTTCTCCATGTGCATCTTTACTGCCTTACTGAAGGGAATGCTGTTACTGACTACAGAATGAGTACCAACATGACTAGAGAACCTTGTGGATGACTTTTTAGCTCGCCGGGATGAATGTCCTCAGAGAGCTATTGCCATACCCTCAGCGTCGGTGTCGGCGTCCGCATCTGTGGACAGCAAGGTTAAAGTTTTCTGGCGAGCTGTGTTGTCTTCTGACAACTCTTGTTCACTATATTATAGGGGTTTAACCGTTCAACTCGGTCTCAACCGATGCAGGGCTTTTCTTTTCAATCAAAGGGAACTGGACCAAGGTGCCCTCAGTGTGACTTATTGCAGTCTGAAAGGGCATTTTTCCACGGTTACCACTGGCTAGGGAGCCAAGAGGCTTTTTTGTTTGTCTTGGCGAGTCATATGTTCATACAAACAGTATCAGTGGCAAACCCGTGTCCTGAAGTAAGCGCCTGCAGGACTTTGTGATAAATCTGCTGTCAGTTGAGGCTTTGAGACGGGCCCAGAGGAGGACACTGCATCCCTGATCCAGATTAATTTCCATTGAGAAATTGGAACAGTGATGGTTTGTCCTTATCTACTTTTTAATGCAAACACATTGTTCAAATGTGTGCGCCATTGACAAGAACTAAACGTTTCTACTGTTTAAAACTGCCCATCAATGATTTTAGATTAAAATGATGCTTGGGGAATATAGAAGTTTTTTTTTTGTTTGTTTGTTTTGGTTTTAAGGAGTAATTTTCAATAGTTCAGGTTCCCAGTTTTAATCGTTTGTATTTTGCAATTGAATGTAATGCTTACAATGAAGTACAACTGGTTCATTCTTGTCCAGTTTTACATGGACACTGAAGTAGGAAAAACTGCTTTCCATGTGTTTACAAGATGTTTAATGAATAAGACAAACTTAATAAGCAGTAGTGCCGCCTCCTCAAAGATCTAGGCTCTATGTAGGCCCTTACGAGTGTGAGGCATTAATTCACTTCATAGTCCCGCGTACTCAGGAATAAGATATCTCTTGGTTAGAACTTCCAGCTGGTTCCTATAACCATCAGAATCTTTTAAAATGTGTTTTAAAAAGTGGTCCTTGTATCTACTCAAAGCTTTGCTGGTGCATATCTCATTATTTTAGCCAAGGACACGATGATGGACCTCCCAATTTTTGGGATGCATGTTTTTACCAGTTTTGCACAGATTAAGGCCAGTTCAAGAGAAAGTTCATTTTCAATGGAGATTCTTCACAGAACTTAAGTGCAAGCTTGATCTGTGACAACAAAAATGGCTGGTTAGGTTACTCAAGGCTACCAATGACAAGGACATTGTGTGTAATGGTAGGAGGGCACATTGCACATATGTGCAGAGGCAACTTCCATTTTGCACATGCAGTGCAGTTTTCTCCTGTCATTGACTTATTGTGGCAAGTTGAGTGTGGTTGACTTGCCTTCGTTTGTAAAGAGTTTCTAAATGAGAAAGCGGTTCCTTTCCGTGACTTCCTCCGGACAAAGAAATTACTTGATCTTGCACAAAACTTACTCAATTCTTGCATCTGGCAATTCCACACAATGCTAAAATAAAACGGTTAAACTACTTTCTCAAATCGAGGAAGTTTCATATTGATGGGGCGCTGATATTAAACGGAAGTACTCGAGTTGTGCTTTGAAGAATGTGAATGACACCTGAGATTTTAATGGCTTGGTTGTGTGAGAAACTTGATCCACCTGTCCAAGATATTTTAGCATACAATTCAGTCAGTGAATTATGTGCTATTCGGGCCAAGGTAAGATTCTGATTAGATTGTGTATCGAAGTGAGGAGTGACAAATACCAATTGGCTCAGTGGTTAGTCATGAGTATTGGATGGTGGTGTCGGGACGCTTTGTGTCCCTCAGGAAGGTTTTCCAGGTCCAAGGCAGGAAACTTTTGCAGAACTTTGAAGTAGGATCATCCCCTCCAGAAGTATTGGAACGGCATGGTCCGCACCTAAGTTTTTCCTGTATTTTGAAGACACTTGATTTTGAGGTCGAAAGATGTACAACAGATCAAAGATCAAAATTTCATGTTCTGTTTTCTGGTATTTTCATCTAGGTTTGTTTATCAACTTAGAACACATCACCTTTTGCATCTGACCGCCCAATTGTGAAGCGAGCAAAAGCACTGGAAATTGTGACTGACCTGTATTTCTTGTTGCCTAGATGTGTCGTTTAACATTGATTGGTTAAGCAGTGTATCATTAATTCTGAATGTATACTTCTTGGATTTGGTTTGGGCTTGGCCTGTGAAGAGTGCGTTTGTGTTATAAAAGTTAAAAAGATGGACCAACATAAAAACCAGATAACTGTCTTTAGGAGAACAGCAAGCCATTGTGACACTTAGAAGAGGGGATATTAATCAGGGCCTTTGCACCACCGCTGAGGATGGCCAATACAAAAATTTGAAATGTCCTGAGAAAGAAAGTACCCACTGGCCTATTAAATGACAGGAAATGAATAAGTTGACCAGAGTAAAGAAAAAACAGTTGATTACAGAAACAGAGAGTTGTGAAGAAAAACCTCAGAACATACATCTGTTACATCGCAAAAAACCTCCCTCCTTTGGGCAGGGATGAAGACTTCAACCAACTGTTAGGAGGGCTGGTGGTCCTGCTGTCTCACAGCAAGGTCATAGGTTCGATTCCAGCCTGGGGCCTTACTGTGTGGAGATTGCATGTTTTCTTTTGCGTGGCTTTCCTCCGAGTACTCCGGTTTACCCCCACAGTCCAAAGACATTCATGTCAGGCTAATTAGAGACCCTAAATTGCCCATAGGTGTGAATGTTCTCTGTCGATGAGATGAAAGCCTCACCACCAGTCGCCTTTGATAGTATACTCTGCATGCATGCGCATAGCCGCAAACCCCAGAATTAGGACGGCACCCTGACTAACCAAAAGATGCAAACCACTCATCAGAAGTAATCTGAAGGGAAAATTTCGATTTGTAAAGAAGTACAGAGAAGAGCCGCTATGGACTGACGAGGCCATGATTAACCTGTACCAAAGTGATGGGAAGGTCAAAGTGAGGATAAAAAAAGATCTCATGATCCAAATCATACAAGTTCATGTGAAAAAACATGGCGCACAGAGTGTCACGGTTTGTGTTGCATGGCTGCTCCTGGAGTGGGCTGGATAATCTTTATTGATGCTGTAACTCAATGAGGTAGCAGCAGGATGAATTCAGAAGTCTTCAAAAACATACTGTCCTCCAACTTATGGAGAAATGCATCCCAAATTATTGGGATGAACTTCATCATCCAGCAAGACGATGACAAAAAACAGACTTCACACAGAGAGGAGTTCATTTGGGGGGAATAGAGGAGGGTTTTCGACAGGCCAAGTCAATCACCTAACTTAAACCTAATCAGATATGCATTTCACCTCCTGAATTGGATATTGACGGGAAAATCAATACCAACAATAACTTAAACGGACTTCAGTAAAAGTCAAGAAAAGCATCACAAAAGTAGAACGCAGCAGTTGGGTGTTGTCCATGGGTCGCAGGCTTGATGCAGTTATTCCAAGCGAGGGATACACACCCAAATGTAATTTACTTGAATTCCCTCTGTTATAACACTTCTGCTCACCTAAAAATAGTATGGTCTGATACCGAAGGTGCCATGCTCTAAGTATATTAAAACATCTAGATGCAAATACCACAAAATAAAGCTGAAATTCTGAACTCTAATTTCATATTCATCTTTTGATCTCAACTTCCAATTGTGTTTAGTGTATTGCACAAGCAAATGAATTGGTTTTGCTGTTGCAATGCTTTTGGTCGGGACTGTATTACAAAACCTGAATTCTTATGTAATAAACCAGTTATTCAACTCCAAATGTACTGTATAAACTGTCCGAGCAGTGTGCTTTAATGATGTCTGCTAAAAGACTGATGATTGTCATGTGATGGTTGATGGTCTTCAAAGGCATTCAGTGCTGAAACTGAAGACCCTATTGCTTTCAACCCATAGAACAGCCATTGAGGGAATTGAAACGGAGGCAAAGATTTTATGTCTTAAATTCTCTTACTGTAGTTTCATTGACTTTTCTACCATGAGTAGAGAATGAAAATCAACCCACTTCAGCCTGGTGGCGTTTTGAATATATCCACCCACTTGGCTGCTATTTGTTTTGATGGTTGAAGAATTCTTTTTCTTAAGTCAGATTTTTTTTTTTTTTTTTTTTTTTTGAAATTTGAAATGTCCCAAACATTATGAAGACCATAAGGGGAGGGGGGATTTGTTTTTTTGTGGAAGTGAATTGATTCATTTCATGTTTTGGAAAAAGTGGCATCTTGTCCACCGGAAATGTAGAAGAGTACTCATTATGATGCGATATTGTTGGGAAAACTTCTGCAACTGTTTGCAACTCCTGAGCTTCTCTGAATTTTCAAATCATCTTTTCTAATAACAATTTTCTATGCTTGAATGCATCTTTTGAAAGAAATGTTTGTTCCACTTAATTTATGATGTTAACATTTTATAATCAAATAGCATTTAAAAATTAATGCAGAAAATATGAAGAAAAGGTGTCAAATATGTTAATTGCTTTATTGAGCCATTATTAAAATTATATTCATAACCCATTTTCTGTATTTTTTTTAAATCTTTTTTTTTTTTTTTTGTCAGGACACTTTTCTTAGAAGCTGCTCATCCAGATAAGTATCATGACGTTCTTGTACACTTAGACTAATAGTAGGCAATTTCAAGGGTGGACAGGTTAGAGTAGGTACTCTGAATTTTCTCCAACTCGTATCGCTGTAGTCCTTCTAGTTTTGTGGTTTGTCCCGCCTCTCACCGCTGCCAGTGGCGGTGGTGACTGGTGAACTGCTTATTGGCGAGGCACAGAACATCCCTAGTAAATAATCATTGGTCTCGACCTCTTTTCAATCATTTATTCAAAGTGGCTTTAGCAGAACTCTGAAAACATTCGGGACCATCATGTGTAACCAGATCTCATTAAGGTAAGAAGGGAACTAATGAGTCTTGATCTGTTTCCAATCATTTTCCTTGAATAAAGAGTTTTCCAATGACAAGAATAAGACATCAGAAGTTAAACCCACAGCTTCCTTCTTTAATGTATTGTTGCAACGATTGAACAGAAAATGCTTTATTCACTTTACAAAAAAAGATAAACTGTCTGAACTCCCGTGTTTGCTTTTAGCACTTCCTGCACTATCTAATCTCAGCTTCATGATTGTTTAAGTACAACGAATTAAGTGAAAATTAGTGACAATGCTGATTGGAATGCAATTTCAGATCAAAATGATGCATTTTCTTTCTCGTGTTGCCTTATTGAGGAAAACTGGCCGCCCCTGATAATGATGTGTTTTCAGAGTTTATGTAACCTAAAATTGAATGATTGAACAGAGGTCAAAGACCAATCATCGGAGGTGCTCTGACCCCATTATCTGGCCATAATGATTTGGTCCTTGTCAAAGCAGCTCAGATTCAAGTTTTCCTGCATCCAACTCGCCAACTACGAGAACTGACTATCCTTTCACCGAGTACGATGTGATAATTGATGTAATTTGCCTCATCTGCGACTGATCATGTCTTGCCCATTGGGTGTATAGACTATAAACCTTGTTTTAGATGATTTCTGTGAACATCCCTTGAGGATGAAAATGGGCTGTAATTGTAATTAGGGGGCAGCATACAGTATTTCCATCAAAAAAGCAGAATAAGCACCAGGACACATTCAAAATTATGGGACTATCCATTCATACCATTCATATTCTATGACAACGCAGTTTTACTCTTTCACCGTTTCCAGATTAAAGCCACTTTCAACAGGACGCGAAACGAATTTTTCGCACAACAGATTACATTCAAAGTCAACTCAAAGACGCAAATACACGCGTTTCGCGTGTATTAGCGTCTTTGCGTTGACTTTGAATGTAATCTGTCGTGCGAAAAATTAGTTTCGTGACGGTCCGGTGTGAAAGCAGCTTTAGACAGAACACATCAAAAGCTGACAGAAGCCTGCCGATATGAGAACCTGGCACATGCAGCAACATGGTGGGAACGCGGATATTTCGTGGAACTGTGTCAAAGTCACTTGCTAACTGAGCCCCTAAGAGCCATACTGGGCCAACCCATGCTGGGGAACTTCTGAGAAAATGGGACTTAAAGTTGCCAGCCTCCTGTGTCATCTAGAGTATCTGGGAACTAGAAACACTGCTTATGTTATAAACCCAAGATATGTAAAATTACGTTATGCACTTTTTATGTTGGTTTTGGATGCCCTTCTGTTTCATTTAAAGCGAAAGGTACCTCCTTCTGAAGCAGAACCATCATCTTCTGATTCATTTGGGACAAACTCTGGGTCTCCATTATCTTCCACTTCACCATCATCATCAATCATAGCAAGCAGTTCCTCATTAGTGAGATACCGAGCCGCCATGTTCACATTGAATTATGGAAAAGTTGTGGGATGGTCCACTATGGCTAAGGCAGTGCAGTGCATATGTACAGTGGCAGAGAGGACGTTTGCTTGTTTGAACAATCCATGTGGGTAGATTGGGTTGGCTCATTTAGGAAACGTAGATCTCAGTTTTCTGCACATGCTGACTACCTCAACTCAATTTCGCTAAAAGTGCGGGATGGCCCGGTATGGTTCTTAGGGGCTCAACTGTCTTTACTGACTCACCGAAAGAAATGAAGAGCCATGCCAGTACACAGCTCCGCTTTTTCAAGACTCCCCACCCTTTTCCTTGCCTTGACCTCATTTTATACACCTAAAATTAATAAATGTGGGTCAATTTTGACCTGGAACAGCCTCTACATACAAAAATGTGTAGCAGCGGTGCAAAAATATTACATTTCGAAATATATCAGTGTCACATATTTTGGGCTACTTTGCAAGAGCAGTCAAAACAAATTCAGGCTGAAATATTTCAGTGCTCCAAAATGTCAAAACAGGTCAATTTTGACCCAGGCAGCATGTGATGATTGAGAGTTTGCCGAGTTACATGAGCCGCTGAACGTTCAATCCGTTTCATCAACAAGTGGCTGAAGGCCCACCCTGTTCGCTTTTCACACTGCCCTGCGAGCGTCTAACTGTATTTAACACTTTGGACAGAAGTGAAAGAGGAAACAAGGAGCAGAGAGTGATTTTAAATAGTAGTCACAGAGGGTGATTTTCCTATCGGTGTCGTTAGTCAGCGAGCCAGAGAGAAAGAAAGAGTGAGAAAAGGGAACTGCTCACCAACTTCCTCCTGAGTTTGCATGTTATTCTGTAAGCGTTATTTGTAACTTAGGTGGGGTGTGTGTGTGCGTGCGTGTGTGTGGTGGAGGTGGAGTTTCCTTTTTGCCCTCCTCTGTGGCTCTGATGGGAAGTCCTACCAAATGAAAGCCTTCTGAGGCAGGGGGCCAAGAGGTGGTTGGGACTGCTCCAATAAAAATTGCAGCCAAAAAAATATTTTCAGAACGCACTGTACTGGTGGTGCAGCTTGTGTAACATAAGCATGCTAAATCTGTCAGAATCTGTGCAAAGAATTTCAAAAATATTCTGAGGATTCACTCATTTTTCCAGTCCCTGGGGTATACTTCCTGTAATCTCGACAGATTTCCTCCCCAGAGCCTCTTTAAAGCTAGTGTTTACCCCTATTTAAACCCAGTCCTGTTGCAGCCCCTGGGACACGACAGTGATGAGAGCAAATTGAAAATGGCCTCCTGTCATTTCCACTTTAAAAGCTACTTTTCAGGATAGAAATTTGCCTATCAGTCCTGGAAGACCACAAAAATATCCTCCGCTGCGATGGAATTTTTCTCTCAGCTCTGCTTCCCCTGTCCGAGGCTCTTCACCAGCCAAAACCCTCTGCTCCTCACCTCCGCCACTCACACCCAGCGGCCTTTTCCTGAAATTCCACCGTTTGTTTCTGCTGGCCTCAGTAATCTTGAGTGCCACAATGTCAGCTTCGGGGATTTAATGACTATGTCTGCAGTCTCTCTCTCCACCACAATAAATTGCAATGGAAGTGTTGGCAAAAGAATTACAGTGAACCTCTTACTCAAGTGATTCCATAAATAACAGTATATTTAAAGTTGAACATGCTATTGACTGAGCATAAAAGTGTCTTAAGTCATTTTGTCTCAATATAAGATCTAACTTCCTACTTTTTCTCTCTCAAGAAGAAAATAGGAGCTTATTTTAAGTTACCACGTGCTTGACCAGTGAAATTTTCTTATCTCATTGGCAAATCTAGAAATAAGTCAAAATTATCTTTCCCAATTGGCAAATTTTTGTCTTACTGAGAAACAAAGGTAATAGAAATAAGAATTTTAAGTCTTAATACAAGGTTATAGTGCTTGGTAAGGTAGATTTATTTTTCAGTTTTTGCAGTGTAACTCATAATAAGGTCTGTTAGCCTTGCGTTCCCAGCTTTGAGTATGAAGGAATCACACAAGGATCAGAATGTTTCTCTCTTCTCTTTGGATTGGGGTTCAACTGCAATTCTATTACCAACAGATCTGTGAAAAAGTATTTGCTCCCTTCCTGATTTATTCTATTTTTGCATACTTGTCACAGCTACATGTTTCAGATCATCAAACTAATTTTGGTACTAGACAAAAATAACCCAAGTAAGTACAAAATGCGGTTTTTAAATGGTTTCATTTCTTGAAGGAAAAAAGCTGTCAAACCCTACCTAGCCCAGTGTGAAAAAGTAATTGCCCCCTTAGTTATTAAATCAACCAAAAAACAAATTTAATTGATCATTGGGTTCAATTTCACTGGACAAACCCAGGCACAATTACTGCCAGTCCTGTTGAATCTAAACATCACTTAAATAAAACCTGTCTCGCAGTGTGAAGTTTACATAAAGTAGCATGTGATGCCGCCTTCTGAAGAAATTCATTAAAAAATCATTAAACAAATGAAAATTAAGAAGTTGTTGAAATCCATCAGCCTGGAAAGGGTTATAAAGCCATTTCTAAGGCTCAGGGGGGTCCAATGAATCATGGTGAGAGCCATTCCCAACAAATGGAGAAAATTTGGAAAGTGGTGAGCCTGCCCAGGAGAGGCTGGCCTTGAAATATTCCTCCAAGATCACATCCATGACTCATCGAGGAGGTCACAAATGAACCCAGACTGACATCACGAGAAGTGCAGGCTTCATTTACCACCGTTAAGGTCAGGGTTCACGATTCCACAAAAAAGAAACAGATTGGGCAAAAATGGTATCCGTGGGAGAAGCTGCAAGGTGAAAATGACTGTTGACCGAAAAGAACACAAAGGCTCGTCTCACATTTATCCAGGAACATCTTAATGACGCCCAAGATTTTCGGGATAATATTCAGTGCACTGATGAGTCAAAAGTTGAGAGTTTTTGGAAGAAAATGGTCCCATTACATCTGGAATACAGCTAACAGAGCATTCCACAGTAAGAACATCACACCAACAGTCGAACACAGTGGTGGAGGTGGTGGTGTGAAGGCCTGGGGCTGCTTTGCTGCTGCTTCAAGCTCTCGGCTACCAGCCATAATCCATGAACTCTACTCCCTACCAGAAAATCCAGAGGGAGAATATCAGGCCATCAGTTCAAGCTCTAGCTCAGCTGTGTTCTGCAGAAGGACAATGATATATTAAAGCACAAAAGCCAGTCCGCCTCAGAATTGCTCATAATTTTAGAAATTGAAGGTTTTGGAGTAGCTCACTAAAAGTCCTAAGTTGAATCCAATTGAAATGCTGCGGCATGACCTTAAACAGGCAGTTCATGCTTAAAAAAAAATCCTCCAATGTGGCTGAATGTAACCTATTCTCAGCCGCGTGCGGTCACATGTTCAGAGGGGCTTCAGCAACCTTACCCTTTACCGCTCGACTGTCCTCTCGCTGTTTTCATTCAAGTTCGCCTGATTAACAATCAAACAATTTATCGACTGAACGACCAAGACCAACCCATTTTCCATAAGAAGAAATGATAATGAAAAAATGAATGCCTATTGCCAACATTTATATAATTGATACAACATTGTTAGGATGGAAACATAAATGCACAAAATCCGAAACTTTCGCTGACTTCGCAGAAATTATTTTCGCAGCTGTGCATCGTACCTAATAACGCCCTTTAGCTGTCACTTCATTCAGACTATAGAACGGATTCTCGTGGCTAATTGCTCAGTGAGCCTCGCAAACTAATTTACACAAATCTGTTCTGTTTCACGAGCTACATGAGCACAGAAATTATAAAGACATATTAATATTTTACGTAGTCATTGATGTGCAGAAGAAAACGCCGTATAATTTTGTGGTGCAATGTATAACAAGGCTTTCAAAAATAAATTAGACTCGTCGGTTCTACCAATTAGTTTGAGCAACGTTGCTAATCAGGAGAGGTAAACTGCGAGAGGTTTAGTCATTAAGCTTTGAAAGGTGAGGTTATTGCTGGCCCTGTGTTTCTGCCGACGGACCGCCACTGCTAACTCTGCAGAGGATTCCTCCACAGTGACGCAAAAGACTCACGACCATTCATTGCAAACATTTGATTGCAATTGTCACTGCTAAGGGTGGCACTGCCAGTTTTATTAGGTTTAGGGGGGAGAATTATTTTTCACAAAGATGATACAAGGTTTGAATAACTCTTTGCCTTCAATAAATGAAAATCAGTTTAAAGCGACATTTTGTTTTTACATATGTAGCCTTTCATGCCGGACACCATCAGACTGTCAATTCAGTACTTTTGTGGGCTATAGGTCTGTACCTATGGAAATAAAAAACTTGATAACTGCTTTAGGTTGTGTATTGCTCATATTATGGTTTTGCAATATTTTCCAGGGCAATCAACTTCACCAAACTTCTTACTGGAAAGTTGGTAAACCATTTTAAGTCCAAAATTTGTCAGAATGTTGCATTATAAAAGCTGAGTTGTAATATTTGCTTTAACAATGAAAATCATACTGAAATGCCTTCATTATCATACTGTTTTGTATAGAACTTGATATCATAGCTTAAAGTCTTTCTATCACAGGTTGTTTGCAGTGAATATTTCAAAAATGACTAAAAAAAAAACCTTTGGTGAGCACTAAACTGACACCCTGATTGAATCTGGGGTGTTTAACTTACATTACAATAAGTTGGATGATTTGAAACACTTAAATATGACAAAATAAGCAAAAAAGGAAGAAATTAAGACGAGGACAAATATTTTTTCCCAACAATGCAAAAACAGTACAGTACAGAGGTATTTACATATCATCTATACACTAAAATTAACCATAGAGGAACAAGAATTTAAAGGTGGAGATTTCCATGTGATTTTCAGACTATGGCTGTTTGCACTGCTAATGAAATTAACAATGCATGTACTATCCACTTAGCCACCCAATCTTAATTCAAAACCAGCTTCACTGAATGCCAGCAGACCACGCACACACTATAATGCTGCACCAGTGAAAAAGGTCCCTCAAGCACAGCACAATGGTCTAACCTTTCGTCTCCAAAAGCAACTACCTTGATTTGCCTACAAGTGATTTGAGAGTGAAATAACATCACAGGCATTTGTTCCTCCAGCTACAAAGTACAACACCTAGTTTTCTCCGTTCAAACAAATCAATGGCAACTCTATCTACAGACTTATTTAACAGTAAAATAAGGCGCAACCATCTTCTCCTAATGGCAAATACACTGAACAAACCACTCTTTGTTATGAGGAGGGAGACCAGATGACTCGCAATCAGCTAAAGTGTCAAAAATTGTTACATTAACGTCAAAATATAGATTTCTTCAATCATTTATTTTCTGACTGTTTTATAAAAGCTGAACTACTGAACAGTTCATTCGGTAAAAAAAAATAATAATAATTGTAATTTACTGCTTGCGTGTGTTAAATGACACCAGAGTCAGAATTATAATGCACATAAGAATCTGTCAAATTATAACACGCAAATCACAGAGTCTGTCAGAAATACGAGAATCTGATCTGCACTGAGCTCCAGGGGGTTACTTGTTTTTGTTGTTTATATGACCTCTTTCAGCTCGCTTTCTATTTCTAAGAAGTCACTGCACAGAACGATTTATTCCTATCAAGTTAATGCTGCGTTTATACAACCCCAATTCTGAAATAGTTGGGACGAAGTGTAAATTGTGAATAAAATCAAAATGCAATGACTTTCAGATCACATAAGCCAATATGTTATTTACAATAGAACATAGGTAACATTTCAAATGTTGAAACTTAGACATTTCACATTTTTATCCACAAAATGAGCTCATTTCAAATTTTCTGGCTGCAACAGGTCTCAAAAAAGTTGGGACACAGGCAAAAAAGGGTTGAAAAAGCAATTAATATATAAGAGAATCTGCTGAAAGAACATTTAGCAAGTAATTAAGTTAACTGGCATCAGGTGTGTAACATGATTGGCTACAAAAGGGATGTCTCAGAGAAGCTGAGTCTCTCAGAAGTAAAGATGGCCAGAGGCTCTCCAACCTGTGAAGGCTAGCGTAAAAAAAATTGTGGAATACTTTTAAAACAATGTTCCTCAACATTTAATTGCAACAATGGTCCTCAACATCTAATTGCAAAAGCTTTGAAGGTCTCATCATCGACAGTGCATAACATCATCGAAAGATTCAGAGAAACTGGAAAAATCTCTGTGCGTAAGGGACAAGGCCGAAGACCAATACTGGATGCCCGTGATCTTCGGGCCCTCAGACGCCACTGCATCACTCACTGGCATGATTCTGTCATTGACATTACTAAATGGGCCCAGGAATACTTCAAGAAACCATTGTCTGTAAACACAGTCCGCCGTGCCAGCCACAGATGCCACCTAAAACTCTATCATGCAAAAAGCAAGCCATTGTTGAGCATGATCCAGAAGCGCCACAGTTTTCTGTGGGCCAAGGCTCATTTAAAATGAACTGTCGTAAAGTGGCAAAGTGTCCTGTGGTCAGACGAGTCCAAATTTGACATTCTTGTTGGAAATCATGGGCCTCGTGTCCTCTGGGCTAAAGAGGAGAAAGACCACCCCTCCTGTTATCAGCTTTCAGTTCAAAAGCCAGCATCTCTGACGGTATGGGGATGCATTAGTGCATATGGTGTGGGACACTTGCATGTTTTAAAAAGCACCATGAATGCTTAAAGGTATATAAAGCTTTTAGAGCAACATATGCTCCCTTCCAGATGACATCTATTCCAGGGAAGGCCTTGTGTATTTCAGCAGGACAATGCAAAACCACATACTGCAGCTATTACAACAGCATGGCTTCGTAGTAGAAGAGTCCATGTGCTGAACTGGCCTGTCTGCAGTCCTAATCTTTCACCGATTGAGAACATTTGGCGCATAATTAAACGAAAAGTTCGTCAAAGGAGACCCAAAACTCTCCAGCAGCTGAAAGTCTGTATTAAACAAGAATGGGATCAAATTCCAATGGCTAAACTCAAGAAACTTGTCTCCTCAATGCCCAGATGCCTCCATTCTGTGTTAAAAAGAAGAGGGGATGCTACACCATGGTAAACAGGCCCCTGTCCCAACTTTTTTGAGACCAGTAGCAGCCATCAAATTTGAAATGAGCTCATTTTGTGGATAAAATTGTAAAATTTCTCAGTTGCAACATTTGCTATGTTATATTTGTTCTATAGCGAATAAAATACTGGCTGGTGTGATTTGAAAGGCATTGCGTTTTGATTTTATTAACAATTTACACTTTGTCCCAACTATTTCAGAATTGGGGTTGTACTAACACACGTCACATCATTCGTATGTTAGTGATTTTGACAGTGAAAAAAAACTTACCGATTTACTCAAACAGGGAATAATTTGTCATGTGATAGTTTGAATGAATTGCCATATTACACCTTAGCTGATTTTGACTCAGATAAGACCTCAGCTATACGACAATATTTCTTGAATTATATGCCATATATAATCCTGTTTATACACTGTGGCATAATTGATCCAGTTATTGAGCCCCAGGAGCAGACAATTGTAATAAGATTTCAATGTCCTTTAAAGCATCTCGATGTAAATTTCTTTTTGAAAGAAATGTTGTTTTGAACAATATGTTCATGGCAGAAAGCTAGTGCCACCAGAGACCCCGTCATGAGCAAAAAGAGATTCCGAAAACAAGTTCTCAGACTGCTTCAACTTATTTCAGTCAAAATGTAGCTCCTTTCACAACGGCCTTCACACTCAAGTGCTTGGTGTTGAAGTTCTGGAATGAAAATGTCAAGCTGTCAACTGACCGAGCGTTCCCATCCACTACAACCGTCCGCACTAAAGACTTCCACGACTGCTGCAACAGAGCAGAATTTCCTGCACACAGAAGGTGACTATAAGCTCAAACCTACAGTGCTGGAGGCACAGCCATGACAGCATCCCCGGGGCGCCTTCAGGCGTATGGGGCAGTATGCAGCATGCAGCAGGTCAGGAATGCATTCCTCTGACCTCAGCACAGCAGGAGCGAGTGCAGGGGGAGGGAGAGGGATTAAAAGGAGCAGTGACGCCGCCCAAGGTGCTGCAGCCAGAAGATGGGAGAGGTGGGCGGTTTGGCTGAGAGGGCTGAAGGGGAGGGGAGGGGCCACATGATAATGCGTCAGTGTTAAAATCATCTCTTTAAATTTCTCAACATGTGCAGCCAATCAACACTGGCCAACAGGGACTCAGGCCAGAGTCCTGTGGAACCTAAACATCCACACAAGCGGTTTAGAGAGCCTGAACAGACAGAATTAACAAGATTCTGAGAGACAAAAGAACAGTCTTTCAAATGAAATGAAGCCAACCCATCATTACTTTTTTCCCTCCTAATGATACCAGGGCCGGGGAGGGATCATTTTTCAGCCCGGGAATTTCATGCTTAAACCGGCCCACTTTTTACAGTGGAGGCATTTGAATAAATGAAGCGTAACTGATCAACTTAACATTTTCTGTCCCTTTTTATAAATCACACTTACTATCTTCTTCAAATGGTTACCCATTTGTGATTTATTGTTTAATGGAGATTGAATTTTAGCCTAAGCTACACTGTGCTAATATGAATAGGTTTTAGCTTTCCAAACGTCTAGCCTATAGGTTACCTTTTAGCTTTGCAATCGTTAGCCATATCTCTTCACCAGATGCAACTTGGCTCTGTCCTCGGGAAAATAGGTCTGCCAGTTTCGCACATTTGGCAGCATCTTCTTCCAGTGCCTTTCTTCTTTTAATCCTGGCCTTTTCGGCACCTCCTGGCTTCTTCTTGCCCTCCATCCACAACGCACCTCTCAGGTGCAACTTCGCATAACCCAAGAATCACTCCCGCACACGCACAGAACACGCTTGCTGATCATGCATGTCGAGTGGCAGAAAGGCTATGATTGGACAATCCAGCTCCCATTCCCGTCATTCCTTGTTCCAATGTAGCCTAACTTCTGAGAGCAAAACAAGCAAAATATATAGTAGGCCTATAGGCTGTGTTTTGATCGCTTTTTACATGCCCTAATAAACAATTTATTTTTGTAACAATTTATTAAAATGCACAGGACAATGTAGCTAGGCTTACCTCGTCATTAATAAAGATTTCCATTGCATCTTAAGAGTCACCATGGGTGAGTATTCAACAATGTTGATCAGGTGTATATATATACACACTACCGCTCAAAAGTTTGGGATCACTTGGAAATTTTCTTGTTTTCCATGGAAACACACATGAAATTAGCCTGAAGAGGAAATACAGCAAATGAACAGGGGGGTATTCCAAAAAGCGGGTTTAGTGGCTTAACTGGGTATGTTAACCCAGGGTAAGCGGTAAACCCGAGTTTTCAGTTCCAAAATGGTCAGGTTATGTAAGTCACTATGGTAACATACGCTCCGAACATAACCTGATAGGGGGTAGGTTTTGTTCAGGTTTTGTTCAAGTTATGTTTCGGTTATCAGGTTATGTTCGGGTATTTAAGTCCAAGTTCAGGCAGGCTGCTGCGAACTTGTTACACAATGGGGTTTCCTTTTGATGAAGGTCCCATTATCGATATTGAAGCCCAAATTGTCCGTGCTATTCACCGTGAGAGGGTGATAAGACCACGACATGACGTTTTGGCTTTTCCAGACGATTATTTGCGAGAGCGCTACCGCTTTTCAGCGGAATCTTTATTATATTTGAACAACCTTCTCCATCCCTACATTTCCAACGTTACACATCGTGGATCTGCCCTCTCCTCTCTGCAAACAATGTGTATCGCTCTCCGTTTTTTTGCGACTGGGAGTTTTTTGTACCGTGTTGGAGACGCAGAACATATTGGTAAAACAACTGCTTGTCGGTCAGTGCGTAAACTGTGCCTTGCTCTAAAACGCTTTATGCACAATTTAATTCGTTTTCCTGGCCACAAACCAACAAGAGTCATTAAGGCGGAGTTTCACCAACTGGCAGGTCAGCATTGCTTTGGTTTTCCAATTATGCACAGAAAACTTGCAGGTGAATTTTCTTTTAATGAGCATTGGCTATTACAGGCTTTCCAAATGTCATTGGATGCATCGATGGGACGCACGTACCAATCAAAGCGCCCTCCCTAAATGAGGCAGATCATGTGAATAGGAAAGGTTTCCACAGCATAAATGTTCAAGTAGGTATAGTGGAACCTGTAAGCTGCTTCTATTTTTGAATGCCCTCTTAATGATGTTTGAAACACACGTATTTTATCAATTTCCAGATGATATGTGATGCCTCCAATCTTATAACCAATGTGGAGGCGAGATGGCCAGGGTCAGTGCACGATGCCAGAATGTACCGGGAATCATATTTGAGCACCAAATTTCTACAGAGTGCGTTATTTTATATTGCGAATATTATGAAGCAGTATTGTGCATATTGCGTAGACAAACTTTGTGTTATATGTGCAATTACAGGAGAATTTGATGGGTATCTTCTGGGGGATAGAGAATATCCGTGCCTCCCGACGCTCATTACCCCATACCCTGATCCAGATGGTGGAGCGCAAACCAGATTCAACGTGGCGCGCAGCAGAACCCGGATTAAAGTCGAAATGACATTTGGAATTCTCAAGGAGAGGTTTCAGTGTTTGCGTGGGCTGAGGGTCAAACCAGAAAGGGCCTGCGATATAATTGTGGCATCCGCCATATTGCACAATATTGCGACGTTGCACAATGAAGGAACTCCCTTTATTGAGGAGCCGATACCAGAGGAACCCTTGTACCAGGAGGATATGGGAGATGGTCAGAGAGTGCGTGATCAAATTTGTCACAATCACTTCAATTAAAGAATGCACTTAACACCGGTATCACATCACATTTTTAATAACTTATTCTTTGCCCATTGCATGCTTCACTGCCTGAAAAGAGAAACATTGCATTAGATACAATAATGGAATCATGCACTGACAGGTTGCTCTGCACATCATTCCTTTACCTCTATTTTAAGTTTTAAATACTCCATCTCCAAATCGGCTTTGGCTATTTGCCGTTGTAGATGGATCCTGTACAGTTCCTTTGCCGACATCTAAAATAATAAAGCAATTATGTTCAGCATTTGATTTCGGCTCCTTTACACATAAGCTATGATTATTTCTTACGTTGCTGTATTGATTGGAGCTTGTCGGCCCCTCTTCACCAACCTCTTTTTCAGCCTGTTAGAGGTGCACATTAATTTGTTTCAAGTGAGGACTGAATTCAGGTTTAATTAATTGAAATTAATCACGGCAAAGGATTTACCTCTGTGATTAGGGGGGGCTCCTCTATGGCCGAGACCGTTTGTTCATGATCACCGTCCTGTAGAAAAACGTTACTGACTGTGGGCTAAAGTAGGCTAACAGTCTATAACACTGACTATTAAATAATGACTTACACCAACAGGGCCGGCATCTGATAGGGCCATGTCTGGTGGCTCCATTACCAGCAATACTCCTCCTTGAACTGAGAGATTGATAAATTGATCATTTTCGCGTAAAAGCGCCACTTACAAAAATAACTATAGAATAAGCTTAGTAGACTATGGAAAATGTCAACAGGTCACATTGGAAACACAAATGGCCTGCCGTTATGTGTATTTAATAAAAATACATTGCACTAGAGGGTTGTGCTCCTCCTGGGAGGTGGCTGGCTCCGACGAGGTGCCCCCAGGAATGCCCTCCATCATCGGCTGGCCGCTATTGATAATCTGCGAGCTCCTCCACAGGAGTGAGGGACTCGGCGGTCCCTGAACCTGTCCTCCTCGCATCCACCGTCTTCTTATTAGCTTTAAAATACATGAGCCTTGTTGGAGCATGGCAATATATAGGCCTACATATTTCAGACATGATGCTATCCACCCATGAAAAAAAAAAAAAAAACTTACCAATTTGAACAATATTTTTCTATTTCATTTTGACCTGTTGGCAGGTCCTTTTGGCGCCGGTGTTACATCTAATTAGTAAATAATTCAGTGACAAGTAGTCTGTATTAGAAAGCATCATATGAAGAAAGCAGGACATATGTCTAGGCCCAATTTCACAGAATTATTTAATAGCCTAAATTGTGCGCTTCACATAAACTTACACATTGACACGGTCAGCGATTCTCTGCCAAGCCAAATCGCGTGACTCGGCAGATGGTATTACTTTCACGAGTAATGATTGCTCTCTCCTCCTCATATGCCTCGAGGAGGACTTGCTGTTCTATCTCCGAAAAGTAAGAAGCACATCGTTTTTCCAGTTTGTCTTGGTTTCGACCCTCGATAGATGATGTCTTTATAGATTCGCCGTGAACGTGCACTACTCTAGGTTAACCAATACGGGGTTAATTGAGTTAATTCAGAACCGGTGTTTTGGAACCAACTGCACGGGTTTAGTCATCTCAGGTTCAGCTAACCTCGAGTTCAGTCTTTATCTCAGGGTTTGTTAAACCTCGTTTTTGGAATACCCCCCAGAACATGCTGAGTTAGAAATAATGAATTTAATGGAAAATGATGAATATGTACTTCAAACTTTGCCTTCATCAAAAAAAAAACCACCTTCACTGTTGATACTGAAACTGGTGTTTGACGGGAACTATTTAGCGCAGGCGCTAGCTGACAACCTGTGAGGCGTCTTTGTCTTAAACTACACACTCTCAGATATTTGTCTTCTTGCACAGCTGTGCATCGGGGCCTCCCACTCCTTTTTTTCTGTCCTTGTTAGTGCCAGTTTGTGCTGCTCTCTGAAGGGAGTAGTTGACAGCATGGTAAGAGATTTTAAGTTTTCAGTTTCTCGCATTGAATAGCCTTCTTTTCTAAGCACAACAGTAGACTGACGGGTCTCTAAAGGAAGTTCTTTCTTTCTGGCCATTTTGAGCCTGCAAACAAACAAACAACTGCTGATGCTTCAGGTACTAAACCAACCTCAAGAATGCCATGCTCCCTTTTGCGCTCCCTCATTAGTTCAATGGTTTTCAGCTGTGCAACACATTTGCAGAAGGGTTTTCTAATTATCAATTAGCCTTATAAAATGCTTAACTTGGATTAGCAGCCATACCAGGAGATTGATGCAGAGGACTGACAGTTGCTGATAATAGGCCTCTATGCAAAAATGTACATCATTCTTTGAAAATCATCTGATTAATTTTAATCGTTTGTGAAATGGAAAAAAATGTTTGTGAAATGCATGAAAATGTATTTTTCTTTGGAAAACAAAGAAATTTGCAAGTGATCCCAAACTTTTGAGCGGTAGTGTATATTTATTTATATATAAAAACATAACGCGTTGCTGAATACCCCTCGGCCTGTGCACATCTATGGGTGACAGAGAGTTAACATACCAAAATTGATGAAGCCGCCATCAAGTTACCGAGTACTGGGCCGGACAAGATTTCCACAGCAAAGGTCACAGCGCTAAGGTCAAAAGTCAAATCCAGCCAAAACCCTGGCATTGCACATCTATGGGTCACAGTGAGTTACCATACCAAATTTGACGAAGCTACGACCAATAGTTACTTTGTACTTGGCCGGACAAGAATTCCACGATGAAGGTCACAGCGCTAAGGTCAAAGGTCAAATCCAGCAAAAAAACTGACGTTGCACATCTATGAGTCACAGTGAGTTACCATACCAAATTTGGCGAAGCTGCAATCATTAGTTGCTGAGTACTGACCCTGACAAAGTCATGGACAGACGACAGACAACAGAGACAGACAGACACGCAGGTGACAATACCCCTCTGGCCAAAATTTGGCCGAGGGGTAAAAAATGAATTTGTTATAAATATCAACAAGATCTTCTTACGGAAATGGAACACTGAAGACACGACCTCTAGCGGGTGATATGTGTAAGGCCAATATAATGATAAATTATATCATATATTTGGTGCGCCAAAATTCGATGCGAGGGGGCCGGCCCAAAAGTGGATAAAATGCGGCCCAGCCCACCAGGAAATCTCCCGGCCTTCCCAAAGGTCACCCCAGTATTGAAGGATACCGTTTCTCAATAAGTCTAGCACATACGAAAAAAAGACAGATTTATTCATTTTTTATTTATGAAATTTTTACTGACACTATGCTAAGCTCAAGTTCACTCACATTGCCAACATTCAGACGCTCAGATTCAGAACATATATAAAATCACTTTTTTTTTTTTTTTTTTTAAATCATGGCACAATAGCTTAAACACCCATCTTCAACATACTACAGCTGGGCAGTACTAAAGATACAAACCAGCAACTGCTAGGTTACAAACCTAGTTTTTTTTAAATAATTAAAATCTGAAATTATGGAACTCTTGTCAACAAACTAGTTGACTGAACATGAGCAATCCCTAAAGGAAAAGATGTGCTGTGCAGCATTTGTTTAAAATACAGTCTGTCCTGAAACTGGTTGAGAGGGCTATTCGCAATATCTGAGGTCATAGTACATTCTCTGGTTTGAATTGAACCTTAAAAAAAAGCTTACAGATAAATTAAAGGAGAAACTACAAAAGAAATACAACAGTTCAAGCATGAGAATTCCAGTTTTCCAATCCATATCAGAAAGAGGAGACTGGTACTTGATTCTCCAGAAGCCAGGCATTATGGGGAAATGGGGTTTGAGGTCGACAAGTGATCAGAAAAGGAGGTTTATTTAGGCTATGCAAAATACGTGAATAATCAAATGGGAGACAAATAATTCAAACAGGAATAGGTGAGTCAGTGTCATAAAAAGGCAAGATTAGATATAAAGTCCTGGAGACAGAGGACAAGATCGCAGAGCAAGAGAAAATGAAAAATTGGTCAATGTTCGGCCTGAAGGCACGCAATCTGCATTGCTGTCAAAGGCCAAATGCATAAATAAAAACAGTGCCACAGGGACTGTAGCTCCCTTGGTTTATTTCAGGCTTTAGTGTTATTTAAGCTCACAAGTGGTAGTATTTTTTATGCTTGGGTCCAACATTGGGACAATGAAGACAGCTTTCGTAATTCGTGTAGGAAAAAAAAAACCAAATATTACTGCAAGCGGTAACTATGGGGTCAAAGCAACATGAGGTCATCAGCTTCGAGGCTGCGAGGACACAAATTCATTTTTCAAACAATTTTCTGTCCATGGTACATAACTATGCATGGTATACTTTGCCCTGCAAATTTCAGGTCGATTAGTCATTTCCACGTCTTTGAAATAGCAGCAGCCAGATATTTAAAGATTTATTTTGCTCATTGGAAAGACCATTTGATCCTCATACAGAGATGCAATATTCAAAATTGGAACCACTGAGTCAAATGGTTGAAAACAAATATGCAATTTTACATTGTTTTTCTTAATCTAGGCCAAATGGTATCAAATTTGTTGCCCCTCTCTATAGCGCCAATCAATCTGGCCAATCAAAGTAATCTGCATTAAGACTGGCCTTTTACACATCCTTAACAAAAGTATAAAGTTTCATGATTGATGACTGTTAAAGTGAGAATAGGAGCTAATGAAGTTGAATTGGCTAATGTCAGCCATCTTGCTTGAACTATCACTTTGTTCTTACAGCTTTTCATGGACACCTTCACAATTATGAAGCACGCAAAATTTAAAGTTGCTTGCGCAATTGGTTTAGGAGTTATGACCATTTGTTTGCTACAGCGCCACCTACAAACAGATTTAAACCAAATTCGGTGTGATGAATTTACATGGCCAGGAGATGTGTGATCTAACATTTGGTAATAAGCGGACATTGTATTAAGAAGATACAGCTCTTTATATCGATATAGGCCACGTCTACACCCCTTTTCCACCGAGCTGGTTCCAGTGCTGGTTCGGAGCCAGAGCCTGACTTAGCACCAGTTCTTTGCTTTTCCACAGCCTAAGCACCAGCTCCTGGCTCTCAAAACTGGTGCCAGAGCAAGCACCAACTCCTTGCTGGTCTAGAGCCAAGAACCGATTTAGTCAGGGGCGGTACAATATTATTATGAACAATCTCGTTCTGTCAGGCCAGGTTTATTTTCTCTACCAGGGTAATCTTGGATGGGGCACTTGTTAACTCATAGGATAATGAACTTTGAGAACAAGTGTCTTATTATGACCGCTGCCAAGTAGGGAAACTAGTTTACAAGGAAACACGCGCAGAAGAAATGCCTATTTTTTAGAAAAAAACATTTTGGTTTGTAATTGGATCTGACAGGTATCGATTTTTTTATTCTTTTTTTTTTTTAACATTGGTTTGTAATGGGCTCAGACACGTATCTATGACTATGTTTAAGAAAATAAAGCAGATATTGGATTCTGTGCTGCAGAACGGCAAGAATGTTTTTGTTCCCGAAACATGTCAATCGACAAGACATTAAACAAATACACAGGTCAACTCGGGTTCAAAGGTTACATCCAAGACAAACATGCACGATGAGGAATAAAAGTAATCGAACTCTGCTCATCCGATGCCCCATGGTAAGCCTCAAAATGGGATTTTGAAAGTGCTGCGGTATTTTCGCTTGTTAGGACGGTAAATGCTGCACTCAGTGGAAATCAGTAAAGCCGAATGTTTATGTAGTCACGTACGAATAATATGTCTATTTCTCATCCAAATAACCTGTCAGATCCGGTCCTGTACCTGTACAGCAACAGAAAATAATTCCAGCCGCTCGCACTTCGGTTGCTAAACAAATCAGGCCATAGCGAGCCTGGCGAGCCCTCTGGTATACAGTGACCTCCTGATGTTATATGGTGAAGTAACCGCGAGGCTCTGAGTTGGCTCCTCAGTGATGGAAAAGCAAACAGGTTCTGAGGAGGTATGTGGGTTGAACCAACTAAGTATCGGCACCAGCACGGCACTAGCATGGCACTAGCACCAGGTTCTTTTTGGTGGAAAAGGGGTATTTAGTGTGAATTGATCTCACTGTCTAGGAAGAGATAAAAATGAAAGGTTTCACAAACAATTCAAAATGGCAGAAAGTTTGCAAATACAAAAATGAGTGTGGCTTACATGGACTGATTCCCCTTGACCCACAAAATCTGACGAGAATTTTGTTTCTCCAACCTATGGTTTAGAAGTTATTGTCCAACACATTATGTACCTCTCTTTAGCCCCGCCATATGGCCAATCAAAGTAATTTTAATTTTTAAAAAAAGGCTCTTTTCCACATCTTTAACAAGAATGTAAAGATTCATGATGACAGGTGACAGCTAAAATGAGTATAAGGGCGACTGAAATTCGATTGGCTGATGTTGGTCATGTTGTTTCATTTATCACTTTGTTCTTATAGATTTCCACAGCAACCCTGACTAACATGAATCCTGCAAAACTTCAAGTTGATCTGACAAATGGTTTTGGAGTTATGACGATTTGTTTGCTATAGCGCCACCTATGGACGGATTTAGACCAATCGAACAATTTATAATCTGTATGTCCATATGTACCTCCCCACCAAACTGCACACTGATCCCTTCAGTGGTTCGGCAGAAGATGATCAAAGTTAATGCAGGTAAGCTCCCTTTGATCCGTTGGACCAAGTGAGCGACAAAATGTGAGCTTTGACTTTAGCAGTAATGACCGCACAAGGCTCAGATTGAAATGCACTCCTGAGCAATGAGGGAAATGCCTCAAGTGTTGCTCCACTGGTTCTTCCTCTTCCTCTAAATTCCTCCCATGATTCAGCGGGAGAGAGAGCTGGCCCCTTAGCTCCCCTCGTCAGAGGGGCTTTGTCTCTGGAGGCGTGGCCACCGTTAGCTCCTTGTCCCCAAAATCCCAGTAGGCCGTCATGTGGAAGGCCATGTTGCACAGCACCATCAGGTACTCAGAGAGGGCGAAGAGTGTGTAGACTGGAAGAGGAGAGACATGAAACGGTGTTGGCATATACAGTACAAGCACTGCAAGGTCGGGATTTAAACAGCTCAACCATGGAGCGAAGACATTCTTGCTGCACTGTCTCATGAATAGGATAAGAGAATCTCAGTTTGGTGATGTTAAATACACTGAAAAGAGAAAAGCGAGAACTATTTCGAAGCTGAAATCTGCAAGTACGTTCGCACAGAAGCACAGAGAACAGATACATTAATTCCCTCTTTGCAAGTGATACATTATTCATCAACCCTCAGGGTTGGCCCCAACAAAACATATTTTGCGCAAAGTTTTGACTAATCCAAAAGACCAAAACACCCCCCACCCCAGCAGTAGTGGTTGTGAAACCAATGCTGGAGTCCAGCGGCATACTCAACTATCCGAATGTCAAAAGAACATTTCGAATGCAAAAGGGAATGCAGGAGAAACGATATTAGATATAATGTGGAAATAAGGAGTATGTGATAATGGTTCATACTGTGTATGAGTTGCAATCACTGGTGTCAGAGATTTCTGCATAGTTCCCCACAATGCATTGCACTTCCCTATGGCCTCGCACCGCTGCGACACCAAACAACAAATTGCAACTGCGACAGCAAATATATACAACAAATTATTTGCTGGAATTTGTCCATCGGATTATGACAGCAATTCGGCGCCATGCCGTTTGAAATACGGACTACACTACTTTGATTTTCGCGGCACCATCCAAAAATTTGGTGACATATGCAACAGAGGTAGTTATTTTACAGGGTTAGCCTGTGCTCACGTTTTTCACTGCATTCTCTCTGGAAAGAGTCCCGACTCCTGGCAGAAGAATGAAGGCTATGGTGTTTGTAGTAGGTTACAGATAAACGTTCTCATTGCGAACTTCGGGCGTAGGTAACATTTCGTGCTGAAAGGATGACATGTCTATTTACGAACAGGCCCGTTATGATAGAAAAGGAGAAATCACAACAATGTCATCTGGTTACTTTAAATTATTTAAAGTGGATTTCATACTTGAACCAAGCGGTACATGGCTTTTAAAATGGACAATTTCTTGATTGTATCAGGACGTCTGGTCAACCTACCTGGTACTGTACTGCCCAGATAACACTTCAAGTTATTTGTTCAGATATTTAAGCTTGCCAACTATGGCATGTTACCTATATAAAACGGGATATTATCTTGCCACTGACGAAATGGTTTTAACACAAAATAGTGCGACTTCACTTCAGAGACAATTTTTTTAGCATGTTACAACTGTCGTCTTCCTTCGCTTAGCTGGTAAATTTCCTCACCCTGTTTAGAAATAATCCTTAGGGTTTTATAATAACCACGACCTTTACTGAGCCCTGGACAATTGTGCAGCAAAAACTACATTTTCTTCCACGTGACAAAAACCACAATAGGACGGCAAAATGGCTGCCTTTTTCCAAGAATACTTTCCGTGACTTGTACAATTTCGTCACAAAAATACAACCCATACAAAGACATGACGGCAAGACGATGTATAAAGCACAGGACACTTATTGAGGGTTTGTGCCACACTTACCTCCTGGCTCGCAGTACTTGTTGTGCTTCCAGTAAAAGGCACCGGCTACAGCACTCAGAATCAGGCTGGAGATGCAGAGCCTCTTCTTCCATCGGTACGATTTCAGCAGCTGTGGGGAGGGAAGAGGGAGAAAATTAGGTTAAACTTTGCAAAACCAATCCCTGCGCTACAAAATTTGTCGGCAAGCAATACTCCTCAACTGGGTGCACAGAGTAAATCTGCTGACTTCTAACTGTGCATGCAAAGCTTCCTTCGGACAATATTACTCGACCGTACCGTCGTATTAGTGATATTCAACTCCCATTCCCATGGGACACAGTGAATCCTGGTATTTCCTCCTACGATGCACTACACTTCCTGATTTCACCGATTACTTTCCGTTCCTGGTTCAGGAAGAAAGCTTGTTCAGGAAGTCAGGTGGTGAGCCACACGTTTAGAAATACCTCCAGAAACTGCCGCAGCAGCCTCTCTGGTTCAGGAGTGCAAGTGTTCAGAGTGGGGCACCCATCGTTCACGCTTCAAACTCCTTCCCTCGCAGAGTATAACAACAGTGAGGTGAAGTGAGTGACATCCGTCCAACAGGACATGGCAACCATTTGTGCACCACAAAAAAAAAAAAAAAAAAAAAAAAAAAGTGATGTATTGAAGTTAACCCTTCGATGCATAGTGGCGACTAAAGTAACCAAACTCACCCACCACCCTTAATGGGCGAGGAGGAAAACAGTCACGGAACAAATTGTTAAAACGGGCAGTGTAATTAAAAGTAATATGAGACTAGTCTGCCCTTTCAACAAATGCATACCAAATCCGTGATTAACTGGAGGGACTGGAATTTCCCAATTTCCATTTCAGACTTTGTCCCTCTAGTGCGCCACGGCCACAAAACGCTCTGACTGCAAAGTTGCAAAAGTTAAGACATGTGACCACTCTGAAAACAGCCTAACCAACACTATTCACAGGCTGCGTCAGCAGACTATTAATACTCACTGAAGGTACGGGAATCAAACATGTGCAGGCTGAAAATATTCACAGATCACATCAGCAACTGTTGCACACGGCCTAGCCAGCATCAAGGCAATAATGGTCACAACCAAATATAGAGGACTTCCGACAGCTTCTCATGCAGTGTACAAACAAGACCTCGTATTTAAACAGCATTAGATGAGCCCCAGTGACATGAATGGGGAAGGAGTTTGAAAACGCAGAAACTACACTGGCTGACCTGGTAATTAAGTCCGGAGGAAAAAAACAGAGCTAGAAACAATGTCAAATATCCGAAACGATCACCAATGAGGAAAACATTTGCCAAGAAAACGTTAGAAATGGAATCCACAAATTCAGTAGATATGCGCTAAGAAAATTTTACGTTTTGCTCAGGCATGATTTCTCAGGTTTCCTCCAGGATTTTTTGAAACTGTGGCGGAGGGCTTCAGCGTCGGGTCAAAACTCAGCATTATCAGGTGTGGCCAGTTTTCATTAATCAGCACATAGGCGATGTAATAATTGAAGTCTATGTGCACGGAGATTTATCAGTTTCACATGCGCGACGGTGGATTTCACATACAATATGAAAACCGATGATGACTCCGGAATTGGAATTAAATAATCATGAAGATACAATTAGGTAGAGCAGGATGTGCTCACAGCAAACACAGATGTTAACATCGTAGTTTATCGTTTTGCAAAGCGAACGAAATATTCTTTCTCTAATCGCTGCACACACTGCATTCAGAAGAAAGCAGCGCGTTTTACTGCCGATGGCTAATTTTTATTCATTGGAAAACGTGTTCATCAAGCAAAATGATTGACAACAGGTCAAGAATTATAAGCGCTCATTTTAACTTAACAAGGAGAACTGGAGACACCTGATTGTCCTCAGGATTTTTGGAGTTAATGTAAAGTCATTTTACACAGGCGTGGCGGCTTTTATTTCGCCATGGCGGTGCGCCACGATCAATTACATGTAGTGGAAACCCCGTTTCTATAAGGTGATATGGGCACTAGCAGAGCAAACAATGCGTCTCCATTTCGGTTTCTAGATTCCAGGCTTTTCCCAGTGTCCAATGCACTCCACTCTCTGAAAACGGCCAAATTTACTCCCTGGGTGGCATCAGTTATACAAAAACCAAAGCACAACTTTTGCTGTGAGGGAATCAAATATGGTCGGTAAACAAACGAATCAACTTTGAGCATTTACGCATATTATTGGGAGTAGGGGCCATAAACTAAGGGCATTACTTTGAATCCACGACTCAATAAAGTACATTTTCAAATGACAACACGAAATTCAAATCTGAAATTTGTTCTGAATAATTTCCACGCAGCCAAGTCAGTTTAACACGTCATTTCAGTGATAGCAGATGATTACATTGTACACGTTAATAAGTAAAACGTGTGGGTAAAATGGTGTCTGGCTGTTTTAAAATGACTGGAGATCGTTCCTCTCCTACTCAAATGTTTTAACACCCTTTTTTTCAAGCAGCAGCTATTGGTGAAATGAAACCAGTCTGACTTCAGCTTTGTTCTTTTCTTAAAAACCACATCCTTCTACTGTATTTTTTAAAACAGTAACGGCTGGCCAATCTGCTGTTCTGCTTTAGTCCATTACACCCAATAAGAACCCATTTGATGATCGTCTCAGCAGTATCAATCTCCTTAAGCATAATGAACAAGAAGTCAAAAATAAATATCTGAAAAACCTTCTGAGTGGGAAGAAATAGAGCTGCCTGGAGAGCAAGAGAAGGTGGCAGAGGCCAGGCATTAACTTCCTGTTTCTCTTCAACCCAGGGGCCGGACCACCAGAATTTACGCAAAGCTGAGCCTCAAACGAGTATCCCACTGCCATTAGGCCACGCAGCCTCTATGACAAGCAATACAGCTCAAACGTCAGGGACCACAAGTGATTTTCACATAGGTTAAAATGGAAGTAACTTGGTGTGACAGCAAGACAAAGACCAAAAACATAAATTCAAACTCAAAAATGACTTTCTGGTGAGGATGCTACTAAATATGTAGTGGCCAAGATCACTGCCAGATTTAAACCCCTTAGAGCAGATGTGAGACCACAAGAATTGGGCAGTTTTCCCATCTTCAATCTACTGAAAATATCGCAGCCCAACCAAATGTCTATTAATAATGTTACATCAGTGATAATAATTTGCCAAATGCTTAAAATTTGCCAAGTGGTGACTAAATCTCAAATGGATACTTTGATCAGCAATCACCAAAATGAATAACTGTCCTATTTATCATTTTGAAGACATTTTTGCCTGCAAATAATTGAAATACTGAATAAAAACTCAAATAAATTTTGATGTTTGTTTCGTGTAATTCACAATAATATGAACACTTTTGACTTCCATAAAATGACAAAATCCACAAAAAGGATAATTTATTCCAATACTTTTGAGCTGTAATGTATTTCTGAGGGTACCCCAACCAAAAATGCAGGAGCAGTTAAAAATGAAAGAGCAGCACTGAGGAGGTATGCATTGGAAGATACAGACTGAACAGGCGAGGAGAGCGACCCGGCCTACCCTCACTGCACACAACGCAAGATATAAAACACACATTGCAGTGACTGAGCTCACAGACTCACAAAATTTAAGAAATGGCTAATGTTACATCAAAACTTCCTGCACAAATAAAGTGTCTTCCTGTGCCAGCTTTCTGATTCCAGGAAGTTACGCAGGCCTGGATTTCACGTGGACTACAAAGACCTTTTCAGCTGAGAAAAAAAAACTGCCAAAGCTAAAATCAAATGTATGTTTAGATATTAAAGCTACATTATATTTCATACTTTTTTTATTGCACCCAAAGAATGATAGGCCAGGAAGAAGAGAAAAAGTGAGTAACCTTCTGATAATTGTAAAAAAAAAAAAAAAAGCCAAATATACATAACAATGACAAGCTGGTATAGTATAACTGCAAGCTTTACTGAACTACAGATGTAAAATACAAATACTGCTATTTCCACACTCATTTCTTCGATGTTGCAACTTCTTACTCTGATTGGTTTATTTTATTCACATTTGCACAAGCCACACCATGAGGAACTGACTGCTAGCAAACTGACAGGATATGATGGAGAAACAAAATTAAGACAAAAGGATGAGACGTGCCTCTCTGTTCTCCTCCCGCACATCAAGCAAACTAGTATAAGAGCGGCACGACAAGCCGGGATCAGAAGGTAATCATACTACATACAGTATGTACACTTTTGTACGATGTCAAAGTCTCATCCTTTTCCTGCTTGTATTTTAAAACCCCACTGCCAGTTGCAACATCATGGAGAATAAAATCAATAAGAACTGATGTTAAAAAAATCACCCCCCCACTATACTGATAACAGTATCTTCAAATACGCAAATTTAATTGCTAACTGACAAGAATGTACAACAGGATGACTGCAAGAGTCCAAAAAAAGTTGGCATACTATTTACCACAGTGTTACATCACCAAGTCAGTTATGTTTAATCATACTGATTAATTTTTTCGCCACTAAAGTCACCCAGTTGGTCAAGTCAAGCGAGCGGTATTCTCCCACATTTCTCCATTAAGCGTGTCTTCAGCTGCAAAATCATACCTTGCCTTGGTTGCAAAGGATTTTGCTTCAACATGCGACACAAGCCTCGCTTCCGTCAAGCAGCCGGGCTCAGTTCAGTTCGCTACACATTAAAACAGATGAAGTGCCATGAAAAAGTATTTGCTCTATTTCTTGTAAATGTGCTGGTTTGTCATATGTAAATGTTTTTCATCATCCAATTAATTTCAATATAAGACAAATACGATATGAGTAAAAACAAAATTAGGTTTTTAATTATCATTTCATTCAGCGAAGGTAAAGAGTTATTCAAAATGCACATCAACCATGTGACAAAAAAAAAATTGCCCCCTATATCAAATAACTGGTTATGTAGCCATTGGCACCAACAACTGCAATCAAACAAGTCATTTACATCCCTGTGGAGAATTTTGGCCTACTCTTCTCTGCAAAATTGTTTTAATTCAGCCAAATTGGAGGGTTTTGGAGCATGAACTGCCTGTTTAAGGTCAAGCCACAGCATCTCAATCAGATTCAAATAAGGACTTTGACGAGGCTACTCCAAAACCTTCGTTTTGTTTTTCTTTTGAACCATTCAGACCAGAGGTGGACTTGCTCGTGTGCTTTGGATCATTGTCCTGCTGCACAACCCAACTATGCTCCAGCTTCAGGTCATGAACTGATGGCCCAACATTCACCGTCAGTATTTTCTGGTGGAGTGCAGAATGCATTGTCCCATCAATTATGGAAAGTCACCCAGGTCCTGAAGCAGCAAAGCTTATACCTGCCAACTTTTGAAACTGAAAATCACTATCAACTCTCAAGACCACAAAGTCTGATTGAGAGTGTGAGGCACCTGAATCAGCCTGGGGCCCTGCTCCCCCCAAAAATGTTAAATACCATGCTCAAAGATTCAATTTCCTGCCGTCTGGAGCCAGATACTGAATACAAATAATAAAGCAAAAACAGGTTTCTTTGCATTTCACTGGATACTCCATAGGCACAATACTGAATTGCTGGCAACAAACACTGCCAGTGTCAGACTATAATTCAATTCCCTGATCTGCCCAAAGCCAATTTGGTTGCCTGCTCAGCCATCTTCAGTAATTCAGCTGAATGTTTAGTGCTGTGACACACATTTCCAGTGGCAGACATGAGCATCTTTCTGGTCATTAGGTTGCCTAACATTTAAGTTGATAAACTAGAACGAAACCCAGTCGTGTTCTTATTCACAACGCTAAAGATCTGTTCTCGGTCTGCTTTGCTGTGGTGCATTACAAAGACAATCTGAGCAACTTGTGTCAGTGCTGGAAACACTGGTCTTCCTGGTGTTGCATCTGTGATCTGCACATAGGCGCCATTTGTGGGGGGGCATTGGGTCTCCTGCACCTCCAAAGTTAAGGTTGGGGGCGCAAAAACCCTGCAATATTAAAACCGCAAGTTTTCGTAGTTCGTCTGCTCCGTTCAGTCTAGCTACTGGTTAAGGTAATGCGGGACCTTTAAAAAAAAAAAAAAAAAAAAAAAATCAGGCGAATGCAAGCCGTCTACGATTGCAGTTGCAGGTTTAGAAGCTGAATCCATATTGGAATTAATATTCATGTCCAGAAAATGTGTGTCCTTGATTCGTTGCCGTGGCCTACTCTAAAAAAAATTTGATCGTGAATCGTCTTTAGCTGCTGTTGTAGCCAAGTAACTCAGGAAGATATTAACAGAATGTGGGAAACCGTACTGCAACTTACTGAGCTGGGGTAATGTTTCCCAAAAGCGATGCTATTTGTTAACTTCCAACAACTTCCATAGTCCGGTTTAAACCAAGGTTTTAGGAAACGTACCTCTGAACGGTTACTTTGAATTTACCTTGGTTCGTTTTCATGCTTTCGCGTGCGTGAATACGTTAATAATATGCAATCGTCTTAATAAGAAGTGTTCCCCACAGCACGAAAAACGGTACAATATCATTTTTTCCCAGAAATGTGGATAAATAAATAGGTTTTTCAACATAATTTAGACGTGTGCTTTATATGAAGATCGTATGGTCTTGACTACTTGTAAAGTAAATTTTGGCGGTATTCATTGGTTTTTTGGCAATGCAGTAGACAAATTAAGGTTAAAAAACAGGCTATTTTTTAACATTAATGTGTAAAAATAATATTAATAATAATAATAATAATAACACCTAAAATAAAAAGTAAACAGTTCGTTAATTGGCAATAATAAAATATACACCCTGATTTTTTTACAGAAGTGTTCCGTTTTTCGTGTCTTCGCTCAAATGTTTTCATCGAGGGACAGCGCTATATATCTGGATCTCATTTTCATTGTCCAGCTGGATACATATTGGAAATGAATTGTGACGCTGGCTTCAGAATTTCCCTTGCTGATATTTAACGCAGTAAAATATAAAGTAACGTAGTTAATTAACATAATTTTATTTTTCCGGAAAATGGCACGCAGGCTATATCATGCAATTATATTTTTCGAACTAGTTTATTGAAAAGAGCCCACTGATATTGACAACTTGTCTTTTGTTACCCTGTCTGTATTATGTTTATGAAGCAATAGCCGATTTAATGAATAGCCTAAGCTATACTGCCAACTTTCGAGAAATTTTCTGGACCTGAATATTAATTCCAATATGGATTCAGCTTCTAAACCTGCAACTGCAATCGCAGACGGCTTGCATTAGCCTTATTAAAAAAGGTCCCGCATTGCCTTAATCAGTAGCTTCTGCCTCAGTTTAGCGCTGAGGTTATATCGGCTTTTAACTTGCAGCTTGGGATTTCATTTTAATAGTCGAGATAGGGTGTACTATTAACCATGCGCCTGCAGCATGCGGCACTATTTAAACACAGCAGATGCGTGGATGATGAAGATCTGTAGCCTATAGCGTTGTAAAGAGACAGCGGCCTTGGCCGATGAACCACTCGTTGCATGCATAATTATTGTGTGCGCATATTGCGTGCGTATTGAAGCAGGCTGGAAAAAAATGCGACACTAGTATCCTATAGGCTAACGCAATGTTTAAGGTCCCGTTTGCTATTTCAAATCCTAGGCTAAACAAGTAGACATGGTCAACAACATCCCCCGCCAAAATGTCGTCTTTTAAGATACTATGAACAGAGGTTCCCAGAAGTGCCACAAGGGCAATAACTGTGGGAAAAATAATAGTGTGCTTCTTATTTTCGAACTCCATCAGGGTCTTTATGGTCTTAAGCTACACACCAAATTTGGTTATCCTATCTGGAATATTTCCGTGAAAAGTAGTTCCCTTTGCATATACCGTGAACAAAGTTGAAAAAAAAAAGTGAATCAAGGGCAATAACTGCGGGAGAAATAATCACGCTGCGGTCTCATTTTTCGAACTTCGATCAAGGTCTTTATGGTCTTAAGCTACACACCAAATTTGGTTATCCTATCTGGAATATTTCTTGTGAAAAGTTGTTCTCCTTTATAGACACCGTAGTCAGAGTTCAAAAATGCGAATCAAGGGCAATAACTCTGGATTAAAAAAATCGCGCTGGTCTCATTTTCGAACTCGATCAAGGCCTTCATGGTCTGAACCTATATGCCAAATTTGGTTATCCTATCTCGAATATTTCTTGTGAAAAGTTGTTCTCCTTTATCCCGGACGGACGCACGGACGGACGGACATCAAATCAATATCCCCCGGCCACTTCGTGTGGCGGGGGATAATAAATGACTGAAAACAGTTTAGCCTACGTCCATAAATGCGGGGATGGAAATGGATGCTCCCTCCGACATTCAGTTCGTGTATGCCTTCATACATCGCATCCATTCAGCCAATTAACGTTATTTCACAGATCACAACCAGATTTAACATTAATAAAATAAAGTAGCCTACTGATATTTTCTAAATAAACCTTTTAACATTCTAAAAGGCTGGACTTTGGACAAGGCAGCCTACCCTTGGGAATACAGCAGCCTGAAAAAAAAAATTTGTGACCCCCCAATGTTGGCCTGAAGTTGGCGCCACTGGATCTGTAGCAGTGTCTTTGATAGCGCATTGCCGCATCAATCCTCTCTGCATCCCTGACAGACTTGGGAAGATCACGCACTTGGAAATGGAAGAAATGTTTCCTCTAATGAATCCCTAATGAAATTCTGAACACTGGACCGCTGGACAAGAAGTTCTTCTCGTCAACACCTGCTAGGTCTCCATAAATTGTCTAGGCTCAGCCCCAATGAACAAATAACCATCCCCTGGCTGGTTTGATTCATTTTCATGCTTTACATAGGCAAAGTTTGTTGCTCTTGTCATGAGGGATAGTTTCACAAACTTAACTAGACAGTCCAGTCACCCGCGACCGCATGGGTGTAGCCCCCCCCCCGAGGCCGCTTCTCCAGCCTGTACTGCGTCCACAAGGAAGTACCTATGTTCTGGCACAAATTTGCCCGCTATTCAATCAATACTGTCACCATGGCAACCAAAATCAATAGGTATCATAGGTGAAGTATAACACATGTCCGTGCCAAATATGAAAGTAATCGGTCAAAAACTGCAGCCTGTACTGCTCCACAAGGAAGTGTCTATGTTCTGGCACAAATTTGCGCATTATTCGGCCAATGCTGTTGCCATGGCAACCAAAGTCGATAGGTGTCATGAGTGAAGTATAACACATGTCCGTACCAACTTACTTACTAACCAAGTGTCAAAATAATCAGTCAAAAACTGCAGCCTGTACTGCATCCACAAGGAAGTGTCTCTGTTTCAGCACAAATTTGCGCATTATTTGGCCAATACTGTCACCATGGCAACCAAAATCAACAGGTGTCATAATTGAAGTATAACACATGTCCATACTAAACATGAAAGTAATCGGTCAAAAACTGCAGCCTGTACTGCGTCCACAAGGGAAGTGTCTCTGTTTCAGCACAAATTTGCATATTATTCGGCCAATACTGTCGCCATGGCAACCAAAATCGAAAGGCGTCATAACTTAAGTATAACACATGTCCATACCAAGTATGAAAGTAATTGGTCAAAAATTACAGCCTGAACAGCGTCCACAAAGAAGTGTCTACGGACACGGACGCGACAGTGGCCGAGACGACAAGCAGCAATCCACAGTAGCCGCCCAACTTCGTCCGGGGGCTACAATAAACAGATCACTAAGCTGGGTCGACAACACCTGATGTAGTCTGTGGAGCACAGACTCATCATTCTGAAGAAATAAGTTGGCATTTGTGAAAACAGGCAGTGCCATCTTATGGAGCAAACAGTATCGATAAGCATTTGCATCTTCCAGTTTCTCAAGGATTTTTGTGGTTTTGGATGGTTCAGTAATATGATCATGTAGCTGGCCTCTTTAGCTAGTTAGACTTCTCAGCAAAGCCTGCTCAGCACAATCATGCTGCTTGAAAACAGCCGTGGACAAGTCAAACAATCTTCCAGCACAAGGGAGTTGACTGGTGTTGGTCCCAGCTTTGCTTGCATCATCACTCAATTCCTGTTTCTTATCAGTTTAATATCAATTGTTTTGTAACACCATATTGCTGCTTGTCACATTATTTGTCCTAATATTTTTGGAGTCTGCTGCAGTCAGATTTGTAATGAACAAATGTTTTCAATAAACAATTTAATTTAGATGTTAAAGAATCAAATAGTGTGCTGGAGTCCCCTCAATATAGTAAAGGGTGAATGGACCAGTCAAATCACTCATTTTGACTTTATCAGCAGCTTTCACAGTTTTTTTGAAACTGTGGTCAAAGAAAAACTAGTCTCACTGGACCTCGTCTTTACTTTTCCAGCTTTGTGCTATACATCAGTCAATCTAACTTCAATTTTACTTTGATTTTTACAGACTGCGTCAAGATCCCCGCCCGAACGCCCGCGAGGTGGGGATTTCGGCGTCGGGCAGGTGAATTTTCATTCTGCACTTCTTTCTGATGGGCAACGCGCTTATTTTTTCTAACCATGTTCCTAACCAAGTTGCGGTCAGCCACAACTTCAGCCAACACTCTGAGCCACGCTTCAGCCAATCAGATTGTACCTGACTGGAATTGTAAAACAATTATATTGGACATAATTGAAATTCTCCCCAACTTGCTCATGAAAAATAATCCGGCGAACAGGCAGATATTTACACTCACCAATGTCTATCGTTTCCTATTTGTGGAGTAAAGCGGCGATATACCATGGTATAATGTTGTCTTTTTTATTAAAATGTTTATTGTCATCAAGGGTTAAATACCAGTGTTAGTTGCACGTTGAATTATTATTAACCTATAAATTAAAGTTGATCACTCGTCACATTGTCATCAACGACACCGAATAAACATTGATTTATGGCGGACTGGGTGAAAATCGCTGCCATTAGATCACTGTACGCGAGTATATTTGACCTGCACACTGCTGTCACCACTCGTGAACTTGATAAATTCAAATATCGTCTAAATTCAATATGCCGTTGCAGACAGTGGTAAGAATGCTAACATAGTAACGAACTGAATCAGTCATATTGTTTCAGTTATAACCTTCTTTACAGTGCAAAAATGTATTTCCTGATAGGTAAGATACTAGCTATACCCCAGTAATTGCTGCTTGATAATGTTATCCCGAGTTGTTTTTATATTTTTAGTTCGTGAAAACAAAGAATTACATGGCATTAACGGTCAACCTTGCTCAAGGTAGTTCGCTAATGGATGGAGAGAGGTAGCTATAGTATAGTAAAATAATTGCACTGCTTGAGCCATATGATCATGATGGGTCTGTGGCCCCAAGAGTCACGGAGCCCCCCTGCATCACCATCACCATGGAGACACCCCTGTGGAAGCTTCTCAAAGGGATCTAATGAAATGCAAGCCAGAGGAACTTGCATTCCACGTAAAAACAAGATTAAAACATTGCATTTGCACCTCTTTGACCAATGTAGTTGGACTACATAAAAGCGTACAACTGTTTTGTTTCGTTCTTCAGCTGATGCCTCAAAACAAGTGACAACAATTTGCATTTACAGAGGTCGCTAACTTATATTGGATACGATACGCACCTGACGGATTGGGTTGAGCTGGTCGACATGCACTAACAAACGGGTGCAAAGAGGACCATTTAAAATAGGCTAAAATTAAAAATAAATGAGAATTTAACTGATTGAATATATTTAATGTAATAAAATGTGATGAAATGAACGATAAATGTAAGGTTTGACTGATCAAATTAGGCCTTATTGTAATGGGATTAAGTATAGCAAGTCATGAAATAAATAAAATCCAACAGAAATAATGATGTTTTGAAAATGATTAAGAATAATACTTATGTGAGGCATAATGTAGGCCAAGTAAGGCAACCTGGCAGGAACTGAGCTAAGAGGAGATGAGCTGAGCTCCTCTGATCCAGAATCTGATACTGATGATTCACAAGTTTCATTGAAAATACAGTTTAAATAAACATTCTTCTGCTAAGAGAAAAAAGTTTCATTGAAAATACTGCAAATTTTGCTGAACTGGAACCTGTGGCCTAAGATTATATTTCATATTTCTGTATTTGTTGGTGAGTAGTATGCTGAATTTAGGCCTACATATTTTTGTACTAACACAGGAAATTAAAAAAGTGGGGATTATTTTGGTTGAACTGTGGGCTGCATATTCCATGTTAACAACTGAGATTAAAGCTGAAGTCGGTAAGATTTTTTTGGTCGTATTTACTGAAACTGTCACTATGCTTAGACATGCGAATATGAATCAATGATTTTAGGGAAAAAAATCCGCGACTTTATCTCCACCCACAGCCTGTAATGCGATCTGTGAAATTCTACCGCTCCCGGCACAACTACCCAATCAGATCATTAGCATGCGCCTTCGGATGTGCACGAAAAATCGAGGGAGGGGCTGGTTTGGATCTCAGCGCAAATAGGGGAGGGATTCAAAGTTGTACTCGTTCAAAAATCTGACTAAGTCCTCTCGGTCGAGCAATCTTACCGACTGCAGCTTTAAAGTATTGAATAAAGTTATTATTCAACAGATTTCTTATTAAGCAATAAGGATAACGTACAGAATCTGGGATGACATATAGATGTGAGCCAATGTAAATTTTGCTGGCTGAAGGGGTTTCGGAAAGACTGGGCAGGTGAAATTTTAAAGTGGGCAGGTAGTTTTAAATCTACCAGTCCGGGGGCAGGTTGATTCATAAAACGGGGTGTTGTCGCACCCCGTTTTCTGAATAAACGCAGTGTTCATGTAGCGCAGTGGTTCCCAACCCTGTTCCTGGATATCGATCTTCCTGTAGGTTTTCACTTCGACCCCAAGAAAGCACACAAACTGATTAAACAGTTGAAGGTCTCACTGAGCTGCAAATCAGTACAATCAGGCATGCTAAACTGGGGCTGGAACAAAGACCTTCCAGTCAGGAGATCTCCATGAACAGGGCTGGGAAACACAAATGTAAAGCAAGTGAAATTTTATTAAGCGCAAACTTGCCTTAATTTATAAACAGTGCCACACTGTGGCCAGACAGAAGAGAATACAAATCGTATATTTCAAAATGCAAACACAAAACATATCAGAGTGAATCACTCCTATCAGTATCTTTTATTAAACATTCTATAAAATGAAATTAATCGATAAACCTTGACAGAAATATATGTCTCTGTTAATAATGGATCATTTATCGAGAGATTATATTTAGACCCCATAAGCATATAGTTACATGTTTAAGCCCAACCTGAAGTTTTTTTTCTTTTCCTCCACAACTAATTTAACAACTCCACAAGCCTCCTTTATAAAAAAAAAAAAAAAAAATGCAAACTGGGTGAACCAACCTAGGCTTGACAAAAATATCATGGGCTGGGGATGAATTTTAAAATGATATAATGCAGTTTCAGCCAAGGGAAAATACTGCATTTTCTTTGACTCAAACTACAGAAAATCATACCAAATTCAACCTCAATTTTAAAAACTTCCTTAGTGGGAGGGGGGCTTCTTGCCCCCCCCAGCAGCTTATGCATGCCACCCGGCACTCCGAAAATCCTGGACAGAACCCTGAATGGAACAGCTGAAAGCATCGATTGCTGTACCTCATGATTCACTGAGTACATCCCGATGACCTCCCACAGCCCCCAGGTGATCACCATGTGAATGAGTGCACTGCCAGAGAACACCATGAAGCCCTTTGAATGGATGTCTGTTCATATAAAGAACATAACAAATCATACATACAAGACATCAACATTAATATAATCTACAAATATAAAAACAGACATAATCAAGGTAACAAAAAATCTGTGCATCAAGTTCTAGACAATGAAGCAGACCACGTATCAAATTTACCATACCTGCAGCAGACTGTCATGAAAAAAATGCAAAAAAGGAAGAATTACATTCCAAATTAGATGACAAAGCTATCAGTTTGTTATGGTTTTGGTTAGCAAAATCTGAGCCAGTTTTTAGTATTAATCCTTTGACTGTACTTGTGTTCTCTTTTACCTGCAAAGCCATTTGGACAGAAACACTGAATAAACAGTACTGCTTTCTGCTGTTTGGATGTAGTACCAGATATGCATGATTCTAGAGTCTCAAGAGTGACTACGTAGTCATTAGAGGTCACTCACTGAAGGCCTCATTTGAGGATACGAAGGTGAGCACCAGAAGGCCAGAATTTTCAACGAAGGCGCAGATTAAGCAAAGGTAGCGAAGCAGGACTGCCTTGAAGTTTCTCGTGACGCGTCTTTGGTAGAAGGCGAAATATGCCACAGCAATAAGGAACCTAGGAGCAGAGTGTAATCCAATGCAGAAGCGCCAGATGTAACGCTCAGGGGTCAATCCTATGGAAGCACTGATGGAGGGTAGGTAGTTTGGAACCTACAAAATGAAGGACAAAAAACAGATTGTTGCAGGGACATAGAACACCTTAGAATACAATTGCACTGTGTGGACGAGGAGGCTCACCCTGCAGTGGGTTCTCATGGCTTCCTCGAAGTGAAAAAAGCACGAAACAAAAATGCAACTGATTAAGCCCACCAAAGGAAGGCAAACGGTACCAACAGCAAAAGCTGTGAACCGGAGTCTAACGTAAGGTCTGTCGCGGTCCAAAACATAACTCGGTATCATCCTGTCAATCAAATACTCGAACGGTATTTAAGAAGTCTGACCCAGAATTCTTTACATGACAACACAAAGTAATCACAGATTCAAAACTAAGCTAGATGCGCGATCTAGCATTGCGACACATTTAGGATCGTCAAGTCGGCAAACGTTATACGAAAACTATCATTAGCCATGTCATACTAGCTCATCTATGCTAGCAAGCTAGCCAACGTTAACGCTGCCTAACATTTACTGCACCCGATGCAAGTTCCTATCGTGCGTTTTTCCTTTTGCCCCGCGGAAAAATACGATTCATATCTAGTTCCGAGCATCAATTTAGGGTTGAATGTCCACGATCTGAATAGTGTCAGAGATTCATACTAACGTTAGTCCAAGACAATGAAAACTACGTTGGTCAGCTAGCTAGGCAATAACCACGTTAGATTGATCAACAGTAGAAATGGTTAACGTTGGTTACATAAAACAGACTCCCAAATGCGACCCATAGCAGCCCATAAAAACAAATTAAAGCTCACAAAAAAAGGCAAAATGTTCGTTTAAAATGGGAGAAAGACCCTCTAATAAACATGAGAGAACTAAATCCTGCATTTAGGACTGATACTTCTTCTTCGTCGTTCAAGGTTCTTTATTACTAATTCCTGCATTACCGCCACCAACTGGTATGGAGTGTGGATCAAGTGGTCGATTATTTATCATTCCAAAAAAAAAAAATTCATATCTTCTCAATTGAGTCAGTCATTCTAAAATACTGAACCACTATTTGATAACACACACTTCTCGGATTATTTTGTGGGATATCTATTAAATCGAAGCGTATTTTCATCGTTCTTAAGTTTTAAATCATATGCCTTCTCTCTGCTTTATATCTGTTGTCTATCCACTGCACTGCCAACAATATAGCTCGCATTTCTACAGCATAAACTGACACTCCTTCACTGATTCTTTTCCCTACTTTTAAATGAAACTCCAGAATAATGCATGCTATTTCTATTTTATTGGCTAAATTCTTTGATGCATCTGTGTATGTCATGACATAACTATGATAACGATCAATACAATCCTGTATGATGTCTGAATTAAAAGCAAACTCCCTATCCTTGTTCTTCTTTTCTAATGACGTGAAATCTACTGTGGCATCAGGAAGTATCCACGGTGGTATTGCTGACAATTGTAGTACTGGACTCAAGTAAAAGTGATCAGTTTTAAGTTCTGCTGTTTTCTATGTCACTGTCCATCCAAAGCTTATTCTTTCCCTCTTCTCTTTCTCCCCAACAAGGCTTTACAGTGCCTAGCGTTGGGTGATCTCACCTATGACCTTGTAAATTAGCCAAGTAATTTAGTGACAGCTGCATTCTTCTCATTTCTAGAGGCATTTCATTTCCACCAGTAGTGCTGCTGTTGGGGTCATTTTAAACGCACCAGTGCATAATCTAAAAGCCTCATACTGAATATTAACCAGCTTTTTTAAGAGATGTATTTCCTACTCGGTTAAGGCACTGCATTGTAGTGCAGCAGTGACTATCATGTCGACCACGTCACATCCGTATTACAATGGATTGTGGGTAATTACACTAGTGAAGTTTGCCGAAGTCTGCACCCTAAGCGGACTCTCTGGAAGTCCGCAGAAAGTCCACTTGAGGCCCCTTGTGGACTGGGGCAATTGTGGATTTGGACAGCCCTCAGCACTCCCGGACTTCCCGTGAACGTGCCCGCAAAGTCCGCGAGTCTGCAAGAGCGGTGAGGTGCAGACGTTCATATATAGCTCGTACCTGTCCATATCCGGGTACACCCCGCCTTCGTTCTGAGCTTGGGAAGCTTCGGCCAATTAGTATATAGGTAGAAGTGGGTGACAGACACGGGTATCGGAGGAAAGTCATGAACTGTCCTCGTTCTCCTAAATTGGCAACAGGGGGTCGCAAACGAACAAGCCTTGTGCATAGTTCTCCTATTGAGCATTTCCAATTCGGGTGGAATTAGAGATGCCAAATGAAAAAAAAAAGAAGTATTTCCTGCTGAACCATATATCATACAACCATAGTCGAATACCGATCTAATTAACCCACTGTATATATAGTAGCCTTCAAAGCTATTCTGTCTGCCCGCCCCCCCATTCACATCCAACCAAACACCTCATTACATTTAACACTTGTTTACATTTGTCCACTGCCTTTTGAATATTCACAGCTCAAGAAGTTCTCTCATCAAACCATAAGCCTAAAAATTGAAAGTATTTCTCCGATTCGTGATCATATAATTTGAGTTTTACCTCACTACCAATTCCTTTCTTTGTAAAGAACATTGTTTTTGTCTTATCAACTGAAAATTTCAAACTCCATTTGTATGACCACTCCTCTACTTTCATCACAGCCCCCTGCATTTTCTTCACAATGTACTCCACATTCCTTTCCTCTTCCATATTGCCCATCATCTGCAAAAAGTGAGAACCCCATCCCATTCTCCACTTCCATAAATACATCATCGATCATAATATAGAATAATAACAAGCTTACTATGCTTCCCTGAGATGTCCTGTTTTCAACAACAAATTTTCTAGAATATTTATGTCCTATTCTGACTTGTATTAATCTTTCTGCCAAAAATCCTTAATCCATCTATACATTCTACCTTTGATACCTAATTAATAAAGTCTGATTAATAATCCTTCTCTCCACATCATATCATTGGCCTTTTCAATATCAACACAGACAGATACTACACTTTCTGTAATGGTTTTGCCTTGCAGTCCCTCCCCTTCCGGCTGTCTTCATCTCCACTTCAACGAGCCACACCAGTTGCTCGTTGAAGTGGAGGTGAAGTTAAGAGTATTTAAGAGCTGCACTGCCAATTGGCAGTTGCAGCTGCATTCTGGAGTTTTAGACCCATCATGGGTTGCTGCTGCTCCCCTGTCGTTTTAATTGTTATTTTTGTTATTATTATAATTAAATGTTTTCTATTTATTATATCAGCCTGTGCGAGTGGGTCCCTTTGTCCGCTTTTGGGTACATGGTCCCAGTGCCCGCCGGGTTGCAGATGGCATCCGGCGGGACCAAACCATGACACTTTCTTTGTCTATCTGTGCTTTTATAATTTCATGCTCTAAGCATAAAGCTGGATCCATAGTGTTCCATCCTCTCCTGAAACCAATCTGGTATTTAGATGTATACCCTTCATTTTCTATATTATACCTATGTTAAACTTTCATTTATCATTTTCTCCATTATTTTGCAGGAATTGGAAATTTTCCTCCAAATGTTCCTCTTTACATTTTTTATGATTCTCCGACCATTTGCTTGCAACCTTTTATATTCAATAAAATTCTGAAAACAGTGATTCCTTCATAAAATTTTAAAAGCTTTATTTTGAGAGTTAATTGCTTTATCACATTCCTTTGACCACCATGGTTCGATTTTCTTTCTGCGCAAACCTCCTTTCTTCTGAATGGACTGCTTTGCAGCCCCTATAGCAACTTTACAAAGAAAAAGGTTTAAATGATTAACATCTTCATTTATATAATTTTTCCCCCTTTTTTTGTTTGCCAACATACCTAAATTTCCCCCAATAGGCACAGTGTTCCCCATGTCTTCAAAATCTGAGGGTGATCAGGTAAAATTTTTGGGGTTGATTTTCAAAATTTTGAGGGTGATCTACTGCATACTAAAAATATCGTCACACTGTAAGTTAAAAAAAACTAAGGTGAGGCTACTAGCTTCAGACATATACTATGAAACACTTGAAAACATTGTATTGGCAACACTACTTTAATGTTTGCAAGCTCTTTACTCTACTTTGCATTGGTGATTTGTCCAAGTTTGCTTCTTAAAAATGTCAATCCAAATAAAAGAAGAGCAATGATCTCATTTCATTTATTTCATCATGTACAAATAAATATAAATAAAATAGAGACAAAGATATCAACAGTATCAATGAAAATACCAACATGATCGAAGAAAAAATGAAGTTTCAAACAGGATGACTGGATGACCAAAACGTAAACTACATTACTAAATTAAATTATTTAAATTAATACTGTTAATTCTTACTTTCAACATATGGAAATTGACTCATAAGGATTGCAAGCCCGGCAAGTAACAGATAAAATAGATTTTCAAATTAGCTTTATGTTACCATTTAGGTCAAACGAAAAACTCCAGAAACCCCCTATCAAAAGAATGCTCCAAGTCAATTTTAGATCATGACAAAAGCTTTGGCCGGCTGTGAGAAGCTGTGACAACTGACACAGGATTTGTGCGTTACCTCTGATTTTTACTGTCCAACCAACAAATCACAATCCTGGATGCCTTTATGAGGCACAGAACACACTAGATGGGCTAACTGTATAAACATGATGTCTGGATTCAAAATGCGCAGAACACAACTATCTGAATTTCATACATGCAGCTCGTTCCAGAAAACTTGGGACAGGAGTTCGTTTATTGCCTTTCATTTTAACAACCAAGGTATCGTTTTAACAGAGGACAGAAATTGTACCAGTTTTTAATAACTTTCTTCTTCATTCTTGCTTGCTATAGATCTTCAGCGGCTCAGGGGCGTGTTTCCCAAAAGCGTAGTTGCTAACTAAGTTGGCAACTTACATAGTTCATCCATTCACAGTCAATGGGCCCAACTATGTAAGTTAGCATCTGTGATTTTGGGAAACGCAACCCTGATTTCCAGGGTCTTCACTGACGTATCGCAAACTACTTAAAGAATGGCATATTTTCAAACAGGAGACAGCTCGAGACAACAGGAATGCATTTCATAAGAGAAACAAATGCATCTCCTGAAATGCAGCTCTGTGCCTATTGACTTTCTGAAGAAGCCTATATGTACTGTATATTGGGTAGATAGCCTTAATACTTCTCTGAATTTTCTTCTGGGTTTGTATTGTTTACCCAATGACTGGTCCCTGGAGAACTTTTCCTGCTCCTCTGTAGAGGATTGTTAATTATTTCAGCAATTCATCAGATACCCAGTCGCTTGATAGATATACTCACAGTGATACAGGGGTGTAAAATCCAGGGGTCAGAAAGTAAAAGTCCTGCCAAGTTTTTCTCCCTCCCACAGAATGAGCTGATCACTCATATTGGCTCTATCTCCTGTCTGTAGTAAATCCAGGTGGTTGGAATAAAGTTTTGGGGAGGATTTTTACTTTCTGAACCCAGACTTTACACCTCTGCAGTGATAGCAGCTGAACAGTTTGGGGAAAAAAAGAAAAAAAAAAACAGTGGCAATTAATGGCAGATTTCTATAGTTTCATAGCTTGACAACAGTCTGAGAAAACAAAACAAGCTGGCACACAAGTATTCAAACAGGTGCTGTTCATCTTCATAATTTTATTTATAAAAACACAGTAATGGTTAAGCCATGTCAAAGGGACTGCTATGCTGGGAAAATGGTTCAGCCTTATCAGTACTCATTATGGAACCCCATTTCCAAAGAAGTTGGGATGATTTGGAAAAATGCCAATAAAAAAGAACAGAGTGATTTTTTTAAAAACATCCCTGACCTGCCTGAAATTAAAAACTGTGCAAAAACAAAATTTTTAATGTTTTCCATTCTGTTTGAGTAAACGCGCATTTGGGGAATTTACCTCTGTGTTACACCTGACCCTTCAACAGCCTTCAAAGGAATCATTAAGGAAACTGAGGATGCCAGTTATACGAGTTCTTAAGGATTTGTTTGCCTATTCTTCATTAATATCCATCCTCAGCCGCTAAGATATCAGGAGACTTTTGTATTTCTAAAAGCACTGCATATTATAAACAAGTGACAGGTCAGGACGGCAGGTAGACTAGTCTAAACGCCTAGAATGCCATGCTGCCGTAACGTGCAGAATGCGGCTTGCTGTTGTCTTGTTAAAGGAAAAGAAAACCATTTTTTATGCTCTTACCCAATAAAAGTACACTTCCCCGACTGTTCAAATATATTTTTGGATATGTTCTGAAAATTCTTTAACAACTAAATCAGCTTTAGAAGATCAAATTTATACATTGTTGGCGATGTGCCAAGATGGTTGGAATCGGGGTAGCTGACCACATCACCCGGACACCAGAACTCTTGAGTGCGCAGACGTTATAAATGAAATAAAACACGGCTACTATAAGCAAGAGTTCGTCAAATCAATCTCACTATGAAACACAAATTTTGTTCCTGATAGGGTATGTTATTTCTTTATTGCTTATGTTGTAAAATAATAGAAAATGCCCATTATTCCCTTAAACTTTGCTTTTGTGACCTGGATAATGAAATGTAGGAATTCACCTATTCTCTATGCAAAAATGGGCAAAGTTGCACATTTTCATTTACATAAGGTCTGAATAAAACAAAATATGAATCAAATTTTATTAAATTTGTTGAACCCTTTATAGAGCACTAAAAATACCCTAAGAAGCTAACTGTAAAAAAGCACTGTGCGTTGGGCTTTTGTCCATAAATAGTCTAACCATCACTTGCTCTTAGCTTAAGTGAAAAGGGCGTATGATCAAATAATGCCTCACTATCAACTTTTTTGTTTTTCATGCAAAATCTCACTAATTTCTAGAAATCCTACACAAACAACACCGATCTCAACATTTAGCAAACCTTTTCAACTTTTTAATGCGTGAGTTTTCATCAGTTTTCTTTCGTGAGTAATGATGTTAGGTCCTTGTGAGTGGGACTGGGTAAGGGCACACAACCACTCTGTGAGAGGTCTGGAGAAGAAAAGAAGTTTGAGATGCTCTGGGCCACTGCTGATTGGTCGAACACCCTGATGTCACTGCCTGTGATATTGCCTGATTTTCTCTGATTGGCTGGGAGAAATCGCCGCGGGTCTACTGCCTCACAGAGAGGCATGGGGGCGCCACTTTGGACGCTGATTCAAGTTACCAAATAAGGTTCCTTGCCCGATAAAGGGTTAATATCAAATCCTCCCATTCAAGCAAGCAAAAATTGTCTGTCTTACCTTATAGAGTTTTCTGCAGGGCTGGTAAGGAAAATAAGGTGCCCAGAGTTTGTGTTGATGCCCGACAGGCATGCCAACATATCCCTTGTAGACTTCATACATTTTAGCAGATGCTGTCACAGTGTACTTTTTTGCTCTTGTTTTGATAAATTGGCCTCAAACATTGCAGAATGCATCTGGAGAATGATTGCAGCTTCTTGATGCCATCTCTGAAAAATTCAGATATGTCTGTGCTCACTTAGGCAACTAGAACTAAACTGAGGTGGTGAGTGGTGAGCCACAGCATATATACTTAGCGCCATTAAAAATGCAACAGTGAGGTATATACTGTATTTGCAGCAAATTGAAGAATCAATTGATTTTTATTGCTTTTCCTGTGAGGCATGAGAGGAAATAAAGAAAAGCATGTGGTATTGTAATCCTGACGTGCGCCACGTGAACGCGCCAAGCACTTCAGTAATAACAAACATTGAGCTGTTTGTGATGTGTACAGTGACACTTGACTTGTTCTTTTGGGTGTGGTCAATAGCCTACATAAAGCCAACAAAAAAAACAAAAAATGCTACTGCATCAAGATACTGGCACGGCTTGTGACACAGGAGAGAGAAAAAGAACCTCTGGCTTGTTACGGGCTGGTCTTAGCCGCCGAGAGGTGGTGCGTCATTTGCACTGTCACCGTTCAACAATCAGTCGGCTGTCTATGCGAGAATGGAACACATGCACTGTCACTGACCGACCTCGCTTAGGGCAGCCACGAGTGACTGTGGTAGCTCAAAAGCGCCACATCTGGTTACCGCCCGTACGTGACAGATTCCGGACAGCAACCCAAACTGATCATGAAATGAGGGGTCCGAGACATCTGAGGGTGAGCACAAGTTCTGTTGGACGCCGTCTATGTGAGCAACACATGCGTGCACACGACCCCTACAAAAAACCCAGTGGAAAAGCAGTATAAATCAATCGATTCTTCTATTTGCCGCAAATACAGTACATACCTCACCATTGCGTTTTTAAAGGTGCACTATGCAAGTTTGTTTACTTTCACTTCTGTTGACATTCGAACTCAAACAAAACAGAGGTAGCCCGCCCCTCCCTCCCATAGTTCCCTCCTTCCCATGCTTCCATAACTGTCAACTCTTGTCGGTGATTGGCCGGGACGGTTTGTTATGTTATGGGGCACAGCCTGTGCCCCTTGTGTTTATTTTCAGTTTGTGACGCCTGTGCGGTCTCCAGAGCCCAGGTTTCTTTTACAGTGAATTTAGGGGCAGGCAGCAAGCAGATCTTGGAGAGATGTCGGCAAATTAAGACAAAAATATAATCGCGCAGAAAGTAAACAAACTTGCATACTGCACCTTTAATGGTGCTAGTATATAATACTTTGGAAAGATCTAGAAAATTTTAAAAGGTTCTTGAAATTCTCAAAAGTTCTACAACATTCTTCGAAATTCTTGAAACATCTTGGAAGTTGCACAACATTCTAGAAAGTTCTTGAAAATTCTTGTAAGGTCGAGAAAATTCTCTATTAGCAAGTCAGCACTGAATCTGCCTTTAATGTTCTGGTAAATGGATAAATTTGAAAATTTCATTACCCAGGTCACAAAAGCAAAGTTTGAAGAGAAAAATAGGTCTTTCCCATTTACTTTAGGTATAAGCAATTGGAAAATAACACTTTCTTCCCAGGAACAAGAAAAAAGTCTAAATTTTGTTACATAGTGTTATTTGTGAATCAGTATAACTACAAGGACAAATTTTATGTTGATATAAGATTTGGAAAGCCTAACAGTTCTATCTGCAACTGATGCTCTCGTTTATCAAGCCCAGCTAATGTTGACAGGCGCTTGGGTTTGGGGGCCCGCAGATGACTGAATTCAGTTGGTACGACATCATCTTTCAAAATCTTAACATGCTCCTAGAAACAACTGGGTAAAAAGTTTGCAGAACATAATCAGTGACTCTTCGTTGAATTGATGTTGAGCAACCACTGTCATAACAAATCATGCTTCTCCTAGGGAAATCTGTGCAAGCTTCTTCCCACGGATAGGTCCGAGTTTCCCGTTGTGTTGGAGCAATAAACAGCCGCACATAGCAGCATAATGACTGATTTTGTCGCTCGGGTTCCAATAATGATTGGTAATATCAAACCTTGATCATTTGGTGTAACATTAAGCTGTATGAGTGATAATCAAGTCTAATAGACTTTACATAGACTACAGAAGTATAGATGTAGTGGCAGCTTTGCAGCTGCCGCTTTGTGAGCGGAATAACTTGGACAACGCACATCTAGCAAAAATATAGAGTGGTTTATTTTGTATCTTAACTAATTATCAAACAAAGGTTCTCTATCACAACACGGTTGAAAAATTGTTTGGCACTTCTGCTACCTGAATTGAGGTGGCCCAGCCCTATATCACACGTCAAGTAGACGTCAATCAATCATTCAATTAAGCAGCATCAATCATTTAATTACGCAGCCAGGCATTCGGCCAGACAAAAGAAGCACTGCATTCACACAAAGCATAACTTGAAATTATAATTATCACAGTTCATCGACTTAGATATAATTCCATTGGCTTATTTCAAATAAAAATCATTCAAATAAATATGAAATCTCAAATTTCAGAAACGACTCCAACAATAGACTTGTAGATGTAGATCAGCTGATTCCCTGGTGTCCAAGCCTGTCATAACATCCAGAACATTGCCACAAAAAGTATTTTTTGATTTGCTAAAATACACAGAATGGTAGCATTCATGAACTTGTGCTAACTAGGTGTATTTCAGAGGATTCAGGTTTGATTACTCGGTACATAAAAATCACAAAAATTCGCAAAAAATATTTATAGAATGAGAAGAGCATGTACTTTTTTGGGGAAAAAAGTGTTTCCTTTGCCTTAAAATAAGCATTGGCGCCCTAAAAAGACGTCATCAAGAAGACAGCATATGTTGCTTCAAACTGACACAGACGCATATGTTTGTTACCTATGCCAGCACCACTACCACACAACCATGGCAGACACTGGCTTTAAACCTTACATTGGCAACAACCACACTGTTATAAACTGGCACCTTTTTTGCCCGTTATTTTAACTGTAATGTTACAATTAGTTTATAAAAGAGGTTCCACATATGTTAACTGTGACCCACAGTTAAATGAGCGCAGCACTCTACTTACAGTTAGAATAACAAGGAGACAATGTGTTAATGTACCTGTTAAATTCAGTAAATTTGTTACAGTGCAGGAGGGTACTTTAGGCAAGGTAAACACAACATTCATGACCACTAACCAGTAACTTCATCAATTTATGATGCAAAACAAATACCCTGTAAATGGATTTGCAAGGGTAAAAAGACTGCGAGTGCGGAAGGTAGTGAACCTAGCCCTAAATATTTTGTCATGTACTGTTTTAAATTTAATATAGGTCAAAGATGAGTCAGAAATCACGCCTTTTTTTTTTTACTAGCATTTTACATGCTAACCCAACTTTTTGAAAATGGGCTGGCACATCCCATTGAAATATGTTTTCTGTACAATTTGTTTGTTTTGTACAACCAAAAAAAAAAAAAAAAAAAAAAAATCGCACAATAAAACATAGCTAAAGTATCTTTTTGCAATTTAGCAGACAAACTTTACTACAGATAGAATTATACATTATTAAAAAAAACAACTCTACAAACCAAAATCTGGAAGGCAGGCAAAACAGCAAAGATTCTGTTTTAATAATAATTATGAGAACAATACTGAGGAATTTACAGGCCATGTAAACAGGTGAAAAGCCTCAGTCAAATCATAATCTAATTGATGCGGAACTGCTTGCCAATAGCGATCTTTAACTCTTTATTTCTGAAGCTGTAAATAATTGGGTTTGCAGTGGGAGTCAGGAAACAGTTGACGATGGAGATCAAGATGAGAACATTTGGATGAACATTATTTACAGTGGAACTAATATAGACACACAGATGTGCAGTATAAAACAGGGCTACAACACTCAGATGTGAAGAACAGGTGGAGAATGCCTTTTTACGGCCGTCTAATGATTTTATTTTGTAAACCGATAAAATTATTTGAAAGTACGTCAAAACAATTGTAATTAATGGGACAAAAATTACGAAGCAAGCAGACATTAGAGCTAGGAACAGCAGCCATTTTGTGTCAGAGCAGGATAGTGCAATAACAGGAGGGAAATCACAAAACCAGAAGATGACTTGATCCCCACAGTAAGATAATTGGGATGCAAGCAGTACACAGAAGGAGGAAGCGAGCAGTCCTGTCGCCACTGAGCATGCAAGAAGCAGAGCGCATGTTCTGGGAGTGATAAGATCATTGTACCGTAGTGGGTTACAAATGGCCACGTAGCGGTCAAAGGCCATGACACCAAGCAGAAGACTCTCAATTGCCTGAAATGTTAAATAGGTGTTCTGCTGCCAGAAGCACCCTGGTAAAGAAATTCTAGTGTCATTGATTAAACACACAGATATCATTTTAGGGAGAACACTGGTTGTGATGATGATGTCTGCTACAGAAAGGTTGCTGATGAAAAAGTACATGGGTGTGTGTAATTTGGTCTGTAGCAGCACAACAGCGCAAATCACTGAGTTACCAATGAGGACTAAAAGATAGACGACCAGCAGCAGAACAGCGAGCTCTTTGTAGAAGTGTTTGAGCCCCAGCTCCCCCCCAGCAAGGAAGAACTGCTGAATCTGGCTCTGGTTGTAGTACAACTGCTGATTGGCATCTGGAAGAAAAGTTACGGTAATGTTGGTATAAATGGCAGAAAGTGTTCCATGTGTATTTATGTACATTATAAAATAACCAGGGAATAATTGCTTGAACAGGAAAGAATACAATATCATTGTAATGACAAATAGCTGATACAGGCAATTTATTGTCACACGGCAAGTAGAAACAGGATACTCTGAAGCTTGATTGCCTTATCCGATTCGAGTCCAGCAAGAGATTAGTTTTGGATATGATACTAAAAGAGGCCATCTGTACTTGCCTTTAGTTTTAATGTCGGACACACATCATTATTCTCTGTCCTATGTCCTTATATGTTTTGATTTATTTTTTATTATTTTTTTATACCATTTAAAAAATTTGTTTTTCCTTTTATCTGCACTTGCTGTATGTAAATTTTGCGAATTTTTAACTGTACTGTTAGTCTCTAAACTCGCATTGTAAATGTTTACTTTGCAATCAGGGCTCCCCTGCAAAAGAGACCCCGGTCTCAGTGGGATTTCCCTGCAATAAAGGTTATAAATTAAAAATAAATAAATAAATAAATAAACACGAGCTATTGGATGAGAATGCCTGACCGTTGTAAAAATTAGCGATTTAATTGCAGGTAGGCCTACAGTGAATAGTGATTAAACCTAATTCAGGTAAAGCCGTTCGTTAAAAGATGGCTAATAATTGCGGTATTCTATAGATTGCGGCAAGAGAGGTGCCTACTATTCGCCCGCAGTGCATGTTTTGACATTCATAAAATAAATCATCTTTGGGTCCAAGTAGCTTGCCAAAAGACTCCCTTTTCGTTGTATATCGACGCTTGCCCAGGTAGTTTCACTATATGACGAGTCGGGATCAGAATGTGTTGGCCTCTCAATTTCATATAAATGCAGTTTTCGTTAGGCGGATAAATTAATGAAAATTCATGAGTTACGGTGTAGGCTACTTATTAAAACAACTTATTCTCGTTTTACCAAATAAACAAGTTAAGCTTTGCCTGAATATCTAAGGGGTAATAACGAGCAATACACAGTCCTCGCAGGCATTCCAAGTTTTTTTTTTATTATAAATGTAGAATTCAGCCCCAATAATACTACTAAAAATAATAATCCTAATAATAATGATGATGTTATTATTATTATTATATTATTATTATTATTATTATTATTATTCCAAAGACACTGAAACATTTTTCATTGGAAAAATTCAGTGTACGATGATGATAATACTAATAAAAAACTATGTAGCCTATAGGCTTACTGGAATTTGACATTATTGTGTTGAAAATTGCTTGGAAAAAATTGGTTTCATTAATGAAGTTAAACAAATAAGATTAGTTCTTTCCAGAATTGCCAACAAAACGACAGAGAAAAAAAAAACAAATAAACTCGTTTCCCCCTTGCTGATCACAAAATACACGCATTTTCAAAGTCAATTCGCAAGTGAGTTCACCGAGTAAATAGCCTACAATGCCGTAATTTATGAGAACATCTTACAAAGCACCTGACGTCATTTCGACGACTGGAATGGGGCGCCAGACCGTTGGTCAATTTTTTTATGTAAAATTTTACATATAGCCAATGGAAGTTTTCATATCCAGCACTTATCACCAAAAAATAGGCTACCACACACGATTTTTCCATTTTCATAATCAATGTTCCTTGAAACGTGAAATTGGCCTAAATTTACGGCGAGGATATATAATTATAACCGTTGGATAATTTCACTCTTAAGTTTTCAATCATTTTAGCTGTCCATGTCTTGTGCGTCGTTTCCTCAGTAACTTCAGGTCAAAACCTACAGTGTTTTCAACGACGTAGCTGCTTAACGAAGATGGATGATTTGCAGCAACTCTTCACAACTTTTCAGCAGCTGTTCTGCGGTGCGTTCCCCAAAACCGGAGTTGCTAACTAAGTAGTCAATGGGTCCAACTATGTAAGTTTCTGATTTCGGGAAACGCACCCCTTATTAGTGAGAGCAGGGCTCTCTGTCCTGTGCAAAGAAATATTTCTTCCGAAACCATTTATTGCTCTGTTTTGAACTGCATTTTTTCTTAAAGCATACACGTCATTCACGTCTCATTTAAAATAGGCCATTTCCGGTTTTGGAAATTGACGCCCTGCAATGGACGATAACTTGTAATTTACGCCATTGGTGAAAAATGTCAATTAAAAATTTAAAAGAAGCTAGTCAGAAAGGGTGCTAATATTTCCGTTTACATAGGACCTACCACGTTCCGTTTAATAATAATAATATAACATTAATAATAAAATTAAATTAATAACCTGAAAATTTAAATAAATAAAATAAAAATTTACAAAGCAAGCCATCAAAGAACACTAAATCTGAGCACAGAATCATTCTTTCGGATGAAAATAAATAAATGACTGAATGAATGAATGAATGAATGAATGAATGAATGAAAGAAGAAAGAAAGAATTCGGAGTAACAACACGTATTGTCAAACACTTACTTTGTTTTTGTCCAGATGTAGTGCGTCCGCGCTCAGCTCTCATCTCGTCGGCACGCATGGCCTGGAGCAGCCAGCCCGCAGACACTAAACTCAGCACGGTAGTCAGTCCTTATAGAAAGTTTTGTGCGTATCTCGAAACGCCCCCTTCATTAACTTGCCATTTAGAGCGGCGGTGCGCAGTTCAGGTGGGATGGTCCGCATGATGCTACTCCGTTTTGTTCCAACCAGTCACTATTCGTCCTCTGAAAGCACTGTAAACTAAACTTGTTTGCGCATATCGTGTAAAAATGCGTTCTCAACAAACTCGCAGTCAGTTTGTTTATTTATATATTAGATCCCCATTAGCTGCTGGAACTTAACCGCAGTTACTCTTTCTGGGGTCTCACCAGTTTCTTCAACAAAAAAATGCAGTGAAAATAAAATACAATTACATTAATTCACATTCATACCCACAAACACACATGACACAGACACCTGCTCAAAACTTAATACAAATACAGTAGCTCTACATACTGACAATTCATTTCAGTTCTTGTTGCTGGTGCCAACACTGATGTTACATGAGGACATAACTGAGCTTACATTGCTGACAAAAAGAATTTGCCCCCTTCCCAATTTCCTCCATTTTTAAATGTTGTCACACTGCAATGTTTCAGATCATTAAACTAATTTTAATACGATTCCCCGAGTGATCACAAAATGCAGTTTTTAAATGATGATTTCATTTATTGAAAGGAAAAGCTATCCAGCTCAACCAGGTGTGAAAAAGTAACTGCCGACTTATTGACTAAATCAACCAATTAGTGATTGAAATTCAACATTTTCTCGAACCGAATACCTGTCCTATGGCATTTAAAAGTCCTCAAATAACGACTGTGTGTGTATGTGGTCTGTGTTTATCTACCTTCATGGGGACAAAATGTCCCCATAAGACACGGAATTCTAGATTTCTTTATCCTTATGGGGACATTTTCAGGTCCCCATGAAGAAATTGAGCTATTTTAGGGTTAGGGGTTAAGGTTAGGGTTGGGATAAGGTTAGGGTTTGGTTAAGGTTCGGGTTAGGGTTAGGATTAGGGTTAGGCATGTACTTTTGAGGGTTAAGGTCAGGGGAAAGGGTTAGGGCATGAGTGCAAGTCTAGGGAATGTCCCCACAAGACATAAAAACCCAACATACGTGTGTGTGTGTGTGTGTTTTTTTTTTTTTTTTTAATATGGCCCAGTCAGTTGGAATCAATGCAGGCAGCATTAGGCTGTTGTTTACCGTTTTATCTACACTAGGCTATATGTCTGTTCAGAAATTCGAGCTGAACCAAATAGTTCGTAGCATAGCGTCGACAATCAAATTCTAAACCAACACTGGAATGCTTCTGCTTTTTTGTTGCATGTATTGGGGGGTCCAAACCAGAGGGGTGCCAGGAACCGTATTGTTTTGTTAAAGTTTTTATTATTCTTCCGCTTCGTCATTTTTATTCTTCCATAACTAAAGGTCATACTGCAGCCTAAACTGTACAAGCCAAGAATGACATGATTGGAGGGCTGAGGTAAACCCCTGCACTTACCTCAGGCACAAAAAATGACACATGTCCACCAGCAGGGGCGCTATAATTAAAGACAATGCTTTTTTGCATATAAGTAAAACATTGTATGTCGCACATTCAAAAACCTCATATTCTCGTGTTCCTTTAATTTCACAGAATGGCACAAGAATGATATGATGTAAGCCACGCCCACTTGGACCCAGATTTTTTTTTTTTTCAGTATCATCTCAATGAATGCGAAGCCAAATTTTTCAAACTCCTCCTCGGTCGTATCTATGAGCTGCACCAAACTTGGCACATTGCATCTACAGTTGCAATCAAAATTATTCAACCCCCGTTGCAAATTAGGTTTACTGGCAAAATTTACAAACTTTCAGCTGTTTGCAATGAACGAATCAAACAAGAACAATTTAAATGGCTCAACACAACAAACAAAGTGGCTTCTCCAAATTCAACACAAAATGCCACTTTTAATGACTACTGCAGGCTCAAAATTATTCAACCCCTTCATGACAAGCATCTTTAATACTTAGTAGAAAACCCTTTTGCTGCTATGACCTGCTGGAAATGTGATGCATAGGCAGATGTCAGCTTTTGGCAGCATTCCCAAGGAATATTAGTCCAGTCCTCATGGACAATGGCCTCCAGTTCACTGATATTCTAGGGTTTGCAAGCTGCAGCTGTCTTCTTCAAATCCTACCAGAGATTTTTTATGGGGTTCAAGTGAGGTGACTGTGATGGGCACTCTAGAATCTTCCTAGACTTCTTCTGAAACCAAGCCTTGGTGGATGTTGAGGTATGCTTAGGATCATTGTCCTTTTGGAAGGTCCAATGATGCCCAAGCGTCAGCTTCCCTACAGACGGCATGACATTTTCTCCTTGGATATCCTGCTACTTGACTGAATCCATCTTGCCCTCCACACTTTGCAGATTTCCAGTGCCAGAGGAAGCAAAGCAGCTGCAGAGCATCAAAAAGCCCCCACAATTCTTCTCTGTAGGCAGGGTGTACTTTTCAGCATATGCTTCTTTATTCCTCCAGCAGACAAACCACTGATTCATAAGCCCAAAATATTCCAGTTTTGTTTCATCACTCCACAGAACAGTATCCCCAAACTTCTGTGGCTTATTTATATTATTTTGAGCATATTGGAGCTTGTGCTTTTGGATCAGTTGTGGTGTATGTCATGGAGACCTTCAACGTTTAGTATGCGCCCTACTGTGCAAACTGAAACCTCAGTGCCTCCTGCCTCCAAGTCTTGCTGTGGGTCTCCTGCAGTCACCCGAGGGTTTTTGACCACCTGTCTCCTCCGGGATCTGGTGGCAGCCATTGATAGCTTCCTCTTTCTGCCACATCCTGGTACTGTAGCCACTCTTCCTTTAACTCTGAACTTGCTAACTATGCTTCCAACTGTATCTCTATGAAAATTCAGTGCCTGTGCTACCTTTTTCTATCCTTTTCCTTGTTTGTGCCAGGCAATGATCTCCTCTATTAGCTTTTTAGACAATTCTTTTGACAGCCATATTTCTAATATGCAATCAAATGTCACAGTCAACAAACCCCTAGCGAGTTCAAGTATTTGATGTATTCTATCTCAAGCAAACCTGATGCAACTAATTAAGCTCTTGATTAGCTGCACTAGGTGTGCTTGAGACAACACCTGATTTGCAAATATGCTCTTATGAGGGATCCTATTCAGGGGGTTGAATAATTTTGAGACTGCAGCAGTCATTAAATTGGCATTTTGCGTTAAATTTGGAGAAACCACTTGTAATATTAGTTGTGTTGAGCTATTTAAAATGTTCTTGTTCATCTGTTTATCACAAACAGCTGAAAGTTTGTAAATTTTGCTATTCAACCCAATTTGCAATGGGGGTTGAGTAATTCGGGGCCGGGCAGCCTAAGCTGCCAGGACCCTATTGTTATCCTGCATGTTCTTCTTTCTTCTTCTTCTTCTTCTTCTAAGGACATCCTACTTCCCATTTGCGAAAAATCACCAAACTTTGCACAAAGGTCCAGTCCTATGCCAGACTGCCTCAGCTGCAAAAACAGGCCAATAGTCCTGATGGTGGCGCTACAGCAAGCCTCTAAATTTCAAAATTTTGAAAATTCACAACAAATCTACCATATGTGCTACAGATTTGCAACTTTCACCAAAATGTAGCCCTAATACTGAAGAAACTTTTGTACATTTAAATTTATTGCAAATTATGAAGTCCATCACTGTGTTTTTTTCAAAAACTGTAAAACTTATTAAACCTATCTCCTCCCACAATTTTTGCTCAATTGACACCAAACTTGCTACAGAGCATCTTCAGACTGTCCTACACAAACATACACACAGATTTATGATTTATCAAAAATTAAGCCTAAAGTGCATCAAAATGTTTGACTGTAAACGGTATTGTAAACATATACTTGCAAATTCTTGTTAAATACATTTTCAATGTTCATTAAAAAAAATGACCAAATTTTGGAGTCATGGTAGATGATGTTTGGAAGATATCAGAATTTTATCTCAAAAACTGAATTTTTCACAGCATTTTGAATTTTGCTCTCATGCGAACAATTGGAGTCAATGCAAAAATGGCATTTTTAAACATCAGTTTTTCACTTATGGAGCCAATAAATCATTGCTAAAAACAAATTACCAACATCTCCATGCTGTTTAGATGCAATTTGTGTATTTTCGGATTTTTGTCTTAATAACTGAATTTTTTGACAGCTGTTTGAAATCTGCCTTTATACGCTGTCATTGCAGCTGTAGAATTCCTATAATGAGCTAGAACAGTGGTTCTCAAAGTCAGTCCTAGCGCCCCCCTATGTATGCTGGTTTTGTTCCAACCGCGACTGCAACTGTAAAATTTTAAAAAGCTGTTAATTTGTCTTAATTAGCTGCAGTCCATGTTTAGAGCGGTTATTTACCATCTTAAGCCATATTTTAATGGACATATCCACTGTGCCATGAAGAATAAAAACCCTTGAACATATTGGATTTATTTTTCTATTTTGTTAGGATTTTCAGGTTAAAACATATTTAAACAGATCAAATCAGACTTTGAGAAAATCAGTAAGCCCCAAATTAGGTTGCTGAACACAGGTGTTTTGAGTTCTTTCAAAATAATTGGCCTGAACTGAATAAAATTTAATAAAACAAAACAGGTATGACTGTATTGTTCGCCAAATGAATTGGCAGTTTTTGCGACCACGTCTCAACAGTTTCACCAACAAGGGACCGATTGATTGTTTATGTAGATTAAATGTTTGGTTAATTGTTTCCCTCTGCAGTTATTGATACTAGTTTCTAATATATCTCAATGTGGATATGAAATTTTTATTCTTCAAGGCATGTATAGATTCTTCAAATGTGGCTTAAGAGGATAAATAACGACTCCAAACATAAATGCATCTAATTAAGACAAATCAACTGCTTGTTAAAATCGTAAGATTGCAGTTGTAGTTGGAACAAAAAGCAGCAAACAGTGAGGTGCCAGGACCGAGTTTAAGAACCACTGAGCTAGAAGAAGTTTTGAACATATATACTGCAGAGTTGTCTCTTGCTAATTAGCTCAGTGAGATAGAGCATAGTCTCTTGTGCCAGAAATTGTGAGTTCAAGCCTCAACTGATGTAAAATGCACATTAGAATGCCACCTTTTTTTAATCTTCCTACACTCTGCTTGTTGCTCAGAATTGCCTAATTTTGCCTAAAATTGCCCGGCCCCGACCATTGCTGCGCAGCAGCTATAATTTTGATTGCAACTGCTCACATGATGCTGATCAAAAGCTATCAAAAGAATTTTGACGCATCCATTCATTTTGGACGTGTAAATTTTCAAACTTTTGTATTCAGGCTGACTTTTATGAAAATGCTCAAAATTGAAGTGGGTTTTAATACCGTAAGTGCTCTCTCAAATATGACTTTTTTTTTGGTTGATGACGTAGATGACTCATGCAAGAACGTATCAATGTGCACATGCCTGCCATTTTCGAGGGCAGATGTGTTCACTTTACAGATAGATATGGGTCACTTGAAAATATGAATATGAATTGTCAAGATGGATGGGCAAATCTAATCCAACAAAAAGTCAGAATTGAAGAACAAGGCTTGTAATGTGAACAAGCAAAATTCATGGACATCCAGCAGTTACGTCCTGATTCTGTGTTAATTAGTTTTCCCCGCAGTTTGGCTGTCTGCTTTGGTTTTTTGGTTCTATTTCGTACATGCTCCGCCCTCTAACGGGCTTCGCTATTGGTTACCCCTCCGAGGCTCTGCCTCGGTGCCTGAGAAAGAAAATTGAACTCACCTGCTCCGTAGGAGTGGGTAGCCTACTCACCTCCTATAAAGCCTCAGTGCTGCCAATGCTCGTCTCCCTTTTTCACTCAGCCTGAGAGAGATCAGAACTCGTCATTTCGTCTTTGCGATATGCATAAGCTTTGCCAGCAGTGTGCCTCCCCTATGGTGTCCGAAGACCAGCACGACGACTGTTTCGTCTGTCTGGGCTTACGTCACCATGAGGAGGCAGGTTCCTGTGCTGCCTGCGCGGCGCTTCCCCGGGAGGAGCATGAGCGTCGGCAGCAGTTTGTGCGGGCTGCACGCACCCTCCGGGCTGGCTTGGGGCCAGTCCGAGAGCCAGTGGTGGCGGTCCGCTCCAAGCCTTGGGACGAATACGATGAGGAGGATGATCGTCGTGTGTATGAGGAGGACCCGACGACCCTCTTCAGAGACGATGAGCCGCCCCCTGAGCACCGCTATCCGCTGGACGACCTCCCCGGATTGTTCCAGTCGGCGGCGGAGCGGATGGAGATGCCCCTACCACCACAGCCCTCCTCCAGTGCCCAAGCCGACGACTTCACCATTGGTTTGCTGGCCCAACCGAAGTCGAGACCGCGCCCCAAGGTGGTGTGTCCTAAGATGGCGCCCATCTTTGGCTATGCCCAGCGAGACTGGAGGAATCCGATGGCTGCCAAGTCCCCGGCAATGGCCTATGCGCCGTACTCGACCGTGGAAGACTGGGAGTGGGATGTGGGCGTCCCAGCCATTGAAGACGCAGTAAGATGGTGCCTTCTTCCAACTGCTTCTATGTGGCCAGGCGGTTGGCCGCTGCTCCCGTCCGAGAGGGACAGGATGACGGCGAGCCTTTTTGCCCGATGTTATGCTAGCGCAGGTCAGGTGGTAGCGCTAGCTAACAATATGGCCTTCCTCGCTGGCTCGATGGATAGGCTGACCCACCGGAAAGCGGAGCTGTCTCCAGAGGAAATTCTCGAGATGCAGACGACGGCGGCGGCCATGCTACGCATGTCGCAGGCGTTTGCTATTGTTGGGGGGCGAAGTATGGGCGCCGCGCAGGTGGGGCACCGTCACCACTGGCTGGGGCTGTCCTCGCTAAAGGAGAAGAAGCGGGCGCTGACTAATGCGCCCATCACCACCGGCTCACTCTTCGGTCCAGACATACAGATGATGGTGGACCGATTAGAAGCAGCACGCAAAGCATCGGAACAGCTTGGGTCGCACCTACGCCCTCAGCAGCAGCCCCGCAGGCCCCGATTCTCCCAACCACCGCCAAGTCGCCGCCGTCGCAGGTCATCTGACGACCGGTCATCTCTGGGTTCAAACCAGCCAGATCCTGAGCCGCGACGTCAACAACAGCAGCCTCAGCAGTCTCGCCAGGGCCACACCAGGAATGCGGTGTCTGGTCGTTCGACTTCTGGAAAGGTTTATAATAAAAACGTTACCAGTATGAGGCCTCTGGGTCGTCTTGTTGTATTGCACACACTGATACGCTGGCTGTTTCAGGTGTTAGCACACAAGGTAATCTGGTACAACCTACCGGAGGAAGTGGAATAGCTCTTCCTTCGGTGGAGGGGTTCAGCGAGAGAGACACGGTACGTGAGGTTCGTGTATTCTCTTTGCATCCACTAAACTCAGATCCTCGAATTGGGGATTCGCCGGCTAATAACTTGTTTATGAAGCATTGGCTAGCTAACCGCTGGCAGGTTCTGCGTAGTTCTACCCGCGGCGGTAGCACACGATCAAACTACGGGTCTAAACCAAAACTTAAAACGCTTCCATCATTCGGTGTTGGCCCAACCAAAAAGGAATCATTTATTTCTGGGTACTCGTTTCTTCCTGGTTCGGCGCCAGTGAGGAAAACGTTTACGAACTGAGGCAGATAACCACCGTGATTCTAACACTACTAGCTGGGCTGGCTCCAGCGGAGTGTTTGGTGTATGTCAACATGCTTCCTCTTCCGGGTTGCGCGGAAGGGGGGCGAGCTGCCATGTTGGCTCCAGGGCTCTTGACGTATCACATAACGTCCATTGTATATCCTGCAGCCCAAAGGCAAAGGGTTTACACATGGGAAATACTGATGCTCACGAACCTGTGGAGGAGACCTTCACTCGTTCAGTGCCACAGGCCGAGGTCTGTTCAGACATCGAGGTTTCTGAAATTAGACACCCAGGACTCTCTAACACAAAGGTAGCTGTGCCCTCGCTGCCTATGGTGAGTGAGTCGCCAGGCAGCGTGCATGGGAATGCAGCGGAAGCTTTACTGCTGTTGTCCTCTCAGCCCTTTTGGGTAGGGCCCCCCGGTCGAGCCCTCCCTCAGGGGGAGGGGCGTCGCGGGAGGGCCCAGACCAGCGGAAACCATAGAACTAACAGCGTCGCCTCTCACAAATCATTACCAGTCTTGGGTGAGTTTGTGCGCCCCCCTCCCAAGCTGGCTGGACAAAACATTGCGGAAGGGGTACGCACTGCAGTTTCAGTGTCATCCACCTCCATTCAAAGGCATTGTGCGGACGAGGCTCCCCAATTCCACCCAGAAGGCGGTCCTAAAGGAAGAGGTGAACTCGCTTCTACAGAAAGGTGCGGTAGTGCCGGTTCCTCTGTCAGAAGCTCGAGCAGGGTTTTATTCCCCGTATTTCCTGATTCCCAAGAAATCAGGGGGCCTCAGACCTATTCTGGATCTTCGGGAACTGAATACTCACATTGTGCGCAGGCCATTTCGAATGCTGACAGTGAGGTCTCTGCTGGAATGTGTCAGGCCTGGCGATTGGATGACGTCAATAGACCTAAAGGACGCCTATTTTCATGTTCCAATTATGCCGCGCCATCAGAAGTTCCTGCGGTTCGCATTGGAAGATCAGAATTTCCAATTTTGCCACCTCCCGTTTGGGTATTCCCTGGCACCACGGACCTTCTCCAAATGCGTGGAGACAGCGCTAGCGCCGCTCCGGCGGAAGGGGATTCAGATCTTGACCTATCTGGACGATTGGCTGATCCTGGCCCCTTCAGAACAGTTGGTAGCCAACCATACTGCGCTGGTGATGCAGCATATTGCTCAGCTGGGCTTTGCTATCAATTACGACAAGAGCACCTTGCAGCCCAGTCAAACAGCACTGTATCTGGGGCTGCGATTGGACTCTCGGTCTATGACTGCATGTCTGTCTCTGGACAGAATAGAGGCAATTCTGTCCCAGACCCAAGAAATTCTGGATGCAGTGTCAGTACCAGCAAGAGTGGTCATGTCATTACTGGGAATGATGGCGGCGGCCCATTCAGTAGTCCGCCTAGGGCTGCTGCACATGAGAGATATTCAGCGCTGGTTCATACGCCTTCGTCTGGACCCAAGGCGGGACCAACAGCGTGTGCTCCGCATACCAATGCGAGTGCGACGGGCGCTGACATTCTGGGCCTCACCCATTCGGCTCCGCAAGGGGGTCTGGATGGGGTGCGTATCGCACTACATCCAGATATTCACAGATGCCTCCCTAACAGGATGGGGCGGGACTTGCGGCACTGCTTCTGTCGCAGGTACATGGCAGGGGCCCTGGCGCCATATCAACCAACTAGAACTCATGGCAGTTCAGAAAGTGTTGCACCATTTTGCCCCACAGTTGGAAGGGAGGCACGTCCTGGTGAGATCGGACAACACAACAGTGGTGGCCTATCTCAACAGACGGGGGGGTGTCAGGTCAGTAGCCCTACACAGGTTGGCCGCTTCCATCCTAACCTGGCCGGACCGCCAACTTTGCTCCCTGAAAGTTCCATGTTCCGGGCATCCTCAACACCCAGGCAGACGGGCTATCCAGGGGAGCCCTGCCCGAGAAGGATTGGAGCCTCCCACTGGCGACGGCAGAGCAGATTTGGAAACTGTTCGATCGACCAGTAGTGGACTTGTTCGCAAGCAGGGAGAATGCTTTGTGCCCTCTCTGGTTCTCCCTGAGGCCTACCGACAATCCTCCTCTGGGGGTGGACACGTTGGCTCATCCGGTGTGGCCGACCGGCCTACTCTATGCTTTTCCACTCCGGCAGCTACAGATGCCACTGCTCCGCAGGGTGCGGGAGCAGTGGCTGTCCATGATTGTGGTGGCACCAATGAAGCCGAACGCCAGGTGGTTCCCGGATCTTATCCAGCTGGCGGTGGCAGGCCCATGGCGGATTCCGGACCTTCCCTCGACCAGGTGGCAGGCGTCAGATGCCACTCTCACCCACCCCCTCATGGCCTGGAGATTGAAAGGGTGAGGTTGAGCGAATTGGGCCTGCCAGAAGCAGTGGTGTCCACAATTCAATGTGCACGCGCCCCAGCTACATCCAAGGCTTATGCGGCGCGTTGGCAGATGTTTGCTAACTGGTGTCAGGTGAGAGGCCTGGACCCGCGTTCATGCCCCCTTCAGGGAGTGCTGGATTTCCTCCAGGCACTCTTCAAGGGGGGCCGCGCAGCTTCCACTCTGGGGGTGTTTGCTGCAGCGGTGGCGGCTGGACACGATGGTTTTGGCCGATTCACGGCCAGAAGTCACCCCCTCGTGAAGCGTTTCCTGAGAGGAGTTCGCAGAATTAGGCCCCCAATGCACCGCGTTGGAAGGGGGATCAGCTGTTTGTAAGTTATGGCGGACGGGCTCAAGGGGCCCCTTTGTCAGCACAGCGTCTCGCCCACTGGATCTGTGATGCGATTTGCAGGGCCTATTTGGCGGTGGGTCTGGTGCCCCCAGCAGGTCTGACCGCGCATTCTACCAGGGGCATTGCATCCTCTACGGCACTGTTCAAAGGCGTATCTGTAGAGGAAATCTGCAGGGCGGCCTCTTGGTCGTCGTCATCGACATTTGCGCGGTCATATCTCAGGTATATGACAGCTAGCACGGTTGCACATTCAGTCTTGGGAACCTTATCGGAGGGGTCCCCTCCCAGCGTTAACTAATAGGGGATCATGGCCAACCTGTGGCGAGGCATTCCGGGGGTGCCCCGCCCACAGGCGTAGGGCGTGTCATGGGAAGTGACAAAGCCCTCTCCCAAGCGTTGGGGTGGGAGACCCCATTGGGGGAGGGGGTTCCCTTCCAGCAGCGACCTGACAGTTGTTTGTATTGATGCCGCGGTCTGGGGCGAGGCACTCAGGCGGTGCCTGCCTGTGAGTAGAAGGCCAACATGGGGGGGATGCCAGCGAACAAGCCCCCCCCCATTCATGCTGAGGGGGAGGACTCTATCAGGAGGAGTCTCCTTCCAAATGGCGGCTGGTTCCTGTTGTGCTGCGGCCTGACGCGATACACTCTGGCAGTGCTCGCTTAAGGGTTTGAAGTCTCTAATGGGAAAATGGCAGCTATTTAGCCCTCCCATTCATTCTGGGAGGGGGCCCGATAGGGAAGGGTCCCCTCCCAGCACCAGCTTATGGTTGGGTACTACTTTGCCACCACCTGGGGCGGGGTATGCAGTCTGGCGGTGTGCGCCCCAGTGTGTGGACGGGTTTCGCTTGGTTTTGAATGGAATTGTGTTGTCGGGGTCCACCTGGGAGTACGTCCATCCCTAACGGCCCTCGCCTTAGGTGTAACCAATATGAAGCCCGTTAGAGGGCGGAGCACGCATCTGAAAATAGAACTACTAGTTACCCTGGATGTAACTCCAGTTCTATGAGTACGTGCGTAGCCCTCTAACAACCTGCCCAGATGGCCCCGAGTGTGAGATGCTGAGTTTCAAAGGGAGACGAGCATTGGCAGCACTGAGGCTTTATAGGAGGTGAGTAGGCTACCTACTCCTATGGAGCAGGTGAGTTCAATTTTCTTTCTCAGGCACCGAGGCGGAGCCTCGGAGGGGTAACCAATAGCGAAGCCCGTTAGAGGGCTACGCACGTACTCATAGAACTGGAGTTACATCCAGGGTAACTAGTAGTTTGTCACTCGATTGATTACAATCACTCAATTATTGATGAAAAATAGTCAGTTATTGTCCCCTTATGCATTCCTCTGCCTTCCTCCCTCACCTGACCCTCATTGACAATTGTAGTCTCTGTGAACTTAAGTTCCTGTCTTTTGGCTCCCCTTTGCCAGTGTGTTGATCTTCTTTTGTGGTCAGCCTGCAGTTTTGTGGTTGTCAGTGGCCATTGTTATTCCAAGTTCCTGCATCTTTGCCCGCTATTTCCCTGCTTTTTGTTTTCATTGTCATTCCCCGAACTAGTGTCCCCCACTCCCTCTGGATTGAATAAGGTTTTGATCTTGGACCTGGGCTCTGATCAGCCTCTCCCTCTGAACACTGTTTGCTGTTGCTCAACCTCTGCTTGTGATCCACCTGCCCTCCATTGCACAGTCTGTCTGTCCTCTGCCTTGGTCTGCCAATAACAATCATTCTGACTCTACCTCTGATCCTGCTCTTTGTTTTATGACATCTGTGACGCTATAGGTGTGGAAAGGGCTGCAAAGCTATTTCTAAGGCATTGGGACTCCAGTGAACCGCTGGGAGAGCCATAATCTGCAAATGAAGAGAACTTGGAACAGTAGGGAACCTTCCAAGGATTGGCTGGCCAACCAAAGTTCCTTCAAGAGTGGCTCATCCAGTAGGTCACAAAAGAACCTGATGAACATTTAAAGAACTGCAGGTCTCACTTGCCTCAGTTAAGATCAGAGTTCATGATTCCACAACTACAGGCTGGGCAAAAAAAAGGCATTCATGGGAGGTGCAAGGCGAAAGCCTCTGCTGACCAAAGAGCACAAAGGCTCATTTTACTTTTGCCAAAACATCTTGATGACTCCCCAAGACTTTTTGGATGATATTCGGTTGACTGATGAGTCGAATGTGGAACATCTTGGAACACATGGGTTCTGTGACATCTGCTATAAAGGTAACACAGCATTCCACAATAGGAACATCATTCCAGCAGTCAACGTGTTGCCAAGTAATCTGTTTTTTAAGAAAGAGCACACCTTTCTGCATCACCTCCAATTTAGGGCTGATATTCACACATATTTTTTCAAATAGTGAAGTCATAGAGTGTCCCACCATCATGGATCTGATATTGCCAGATTCCAGACAACCTTAGCTACTCAATTATAAAAAGATATCTCCACTGCTAGCATTTCAAGGTGAGATGCACGTAAAAACATAACAATTTCATGTGACAAAACCTTTTTTACAGGCTAATGGTGGCCATATTGTTATGATAAAAATTGTAAAAAAAAAAAAATGGGACCCTTGTTTCATTGTGATACAGTGGATCCACATTTGGGAGACACTGATCTTTCTAAAGATTCAGCAAACAACTTTTCCTTAGAAATGTCTACAGGGTTACAATGTTTTGCATTTACAGCCCTGAGAATTTGTCCTATTGGATTTATTGCTGACTGTCTCAATGCAACATGCACCGGTCCATCAACAAAGTAATCCCCTGCAGACTGAATCAGGGAATATTTCAGCTCCAAAGAAGAGATGTACCTTCGGATTCCCATCATACTCAGGCTGTCCTCCGCATCTGCAAATGTACTATTTGACTCTTGTGTAGTCTCAGCTTGTTTTATCTAAGAAACAAATTAAAGGGAACGGTCCTATCTTGAAAACAAAAAAGAGCTTTACAACTAGATAACTCAGTCGCCACAGGGACCAAGTCGTGTTTCTCCCCCGATCCCCAAATTTTGAACAAAATGGCCGCCGGCAGCCATAATGAATGTCCAAAATTAACGAAAATCAGTCTTGAGCATTGTCATATATATATGTATCTTCACCTGTGTAAAATTTGAAAACATTCCTGTAATAATTGCGGCTTCCAGAGCCCGGAACATCAATTTCGGACAAAATGGCCACTGGCAGCCATATTAGACGTCCAAAATTGACGAAAATCGGTCTTGAGCATTGTCGTATATATCTTTGCCTGTGTAAAATTTGAAAACATTCCTGTAATAATTGTGGCTTCCAGAGCCCGGAACATAAAAAATTTCAGACACAATGGCCGCCGGCAGCCATATTGGACGTCCAAAATTGACGAAAATCGGTCTTGAGCATTGTCATATTTATATCTTTGCCTGTGTAAAATTTGGAAATATTCCTGTAATAATTGTGCCTTCCAGAGCTAGGAACATAAGATCTCTGCAGCGGCGGCCCCGGAACTAAACCATAGTATCTCTCAACTATCGTCGTCGGGGAGATACAAGAAAGTTTCTTGCCAAGAAGCTCTAGCCTTACAGGAACCTGGTGCTAAAAATGACCAAATTTCTCTTTGAATTGCTATGAATACCTTTAATAACTTTACTCGAGGAAGCAGTCTCCCACTTCATCCAATGAGGCTGTAGGTGGAGATTCACGCAAAGCTGAAGAATGAATGCTGTCTTCCATTCGTCCCCCTCCTTAATCCTGACAAGATGGTAGGCGTTGCGTAGGTCGAGTTTGGAGAAGATGGTAGCTCCCTGCAACAACTCAAAAGCAGAATTCATTAGTGGGAGAGGGTAACGGTTCTTAATGGTTATGTTATTGAGTCCCCGGTAGTCGATACATGGTCTGAGGGATCCATCCTTCTTGCTAACAAAGAAGAAACCCGCACCAGCAGGGGAGGACGAGGGACGAATGATCCCAGCAGCCAGTGATTCCTCCACATATTTCTCCATGGCCTCCTGCTCTGGACGAGACAGAGAGTAGAGGCCTCCCTTAGGGGCGCTGTACCGGGTTGGAGGTCGATGGCACAATCGTAGGGTCTGTGAGGGGGCAGAGACAGAGCACGAGACTTGGAGAAGACCTCGGCTAGGTCATGGTACTCACTAGGAACCTTGGATAGGTCTGGAGAAAATGGGGGCTCCTTGGGTCCCTCCTCACTCTGCTTGGCAGGTGCTCTGCGAAGACAGGAGCGTGACACTGCGTGCTCCATTCGATCACTTGCCCTGTCTTCCAGTTAATAGTGGGGTTGTGTTGTTGAAGCCACGGAAGACCCAGGACGATGGGGGCAGAGGAGGAGGAGATGAGGTGGAGGCGAATCTGCTCCTGGTGGTTGCCAGAGACAATGAGCGTAAGAGGGGCGTGACTTGGGTCACCTGACCTATCGGTTGCCCACACAGGCCAAGTGTCCGAACGGAGCAGGCAGATTCTGGGGCTGGAGCCGGAGCTGGTTACACAGGTTGGCGTCGATCAGGTTGATGTCTGAACCTGAATCAAACAGAACATTAGTAGACATAGAACGATTGCCAACAACCAGAGTGACAGGAACCAGCTTACGAGTGGCATCGCTGCTCTGAGCCAGCTGCCCAATCCTTCCACTCACCCTCTCCTTCGTGAGTGAAGGACAGCTCTTAATTTGATGCCCCTCCAGCCCACAGTAAAGGCACGCCCCAGTACGCAGTCTTCTGGCTCTCTCCTGAGGTGACAGCCGGCAACGGTCAACCTGCATGGGTTCCTCCGATCTCCGGGGCTCGCCGGTCTCCTGGATAGGTCATACGAAGGTTCCCATGCTGGCCAGACCGTCGGGGCTCAGGGTGGCACTGGCGCTCCCTCTTGCGCTGTTGGAGTCGTGAATCCACTTGGATAGCCACTCTGATTAGCCCCTGCAGGTCGGAAGGTAGTTCGCGAGATGCCAGTTCATCCTTAATATTCTCCGCCAGCCCCCGGTAGAATACATCGAATTGGGCGTCTTCACTACATAGTGTGGAGGCGGCCAAAGAGCGGAACTGGATCGCGTAATCCGAAACACTGCAGCCAGACTGTCGTAAACTCAGTAGGGCACTTCCTGCCTCTCGCCCCTGGTAGGACCGGTCAAACACTTCCCTCATCTCCGCCATGAAATCTTCTATGGTGCGAGTACAGGGGTGGCCAGCATCCCACATCGAAGTTCCCCAATCCCTCGCCTTGCCGGTCAGGAGAGTGACGATGTAGGCCACTCTGGATCGCTAGGTAGGGAAGGTCAGGGGCTGCAGCTCAAAGATAATCGAGCACTGAGACAGGAATGCCTTAGGAGGAGGTGGGATCTCCGTCGTGCTCCCGCTGGGGAGTAAGACGTTGCTCCCCGGACGGGAGCTGCCTCTGCCGGAGCGGCTGCAGGAGTGGGAATGGTGGAGCCCAGAGAGAGTCGCTGGAGGGTAGCTCTCATCTCCTGCAGATCGCGATGCTGCTGCTGAATGACGACCTGTTGTTGTTGTAAGAGTCGTTGCATCTCAGCAGAGTCCGCTGGAGTCTGACCTGGTCGACTCGTACTGAAAGGAATGGCTTGAGACTCCAAATGCAGTTCAGCAATGGCAGGGCGTTTATTAGGTGAGCTCATGGTCATACAGAACAGAAATCAAAGCCAGGCAACAGGAATGGTTTAGGCAAGGCAGAATCGTAAATCAAGGGACAAGCAGAAAGATCTATAAACCAGGATGTCAGTCCGCACAAAGACAGTAACACAGGGAAATACTAAAGGGATTGGATGGGGAAGGAAAAGGGGAGTTGGAGAGGATAAGGGTAGCACAAAGGAAATCTCTAACAAAGTTGGTACAATGGGAAAAAAGGGTAAACATGGTACTCACAATCACTATCTCAATCACACAACGCAAACAACGTAAACAAGACTCACGGGAGAAATCACGAAATACAAACTTGCAGAAATCGAGAGAAAACATGCAGAAACGAGACTTGACCAAAGCGAGCTTAGGCGGAAGAAACGAGTCGACAAGAAGCAGCAGGAAAGTGGGTCTTTTATACACAAACAAATTAAGTGGAGGCCCAGCTAAACTCAGAACAGGTGAGAGGAGAGGCGGATCTAGAAAAGCAAGGATGGTGATAGGAGAGAGAGAGAGGAAGTAGGTGGGATCCTAACTTTGAACTAACTAATCACCCGTGCCTAACTGAACTGCTCTAAGTGTGGATAGTCCAATCAGAACAGCAAGAGAGAAGGAAGAGGAATTACCAAACCGAAATGGAAAAGAAAGAGTGAGAATCTTTTAAAGACACCACACAAAGAAACAAGAGGAAAGTAAGACATGAGACTGCAAGCATTCATTCTCTAAACATGAAACATGTAACTCAGAATAAATATATGAATACAATAAATACACTAGAAATATGCTAGAATGGACTAAAACCAACTAAAACCAAGCATACAAACATCACTTCTTAACAAAGAAAGAGATGCCCAGAAAAGAAATGTGGACCAACTCCACCTTGAATTATGCACACTGTCACTATCTTTCCAATCTGCCTGTACAATCCAGTCTCAAGACCTCAAAAACAAACATTTACACAAAGATTCAAAGTTTGATACAGATTTAATATTGCATTTTTTTGTAAGACATAAAACTTAATAAATACTGACCATGAGCATCAAGTGCCAACAGCCTGTCACTCTCATGCCCATGAAATATCTTTGACTGTTATACATACGTCATTAGCAACTGCATGTATTTCCTGGTTGGCCCACCATCATCAACAGCCCCGTCTCCTGTCCCCTCACTGTCAAGAAAAATCACATCCAGCCTTGCCCCTGGGTCAAAGCGACATCGTTTAAATGCTTGCAGACAATCCTGCAAAACATCGTTCCTGCAAACGTTTGTTTGATTGCTTGTTCGATTAGAGGTGAGGTCCGCTTTGATGAGAAGCTTCATCAAGACAGTTTGCAGATTAATTCTGTAATAAAAAGAAGTTTGACATTTTAGAATAAATATTCAGATTAAAAAAATATGTATCATACTCAGTTGATGAGGATTCACTATCCTCCAGTGTGCTAAGAGTTGGCTAAAGGGGAGGTGATGGTGCAAGGGACCATTAAGGAGGTGATGGTGCAAAGGACCAATGAGGAGGTGATGGTGAAGGAGGCCGGTGGGGAGGAGAAGGAGCAGGTGAAGTGCTATGTTGGCCAACTGCATGGCAAGCACCATTGAGCTCACCTGCATCAATTCCTTTATTTTGAAGCAAAATTCCCATGGAGAAACAACTACATCTGCATGACCATTATAATTTTTAAAAAGAGTCACAAAGAATAAAAATATTCTACATGACATTGCTTTTCACCTGTGGAGCCAGTGGTTCCATACACTGAACATGCAAGGATGAATACCTTCTGATGTTGTAATGCTCAATATTTCCTGACTGTGTGCTTTCGAATGCTGTGGATGATGTAGCAATGATTACAATATAAATAGCCAAAATAATAAATCAATGATGTAATATCGGTGACAACTCTCAGAATTTCATCACAATAGTTCAAATTTTGAGTTTTGGCAAGCAAGACCGGCCCACATTAGACCAGCGCACATCTAAAAACATTGGTAGTTCCAACGACGGTAGTTCAAATCAACATGGTTCAAACTACTATCGCACAAATAAGGTACGACAGTTTTGGGAAACCGTCGTACTTCACATGTTAGTTTAAATGATGCATTGTACCATGTTGTTTCAAAGCTAACAACCATTGTTGTTCGGGAAAGGCTCCCCTTAATGGATTCTGACAAGAGAAATTTCTTTATCCACACTAATCCATTTGGAAATTAGAATTTTATTGGCACACCATTAGTGGGTTCCTCAAAAGCATCTTTTCGATCTCGTTTTGCCTCAGTTCCCTATTTCACATAATTATACATGTATATATCATATATAATTATAATTTTATGAATTTTAATTTGCATTCGAAGAGCAACAGTCTGCAATAGCAACTGGACTTATATTTCATTTTGACCGATAGCATTTACCCTTAATGTTTCTGTTCCTGTGCCTCGAGTTCCTGACGTCTCATTTCATGTTTTAGAAAAATGTAAATATGTTGTCTATTATTTCAATACAAATGGCTTTCTCAAGGACAATCCACATGAAAGTAACTCACTTTTTCTTTGTCCTTGACCTGACAGCTGCCGTTGACACAGCAGATCACGGAATCTTATTATCACACCTAGAGCATCATGTCAGCATCACAGGTACTGCTCTGTTATGGCTTCAGTCCTCCTTGACAGATCGGAGCTTCCGGGTCCATGTAGGGGAATTCTCCTCAATCGCGGCTCCTCTTGCCTCCATGGTCCCCAAGGGCTCCATTTTGGGCCCTATCCTGTTATATATGCTACTATTGGGGTCAACTTTAAAAAGCAGAACATTTTTCTCCATTGTTTTGCAGATGATGTGCAGATTTATCTGCCTTAAAATCTAAAAAAAAATGACTCCATACAGCCCCTCCTTGACTTCTTAAAAGATGTTAAACCCTAGATGGACATGAGCTTTCTTAATCTTAATGATAATGAAATAGAGATCATTACTTTTGGGAGTGACTCCGCAGAATATCCTACCTTGACTTCAAACATCCACTCCTCCATCAAAAACCTAGGTGTAATCTTTGACAGCAGTTTTAAACTTGACAAAGAGGTCAGCTCTGTCATAAAAATACTGTGCTAATCGCACTTAAGACCCCTTGGCTGCGTATGTAAGTTGAATTGGGTGTTAGTTGGATTCTGATTGCAGAAACAATATATGTAATGAAGCCAAGCGCAGATAATTAACCTTGGCGTCGGCATTTTTCGTTTTTCACAATACATCCCCTGGTGGCCAAACTAAGAGTCGAAATTGGCTGGAATTCAATAGGTAGGTGAAGGATCCACAGACGTACCACCCACCCAAAAATGAGAAACCTAGAAGCAAACCTGAAGGCGCTAGAGCGGTAACGTTGTTGAATTTAATGATAGGCAGCATTTACGCTATTTGACCTCGAAAACGATAAAAAATGGGTCAAATCAAAAACGCCTCTGATATGTGATGAAGGGTGATCCCATGCACCTTCAGTAAAAATTTGAGCGTCCTAGCTCAAATAATAAAGAAGTTCTGGCAATTTTTCATTTTTCACAATAAGTTCCCTGGTGGCCAAACTAAGACTCGAAATTGGCGGGAATTCGATAAGTTCGTGAAGCATCCATAGATGTACCACCCACCCAAAAATGAGAAAGGTAGAAGCAAACCTGAGGGCACTAGAGTGGGAACGTTGTTGATGGACAGACGGAGAGACAGACAGACGGATGGCGAAGGGGACGACAATACCCCTCGGTCAACCGCCGGCTGAGGGGTAAAAAACAGTTTCTACCAACCAATGCTGGATTATAGACTGGGCCAGTGGGGCCAGTGCTTCGGGGCCTCAGATTCCCAAGGGGCCTCCAAGCCTCAGGCCATACTTGACGTGAGGCCAAAGACTTCTGTGGGAAGTTGAATGCCATGGTCCTCTGTATACAATACATTAACTGACTTATGGCTACTTATAGCATGAGCTATAATGATGGTGAGTTGTTCCAGTATATTAGATGACATGAACTCTGAGCAGTGTCACAGTGTTAAACACGAGGGCACTATGGAAGGAGCTCTATGATGCTGCTCTGGGCCCTGGCACTGGTTGTTGCTTGAGCCCAAATAATAATAATAATAATAATAATAACTAGAAACCGCAGGCAGTTACTCGGCTTCCAAGCCCTTTTGCTGTTCGAGATTTCAGTTTATGCATTCAAATCAGAACCAGTGTAAGCAGTCGTTAAACAGTGCAAAGTTTGCATGTGGTTTCCTTAGGGAACGGTTGCCTTTTTGCTTTCCTGTGAAGACATCAGCTTAGGATCTATATACTGACATTCAGTTATCATGTTTTTCCTCTGCAATAGCAAAATTTTAATATTTAATTGTATCAGTAAGCCAGATATGGTATGGCGGTCCCATTTGCGTAGCGAGGAACAAAATTGACAACCTCAGATTCGATCTTTTGATGTCAATCCACACCAAGAGCAATATCTTCTGTCACTCCATTTGGGAATTTTTAAATTGATGACGTCCTAAGATATAATTACAGGAAAACTCACATATAACGGATTCAACTGGATCTGCTCAATTCGTCCATTATAAGCGAAATCCGCTATATGCATAAAACAGACAAAATCCATAATATACATGTATGAATTTATATGTATGCTTTGTGTATAAAGATCGGAACAACTTCATTCTGAAGGGCACATACCTAGCCTTCTTGTTGTCTTCATTTAGTCCGTCTTTGCCCTGACACAATGGGTAACAGGATGATGCTGCGTGTTGCTCCAAATGGGGTTTATGAAGAAGACTAAACACTAAAGTATGTAAATGAATCCGTGCCAGTTTCAGTTTCCGCAAATATAAACTTGCACCTTTTTTGCCAGTTTTTTTAACCATAATTTAACAAAAAGTTTACAACAGAGTTCCCTCCATGTTAAGAGTAAACCACGGTTAAATGCGCGCAGGACTCCACTTACAGTTAAAATAACAAGGAGACAATGCATTAATTTAACTGTTAAATTCAGTCAGTTTATAACAGTGTAGGAAAGCCAAACTTCATTTCGTTGCTCTGTTGCAACTGCGTATGTGCATGGTGCAAACCAGCTTTCCCGGTATACACGAGTGCTTTTTAATGGAAATGCATTGTGAAGGGACAGGACATTTTGTCCAATGTAAGCGAAAATCCATTATGTAAGATCCGGTATATTCGATGTTTATTTAATAGAAAAACATTACAGGAAAATCGGGACTTGAGCTGTTGTCCGGTATGAGCGAGTTTCCGTTTTATACGAGGAAGGTTTAGGCGAGTTCTACAGTAGGTCACAAAGAACTTCTACATTTTTTACTGAAACTCCACTGTTTTTTCAAACTTTTTCTTGCCCTTTGAGCTGAAGCTGTATATCAAATTTGAGAGCAATCACTTCTGCGGTTCTGGTGAAGAAGATGTTTAAAGATTTTACCTTTGACCCAAAATGGCGGAAAAAGGAGGTAATGGAACGAAACAGTTATCACACCGTTTGCAAGCCTTCAACTATTCCTCTCAACAGGCAAAAGCTGTTAAGTCTGTCTGTAATGGGTTGGCCGCAATTCAGGACGAAAATGTAGCTATATATTACAATTTTGTGTTTACGCCATATTGGAGACCCCACAACTTTGGTGTTTATTTGTCCAGAGCCACTATTTTGATTTATTGATTAGATCGATTCAAGGTCTGTAAATATGCACAGTTTTGTTGTTCTAGTGACAATGACTTTCTGTCACGTGACCGCCAATGTGGGTAAGTTTTTCCATTTTAAACAAGAAAGAACACCAAAACAGTTTGTCATACAAAAAAAATAACTGCAGATTCGATCTTCTGATGTCAATCCACACCTAGAACAGTACTTTGTGTCACTCCATTTGAGAATTTTTAAATTGATGACATCTCAAGATATAATTAAGTCACAGCAAACTTCTTCAGTTTTCACTAAAACTTCAGTTTTTTCGAATTTTGTGTCCCATTGTCAGCTAAAGCTGTATATCAAATTTGAGAGCAATCTGTTTGGCCGTTCTGGAGAAGATGATGTTTAAAGGTTTTACCTTTCCGCCAAAATGGCGGGAAAACTAGGTCACACAACGTAACTGTTATCACACCGTTCCGGAGCCTTCAACTATTCGTGACAACATGCAAAAGCTGTCAAAGCGGTCTGCAACGGTTTGGCCCCAATTCGGGACAAAAAAAAACAGGAAAATGAAGATCCCAGCAAGAACGATAGGCCTCCAGCTACACTTGGAGAATAAATTCAAGGTATCAATTTTCCAGTATAATGATTACCGAAGACCACAAATGTTTACCTGGCCCAATGTACCATAAGAGAAATTTTCCCAGGTTGCTATGAGTATTTTAAAGAAGTATGAGTGGGTTACCAAAAAAATATGTATGTTGTGTATTACAGCATAAATACTGTATACTTGGATGACACAGACATGTACTGTAAAGATACATAAAAAATGTTATTGTGTCGTTCACCATGGTGTAAATGAGGGAAACTCTATTGTCATGTGAAAATCTTTTTAATGCTGAAATGTTTAATAATTGCAACTTTTAAATCATTGTTTCTGAAGCTGTAAATGATCGGATTTGCAATGGGAGTCAGGAAACAGTTGAAGATGGAGATCAAGATGAGAACATTTGGATGAACATTTCTTACGAGGGAACTAATATAGACACACAGATGTGCAGTATAAAACAGGATTACAATACTCAGATGTGAAGAACAGGTGGAGAAGGCTTTTTTACGGCCATGTGTTGATTTAATCTTCCAAACTGCAGCGATTATTTTACTGTACGACCAAATGACTATAAACGCAGGGAAAGAAATGACCATTACAGCATTTGCTAGTGCTAAGAACAAAAGGGATGATGTGTCTGAACAGGATAGTGCTATTACAGGAGGGAAATCACAAAACCAGAACATGATGCGGTTCTCACAGTAAATTAACCTTGATGACATGATCACAATTGGAGTTGGTACTAAAGTTCCTGTCATCCAAGCTGCAGCAGCAAGTAAGAAACAAATCCTTAAAGTGATGATCTCATTGTAGCGTAGAGGGTTGCAAATGGCCACATAGCGGTCATAGGCCATGACACCAAGCAGAATACTCTCATTAGCCTGAAATGCCAAATAAGTGATCATCTGCAGTGAGCATCCTGGGAAGGAAATGGCAATGTCATTGAATAAACACACAGATATCATTTTGGGCAGAACACTGGTTGTGATGACGATGTCCGCTATAGAGAGACTGCAGAGGAAAATGTACATGGGTGTGTGTAGTTTGTTCTCCAGTAGTACCACAGTACAAACCATAGAGTTTCCAAAAAGGATAAGAAGATAGACCACCAGGAGGAAAACAGCGAGCTCTGTGTAGAAGTATTTGAGCCCCAGCTCTCCCCCAGCGATAATAAACTCTTGGAACTGGCTCTGGTTGAAGTCCACCTGTTGACTGGAATCTGGAGGTAGAATTATCAAATTGTTAAAAAAGATGACGACACAAAGAGTCAGATTGTCCTGGCAATGCTAGGCCTGACAATACACACACAGACTAATCATGTCTTCGAACTCTATTTTCCCTTGGGTCGCACAGTCTAACTGCTCATTTTGAGCTAGCAATCTGCAAAGCTGGGCAAAGAACAAGTCCTTGAAGGTGTATTCTATTTCACGGATACCATAAGACACCTTCAGAGGTTTTGTTAGGAGTCCATGCCTTGATGGATCAGAGCTGTTTAGCGGCACTTAGAGGACTAACACATTATTAGACGGGTGATTTTAATGTTGCGGTTGATAAGTGTATTTGGCATTGTTAATAATGTTACTTGACTGTGGGTTCTGTGTGTGATTTCTTACGACCAGCTCCACCCAACCCCAGGTGCTTAGAAGAGCATGGTTAAAGGAACACTGTCTCAGCCAAGCATTCACAGTGGATGCTAAAGGGTTCAGAGAGATTCTTCGAGTGAAAGTAGATGACTTGCATCAGCAACCCACAAAGAGTAACACTATGTTGCGCAGTGATATTCAGTGGTGCTAACTCTTCCAAACTCTACTGCTTTTTCCAGGCATATATTCGCCTTCAACCTCTTTTAGAATAATGGTCGCCATGGCCAGACATAGCAGCACACAAACGTCTTAAAGTTAGCTCAAGCAAAATAGATTTAAAAAACTGAATTATGACATTTCTTCGCCAGGTATATTAAATAAAATTAAAACAAGGTAAAATCATAAAAAGTTGGTGTTTAACAGCAACAAATGTTTTCAAATCTGTTCAACCTGACGGTGAACACATGTTCGAAAATGTCTGTTGCTTTTAAACACCAACTTTTCGCGGTTTTTAGCTTGTTTCAATTTTAAAACTTGTTTTCATTAAAAAATTAAAATGTACTATTTGTCCTGCTTTAGGTAAATAATACATTTTTACAAAGAGTGTAGGGATGGTTATAAAGCTATTTCTAGCAGTAATGAAAAGAAAATACTTGCCAATTTTTTTTTCAAGTTTATGTTGTGCTACTGCACATGCATCAGTTATGTGGTAGTGTTCCTTTAAAGAATGCTCCAAACATGTTACTTGTGGATAAAAGTCATGTTGGCTGGATTTTCATTCTACCCACTCATTCTGAAATATTAATTTTTGGTACACAGAGTGCTTACATCTGTGCAGCTTGACAGAGCATGGAATAGCATCAGTCAGACCTCCCTCTTTGTCCATTGTGGCACATCTGTGATTCAAGACATCCTTCTTGACACCTGATTGCGCTCAAAATAGCGGAAATACTTTGTAACTGCACATTATGAAGCAATATTTCCATATTAGTGAATACTTAATGCATCATTCATAAAGGATTGAAACAGTGCTATAAATGTTTTATTTTTGATTTATAAGCTCATCTATAATGTGCTTAATGATTGTATTTTCATACTTTATAAGTGATGCATTCACCATTTCTACATTATTATACTGATCAAAAACCAGTTATTTAGAAGTTATTATTGGTTCATCAGATCATTAAGAAAGTAAAAGTTTATGATTGCCAAACTGTTAAGATGTTGGTTAGGTCGGGGTTGGTGTTCTCACTTTTCGCTCTCCCGAGAATAGCTCATCATCAACAAATCTTAGAATAGTCATTCAGACATTAGTGGGAAGCCTGAAGGGGCTGTTCAGTCACAAAAGACAAAGGCAGGGCTCTCAAGTCTCACGCATTGAGCGTGAGACTCACGCATTTCAATAAGTTCACATGCTCTCACGCCACACATGACATTTCTCACGCTGAGAAGTGATAAAATCGCCGCACATTAGTAACATAGACTATATATAAAAGAGATTAGTAATCTATGAATGGATGAGGTCAAGGCAGACTGCTCTGCTTGAATCAGCAATCTATCAGCCAATCATAAAATAGTATTTTTTGTTGCTAGGTGAAATAGCAGCGCCGTAATCACGTCCTCCACACGTGCGCGAATGCTATTGTGTGCACATGTCAAAGAAGAGCTGGTAGTGGAAGCCCGAAATCAGGTAATCACTTCAATCACTTAATTTTTTTATTTATTTATTTTTTTTTTTTACAATAGCTGCTTATTAAAGTGGACGAACTATGCAGGATATTTGCTTTATGGATCATTTTTTGCCTCAATTTAACAGCTTTGGACGGTTATGGTTTGATGAATTGACTTGTAACTTGTTACAGGGAGAGTGGGGGCTCTCTGCCCTCCATGTAGTGTATTTTGGCTGAAAACAAACCCTTTTCCGATCCGGTGTCACAGGTGGTACCACAACATCAGAGAAAACGATACAAATACAGAAAAGAATTATTTAATTTAGCCTTTATTATACTGGGGAGTCCCACTTAAATAAAAAAAAGTACAGGTATGGCTAAACATTATCTTGTTCAAAATCTAACAACTACCCCGAGGGTAAACGCTAGCAAGTAGAAATCATATTTTTAAGCTCATGTCAAATAGCATTCGCGAATGCTGTGGCTGGCCAGCTAACTCGTATTCGTGATGCTAAGCACAGCTGTTAGCTGTGTTGTAAAATGCTTGATGTTGCAAAGTAAAAGGAAATATACACGCAACATGCAGATATAAGATAGATACTTGTATATCGCAACGTTTAATTGCTTGCCTACTTGAGCTACCACTTCTGGCAACAATGTGCGACGGATAACCCGGTCAGCATTCATTCTGCAAATAGCCTACAACGCGCACAAAACTTCCGCGACCGATCCTGGTGTGCCATCTAGTGATATAACATTGTAACTGCGCGCATAAATTTGCAGCTCCACGTCCACTGGCGGACATATCTGCATACACCGTTGTTCTTCGCGAACGCGCCAAATCCGGATAATCCGTAAATGATGAATTCAATTAATATTTTAATTTGAAACGATTAACTAAGTTGCCAGTGTCAAAGTAACGAAGTGAAAGTATACCTTTTATTTTTTAAATGTAGTAGAGTAAAAGTCCCCATTTAAAAAAAAAAAAATTAAGTAATATACAAATCCTCAAAAAAAAAAAAAAACAACTCAAGTGCTGTAACGAAGCACCTTTGAAAACGGGAGTATCGTGCACCGCCCCCTCCCCCCCCGGAGAAAATCTCACGCTAGCCTGCATTCAGAACTTGAGAGCCCTGCAAAGGGCAAAAACTCATACGGATGGGCAAAGAAGTGCTAGCCACTTGGCAAAACCTAAAAAAGACCTGCGTTTATGCCACTGATTCGGCATTTGTGAAGCATTTGTTTATGTCCTTTCTCCCAAGCCTTGATGGGGTGTCCAGGAGAAAGAATTGTCCGGCCGATGACAGGGCTTCTCACATTTGGCTTCGCCGATGCCATATTTTGAAGTCGGAATGACATAACTGAGGAAAATTTTCGATGAAAAGTAGCGAAAAGTAGCTAAGCTTTCTTACTGTTGATGAAGTTTGCCTGGATAGCAAGGAAAATGGCTAGGATTCAGTTGGATTACTTTGCATCCCCTACCAATAGTGATAGTTTCCCAATGCCCAAGCAAAAGTAAACTTGCGTGACAGAACGTCATATGCCCAGCAGTTGACACAGCCCCTTTAAGGTCTTGGGTTGGAATTGATATCTCTTTCATTCTTATAACGTGTTTTAACAGCGGGTTATTAACCATGAAAGACACTCAGACACACCGTGACAACCAACCCCATCACGGGGGTCACAATGTATGGAGTTTGTTGTGCCTAAAGTAATGAATGGCGTTTCAGTAAAAAAAAAAAAAAAAAAAATGATTTTTACAAAAGTATTTGTAAATTTTTAGCGAGAGACTCAAAGTTAGTTAGTTAGTTAAAAAACACTGCTCATCCAAAAAAAAAAAAAAAAACCAAAAACGTTGCAAGCTATAATACTTTGTTGGGCCATCTTTAGCTTAGATCAACAGCGCACATTTGCCATGGAATTGCTTTGACAATACAGCCTTACAACATTTATTTCCAACCAGATTTGCGTTCATTTTTGGCCGAGATATTGTATTGATAGGTGGCAGGTAGTCTGCTGAATTCATTTTTCTGCTGCAGAATAGCGCTGTGTCTAGACATGATCAATTGAAGCAACCCCAGATCATAACACTGCCTCCAGAGGCTTGTACAGTCGGCACTATGCACGATCGGTGCATCGTTTTATGGGCTTCCTTTCTTACCCTGACGTGTCCATCAATCTGGAATAGGGTAAATCTGGATTTATTAGACAACATGACCTTTTTCCATTGCTCCTCAGGCTAATCTTTATTCTCCCTTGCAAATCGAAATAGTTTTTTCCCCAATTAGCCTCACTAACAAGTGACTTTCTTGTGGCCACACAACTCTTTAGTCCCAGTCCTCCACGTTGTTGCGGCATCATGCATGTGGAAGTGCTCTTACCTTCATAATTACCTATTTTCCCCATAATGAGCACAGTTAATGCCGATATGTATATCAATAGCCCTTTTCCTTAGCCCCCCCATATGTCGTCATTTGTAGTCATTATGGGGAAAAGGGAAGCGAAGTCTGTGGGGAAGAGAGTTCAACACAGCCATGATTTCTACTGTTGATTTTTTTATGATGAGCCTTCACCAAGCATTTTAGTGATCTGAGATCGGGATCAGTCATGATTTTTCTCCAACACATTTCTTCCGCGAAGATGTCAGTTCAAATCTATCCTTCCAGGTTTTAATAAATTGTTGAAGAGTTCATGACCCCACTCTGGTGATTTCTGCAATCTCCTTAGCTGTTTTCTTTGCTTGATGCTGGCCAGTAATTTCCCCCTCTTGAGACACAGTGATATCTTTTCAACGACCGTGAGATGCGTCTTCTGACATGGTTGTTTTAGAAAGGAGAAGTCTCGGACTGAATCAGTCAGGATTAAAAGAATTATTATTGAAACATATTCATCACGGCAATAATGGTTCGATGAAAGGCTCTTGAGAATTTGCTGATTTAAGTCCTGATGACAACTTTTTTTTTTTGGACGGGCAACACAGAATCACAGTGAGTTAAGCATTTTGTGACCTCATCTACCTATGCCTTACAAAGCATTTATATATGACATTGACAGGCTGGCATTAAGAACTCCTCAATAACTGGTCTGTAATTGATATAAGGATCAATTTAGAAATGGGAAATCCATTACTTATAAATTATGAAAATACAATCATTTAACACATTGCAGATTTGCACATTAATCAGGAATAAGACATTTATAAATGTATTTATAAATCACTAACTAATGTGGATTAATATTGGAATAATGCTTTATAAATTATGATTTAAGTATTTATTAATTGCTTTATCGTGTGCACTTATTATAAAGTGTAACCAAAATAAAAGTTGCCTTGGCCTTGGATGTATTTGTGCCATTCCAGAATCTGTCTGCATGCCTTTTCATTCATGAATCACAATTTTTTAAAATTCTGGAAGCATTTTATTGCATGTTCCACTGGACATACTAGAAAACACGAGACAGAAAGAGCCTGAATGGCATGTGCCATTCACCAGTGCGAGTACGGTGGCGGGGACTGGATGCATGGAATGTTTTCTGTCTCTCCGTGTTCAGAATCACCAACAAGCTGCTAGGCTTCTCAATTACAGATCATGGCCGTAGTAGCAAGCAGTGTTCAGTATGTACCCAATTTGCATAAGGTTCTTTTTTACGAAATAAATTCCATAAATACTCCAAAAAACTTGATTAAACTAAATAACAAAGTTAATAAAATCACTCTATTAATGTGCATGAAATAAAGGCAAGAATCTTGTTTGTCTACTACTACAGTATATACAGTATACTACTACAGTATATTGCAATATATTTTGTAAGTGTAGAAATGTGTTTAAATGGGCTAAACATATTTTTATATTTTAAAAATTACAAATATCATCAGATATTATGCACAATTAAATGAAATTCACAGTATGATTGGCAATGACACATACTTTCTACCTGCCCAGTTGATGTCTTTGCTCCATGTGCTCTCATGTTCCTTGCAGGTCAGGCCTTGAAGATCTCTCCCAGGCTGGAAGTTCTCTTCCAGGGTGCTGAGAACCTGCTCTTTTTATCAGAGTACCTTAATGACTTTGGGCCTCTCAAGAAGTACCCATGCCCACGTTGGGAAAGCCCCCTTTACTGAACTTTAGAGACAGTCTTGGGAGCTAATTATTTCGGGTGACAAAGCTAAAGCACCAATTAAAGTAATTGGTTACACTCAGTACTGTGGATTTAATGAAAAAAACTGCTTGGGGATTGATTAAGAGTAATTCAGAGCCTCCGCTTTTGATGACAAAGATTTATTCTCCAAGCGCTTCGAGCCCCTCCTAGATATTTGCAGTCTTTTTTTTTTTTTTTTGCATGAACAGGTAGGTCAATGATTTTCACACAGGAGCATAAAGTACATGTGCTACCCATGATTCCCCAGCTCAATTGTCAAAAATTCTCTGCCAGCCAACTCAGATGATGGGCGGTCATCGTTTTTATCTAAAACTTTTATCTCAGGGTCATCAGCTTTTACCTTCCCTCACACCTTAAGCTCTTCATCCCGGGACTTTCCATGAAATGTCGTCGGCCGTAAAAAAAAAAAAAAATCCCTTCAGTAACCTCTCCTTATAAGGCATGATTAAGGCAAGATCCTACTTACTTTTCCAACTTGGCAGCAAAACATTCATTTGCTACGTTACAAAGACTAATCAGTAGAATGACAAGCCAATTATTTTTGGCTGACATGATTGTTCATTGCATCATAGAGCTATTAGGCATTTTCATATTCACATTACTGATTAAATAAAATGTAAATATGTCTTTTGACGATTCCAAAGTCCTACAGCACGTAAAATGGCACTAATTTGTGACATAAGGCAGGTGCAGAAAACAGAAGATAATTCAGTTCACAGATTTTATTAGTACTCAAGGTTGGACAATGCAGGTCAGTAACATACAGTAAGGATGGAAAGGGGCAAATCCAGAATCGCAGTAAATATTCAGTCCAAGAGTCAAAACCAGGAACTAGTTACACCACAGAGTAGTTGTAAGCCAAAAACAAACAGAATTAATCAATCAACTATGGGTAATCAAATAAATACAAGGGACAGGACTTAATCGAAAGACACAGGAAAACTGGCAGACAAACTCGGGAGGAACATCACTGAAATGGGGGAATATAAAGGGAAACTAAGGCTACGTTCAGACAGCAGGTCTTGATGCACAATTCGGATTTTTTGGAGAAATCAGATTATTTTGTGTGCTCGTTCATATTACACATTATATGCGACTTCTATCAGTTTTGAGTATGAACTGAATGCGACCCCGAAGTGACCCACATGCGCAAAAGAGGTCCTGGTAATACGTGACCACGCAGGCACGCTCTGTTTGTTGATGGAAGTAAATATGGAGGCATCTCGTCTCGGCATTTCAATGACGTAAAAGTCGGAAAAATGCGACCTGGCCGTTCAGACAGCAGTCGTATTGCACAATGTCAGATACGTAGTGGATTTAGGACCACATATGAAAGTGGCCTGGGTCGGATTTAAAAAAATCGGATCTGTGCTGTTCAAACTGTCTTTAACAGATCGGATACAGGTCACATATGGGCAAAAAAAATCGGAATGGGCCACATTTGCCAGCTGTCTGAACCTAGCCTAAGGGGCTGAATATATTGTGAGCAGGTAAGGTGAGCTAAAGGCCATGCAACAAGGTGTGGCTATAAATAGGGGAACAATCAAACGATTAACAATGAATGAGGTGCGGTGTGTGTGCAGGAGTGGAAACAGAAGACACGAGCCAAGTGACAGGTGAATGCAATAGATTAATACAGAGAACGGTGAAAATAAACACTAAAAGATGAAAAACAACAAATACAAAAACAAAATGCACATTAATTACAATGATACAGACTCTGACAGTTTGTTTGCTACATGGCTTATAGGTGATGCTGTTTTGCATCATGTTCGATTGGGTTCGATTCACTAAAAATGTTTCCCATTTTAAATGTATTCTTAACTCAGACAGGATTTTGAATAAACTGAATTCCACTGTAAATTACACTGCTGAATAAATGCTAAAACGAGAGATAGAACTGGTCTTGGATGAACCCCATAAACCTCCAGGCCCTGATATGAGTCTATAAAATGCAGCTGCTGTATTAAATTCTGTGGAACTTCAGGCATATTGTAAATTATAGTGGAGATTACAGAGAAATATGTATAAAATAATGTATCTAGATATTTTCTTTTTGATGGAATGCAGTGGTATGAAAACATGGCATCAAAAGTTTAATATTTCTTTCACTGTGAGTGTGATATAGCTTCAGTGAAGCGCTGCAACCAGCAGGGGGGTTTTGGGCCAAATAGCAACTCTCGCGGGACCACTTTCTGAATGCGAGATTTGCGCCTTTCGGAGACACCCTTCGACTACAATCCAGCACAGCAGTCTTTTTTTCTGCTTTCCTAGGGATTAGGCTATTACCCTGCCTCCGTTAAGTTATTCTTAAAATTTGAGATATTCACAGGTGGAGGTCTTCACCCAGTGATCAGCAAGTGTAGGGAACAGCAAATATCGCCTTTGCGGTTTCAGTGTTATTTACTAGCACCTGTCTTTGACAGCATTTTCTCTGTTCAGCTGCCTACACAACCAGTGCGGCCAAACGAGACTATGCTCCCCTATTGTCTTGTTTACTTCATTTGGTTGGAAAAAAATTCAATGTGCAGAGCTGTGAAAGAGTATTTTCCCCCCTCCTGTTTCTTCTATTTTTGCACAGTTAAATGTTTCAGATCGTCACAGTAATTTTAATATTAGAAAAAGGTAACCTGAGTGAATATGAAATTCAAGTATTAAATGATGATTTAATTTATTGGAGGAAAAAAGCTATCCCACCCAACCTGGCCTGATGTGAAAAATTAAGTGCCTTAAATCAACCAAATTAACAAATATAATTGATAATTCAATTTCATTAGACACACGCTGTTATGATTCTGTTGTGCCTGACCATGTTTTCGTGATGACTCTGATTCCAAGCCATGTTTTTTGATTTAGTCCATACCATGTTTTGTATTTTGCCTGTCTTTCTTTGTTATGTCCTTTGCCTGCCATTTCCCATATTCATAGTTTAGATTATCATTCTGGTTTTTGTATAACTCATGTCCTGCATTGCACATTGTCTTCCCTGTCTGGTCATATGTGATGTGACAGTTTTATTCCCCAGTCTTGTGTGCCACGCTTTCAGGTGATTTGATGGTTTCTGGGTTTCCAAACATGCCCTCCAATCTCGTTTGCTTCCTTCGCCTTGCTGTTCTATCTTTACTAACAAATACTAACAGTTTATTATTTCAGATAAATTACTAACATTAACTAACATTGTTTATAGTACTAACTTAATAACAAGCACTAGGGATTGTATAGCTGCACATTACTAATTGACTAACGAGCTCTCAGCACTCGCTCTGCTCTTATCTCCGCCCCTTGCCTTCACTCAATTTACTTTGCTGTGCTTCAGCAGATTCTCCGCACCTTGTTAAACACTGTTCTGCCTCTCACTCTGTGCACTTTAGAACTCCCTAACCGGAGTCGTCTGTTTGTCATAGGCTGTCTGTGTAATCCCTGTCCGTGTTTTGACTTTCGCAATTTCATGTGGTTAGGAACTTCCTCTTGTTCATTCATAACATAACATAACATAACATAACATGAATGGCGAGAACAGGCCGTTCAGCCCAACTAGGCTCGCCAGTTTCTTTGTACTATCGTGAATATATCACTTCAGATACTCAATGACTCAATGGTATCTAACTTTAAGTCAAGCCTGCTCTTGAAAACTCCCAAGGTCTCTGCCTCAACAATATGGTCAGGCAAGCTGTCCCACACCGAAATTACTCTTTGGGTGAAGAAATATTTCCGAATATCAGTGCTAAATTTACCTTTGGTCAGCTTCCGTTTGTGACCCCGAGTTCTACTAACAACACTTGGTTGAAGGAATCCTACATAATTCACTTTGTTAATCCCTTTAACATATTGAAAGACCTCAATCAAATCACCCCTTAGTCTCCTTTTCCTAAGACTAAAGAGATTAAGGATCTTCAGCCTCTTCTCATAGGTTTCATGTTTTATACCTGGCATTAGCTTCGTGGCTCTTCTCTGAACTTTCTCAAAAGCCTCTATGTCTTTCTTAAAGTATGGTCCCCAGAACTGTACACAATACTCTAGATGTGGTCTGACGAATGTGTTGTACAAAAGAAGCATCACCTCCTTGGATTTGAACTCAATACTTTTGGCAATGTATCCCAGCATCCGATTGGCTTTTTTAACTGCTACGGCACAATGGCTAGAACCTGTGAGGGTTTGGTCAACAATCACTCCCAGATCTTTCTCTTGTGGAGCACATTCCAGTTTAAAACCTCCCATGAAGTAATCCCGTCTAATGTTTTTATTACCTACATGAACTACTTTACATTTCGCTACATTAAATTTCATTTGCCACATTTCTGCCCAATTCTGGATTCTATCCAAATCATCCTGAATCACTTTAGTGGACTCTAAACTATTTGCCAAACCTCCCAATTTAGTATCATCTGCAAATTTCACTAATCTGCTCTCAATATTCCTATCAAGGTCATTAATGTAGATGAGGAACAGCAGGGGTCCCAACACCGATCCCTGGGGGACGCCACTCCCCACCATACCTAGCTCAGATGAGATACCACTGACCATCACTCTTTGTGTTCTGTCCTGCAACCAGTTTTGAATCCACTTCAGAATACCTCCTGTAACTCCAATGGAGCTCATTTTAAAAATTAGTCTCTTATGCGGTACTGTGTCAAATGCTTTCTGAAAAATCCAAATATATGATGTCATAAGCCCTGCTCTGGTCATAAGTCTTGGTGGCCTCTTCAAAAAATTCCAGAAGGTTTGTCAGGCATGACCTTCCTTTACGGAAACCATGTTGGCTATCCCTCAAGATATTGTTACGTTCAAGAAATAAGTCCAGCTCATCTTTTATGATAGATTCCAATATTTTGCACGCAATGCAAGTTAAACTGACTGGCCTGTAATTACCTGGCTCAGTACGGTCCCCTTTCTTATATATTGGTATTATATTACCCTGTTTCCAATCATTTGGTATTTCTCCAGTTTCTAAAGACCGTCTAAAGATGGCGGATAGCGGCTTAAAGATGATCTCACTAACTTCCCTGAGCACTCTAGGATATAAGCCATCAGGACCCGCCGCCTTATCTGCCTTTAGTTTATGCAACTTGTCTAATACTACGTTATCCCTAACCTCAATTTCCGCTAAATAATCTTGAGCATTGGACATGCCCTCTGGCCGAATAAAGACCCACTCTAAGGTAAATTTCTCAACAAAGTAACCGTTTAAGGCGTCCGCAATATCCTTGTTATTATATAGCAGCGATCCATTTTTATTCTTTATGCACTTAACCTGCTCTCTGACTTTCCTTTTTCTATTACAGTACTGAAAGAAGCGCTTAGGGTTAGTTTTTGCCCCCTCTGCAATTTGTCTTTCATACAGTCTTCCAGCATTCCTCAGCTCTTTTTTGACCACAGCCGCATTTTACAGTATTCGGCCTTAGTAATCTCATTGTTATCCTCTATGTACGTCTTATAAAGATTCCTCTTTTCCCTCAAACTCCTACAAATAGCTGCGGTCATCCACTGAGGATTCTGCTTTTTCAGCTTACTTTTGGACACCTTTGGAATGAATTTGCATTGTGAATCAAGTAAAACCCCCTTAAATCTTTCCCACATCTCAGTAACAGACTCACAGTCCAGGAGTGTCTCCCATTTTATTTCACTTAGATATGAGCGCATCCTGTCAAAGTTTGCTCGCCTAAAATTGAAAATTTTTGTTTTTGAATACACCTTTTAACTTCCCATGAAACCTCAAAATTAATAGTAGAGTGATCACTTGTCCCAAGTGGCTCCTGTACCTCAACATTGCTAATTCTATCTGGGTCATTACAGAGCACTAAGTCTAAAATTGCCTTCTCTCTTGTAGGTTTATTAACATACTGCACCAAAAAATATCATTTTATGACATCTTGAAATTCTTCCCCCCTCCTCCCTGTCCTTTCACCTTTTCCCAATCAATACCAGGATAATTTAAGTCTCCCATAATAATAGTCCCTCCTCCTCTACAAGCTTGCGTAATCCCCGTCGCCTTTGTTTGACCAGATTAGCGACTTAATTTGGCTGTTTGCTCACCGAGTTGTTACAGGGGGAAAAAGGGGAAAAAGAAGGAGGAAGATTCTCCCTGCCCCTAATGCGACAAAGGTTATACCTCGGGAGCAAATTGTCTAATCTCTAATACTGTTTGAGCCTTAACAGACGAATTATTTTCAGAAAACTCCGTTTAGACAAGAGTAAATCTTCAGCTTAGATCCCACACATCTTCCTCTGTCTCAACTCAAGCAGAATGAACACCAACGAACAGCGCTACAGCACAGCCAAGAGGTCAGCAACAGCCAATGTCCAACAACAGCTCCTTTGTTAATTAGTCTGATCCAGCTCACCTGTTCCCTATTATAGCATGTGACTTCCCATATGTGCATTTAAGCAGTCATTTCACTACCAGCTCTTGTCAGAACGTTTTCCTTGTGCTGTGATCGTTTATGCCTTATACTCTTCGTGTTATACTTCTGACTGGAACGTCCCAGATTTTGATTTTGGCTTTGTCTTTGATATTCCTGTGCCCGTGTACCGTACTTGCTTTGCCCGACCCTGAGTTTTGTATTTGCTGCCCTGTTTATGAACTGGATTACGTCTACTGGATTTTGGCTTTGGCTTCGTCTCTGATGTTCCTGTGCCCGTGTACCGAACCTGCTTTTCCCAACCCTGAGTTTTGTGTTTGCTGCCCTGTTAATGAATTGGATTACGACTACTGGATTCTGATTTTGGATTGTGGACTCTGTACCGTTGTTACTGCCCTGCAGGGGTTTCCACCCCAGATCCAATAAAGAACAAGTCTACTGGATAATTTTGGTCTCGCTTCTGGTTCCTGAACGCTACCTCACACACCCAGGAATGATTATTGCTAGCCCAGCTGAATCCAAACATCACTTAATTCGAACCTGTCTAGAAATGTGAAGTATTCAACAGCAGTACATGATGCTGCAATCTAAAATTCAAAAACGGGTAAACAGCATGTTTGTCATCTCAGTCTGGAAATGTTTATAGAGCCACTACTCAGGCTGTGGGACTCCCTTAAACTATGGTGAGAGCCCTTCTTTAGAAATGGAGAACTTGGAACAATGGTGAACCCTCCCAGGAGTGGCCAGCCCACCAAAATTCCTCCAAGAGCGTATCGACGAGTCACCAAGGAGGGCATGAAAGAACCCAGGTTAACATCTCAAGAACTGCAGGCCTCAGTTGCCAGAAAAGCAATTCACAATTCCAAAGTGAGAGACTGGGCAAAACGGCATCCTTGGGAGAACTATAAGGCGAAAAAACGTTGCTGACCAAAAAGCACACAAAAGCTCATCACATTTGCCAAAAAACCTTGACGCCCAAGACATTTGGGGTTAATATTTTGTGGACTGATGAGTCAAAAGTGAACCTTTTTGAAGATATGGGTGCCATTACATCAGGTGTAAAGCAAACACAACATGCCTCAATAGAACATCATGCCAGATGTGAAACACGGTGATGGCAGCAATGGCCAAGGGCTGCTTTACTACTTCAGGACCTGGGCACTGTGCCATAACTAATGGAACCATGAATTCTGCTCTCTACCAGAAAATCCTGATGGAGAATGTCCAGCCATTAGTTTGTGACTGAAAGCTGAGTTAGGTTATGCAGCAGGACAATGATCTGAAGCACAAAAGCGAGTCCACCTCTGAATGACTCAGAAGAAAAAATGTATGTTTTGGAATGGCCTGACTGAAATCCCATTGCGATGCTCTGGCATGACCTTTAAACATGCAGTTTATGCTGGAAAACCCTCCAATGTGGCTGAATGAGAACAATTCTGCAAAGAATGGTAGGACAAAATTCCTCTCTGGTGATGTAAAAAACTCATTGCAAGTTATCGGAAACATTTGATTGCAGTTGTTGCTGCCAAGCTGGCACAACCATTTCTTAGCTTCGGGATGGTAATTATAACTTTTTACCTTCGATAAGTGAAGTTGTCATTTAAAAGCTGCATTTTGAGTTGATTCACGTTGTCTTCATCTTTTATTAAAATTAGTTGGATGACCCGAATTATTGAAATATGACAAGCAAAAAAAATATATCGGGAAGGGGGCAAATACTTTTTCACGGCACTACATTAATCAATGCAATAATGATTCGATCATAGTAATTGCTTACATAAATTCAAATGACAACTTTTTTTTGGCCATGCAGTGAATACTCTGAAGAGCCTCTCCCATAGTCAAATCGCAGACGTGGTTGCGATGGTCCTCAGGTACATATACTGCATATGAAAGGAAAAATTAGGTCTTTAATCACTTCAGTCCCTAAACATTTCTTATGCGTTGCGAAAAGGAATGGCAATATTATAAAGTGGTAAATCCTTTACTATCTCAACTTTTTTTGAAATATGTTGTCAGAATACACATTGAAATGTGTTTATTTTACGATTAATAAATTTTATTTATTTTTTTTATCTGTCAGTTCTCGGCTCTTTCGGTCCAGCACGCAGGCCAATTAAGACCTGGAGCACTGCCACACTCAGCCATCAACAAGGATCATCTGTGTGTGATTACGGCTGAGCAGTGGCAGCATGTATAAGTACCATTGCTTTCCCATCGTTCCTCGCAACTTCTCGTAAGCCATATGCTTGTATAGCTTAGAGCTCCGGTACACATACTTTCTAAACCAAACCATTGATATAAGTAAGTAAAATTTATTTACTATAGCACCTTTCACAGAGGACATAAAACTCACAAGGTGCTTCACAGTATAAAAAACATGCAAAAAACACAATCAGTAAAATACAAGCAAAAATAAATATATATAATAAATATACAAATACAAAAGACACACAGTAAAATCACAACACGAAAACAACAGTACAAAAAACCAGTGCAAAGATTGCTTAATTGAGAAATACACAAAAAAGGCTGTAAAAGATATAAGTGCTATGAAGTACCAGTTCCATATTTACGGAACCTCGTTTCCATTTTTCTTTTACTATTATTGCAATACAATCTCTGTTGTGTTAGAACGTATTGTTTGTATTACTAAGTTTGTTTTAGGAACTGCAATTCCTGTTTTGTTTGTGTATTTTGTGTAATAAAACATACGACTAAATCCATCCTTGCACTGGAGTCCAGTCCACATTTTCCTGGCCTCCGTGCCGAACCTAACAGAATCAAGTAATACGTTATTGCATTGTTTTCAGCAAAATACCCATCAATCATTATTCAAAAATAACTTTTTTCATTATTAATTTGAATTTCATGCACTGTCCCAATTTTTTCTGATTTGGAGATGAGTTCCACGCTGCTTAAAATGTGTATATTTATGATTAATCTGTGCTTTAGTACTCTGAAACTTATGATTATATTTTGACATTTTTTTAATGATCAACAGAGAAAGGAAATTCAGCTTCATATCAGCTGAGTTTCTGATGCAGCCTTTGTTGGGTAATTGGCTTTTTCGCTTCTCTGACTTTTCTCCAGGGTCTGAATTGTTTAGCCAATATCTAATCCCAGCAGAACCTATAATGCAATTTCACAGACAATGGTAATTGGTTCAGTAATCCATTAGATGCTCAGTCTGTTGATATACAGTGTAATAACATTGTAAATTCATGGCATAGTCGTTATAATTTTATTTTTAGCATTAGGTTACTGACAAATGCTTCCATTTCAAGCATTCTAATTTGATTATCAAAGAAAAGGTAGAAACTTAATTGTTTTGTTGTATGTTTGTTTTATTTCTAACTCTTTTTGTCCTGTTTTCAGTGAGAGCAGTCACTTGGAAAACAGGTGACCAAGGAAATAGGTGTGTGTGGGTGGGAGAGTGGTGCATGAATTGGTGCGTTGTCCAGGGTGTGGCTCTGCCTTTTCCCCATAGTCAGCTGGGTTAGGCTCCAGCTCCCCTGCGACCCAAGTGAGGAAGAAGCAGTATAGCTAATAGATTCATTATTATTATTTTTAGTAGCAGTAGTGGTAATGGTAGTTGTAGTACCAATTTTGCAGGTTTCACATACTTCTGCTTGCTCGCTTTTTATGAAACTTGGCATAGTGATTGAGGGCATACTGTCAAACTTGCGCATTGCAATTTTGGTGTCCGAAAGCTCGTGCCATTAGCGCCACCATCAGGTCAAAGTTTCAATTTTCTTAGACTTATAACTTTGGCTCTGATTGCCCTGGAGCCTCAGGTGTGATGCCGTATGATGCAGAATCTGGTCCTCTATATCATTTCCCTTATGTAGGATTTTCCAACATTTTTAATTTTTTTAAAAAACCTACTCTCACAAAATAATCATTGGCAGTGTGTCCAATCCTGAAGAATCTTTGTTCATGACATGATTTGATGTTGAATATCAAAACTTATAAAATGAATTTTGCCTTGTTTTTGGGCAAATAATATGGCCACTGTCATCCAATGAATTCAGCAGCAAAGCTGCCAAACAAGAAGTTATGGCATATCTCATCAACACTTAAATGTGTTGACACCAAACTTGGTGCATGTACTTGGAATGCTGTCCTGAGAATGTCTGAAAATGTTTGTGTATTTTGTCCACTGGAGGGCGCTGCAATAATACAAACTTGTTTTGCCCAATAACCGTTAATGTGTTTGCTCCAAAATGTAATTCACGTGTGGGGTTGTATCTTGGGACACCTCAAGGCAGAGGCAAAAGTTCATCCATTACAACCAATCAAAATTTGCGCAAAGCTTCCATACAGCAGTGAGGTCATAACTCAGCAATGGTTTGGAATAAGAAAACCAAACCTGGTACATAGACTTAAGACCCTATTTTGAGGAAGCATAAAAACATTTAGCATCAGAAAGAGATGCAATATGCACATTTGCATTTTGGCTCATGTCTACACAACCATATAGGTAAGAAAAAAAATTGTCGTCAATGATCAGTTGGACGACTACCTCAGAGCCCATAAGGTCTTACCTGTATATGAATATTTCAGTGAGGACAATGCACATATTAAAATGAAAGTAGTTTCTTGAGAATGATGTGGAACATGATTTTTGGTTTGGCCTTGAATCGATCTGTTCTGGGTACTTGTGCACATACTAATGCATAACCTTGAATACACACAAACTCGTGAACAAAAGAAACCAAAACCGCCGGAACACGAAGCAGATCTAAACAAGTAGGTGGAAGCTCCGGTGATGGTGGGTGAGCAGCAAAACCAAATAGCAGGATAGAGAGCAGAAATAAATACATAAATAAATAACCAGCAATGACAGCGATTAGGTACACATTGCAAACAGTGCGCAGCCAGCAATTACTGTTGTAAGTAAAGCAACAAATGTGAACAGCTGCATAGCTTAAGCTTGATTAGCAGTTTTTGAAGAGCACGCTCTATAACTGATGTTATGTGTGCAGATGTGATTGGTAGGTGAAGCTGCACGTGTTCTCTAAATTCAGCAATGCAGCAGCTGCAAGAGTTCCCTGACTGAACTACGGCTGGCATTTCATGCGTGCCACTCATTTCTGTTAGGACAACTCATTTATTAAAATGAAAGCCATTTCTTATGATGTAGACTATGACTTTTGGTTTTCCGTTGAACAGATGTCAGTACTCAGTGCACATACTCATGCATCACCCTGAGTATAGGGAGAAGTTATATCTACAAACCCCAATTCCAATGAAGTTGGGACGTTGTGTAAAACATGAATAAAAACAGAATACAATGATTTGCAAATCTTTTCGACCTGTATTCAATTGAGTACACTACAAAGACAAGATATTTAATGTTCAAACTGATAAGCTTTATTGTTTTTTTTAGAAATATTCAGACATTTTGAATTTGATGCCTGCAGTATGTTCAAAATAAGGTGGGACAGGGGCGTGTTTACCACTGTGTTACATCACCTTTCCTTTTAACAACACTCAATAAGTGTTTGGGAACTGAGGACACCAAGTGGAGAAGCTTTGCAGGTGGAATTCTTTCCCATTCTTAGTTGATGTGCAACCTCAGTTGCTCAAAAGTCCGGGGTCTCCATTTTTGTATTTTGCGCTTCATAATATGCCACACATTTTCAATGGGAGACAGGTCTGGACAGCAGGCAGGCCAGTCTATTACCCGCACTTTGTTGTAACACGTGCAGAATGTGGCTTAGCATTGTCTTGCTGAAATAAGCAGGGACTTCCCTGATAAAAGACATCGCTTGGATGGCAGCATATGTTGCTCCAAAACCTGTATACCTTTCAGCATTAATTGTGCCTTCACATGCACATTTGTGCAAGTTTTCCATGCCATGGGCACTAACACATCCCCATACCATCACAGATGCTGGCTTTTGAACTTTGCGCTAATAACAATCTGGATGGTCCTTTTCCTCTTTAGCCCGGAGGAAACAATGTCCATGATTTCCAAAAACAATTTGAAATGTGGACTCGTCGGACCACAGCACACTTTTCCACTTTGCGTCAGTCCATCTCAGATGAACTCGGGCCCAGAGAAGCCGGCGGCGTTTCTGGGTATTATGGATATATGGCTTTCCCTTTGCATGGTAGAGTTTTAACTTGCACTTGTAGATGTAGCGACGAACTGTGTGAACTGACAATGGTTTTCCAAAAGTGTTCCTGAGCCCACATAGTAATATGCTTTACAGAATGATGTTGGTTTTTAATACAGTGCCGCCTGAGGGGCGACGGTCACAGGCATTCAGTGTTGGTTTTCGGCCTTGCCACTTACGTGTGGAGATTCCTCCGCATTCTCTGAATTTTTTGATGATATTATGGACTGTAGATGATGAAATCCCTGAATTCCTTGCAATTACACATTGAGAAATGTTGTTCTTAAACTGTTGGACTATTTGCTCACGCAGTTGTTCACAAAGCGGTGAACCTCGCCCCATCCTTGCTTGTGAACGACTGAGCCTTTCCGGGATGCTCCATTTATACCTAATCATGACACTCACCTGCCAATGTCCCAAGCCCATGCCCAAATGTACTATAAAATTTAAGTACATTGCACATAAATCTGGGTGCTGAGTTTCACAAATTCCCACTGTGCATAAAATCCAACATGATGAAACCAGTGATGCTACAAAAGTTCATGCACATCCCAGCACCTTTATACCAACGTGACCCTGAGTTTGGGAGTGCTACCGAGCCAACAGGGCTCGTCTGACCTCAGTGACTACTCTATTTTGTTATTTCACGCACCTTCGACATGTACAAATTTCTTGGAGTTTTCAAGCATGTTTTGGCCCTTAAAATGAGATTCATTTTGCAAAATAATAATAATAATAACAACAATAATAATTGTTATTATGTTAACAATACATAATTGAGAAAAAATTCAAGGTATATATTTTTTCGGTCTAAGGATTACCGAAGACCACAAATGTTTACCAGGCATGATGTACCACAAGAGAAAATTTTCCCAGGTTGCTATGAGTATTTTTAAAAAGCACAAGTGGGTTTGCAAAAAATATGTATGCTGTGTATTACAGCATAGATATACTTGGATAACATAGACATGCACTGTAAAGGTACAAAATTTTTTTTTTACTATGTCATTCACCATGAGCGAAACTCTTCTGTCATGTGAAAATCCTTTTAATGCTGAAATGTTTAATGATTGCCGTTTTTAAATCATTGTTTCTGAAGCTGTAAATGATCGGATTTGCGATGGGAGTCAGGAAACAGTTGAAGATGGAGATCAAGATGAGAACATTTGGATGAACATTTCTTACGAGGGAACTAATATAGACACACAGATGTGCAGTATAGAACAGGATTACAATACTCAGATGTGAAGAACAGGTGGAGAAGGCTTTTTTACGGCCATGCGTTGATTTAATCTTCCAAACTGTTGCGATTATTTTACTGTATGACCAAATGATTATAAATGCTGGGAAACAAATTATCATTACAGCATTTGCTAGTGCTAAGAACAAAAGGGATGATGTGTCTGAACAGGATAGTGCTATTACAGGAGGGAAATCACAAAACCAGAACATGATGCGGTTCTCACAGTAAATTAACCTTGATGACATGATCACAATTGGAGTTGGTACTAAAGTTCCTGTCATCCAAGCTGCAGCTGCAAGTAAGAAACAAATCCTTAGAGTGATGATCTCATTGTAGCGTAGAGGGTTGCAAATGGCCACATAGCGGTCATAGGCCATGACACCAAGCAGAATACCCTCATTACACTGAAATGCCAAATAAGTGATCATCTGCAGTGAGCATCCTGGGAAGGAAATGGCAATGTCATTGAATAAACACACAGATATCATTTTGGGCAGAACACTGGTTGTGATGACGATGTCCGCTATAGAGAGACTGCAGAGGAAAATGTACATGGGTGTGTGTAGTTTGTTCTCCAGTAGCACCACAATACAAACCATAGAGTTTCCAATAAGGATAAGAAGATAGACCACCAGGAGGAAAACAGCGAGCTCTGTGTAGAAGTACTTGAGCCCCAGCTCTCCCCCAGCGATAATAAACTCTTGGAACTGGCTCTGGTTGAAGTCCACCTGTTGACTGCCATCTGGAAGTAGAATTTTCAAATTGTTAAAAAAGATGACGACACAAAGAGCCAGATTGTCCTGGCAATGCTAAGCCTGACAATACACACACAGACTAATTGTGACTTCTAACTCTATTTACCCCAGGGTCGTATGGTCTAACTGCTCATTTTGAGCTAGCATTCTGCACAGGTAGGCAAAGAATTAGTCCTTGAGAGCGTAGTCCCATTTCACGGATAAAACAAGACACCTTCAGAGGTTTTGTGAGGAGTCTGCCTTGATGAATCAGAGCCGTTAAGCGGCACTAAGAGGACCTACACCATACTAGACGGGTGATTTTAAAGGTCTAGACTGAACCTGACTGTGAGGCTTCCATATGAAAGGAAAACAATTGTATTGGTCGATTTGAAAGAAAAGATTAAAAATTTTGCGCATGGTACAGTTTTCTTTTAATTTATAACTCGCGGGTCACGCCCTTCTTCAAGAAATGAAATTCTTCAGCGATCTTCGGGTGATGACGTAAACTCAGGAACACAGCTTCGGCTAATAAAGGAATCAACCATTCAACGCTTTCAACAGAGTTCATTGTGTTGCTCCTTTTGTCCTCGAAAATGGTCAACAGATGTGTCGTTTTTGGGTGCAGTGCTACTGCGGATCAGGAGAAGGGTGTGTCATTGCACACATTCCCAAGAGATGTCGGAATTTGCCGACAGTGGGTGAGATTTGTCAAGATGACGAGAATGAAGATAACTTTGCGGAACCCAAGATGACCAGTTCTTCCGCCGTAATATGCTCTCATCATTTCACCCCGGAGAGCTTTGAAATACCAATTTCTATTGCTCAGATTGAGAGCGAAGTTCAAAAAAGGTAAGATTTCAAATTTCACAATTTTTGTTTGACAAAAAATGTGCAATAGTTGACGGGTTGGCTATGTCCGGGAATCGATATGTACAGCATTTGTACAGTCTAGGTACTCAATTTCCAGACAACTGAAGTTTGATTTGCAGGGGGCCTATTCCCAGGCCTTTTCAAGATTCAGTGCAAGAATTAGGGACTTCTTGGGGTGCTTTTACACTAGGGACTCCGGCACGGATCCGAGAACACTTGACCCCAAAGTCCAGTTCATTTGGTAAGTGTGAACACAAGCCTACCGTGCTCGGGCACGGTACGCGATTACGGTTGGAAGAGGTGGACTCGGGCACGGTCCATCCATACTCATACTGAATGTGAAAGCAACCGTACTTGAGCACGGAAGATGAGTGTTATGTTTTACAACTCTCTTGTTTTTTAAAAAAAAGTGTCAAAAAGATATCTCTATTCAAACTAAGAAATTTAATGCTTGCTCGAAATGTAGGTGGACGAAAACATACAATCACAACTGGATACGACATACAAAAACTCGGAGATTTATAGAACAATTTCTGAGTAGTTACATTTGTGTGGTTATCACATAGAACAGTGCTGTGACAAAGTAAAGAAAATTCGGCTGCGATATTTCAAGTTTTTAAGTGTGGGACCCAGTGCGAAAGTCTGGCAGCTCAAGTTATGAGAGAGATTAATTTTCCTGGCATAAGGCAGTGGACAGCATAATCAGCCAAAAACGCAAGGGCGAAAGAATTCCATATTCAACCTCCCTCAAAATCGAAAGTAATCAGTACGTTTCTTTTTTCGGCTTACCTTGAGGTTTGGGTTCCCAGAGAAAGATACGAGTGAGTAAGAACATGAAGAATCCAGTCAAGAAAATTTCGAGTTTAATTTCTGGTGCTGTTATACGTGGTAATCCATGTTACCAATGATATACTGGGTTGCTTTTGCAGGCGCAGCATATGCATTCGCGATATTCTAAGCCCCCTTCTCAATAATAAAACCCCCCGAAATATATTGGCGCCTTCTTTTAAAATCGTTCATTTAAAACCACCTAGGTCACACTGCAACGCACTGTATTGAAATTTTGATATATGCAAGTGTATTCGGGTCCAGTTAGATATTACTAGTGAGAAAGCTGACCAGCAGGGGGAGAGGAGGGGGGGACAATCGTACTGTGGCACAGTACGGAACAACACATATTCCTCTTCGATTTCTTTCAAAGAAGCTCTAGAATCGCTCTCAGAATCGCTCTTTTCTCTGCAAGTCACCATTGTGTCAACCTTCCTGAGTTGATGTAACTTCTGGTTTAGTGCCCTTATTAATTTTGTTTTCGGAAAACTTCGGCAATTGGACAATTAAACACCTATTACTTAAAAACCATGGGATTTTTTTTCGATTTTTTTCTTGTATTTAGTCAAGATATACAAGCCTACATATGGGAACATAAAATTGGCACTCATGTATGGTTTCAGTCTTGACCGTTAATGTTGTGGTTGATAAGTGTATTTGGCATTGCTAATAATGCAACTTGACTGTGGGGTCTGTGTGTGATTTCTTACGACCAGCTCCATCCAACCGCAGGTGCTGAGAGAAGCGTGGTTAAAGGAACACTGTCTCAAGCATTCACAGTGGATGCTAAAGGGTTCAGAGAGATTCTTCGAGTGAAAGTAGATGACTTGCATCAGCAACCCACAGAGAGTAACACTAGCCGAGTGATATTCAGTGGTGCTCTCTCTTCCGAACATTACTGCCTTTACCACGCATATATTTGCCTTCAACCTCTTTTAGAATAATGGCCACTATGGCCAGACATAGCAGCACACAAACGTCTCAAAGTTAGCTCAAGCAAAATAGATTTTTTAAAAAAAACTGAACTAAAATGTACTTTTTGTCCTGCTTTAAGTAAATAATTCAGTTTTGCAAAGAACAGCGCGGGGATGGATATAAAACTATTTCTAGCAGTGATGAACTTGAAAAAAATTGGCATTTTTTTAAAGTTTATGTTGTGCTACTGCACATGCATCAGTTATGTGGTAGTGTTCCTTTAAAGAATGTTCCAAAACATGTCTCTTGTGGACAAAAGTTGTGTTGATTGGATTTTCATTCTACCCACTCATTCCAAAATATTAATTTTTGGTACGCAGAGTGCTTACATCTGCGCAGCTTGACAGAGCATGGAATAGCATCAGTCTGACCTCCCCCTTTGTCCGTTGTGGTACATCTGTAACTCAAGACATCCCTCTTGACACCCGATTGCGCTCAAAATAGCAGTAATACTTTATAACTGCACAGCATTATTTTTGTATTAGTAAATACTAAATTCATCATTCATTCATTTATTGCTGCAGAACAGAGCTGTCCAACAATAGGGTAAATCTGGATTTATTAGACAACATGACTTTTTTCCTATATAATCTTTATTCTCCCTTGCAAATTGCCCTTGTTTTTTTCCCCCATTAGCCTCAGTAACACTTGCCACCCCAGTCCTCCAGAGGCATCATGCATCCAGTTCATAATTACCTGTTTTCCCTAATGACTACAGCTGACAGGTGCATCATTTCATGGGCGGTCACACTTTAGAAGAAGAGTTGTCCATCAATCTTTATACAACATGTATAATGTCTTTTTCCCCTATGGCCCCAATTTGTTATGGCGTCACGGACAGCAAGGGATGACAGACAAAAATCCTTTAAGTTCAACAGATTTAATTAAACAAACCCACAGAACTAATCTACACCCTACACTACTGACCAAGATTTTTTTTTATTTACCCCAATGGAGATGGGCTGCTATGTTGTGATGTCCTGGGACAGGAAAATGCTCCCACAGGCAAAAATTAGTCCCAGGTCTTGAAAAGTTGACAGGTCTGGTCAAATGTATCCTTCTTGGAATTTCTCCTACTACTCCACAATTACTTGATTTTTCTCTTATATACTCTTGTCCAGCCCCCTCCCATTTCTGGGAGTTTATCTGGGCATGCCCTGGTCCCAACCTAGATGAAGACTTGGCTCATAAAAAAAAAAAAATACTGCCATCTAGTGGCTATTTACCACATATAAATTTAGACATAGATAATGTCTTCATAAATCATACATAAGCAAATGTCATGCTTTGTAAAGGGTTCAGCATGTGATGCCAGATGTGACAATGACAATGCCACTTAGCTGACAATGTCACCCTTTATAGTATTTAGCCACTAGCTAAGTGACAAGGTCAGTTATATAACATCTGGCATCACATGCTGAATAAGGATGTTTTATTTCACCCTTTACAAAGCATGACATTTGCTTATGTATGATTTATGAAGACATTATGTCTCATTTATGAAGGCATTATACATGCTGTACAAAGCCCTTATGAGCAACAATTCATCTAAAGTGTGACCCAATGGTCTTTTCCCTAGCCCCCCCATATGTCGTCATTTGTAGTCATTATGGGTAAAAGGAAAGCAGAGTCTATGGGGAAAAGAGTTAAACACAGCCATGATTTCAACTGTTATTTTTTTTTTTTTATGATGAGCCTTCACCAAGCATTTTAGTGATCTGAGTTTAGGATCAGTGATGATTTTCTCCAACACATTGTAATGGCCGGTAGAGTATCAAGGCCAAATGCAACGACCAGAGAGAAAGGGAGCAGCACGGACACAGAACGAACACAGAGAAAAACACAGACCAAATGAAAGTCTCGCGCTTCCAAAGGACATATAATAGTCCGAGCCACGGAAGCAAAGAGAGATAGAAAAGAGAGAAGAAACTCCAATAAATAGAAGATAGAAAGTCAAACAAAACCTGACTACAGATATCTTCAGCTATAGTGTTTAGCTACAAACAGACACTCTAACAAAGAGGCGTGGTGAACATCCGGCTTATATAGAGTCCAGGGAAGCGCCGCCCCAGTTCAATCAGCCAGCTGGGTAAAGAATTCGATTGAACAGGAATAAGAAATCGTCCCTGGACGAGAGCCACAAAGAAAGTCCAAAACACACGCACAAACATCCAGAACCATGACACACATTTCTTCCACGAAGTTGACAGTTCAACACTATCCTTCCAGGTTTTAATAAAGTGTTGAAGAGTTCATGACCCCACTCTGGTGATTTCAGCAATCTCCTTAGCTGTTTTCTTTGCTTGAAACTGGCCAATAATTTCCCCCTCTAGAAACACAGTAACATTTTTTCAATGACCATGAGATACGTCTTCTGATATGGTTGGTTTAGAAAGTTTAAGAAGTTTCAGCCTGAATCAGTCAGGATTAAAAGAATTATAGCTCGCTGAAACATATTCATCTCTGCAATAAAAGGCTGTAGAGTATTTGCTGATATAAGTCCAGATGGCGACTTTTTTTCCTGGACAAGCAACATAGAATCATCAACGCAATAATCATCATCATGGCCCTTTGTCTATTTGATAAATCAGGAATGTGAACCATGATTATTTGAGAGGTAAAATTAAGGTATTTACAATTTTGATATATGAAATGTTGATTTATTTATCGCCATTAAAATATAATGATTATGAACTTTAGTAAAAAGTTCAATCCGCCTCATTTTTTTTTTTTTTTTTTGAAGTTCCTAACCATTCTGCCATCAAAGATAAAAACAAAACAAAACAAAAACATCACTACTAACATATCCATGAATGGAAAACATATCTCATACCCCAACCTCCAGAACAGTGAGATAAGTATTACCACCTGATCTCTTGACAAAGATTAAATGCTAGCTACCACGTCTTTACCTAGAAACTGAAAGTTGAATAAAATTAAAGCAATTACCTAGCTCTTTTTTTTTTTAAGATTTTTTTTGGGGAATTTTTCCTTTATTTGACAGTTATACAGCACAGAGAGACAGGAAGGTTGGGAGAGGAATGGGGGAAGACATGCAGCAAATGACCTGAGCTGGAATTGAACCCAGGTCGCTGCGGGAAGGACACAGCCTTTATGGTACGCGTGCTTGGACCAATGAGCCATCAGGGCGCCCCATTACCTAGCTCTTTTTAATAAGTGTTTGATTACGAAATATGCCATCGCCTACAAAATTTTATTTCAGTTCCTCCTCAACTCAGTGTTTTGTCTGTCTTCCACAAAATGGCCAGATAGAAATGAGCATAACATCGCAATAAATGTTTGATTTCAACATGATGAAGCCGTGATCTCTAGTTTAGCTGTAAGAAGCAATATGACAACCCACTCCGGTCTCCCCTACATTTTTGCATGCATTTATCCATGTAATGATGTAGACGGGCACTAATTTTCACTGAGTGTGACACTTAGTAATACTCCAGTTCATAATTAATTCAGGCAATAATAAAGAATTTACTTGTTCATACTTATGCATTTTGTGCCCTCATCTACCTATGCCTTACAAAGCATTTATATATGACATTGAAAGGCTGGCATTAAGAACTCCTCAATAACTGGCCTGTAATTGATATAATGATTAATTTAGAAATGGGAAATCCATCACATCTAAATTATGAAAGTTCAATCATTTAACATAATACAGATTTGCACAGTAATCAAGAATAAGACATTTATAAATGTATTTATAAACAATGATTTAAGTATATAATGTTTCATAGTGTGCACATATAAAATGTTACCAAAATAAAAGTTGCCCTGGCTTTGGATGTATTGTATGAATCCAACTGCTTGTCTTTTCTTTCATTATTAACATTTTTTTTTAAAATTCTGGAAGCATTTTATTGCATGTTCCACTGGATATATTGGAAAACACAAGGGAGATAGAGGCTGAACGGCATGTGCCACTCGCCAATGCAGGTACGATGGCGGGGACAGGATCTCAGTGTTCAGAATCGCCAGCATGTTGCTAAGCTACTCTATTACAGAACTTGGCCATAGTAGCAAGTAGTGATCAGTACATGACCAATACGCATAAGGTTCTTTTTTACGAAATAAATTCCATAAATGCTCCAAAAAACAATGAAAATAAATAACCAAATTGATAAAATACTCCATTCAGGTGCACAAAATAAAGGCAAGAATCTTGTTTGTCCACTGATAAGTGTATTGCAATATATGAGAGTAGAAATGTGTTTAAATGGGCTAAACATATTTTTATATTTTAAAAATTACAAATATCATTAATTATAATGCACAATTAAATAAAATTCACAGTATGATTGGCAATGACACATACTTTCTATCTGCCCAGTTGATGTCTTTGCTCCATGTGCTCTCATGTTCCTTGCAGGTCAGGCCTTGAAGATCTCTCTCAGGCTGGAAGTTCTCCTCCAGGGTGCTGAGAACCTGCTCTTTTTATCAGAGTACCTTAATGACTTTGGGCCTCTCAAGAAGTACCCATGCCCACATTGGGAAAGCCCCCTTTACTGAACTTTAGAGACAGTCATGGGAGCTAATTATTTTGGTGACAAAGCTAAAGCGCCAATGAAAGTAATTAATTACACTCAGTACTGTGGACTTAATGAAATCAACTGCTTGGGGATTGATGAAGAGTAATTGGGAGCCTCTGCTTTTGATGACAAAGATTTATTCTCCAAGCGCTTCGAGCCCCTCCTAGACATTTGCAGCCATTTTTTTGCATGAATAGGATGGTCAATGATTTTCACACAGAAGCACAAAGGCCAATGACATGTGCTACCTATGATTCCCCAGTTTAATTGTCAAAATTTTCTGCCTCCCAACTCAGCTGATGGGCGGTGATCGCTTTTGTCTAAAACTTTTATCTGAGGGTGAGGTGATCTTAAATGGGAACAGGATGAGAGCAATTTTGCATTAAAAGGAGATAAACTTCTATATCTCTCAACCCTGCCACAGAAAATCCTGCAACATTGGATTGTGGGATGAATGTAGCTTAATTCCCATTTTATTTATTTAATTATTTATTTATTCATGTCAAGCAACAATCAAAATAAAAGCAGTTATATAAATAACAAAAAACAGCAACAAAAAGAAAAGTAGAACAAATATTAAAAGTAATAATACGAAATAAAATAAGCCGTCATCAATAATAGAAAAGAAACAAACAAAGAATATGTCGAGGGCTGACTTCAATAAACAGTTATGTCCAATGTAAAACATCTGGACATAACTGTTTATTGCAGTCAGCCCTCGATGTGTTCAAGAGAGAGCAGTTGGAAGCAGAATGCTAATTTAGACTGCCCCTCCATATCATTACCTCAACAATACTATGTTCAGTTATACATGTATATGAGCCTAAATACACCCACACACATACATACTCTGGTATAAAATTATCATAATATAATGTATAACAATATAACAATAATAAAAAATATTCAAATATAAGCACAACATAAAGCAAGATTAACAATATAAGTTACTGCACTTATATAATAAGTGCAGTAATTGTTTTTTATTAAGTGCTTGTGTTTATGTGCTTTATGTGTCTTAAGCTGTGTTTGTTTCATGTGCTTTCACTCCTGCACAATGAATTTCCCCACGGGGGACAAATAAATAAAGAAACTTGAAAACTTGAATGCGTATTATATTATACAATATTACAATAACCGTTAAACATATTTCCAATATCTTGTAAATATTGCATCATATTATATGAAGTACTGTAAAGTATGTATATTATATCCAATTTGTAATTATCATACCACATTACATACCGCGTTAGATTACATTTATTATACATATACTACCATATGCTTATATTATTACACTAGTTCATATATTATGAAATATTGTGATATATTATATTTTACCTCATTATATGTACTGTATATTATACATTATATTGTACAATATCATATTGTCCATACACACTCATGCAACCACACCCAATTACAGTACCATGCACTCATCCCAAACAGATCAACAAACCTGCATTACACAAGTCCTTTATCAGTCCTATAGCTAGTGAAGATTATTTCTTTGTACATTGATTTAAAATGATTTACATTTGGACTCTGTTTAATCTCTGCTTTCATTCTGTTCCATAGTTTTACACCACAGATTGCAATAGAAAAGCTCAGTGTTGTGCGGACAACAAGTGCTTTTAAATTTAATGCTTCTCTAAAATTAAAACAACCATCTCTTTCACTAAACATTTTTTGTATATTTTCTGGCAGCAAATTGTTTTTGACTTTAAACTATATAAGTGCTGTTTGAAACCCCACAAGATCAGTAAATTTTAATAATTTTGATTGTAAGAATCAAGAGCTAGTGTGCTCCCAGCATCTGACATTGTGAATTATTCTGTTTTTGAAGAATGGATAAGACATGTAGAGAACTTCTGTAAGTGTTGCCCCAAACCTCAGTACAGTTGCTTAAATATGGCAAAACCTGGGAACAGTACAGAATGCACAGTGATGTTTGATCCAGAGCCTGTTTGGCCCTGTTCAGTATTGAGATGCTCCTTGATATTTTTGTCTGAACATGTTTAATGTGAGATTTCCATCTTAATTTATAGTCTATTGTTACTTCAAGAAATTTTGTTTTCATGAACTCTCTCAATCTCCACCCCATTTATCTGAAGCTGTATTTGAGTAATTCCTCTGCAATTGCCAAACAGCATTATTTTACAACCCCAGTTCCGAAATAGTTGGGACAAAGTGTAATTTGTGAATAAAATCAAAACGCAATGACTTTCAAATCACACCAGCCAGTATTTTATTCACAATAGAACAGAGATAACATAGAAAATTTGGAAACTGAGCATTTTTACAATTTTATCCACAAAATGAGCTCATTTCAAATTTGATGGCTGCTACAGGTCTCAAAAAAGTTGGGACAGGGGCCTGTTTACCATGGTATAGCATCCCTTCTTCTTTTTAAAGAAGGGATGGAGGCGTCTGGGCATCGAGGAGACAAGTTTCTTGAGTTTAGCCATTGGAATTGATCCCACTCTTGTTTAATACAGGCTTCCAGCTGCTGGAGAGTTTTGGGTCTCCTTTGACGGACTTTTCGTTTAATTATGCGCCAAATGTTCTCAATTGGTGAAAGATCAGGACTGCAGGCAGGCCAGTTCAGCACACGGACTCTTCTACTACAAAGCCATGCTGTTGTAATAGCTGCAGTATGTGGTTTTGCATTGTCCTGCTGAAATACACAACGCCTTCCTTAGAATAGATGTCGTCTGGAGGGGAGCATATGTTGCTCCAAAACCTTTATATACCTTTCCGCATTCATGGTGCTTTTTAAAACATGCAAGTGTCCCACACCTTATGCACTAATGCATCCCCATACCATCAGAGATGCTGGCTTTGAACTGAATGCTGATAACAGGAGTGGTGGTCTTTGATCTCATATTAAAATGAGTTGGATGACCTCAAATATTGAAGTACGACAAGCAAAAATAAAATAAATCGGGAAGGGGGCAAATACTTTTTCACGGCACTGCATTAATCATTGCAACAATGATTCAATCATAGGTTCTCAAGTATTTGCTTACTTAAATTCAAATGACAACTTTTTTTTTGGCCAGACAGTGTATACTGTCTACTGTACTATAGTGGAATTTCATAAATGGTTGCAATTTTTTCTGATTTGGGGATGTATGTCACGCTGTGTAAAATGTGTATATTTATCATGAAATTAATGCTGTAGTACTCTGAAACTAATGACAATACTTTGACATTTTTTATAATCAGCAGAGAAAGGAAATTCAGCTTCATATCAGCTGAGTTTCTGATGCAGCCTTTGTTGGGTAATTGGCTTTTCTGCTTCTCTGACTTTTCTCCAGGGTCTGAATTGTTTAGCCAATATCTAGTCCCAGCAGAACCAAAATGCAATTTCGCAGACAATGGTAATTGGTTCAGTAATCCATTAGATGCTCAGTCTCTTGATATACACTGTAACAACATTGCAAATTCATGGCAGGTTTTTATAATTTTAACATTGGGTTACTGACAGATGCTTTCATTTCAATCAGTCTCAGTTGATCATCAAAGGAAAAGTAGAAAATTATTTTGTTGTATGTTTATATGATTCTTTTTTGTCCTATTTTCAGAGAGCAGTCACTCAAAAAACAGCTGGCCAAGGATGTTAATGTTAAAAATGTTAATGTTAATGTTAATGTTAAAAGGTCATTTAAAGTGGATTATTATCAGGGGTGCAAGCACAAAGTGCTAAGTAGAAGTACTAGTACTGGTAGTAGTAGAAGTTGTATGTTCTCCCATGTTCACGTGGGTATCTTCCAGTTACTCCAGTAACCTCCCACAGTCTATGCATGTCAGGTTAGTTGGAGACTCTAAATTGCCCATAGGTGCGTGTGAATGGGTGAGTGGTGCGTGCTCCTTGCAATGAATTAGTGCGTTGTCCAGGCTGTCTCTCTGCCTTTTCCCCATGGTCAGCTGGGTTAGGCTCCAGCTACCCTGCGACCCAAGTGAGGAAGAAGCAGTATAGATAATGGATTTATTATTACCTACCCCACCCAAGGGTGAGGGCAAGGGGTATTGTTTTTGGTTTGGTTTGTTTCTGTGTTTGTTTGTGTGTTTGTGCCTTTGTGCATTTGTTTCTGTGTTTGTTACTTGCCGGAATCTCAGATTCCGCAAGTATATTACTCTGTTCGTTTGTTTGTGGGTTTGTTTGTTTGCACTGTGGCGTCCACAGTTTCAGCTCAATTTAGTTCATATTTCATGATCAACATAGGACAGGCACTGGGCAGGCACTGCACTATTTTGGTGAATCTAGATCAAAGGTCAAGGTCAAGGTCACACAAAAGGTCAAAAACACATAAGAAGCCATATTTTTGGTTCTTATAGTCGTAAAGACTTCAAACCAAGTGCATATTGTTCATAAACGAAAGGTCTATCTTACTTGACCTAGGAATCTGGGTCAAAGGTCAAGGTCAACGTCAAACAAAAGTTAAAAAACACATGACAAGCCATATCTTCGGTTCTAATCGTCATACAGACTTCAAAGCAAGCGCATATTGTTTATAAATGAAAGGTCTATGTTACTTGACCTAGGTACTGCACTATTTTGGTGAATCTACATCAAAGGTTAAGGTAACACAAAATGTCAAAAAATGCATAAGTGGCCATAGCTTCGCTTCTAATCGGTGTACATACTTCAAACCAAGTGCATAATTTGTTGATAAACTCAAGGCCTGTGTTACCTGACCTAAGCACTGCACTATTTTGGTAAATCTAGGTCAAAGGTCAAGGTCACCTAAGCAGTGCTTTATTTTGGTTTATTTTTTGGTCTGTCTCTGTCTGTCTGTTTGTCTGTTTGTGTGCACTCTACAGGCCACAATTTTCACATTATCTTCACCAAACTTGGTGACAACATTGACTAGCCCTGTGGCTAGAGACCGGTCTCTTTTCGAGGCAAAAGGTCAAAGGTCAAGGTCAAGCTCACCAGAAAGGTCCAAAACACATTTTGGTTCATAACTTCGCTACTATAACAGCTAGAGACTTGAAACCAACTCCATTCCGTTCATTCTGTTTCAGAGATCTGTGCATGATTCCAACAAGTCATCATTCCATGAATGACCTTTCATTTGTTTGTTTGTTAACACTTTAGCAGCAAAACTAATAGCCAGATTCACCCCAAATTCGGTTTAGTGATTGCCACTGACCCAGAGTAGATGCCTATTGAATTTCCGGAAAAGTAGGTCAAAGTATGTGCGAGGAGCGGGGTTTGTTGTGCCTGGCACCACTTATTATTATTATTACCAAATTTGCCAGTTTCACCCACTTCTGCTGGCTTGCTTTTTATGAAACTTGGCACATTGATAGAGGGCATACTGTCAAACTTGCGCACAGCAATTTTGGCATCCGAATGCTCATGCCATTCAGTTAAACCTTGATAAATTAATCTACAGAAATGGCTTCATGTCAAAAGATTCCACTGTAACTAGAGTAAAACTCCAAAAGGCCTCCCTCTGAAATAACAAAACATAAATATCACCTCCCCTAAGTGGTAGCTGAACTCGGTCAATGCCTATGTATTTTAATTACGAAATACAGTGTTGTGCTTGGGAAAAGTGTAGGGCCACAGGATTTCTTAAGTCCTTAGTTCTAATATCACTTCCATGTTCAGAAATTCTTGTCTTGAGAGGTCTGGTAGATTTATCCAAGTAAGCCAACCCACAAACACACGTTATCATATTGTCATGGTTTGTTTGGTGTGCGTGTTGTTTCGACTTTTCTTTGCGGCTCTTGTCCCGGGACAATATCATATTCCTGGACTATCGAATTCTTTACCCAGCTAGCTGATTGAGCTGGGGCAGTGCTTTCCCAGACTCTTATATAAGCAGGTAGTCCGGCACGCCTCCTTCGCCAGAGTGTCTGTAGCTTCGCACTATAGCCGAAGATATCTGTAGTCAGGTTTTGTTTGACTTTCTATCTTCTAATTATTGGAGTTTCTTCTCCCTTTTTCTATCTCTCTTTGCTTCCGTGGTTCGGACTATTATATGTCCTTTGGAAGCGCGATTACTTGCGTTTGGTCTATATTATTCTCTGTGTTTGTACTGTGTCCGTGCTACTCTCTCTGGTCGTTGCACCTGGCCTCCATATTCCACCGGCCATTACACATATACAACCCCAATTCCAAGAAAGTTGGGATGTTGTGTAAAATGTAAATAAGAACAGAAATCAATGATTTGTAAATCACATAAACTGACATTTTATTCACAATAGACCATAGATAACCTCTCAGATGTTGAAAGTGAGACATTGTATCATTTCATGAAAAATATTAGCTCATTTTGAATTTGATAGCAGCCACACATCTCAAAAAAGTTGGGATAGGGCGATGTTTACCATTGTTTAGTATCCCCTCTACTTTAAAAACAGTCTGTGAACGTCTGGGTAGTGAAGAGACCAATTGCTGAATTTTTGGGAGAGGAATGTTGTCCCACTCTTGTCAGATGAAGGATTTTAGCTGCCCAACAGTCCTGGGTCTTCTTTCCCGGATTTTCCGTTTTATGATGCGCCAAATGTTTTCTATTAGTGAATGGTCTGGACTGCAGGTAGGCCAGTTCAGCACTCAGACTCTTCTACTGCGAACCCATGCTGTTGTGATGGATACAGTATGTGGTTTGGCATTGTTTTGCTGAAATATGCAAGGCCTTCCCTAAAAGAGATGTTGTTCGGATGGGTGCATGTGTTGTTGTAAAACCTCTATATACTTTTCAGCATTGATGATGCCTTTCCAGTTGTGGAGGCTCCCCACGCCGCAGGCACTTATGCAACCTGATACCATCAGAAATGCAGGCTTTTTAACTGTGCACTGATAACAAGCTGGCTGGTCCCTTTCCACTTCATTGTGCACGACAGGGCGTCCGTGGCTTCCAAAAAGAATTTCAAATTTTGATTCTTCTGACCACAGAACAGTTTTCCATTCTGCCTCAGTCCATTTGAAATTAAGTTTGGCCCAGAGAACACAGCGATGTCATATACGACATCAAAGCCCACCCTGTATTTAATATTAAATTTCTCCGCAATGCTGCTTGCATTTTACTCACTTTTTTGCCCAAAAGCTAACTGTTGCAACCATATGCCTTTCAGAGGTTTTGTAATCCAGCCGCAAACAGCATGGGTTTTTTTGAGACATTGTAAAATAGGTCCGTAATGATAAATCCAACAAGGAATGTCTTTTGTAATTATTTATCCGTGTTTTCCATGTTGAAAACGGCTATTGCCGGAGGACAATCCAATAATGCCTTGGATTGAGTCCGTCTCCAAATCAGAGGCTGTTTTCCTGACTTTGGAGCAATCAGAGGCTGTATTTTTCATTGGTCCAGTTCGTGGCAGCCATACAACCGATCTCGAACGCACTGTGCAATAAAATAACATGCGATTATTCCATGCGTACAATTTACAGATCTGTGTTGATAGAGCAACGCTCAGAATTATTCGTAGAATAGTATAAATTGTCCTTTGTCCATTTGGATAGTATTGTCACACACGCCCACTGCCCACTGAGTGTTTCATGGACATTTTGCCAGTTTTTATTCCATTTTTCACATTATATTTTGGTTCTTGGCAAGGAAATGGACCAGAGGTAATGTTAGGAAAAGGCAGCCTTGCTTAGCCCATCCAAAATGTGCAAAGAGAAGCAGGGATGCACGAGATGCACAGCAATGCATAGAGAGAAACAGACGCACAGAGAATAGAGACATTGAGGAGCACTGTTAAGTCATGAGTCAATGGACTGTGTTTTCTTTTTCTCTTCCACTTTCTTCTCAAAGGTTTTGTCTGTTAGATCATCCATCCAACCATCCATCCGTTTTCTGTTGCTTATCCGGGGCCGGGTCGAGGGGGTAACAGACTAAGCAGAGAGGCCGAGGCACCCCCCTCCCCAGCCACTTCCTCCAGCTCTACCTGGGGGACCCCAAGCTGTTCCCAGGCCAGCCGTGAGATGTAGTCCCTCCAGCGTGTCCTGGGCCTGCCCCAGGGGCCTCCTCCCAGTTGGAAATGCCCGGAAAACCTCTGAAGGGAGGCGTCCAGGAGGCATCCGGACTAGATGCCCAAACCACTTCAACTGACTCCTCTGGAATCTTTTAGATCATGGTTTAAAATAAAATATTAGCATTTAAGTAATGAAGTAGTGCACAAGAGGGCAGCATCGAGCCTCACAATGTACTATGTGAGGCAGGTAGAGAGGGAGAGAGGCTGCGGATAAGGAGGTTCAGCTTGGTTCAGCTTCTTTTGTTTGCTCAGCATAGCATACTGCAGGGAGAGACAAAGTTAGGATTATCGATGCTTAGATGGCACAGAGATGTTATTGGTATGTATAGTTTTGATTTATTGTAAATTAGAGATATTTGATTGCTTTATATATTCTTTAATGTGGTAATCCTTGATTGATGAGTTATAATGGCTGATATAATTGGAGGAGCCTTGGTTATTGTTTGTGATGTTTGGGAATGTAAATTTAGACATTTACACCTGGTTATATTTCAGTTTAAGTATAATTCCTGAAGGTAATTTGATGGATTCATGCAATATTAATTAAGTTTTGTCATGATTGTAAAAAATTAGTGATTGATTTTTGTCTGTAAGATAAATAGTAATAAGGTAACTTTATCCTTCAATTTAAATTCATTGTCTTTATCAGAATTAAAAAGTCAGATTAAAAGTAAATTTAAAAAAATCAGTAAAACTTTGAAAAATGAGTACAAATAGTATTACTTAGAGAGTATAAATACTAATATTTACAACTGGTATTGATAAAATGGTGTTATATTGAAATGACTAAATTTTATATTTGCCATGATAAGAAATTGATAATGTTAAAACAAATGATATTCTCAGCATGAATGAATTTACATGATTTTCAGTTCAGAGGTATGCTGTTTACCTTATCTGGTTGCATTGGTTGATTTGATTAACCAATATGATTTTATTTTTTCTTTTTCAAGGTTATCAACCTAATTCTGAGTGATTCTTCTTTGATGCCAAATAAAGAAGGCAAAAAATAGATGGAGTTATCCAACATCCTCCATTGCCCTCTGTGCCAGGTTGAGTTTAGGCAGGTTTTACGGTCCCTTTCTGTGCTTGCATGTGATTCTCATTTGCAGGTGTCTAGTGGGCGGAACTAGTGGTCATTGGCGCAATGGAGAGCACCTGTATCTCCTTCACTGACCTAATAAAATGTGCCAGTTTCCCATTTTGGAGGACTCGCTCCCTTTCGACTTTTGCTGTTTTTTGGTTGGATTGCATACAACATTGCTTCACCATTCTTTGCATGCATCCACTCACCTATATTGCTGATGATACTGACTTTCACACCCCATATTTGTATTGTCTTTGTGTTAAATTTGGTCTCACAAAGTAAATTGAATTTGGCATTTTGAATGCATTACTGTGCATCTCCCTCCTTGTTATGGCCTTTGAGAGGTCCCAGGTAAAAAAAATCCTGGATGAGCCCCCAATTGTTACGACTTGGCTCAAAAGCCGTAACAAGAAGGTGCGGTTTCTTTGTGTGTTTGTCGATTTGTTTGTTTGTGTGTCCATGTGTTAACAATCTAGTGTCTATACGATTGCACTGATCAATTTTCACAGTAGATGGGCAATGCTTTGCAGATTACCTGATTAAGTTTTGGGGGTGATCGGATAGAGGTCAAGGTCATCGGAAACGTAAAAATGTTTTTTTTTTTTACTTCACAGTGACTTCAAAGCAAACAAAAAAAATATGCATCTTTCAATTTTACTTCCCTCCATATGCAGCATGATGGGGTAGCTTTGATAGTCTCCGTAGCAGTTGGGGGTTAAATGTCAGGGGGGTGAAGGTCACCGGTGAAAATAATATATTTTCCATTATAACTCAAAAACTGTTGCAGACCGACAGACATTTACTTTTATGACCATATAGGAACCATATGGTTTCAAAATGAGAAATGGAAATACCACAATATGTCCACTTTTACATTGGTTCAAACATAAAAATAAACAGTCAAAATTTATGCGGACTCTGGTAATATCTTATGACATCCCAAAGATAGGATGTGGCAACCTGTCACATTATGATTAAATCTCATCAAAAACTTCAAAAAGGTTTCATTGGCCACACATGTTATGGAATCTTCACCAGCTTTGGCACAAATGATCTTCAGACCAAGCTTCACAATGGTTATCAGAGTTTTTTTTTTTTTTTTTTTCCAAATTATTTGTCCATCACAGCCAAATCAAAGGCAAACAACCAGAATGGGAAATGAGTTCTCTCACTTACACTCTTTGCTCCATTCACATAAAACTTGCTATCAATATTTACAGCCATGCTTTTAACGTTATCACATCAAGTTGCCATGGTGCCTCTGCCCTGTTGGACTGCTTGGCCCCCTCATCACTGCTTGCAGCTATATTTTAGAAATTGGGGTCCAAGTGCAAAGTGCTGGAATGGTATTCTGTTTGCTCTAATTATTATTATTATTATTATGAATAGTATGCCCTAAAGCAAAAACTACAGAGGGCAGATGCACCAAATTTAGTTTTTATGTTTCATTCTTAACTTAGGTAAAAAAAAAAAAAAAAAATGACCCCTGTTAGAGAGAGGCAAAATGCATTTTGAGCTAAAACTTCTGAACTGTAGGTCACAGAATGGAAATTTTTCCTAGATTCTATGGGTCCAGGTGAATCGATCTATGCAAGCCACACCCAAATGTGGATTTGCGCATTTTATGCCATTTTGAATTTTTTAAAATAAAAACTTTTAAGTCAAATTCCTCCAAGTGGGCACAAATAGAAAATTTGGTGAACAGCATCTTCAGGCCCAGATCTTAAAACAGTCTATAAACAAAGTTGCTACGTTTGAAAATATGGCTGCAGTAAGTCAATGAAATTTGTGGGCCTGGTTTCTATTGATATAATGAGCTATAACTCCTGAATACAATGTCCAGTTATTACCAAACTTGAGAAGCCTCATCTATAGGCCATTACACTCATGTCAACCAAGTATGGTGTCAGTCCATCCAATGGAGCCTCTATGGCAAACAAATGGTCATAACTTTCACACCAATTGTCCGATCAACTGGAAATTTTGTGTGCTGCATGTTGGTCATTGCTGCTATGGATATCCATAAGACATAACCCAATTAAAGTTCAGTTGTCCTGATACTAACTTTAGCTGTCACGTGTTATAATAATGAAACTTGATATGATTGTTAAAGAAATGTAGAAGAGGAATCTTTATGAAAATTACTTTGAGTGGCCAGATAGTGGTGCTGTAGAGGGAAAAATGCATTTTGGGGTGTGATTCTTGATCGATTTCCCCCTCGTGTTCCCTGGTTCCAGTTGAACAAAAATGTCTTTTGGACCAAAATGATTTGCCATGTTGGATTCTCTGCCATTTTATTTATTCATTTATTTATTTTCTTTTAGTAAAACCTTTAAAATCCAACTCCTCCAAGCAGGTGCGATCAATTTGCACTAAATTTGGGACATACTGTAGTGCCTTCTGACCAAGATCTTAAAATTATTTATAAACCAAGCTGCCAGATTTAAAGATAAGGAAGCATTGAGCCATTGAAAGTTATGCGCGTGACCTCAATTGATATAATGAGCTATAACTCCAGAGCGCAAAGTCCATTTATCTCAATACTTGAGAATTTGCATCTGTACAAGAAGCTGAAGCCTAAAAAATTTAGTTGCAAGTGGCCAACAGGTGGTGCAGTTGCCTATATCTTTTCGACATTTGACTCAAATGGTTCTTATTTTGATTACTTATCTTTGAATAAGCCTCAAATAGTCCTTCTAATGAGCAAAAGAAATCTTTAAAAACTTGGCTGCTGAAAGCCAATCAGGCAACAGTGGCCATTTGACAAACATTAGCAATGACAAATCAATATGAAATAGAGGGCAAAGAATACCATGCATGTGTGTGCCAGGAACTGGAAATTGTTTCAAAATTACATGCAATGTGTGTCTTTACTGCTTCATGATTGATAATTGCCTCATGTCACTTGGACCTCGTAAATTACAATTAAAATGAATTGCAGTTATATTTAAATTAATTTTTTTATTGTTATATTATTTTCCACATACAATTCCATTAATATGGACACTAATTATCAGCATTTTGTATATTTTCAATTGCTGAGCAAAAAAAAAAAAAAAAAACCCTATACTTTCAATCCTATCACCCATAAGGGATATATTCAACCTGGAAACAATGCCCAAAAAAAATGACAGGCATCTCCTCCAACTTCTAAAAGGACAGCTTGTGACCAAAAATGGTTGTCAAGGGCAGTTGTTTTTGTCAATGACACTTGTCATTCACAAGTACAGTGATTCAGAATGGATGGGATTTATCAAGGCAGATTACTTATAGAAAAGATTCCAAAAATATTTGCAGGACAAGTACATTTCCAACCTTTTCTAAGCAATATTGATGAATGAGGTCCAAGATTACTATACACCCTTAAATACAGCAAGTAACCAATTAGTGAAACTTAGTGACTTAGTGAAATTAGTTAGTGAAGTCAAAGAATGTAATTTAATGTCATCATTCAAAGTCCTGTAATCTGAATAACTACAGGGCAGCCATGACTGCTCCATGCTCTCTAATTAGGGTGTCGACGTCACAGTCTCATTTTTTTTTTCACCTGTTGTGCCGTTCCACCATGTACCAATAAGTGGCAGTGGAGGCTGTGGAGAAATTACTGACAGCTGCCGAGTTAGAACATCAGGCATGCACACACATACACACACACACACACACACACACACATCTCCTCTCTCTCTCTCTCTCTCACATACTACACATGCCAATGGACGGCTGGGACAAAAACAGGAGCAGCCCCTGTTAATTAATTCACACTGCAATGTTTGTAATTACAAGGACATTTAAAGAACACATGAAAAGTGAACTGAAACTTACAACCTCAATCCCACAGAAATTGGGACAGCTTTTAAAATGCAAATAAAATAGAGTAAGAATTAAGTAATTGAAATATTTAATTTTATTAATTTCACATTATTTGATTTTATCAATATTCAGCACTCAGGGTTCACTTGCAAATGAGATCTCGATCTCAATTTGACTTACTGAAAAGTATATATACATACGTACATATATACATATATGTGTATATAAATTATTTAATATATGAAAATTATTTAATAAAAATTATTTGAGTAATCTGAACCATTTATATACAGTATGAGAAATAGGAATAAACAGAGGAACTTGGGAGGAGGCAAATATGTTCCACAGCACTATATACTGTGTATATAGTACCTGTTTGGATTTAAAAAGTCAAGAGCCTATGATTGATTCATTATTGCAGTAATGAAAATGTCTCAGTTGGCAATAATTCTTTTGAATCCCGACTGATTCAGCTCATAATGTCTCCTTTCTCAAAAAAACCATGTCACATGACGTATTTCATGGTCGTTGAAAAAATGTGACTTTACCATGGAGTGAACGCGAACCACGTTCACGTCGACTGCAGGCGACTGTCAACGGATCCACTGCTCATAATGACCCACCGCTAAAATCATTTTCGATTCCAGTCGACGAAGAGTCAACATGATTACGTTATGCATCACGTGATGAAACGTCTTTGCTTTGGCTTAGCCTGGCTGGGCTTAGCATTGCACTTGCTCCAGTTGCACGGTAAATACGCGTATGGTACTGAAAAAGTGAAACTGAAAGCGAAGCGCGAGCGTCCCAGGGTTACACCGAAAGTCGAAAGTATAACTGTAAATTTGTTTGATGTAAAAGAGATGAACTTACTTGAAAAATTGCTTAATTTAGCAGGATTTTCGTCCATCTCGAACGTCATACAGTCAACGTGGTGAGCAGATTTGGGTCGACGGTGAAAACCGGGGTGAAAAAATTTGGAACAAGATCAAGATGAATCTCTGTCGATGTGAAAATCAAAAAGTCCCTATTGTGTATCAAGATGGGGCATATCTTGGCCAGCATAAAACAAAGGAAACAGCGCAGGAGGCTGTTGAAATTACTGGATTTTGGTCAGGAACTGTCCAAAAATTTATTAAAAACTGGAAGGATCAAGATGAACTGTCAACTTCGCGAAAGAAATGGGTTGGAGAAAAATCATGACTGATCCTGATCAGAGATCACTAAAATGCTCAGTGAAGTCTCAAAAAAAAAAAAATCAACAGTAGAACTCATGGCTATGTTTACTAATGAAGGTAAGACCATTCCCACATGCAGAATGCTACGAGAACTTGGAGGACTGGGACTAAAGAGCTGTGTGGCCACAAGAAAGCCACTTGTTAGTGAGGCTTATTGGGAAAAAATGAGTTCAGCTTGCAAAGGAGCATAAAAATTGGACTGAAGAGCAATGGAAAAAGGTCATGTGGTCTAATGAGTTGAGGTTTACCCTATTCCAGAGTGACTGGCACATCAGGGTAAGACAGGAAGCCCATGAAGCGATGCACCCATCATGCATAGTGCCCAGTTTACAAGTGTAAGGTCACGTCTCCAGCCTTCAGACTCACCGGTCTATTAAGACCTGGACCGCATTCTTCAGCTCCGCAATCATCGCATGCACCTGTGATTCATTTCCACTGTGCAGTAGTATTGTGCTGTTTAAGACTGAGCCTTGCACTTTGTATTTGCAAAGTCTCGTAAGCCACATGCCTGTGTTGTATTTCTAGTCTTGTATAAACTTATTCTTCATGTATCGCGTGTATATATTCTAACATTTTAACTTATTGCTGTTTATTGTTGATATCAGCTCTTTAACTTTATAATTAAAGAACCGCATTTCCTATTTCCTTTTCCAGTTTTTTGTAATACATTGTTACTGAAGCTTAAGCCCAGTTTTGTATTACTAATAGTGTAATTAAGGAACCTTGTTTCCTTTTTGTTTTGTATTGCTTTGTGTGCCTCCCTGCTGCACCGGAGGCATAATAAATACAAACCAAGTCCAACCTTACACCTGAGTCCAGTCCTCCACTTCCTGTCCTTCGTGCACATCATCAGTGTGCAAAGCCACAACCCGTACAACAAGCTTTATGATCTGGGGTTGCTTCAATTGGTCAGATCTGCGCTTGGCAAAGTTTTGCAGCAATGAAATGAATTCAGGAGACTTCCTGAATATACTGACTGACCATTAACCCATCAATGGACCTTTTTAATCCCCGATGCCACTAGGATGTTCTAGGATGACAATGGCAAAATTCATCAGGCGCGTATTATGAAAGAGTGGTTCATCGAGCATGAGGAATCATCTTCACATATGAATTGGCCACCTCAGAGTCTGGGCCTTAACCAATTGAAAGTCATTGGGATGCGCTGGAGAGGCTTAACGAAGTGGTTTGACTCACCAGTCATCAATACAATATCTCAGCCAAAAAAGGAATGCAAATCTGGTTGGAAATAAATGAAACAATATATATAATATAATCAGTGTGTGTGTGTGTGTGTGTGTATATACAGTGCTGTGAGAAAGTTTTTGCAAATTTGTCAAGCATAAATGTTTCAGATCATCAAACAAATTTTAATATTAGACAAAGATAACCCGAGTAAAGACAAAATGCAGTTTTTAAATGATGATTTCATTTAATGAGAAAAAAAGCTATCCAAACCTACCTGGCCTTATGTGAAAAAGTAATTGCCCCCTAAACCAAATAACTGGTTGTGTCACCCTTGGCGACAACAACTGTAATCAAGGGTTTGCGATAACTGGCAATGAGTCTTTCACATCGCTGTGGAGAAATTTGGGCCCAGTCTTCTTTGCAGAATTGTTTTAATTCAGCCACATTGGAGGGTTTTCGAGCATGAACGGCCTGTTTAAGGTCATGCCATGTATCTCAATAGGATTTAAGTCCGGACTTTGACAAGGCCTCTCCAAAACATTCATTTTGTTTTTTTAGCCATTCAGAGGTGGACTTGCTGGTGTGTTTCGGATCATTGTCCTGCTGCATAACCCAAGTGCACTTGAGCTTGAGGTCACAAACTGATGGTCGGACATTCTCCTTCAGGATTTTCTGGTAGAGAGAGAATTAAAGGTTCCATCAATTACACCAAGTCATCCAGGTCCTGAAGCAGCAAAGCAGCCCCAGACCATCATACTACCACCACCATGTTTGACTGTTGGTATAATGTTCTTTTCATCAAATGCTGTGTTAGTTTTACACCAAATGTAATGGGATGCACACCTTCCAAAAAGTTAAACTTTTGTCTCGTCAGTCCACAGAATATTTTCCCAAAAGTCTTGGGGATCATCAAGTTGTTTTTTGGCAAATGTGAGATGAGCCTTTGTGTTCTTTTTGGTCAACAGCGGTTTTCACCTTGGAACTCTCCCATGGATGCCATTTTTGCCCAGTCTCTTTCTGATTGTTGAATCATGAACACTGACTTTAACTGAGGCAAGTGAGGCCTGCAGTTCTTTAGATGTTGTTCTGGGTTCTTTTGTGACCTCCTGAATGAGTCATCAATGTGCTCTTGAAGTAATTTTGGTGGGTCGGCCACTCCTGGGAAGGTTCACCACTGTTCCAAGTTTTCTCCATTTGTGGATAATGGCTCTCACCATGGTTCGCTGGAGTCCCAAAGCCTTAGAAATGGCTTTGTTATCCTTTCCAGACTGATAGATGTCAATGACTTTATTTCACATCTGTTCTTGAATTTTTTTAGGTCGCGACATGATGCGTTACTTTTTGAGATCTTTTAGCCTAGTTCACTTTGTCAGACAGGTTCTATTAAAGTGATTTCTTGATTCAACAGGTCTGGCAGTAATCAGGCCTGGGTGTGGCTAGTGTAATTGAACTAAAAAATGTGGTTAATCACAGTTAATTCATGATTTAGGGGGGGGGCAATCACTTTTTCACATAGGGCCAGGTAGGTTTGGATAGCTTTTCCCCCTTAATAAATGAAATCATCTAAAAACTGCATTTTGTATTTACTCGGATTATCTTTGTCTAATATTAAAATTTGTTTGATGATCTGAAACATTTACCTGACAAATATGCAAAATAAAGAAATAAATAAATCAGGAAGGAGGCAAATACTTTTTCACAGCACTGTATGTACATATATAGTATATATAAAGTCAAAGAAAAAATTATAAATTGCTGCTTTCTGTTTTTATGTGCATTTTTCCCAAGTTTTTCTGAATTAAGGTTGTATTAGTAGCAGAGTACTTCACTCATCTTTAAAATGTATTGATACTACAATACAATCCACCTTGCTGTTGTATTATAACAAGGAAATACATAATTGAATTCTATGTACTCTTGTTTTTTTTCATAATGTTGTACTTCATACTTAGTTTGCTATTTTATTTTTGTAAATAACATCAATGCCTACAGAGAAATCAGAAGACAATTAAAAATGTTCAAACTCAAGGTGTCATAGATGTTTTTGTGTTTGTTTTTGTCAAGACAGTAGGGGTTTCAGCATAGTTACTGAACACTCTATTCTCTGTTGAACAATACAGGGAATTATCATGGGATAAATTGTAAATGACTGCAGTCTAATAATCTTTTGTTGTGGACAGAGAAGAGGGGAATGCAATAATGAGATTAATATCCATTCTAAATATAATTGTATGATCATCTCTGTACACATACTCAGATTTTAACATTTATTTGCAGGGAACTACTAATGAACCGCGAGAAGTCAAAGCAGAAATATCTTATCCGATACACCAATAAAAGGATCTCGATTTCCCTTTGGCAGGCAAGGAGAAAAGACTTGGGGCCTTATTTATAAAAATTTGCGTGGATTTCATACCTAAATAATACGTATGCACAAAAAAATAAAATGGCATTTTGTGGAAAATAACCTAATTTATAAACCTGTGGGTAAAATAAACTGCATGGAATTTTCATTTATTTAATCAGGATGGACTTGGAATTTATTGACATTGCGCATAATCTTAATAATTTCCCTTTTTTTAATGTCGTTTGTTTTTAAAAATCAGAAATCTGCAAAGAAAGTGACGTACGTATCTTTTTTGTGCCTACGCACCGTTTATAAATGAGGCCCCTGGTGTGTGGGAAAAATGCTTCAAACAGCACAAAATTTACAGCTGAAAACAAACTGGCAAGGCTTTACAATATATGATATTTTAATTGTCCGAATATCATTGATTGTTTTCATCAAATTAAATCATTATAAATATACATACATTTCTAACAAATGATACAAAATTTAAACATGTTTTAAATTATTTTTTACTCACTGTTGCATAAATGATAATAATTTTGTGCCTTAAGTTGGTGGCAGTTAAATGGAAATACTTGGGTGCCACAGAGGGCTGGGGTGCACAAACATGTGACCTTAACGGTGGTCATGGAGGCTGGCAGGAAGTGCCCAGTGCTGCACCAGTTACAGTCAGGAACACCCCTGACGATGAGCCGTGGTCTTCATTCACCCCCAGTGACCATAGCACAAAACAATTAGGAAATGTCCATAAGGGTTCCTCCCTAGGGCGATGGCCATTAGCAAACATCCAGTCTCTGGTCTGCAGTTTCCCAAACCACGGTGATTCCAGAGGGTCCATGTTTATGCTCCTCTTAAGACCGCAGCAATTACACAGTCCACAGAGCTTGTGTTTACACTTCCCATGGGCTGCAGGCCGCTAATCTGGGCAGCACTTGAAGAATCTTAATGTCAAAACAGCACGTCCTGTACAGCACCCTAGAGATTAATGCAATAGAACCAGTGAGTTGGGACCCTCACCTTTCCACCACTCAGTTTTTCTTAATTCAGTCAATGGTCAGATTTGGTCTGAATGAGGACTCATTTTCCAGTCAACATCTGAATTACTAGAAAACCTGCAAAACAAATCACAAACTTTATTATTATATAACTGGGGCATTCATGCTATATGGCTCTTGAGGCCAGCAGTGCAGCTAGTTTTCATTCTTGCTTTTTAATAAGGGAAAACTTTTACTTACATTTCTGAGTTAAAACATTGGCCAACAAGAGATCAAAATCAGTCCAGTTTCTATCAGTTTACCCTTTATTGAACTTTATGCCCAAGGGTGGGCTGCTTGGCATGACTGCATTTTTATACTGTCAAATATTGAGCCATGGTGAAGAACTATAAATCTCGTGAAAGTGAGGCATTCTAACTGTATAAGCCAATTTATGATGCAAATACAGGGAAATACTCTCTCATATTGTGTCACAACCCTCAGACTCACTATGCAGACCCATACAGTATGTTTGATTTTATACCATCACTCAGATCTGTCAATTAACTGTAAATACTGTACATATGGATGTTTATGCCTTGAAAGCAATCCAGCAATCAAAACCTGATATAGTTTTTATCTAGAAAGTAAGCCAGCTTGGAAAAACATCTCTAAAACTACTTTGACACAGAGATAGTTGCTGCATGTCTTAGTGAATTTCAGTATAATTAGCCTTTTAGTCTCCGATTCGGAAATAAGCCAGGAACTCTTTGCCCTGGCAGTAACAGGTGCTCAGTCAAAACTTATTTCGAAGCCAAAACAATAACATGGCAAGGCCATGGGACTGAGTATCTTATGTAATGGGAGGGGGAGCCTGCTGAGATGAGGGAAGATTACAGCACTTTTATAAATTGGCGTAATTTTACAGTCCATTGCAGGTTCAGATTCACAGTATGAATCTGAACCTGTTCCACACACCCACATGTATTTCACTGAAAGTTACAGTTAATTTACCCCTACAAGCATTTTTTTGCACCCGGCATGCACTGGAAGTAATGGACCACAGACTAAATATCTCAGCCACAACCTGCCTAGCACTCGCCTGATGAAACAATAGGACAAGTTTAATGTAGGTTAGGGCTGCCGGATAGCTCACTCGGTTAAAGCAAGCGTCACACTGTCCCGAAATTGACACCAGATGGACACACGATAAAGGAAATGTTCAAATTCGGATCTGATCGTAAAAACATCGGGCCATTCGTGAGGGCATCTTAAGCCATCGTATGACCGCCGGTTGAGTTTCTCAGGCTCCGGCAGCAACTTCGTGAGCGGTGGCAAAATCTTTAGCATGCCAAAAAATTGCCGGGAGACCTTACGAGGGTTCATTTTCGTGTTGAATTCGTGTGTCCATTTTGCCCTTCGTAAGGCCATCGTGAAGGCATCTTGTCAAATCATGTCATCTTCCTCTTTAATTCGTGTGATCATCGGTGCCATCGGGCATTTTCGCCTCAGGAAGATAATACGAAGGAAACAAGAAGCTGCCCGATTGTCTTAGGAAGGCAACACGACTACGTGAAGCCCTCGCAATGCCGTCGTGTAGCCATCGTATTATAGTACGATGACATCAAGATGGAACCACGGTGTCAGCGAAGACAGCCAAATTTGCGTAGCTCAAGCGTTTCACATGTGTCATTGTAATGTGGACATATAAAAGGCCAGCCTCAGAGCATCTTCCTCAGTCAGTCCTGAGCAACTCTACAGAGCAGCACAACGTATACTATATATGTGAGGGATAATGTATAGTGAGCCGGTGATTGTTGAAAAATAACTCCCGACGGGGGAATAGAACCTCGACGCGCAGCTCATTATACATTATCCTGCTTAGAATATGGCTAAAACATTTAAAATATTAATATTACTAGCAACGGACAGCAGCGCAGCGGTCATACCTCTGGAAATAAACACCGCAGAATTTTGGCGATTGACCAATCAGAATCGAGTATTTAAGAGTGCCATGTTCTAAATATATATAAATAAGGCACAATGTATTCATGACACTGATAACTGATAATGAACTGGTTGCTTTTAACGTCAGACTTTTTTATCTTAACGTTTCTTGTTCATAACAAAACAATAGTTTACTTTAGAAACTTACAGTAATCTGTCAATAAATTTACAATATTACTCTGTAGTAAATATTTTAGCCATCATGTGGCCTTCGTGTGTTCTCTTGGGTGAACTATTTAATAAAAATTCACATCTTTTGAAAGCCTTCGGAGGAAGAAATGTTAGGGTGCCATTCCAAACGTTTGGGTAAAACCTTCATAATAAGCCTTGCAAAATAATTTAAACAAATTTGTACCATTTCAGACCTTGCGTTCGGAAACTTCTACAGATCAATACTTATCATTTATGTACATAGGAAAATGGCTTTTGACCAAGTTCAACCATCGCGTGAAATTCAATATTATATTATGGCCATCAGGTGTGAATTTAGGGACAGTGTGACGCCTGGTTTAGGCACTGCATTGCAGTGCAGAAGTGACTATCACGACCACGGGTTCGATCAAAGGTGCATCACTGATTATCCGGCAGTGGTCGGCAGCTTTTTTCAAAGTAGCGCAAAAAAAATTGGCCATTTAAAAAGCGCTGGCAGGATTGCAAATTGGGAAGGAGCTGCCGGGAAGGGGAAATTGATAAAAGCTTTGTTCAAAAAACAATGCTCAAGGCCTCCTGTTTGCCAGTCGGGGCATTATTAGGAAGCTTCATTAGCCTGTTCGGTGATCCTCCGCCCTAATTCTGAACTTGCAATTATTCGACCAATGAGTGTTTAAGAAATTGTAGCTGACAGGGGCCCATTAATAGGAGAGAAAGGTGAACTATCTTCACTCTCCTGGGTTGGCAACAAGGGGTTTGAAACAAGCAAGCCTTGTACATAGTTCACCAATTGGGTATTCCAGATTCGGGTGGGATTGGAGATGCCAAATTTTAAAAAAAAAGGTTTAATTTAGGTTAAATTTAGGTTTCGGTAACCCATAATTTCACACTTAGATTTAATTTATGGTCTCCTGTTGTTTTACTGTAAAAAGTACTGGCACCACTGCTGCCAGTTAAATTAACTGTAATTTTACAGTCAATTGGTAACAGTGGGATATGTCAATAAAAGACCAGCTTGTATGATTTGATGCTGGATTACTCTCTTCAGAGCACTACCATTCCATTCTTCAGTTTGCAAACGAATAAAAATCTTATTTGAAGGTTTTGCAGTGGATCTGTATTAGAACTGGATGATGCTCAGCCTGGTCTGGTGTGAAAAAGGGTTCTTCCTCTAACACTCCCATGGGGCAATAGGGGAGCATTAATGGTAAAAAAAAAAAAAAGAAAGTGTAAAACCCACAAAACAATAACCAACGGCGGAAATTGTAGGGCAAAGGTTCAACGTGTTCTTTTTGGCTAGTATTATATCGCGCGACGTCCTGGCTGGTGCGAATCACAATAAAATGGATATATTTCTCCGTTCGAAGGACGGGGCACAAAAGCACAACGGTTACCATTAATCTGACTCCATAATAAATTTAGGATACCAAATTTAGTTATACCCTCGTTAAATATCTGACTCCAAATTAGAATTAGAACTTATAGTTTAGGGACACATGCGTGAATCTCGGGGCAGCTACGTCGCCAGACTCATCCGTGAAAACCAGTTACTCAACCGCCGCCCCCGGGTAATAGCGCAGTTGCCGGATCTTAGTTCGGTGAGAGCTCTAGAGGATGGAAGAAATTACCATGATAGTAGCAACTTTGGCATAAACATATCATGAACCCAGATTTATGCACACCACAGGGCCCCTTAAGGGGATCGGCCAGGCACCGGCTTATAAACTCAAGAAAACCCTTAAGGTCAATCCCCAGGACCGATGCTACATAATGCGCACCACAGGGCCCCTTAAGGGGATCGGCCAGGTACCGGTTTATAAGCTCAAGAAAGCCCTTAAGGTCAAAATCCCAGGACCGATACTACATAAACCCTTTATATGAGTAGACCGTAACTTGCAATCCAACTTAAAGCCCATCACATCCTTTAAAACATCAGCTAGCTAGTCTGGAATGATAAGGACTTACCCCTAAGTACCGGGTCGTAACGTGGGCTAGAAAGGACAAAAGGATTAGGAGTCCCGGAGACCACGCAAGCTTAAAGGAATAGCAATGATTTATTCACCAGGTAGGCAAAAGCTTAAATCATACAAATCAATACTAAGCCAATTACAAGTTACACATAATTTAGAAGAGGAGAATAAAGTCATACCTGGAGGAAAAGGATACACGCACTAATGTGCGCGGGAAGTTCGAATTACGATGTTACATCATTGAAAAAGCTACTCACGCACTAACGTGCGCGGGGAGAGATCGGATACGATCTTCCCAGAATGGATTGTTTCTCTTTGCTTTAAGCCAAATCACGCCTTTGATCCAGGCGGCATGGCCATAAACACTTGGAAGGGGGGTCGAATCCGGTTTTTGGGTAATAAAACACTTCAGCAGAGAGAGGAGAATAGGGTGATTACCAGAGAGTATTCTGACCAAATTCTCAGGAGTTTCCAAAAGAGAACGAACCATAATTTCAATGGGAATGAAACATACTCCATTCAACTCCTTAGATTCCCCCGAGAATAACAAGACCAAACATGATATGAATATGTACTAATATGATGCAGTTGTCATGAAAAAGTCTTAAGATGAATTAATATATAGTTTAATTGGGTTATAAGTATATAAGTGCTATTTGGATATATAAGAACATGATTTAACATATAAGCACATTATGCACTTCCCAGTGGTTTAGATTATTTGAAACAAATTAATATAACTGGACTTTAGCTTAAGACTTAGGCCAGTAATATGACTCGCACAGGGGCATTGTGTCAGCCAGAGCCCTCTAACAACCCCCCCATACAGAGGAACAGTAAGACTGTTAACACCTTAGCAAGCATTTTGGGGAGGAAGTCCACAAAAGCTTTATTGCTATCTGGCATGGCTCTGGACTAAGCTTATCAGCCATTTGTCGCATACAGTCGCTGGGCTCCCCCACGCATCAGCGTTTGCAGATCTTACAGAGGTGCCGCTCAGAACCTAACCCAAAGGCACAGACGAATTTTACGGGTTTAGAAATGGAACAATCTTTTGTAAAATGAAATATGCAATGTCTACAGTTCTATTGCCATTTGGCCTGGCTCTGGACCGAGCTTATCAGCCATTTGTCACTTATATTTCCAGATTCTACAAAAGAAACATACATCCTCCACATTAGTGGAAAGAAAATAAATGTATTTAACAGATACGTCACAGCTGTCTTCACATCAACAATGTGATGGCATCCAGTGCTGAGAGATCTTGAAGAAGAAGGGGTAACAACAAAAGTATTTTAGATTGCGTTAGTCTGTGCTTATTTCTTATTTCTCATTTGCAGTTTGCTTTTCCTTGGCCGAATAATTTATCTATTCCCACCATAACGTTTTTCAAAATTAATTCAGTAGTTTGTATTTTCCTTTAAAGTAACCAATGTGCAAAACCCACAGCTCAGCATATAATTGTAATTCATTAACATAAATCACCATCTGGTCAAGCTGTAGAATTTTGGCTGTGAAGCAGCACATGAAATAGATGAGCTCTGCAGATGTGTTTTTGTTGATGGTATTGCAGCAGCACCCATTATAGCATCAGACACATGGCAAGGTGAAATTAATAATTTCATCGACTAGCTGCACTACTGCCATGATCATTTTGGAGAGGATAAACATTGCCGCGTGTTTTTATTTATTTTTTTATAAATTTGGCATCTCCAATCCCACCCAAATTTGGAATGCCCAATCCGAGAACTATGTACAAGGCTTGCTCGTATGCAACCCCCTATTGCCAGCTCAGGAGAGAGAGACAGCCCGCGGCCCTCCTCCGAAGCACGCGCCCGTCAGCCCCTGCATCTTTACACTCATTGGTCGAAACTATTGCAAGTTCAGAGGGTGGAGGATACCCAAACATGAGCAAGCTCAGAATCTCACAGACGAGCGCCCGGCTGGACAACAGGAGGCGCTTGAGCAACGAACAAGGCAATCATTTTTAATTTCCCTTCCCAGCAGTCCCTTCCCAATTTGCATTTCCACAGCGCTTTAGCCAATCGTGCGCTGTTCTGAAAAAGCTGCCGACTACTGCTGGTTGGTACGACCGGGGATTGAACCCGCGCCGTAGTAGTGACTAATGCATTGCAATTGCGGCGCCTAAACCGAGTGAGCTAACCTGGCAGCCTATTGCTGCGTGTTTTTGAGTTGTATGGCCTTGGCCTAGCATCTCAACATAGCCTTACAGACTCTGGAACACGATGCAGTGATCTTTACAAGCTTGAAAGGAGTGACAATGGCAAGAAAATAGAATATCATGGTGAATAAAATGTATTAGAGCAGCATTGGGGTGCAGAGGGCGCACTGTCAGGACAGAGGCTTTCTGTGTGAAGTTTGTGGCCCCTGTTTTTTTGTGGGTTTCTGTGGGTACACTGGTTTCCACCCTCAGTTCAAAGACATTAGTTTGGGGTCCCTAAATAGTATATCTTATTACAAGTTTATATCCCAGTATATCTTATTCTAAAAGCCTGACCAGGGACAAAGACTGCAAATTAGCTGAAGCTAGACGTCTTATATACATCACATTTTCCCTTTTTTTGTGGCAATGTTGTATGTATCGTCCCTGTCAAATAAACATTAAAATAAAATAAAATAAATAAATTGTGCACTGGTTTGAGAGTGGCAGTCAATGATGGTGTATTGCTGGGGATGGATTGGGGAACTGTCCTAGGGTGTGTTCCTGCCTGTTCCCCAGTGTATGCACGGATAGGCTCCAGCTCAGTCAGGCATTTCCAACCCACCATAGCTTGACAAAAAGTTGGTCAAAAAATGAATGGTCAAACGAAATGTATTAAGTTCATATTGCTATTACTTGGACTGCATGTATTAAAAAAATAAATAATGTGTGATTTTCTGCTTGAATTTATAATTACGAGCATTGGCATGCTCACAGAGGTTTAGATGGCCTTCAGTAACCTCACCTTGTAAAGCTTGATTTCTCTCAAGCTGTTCCCACCTAAGTTTGCCTGCAAAATGAAACAATTTATTTACTGGATAAAGACCAACACATGGCCTATTATGATGAAGAAATTGTTCTGACAAAGTGACTGTCTATTGGCTACATTTATATAATGGATATGACATTGATAAGATGGCAATAAACAAAATAAATACAAAAAATACAAAACTTTCTTTGACAGTCATCTCTCATTTTAGCCTTTTTTCAGCAGTGTAATCATGAGATTGAACTTGATTTCTTCACAATATCACAAGCACCTGAAAGAATACATCTCAGAGGAAGAAATGTAAGGTGGATCAAACCATACCAAACGTTTGGGTAAAACGCTAAATCATAATAAGCCTTGAAAAATAATTTAAACAAATTTGTACCATTTCATGAGCTTCATGCGTTCGGAAACTTCTAAGACAGATCAATGCTTTACGTTATCATTTATGTACATAGGAAAATGCCTCATGACTTTGTGATGCAAAGTTCAACAATGTTATCTGAAATAAATTGGATAGTCATTATATTAATTAGTCTTAGCAACTGTTGCTAATTAGGCAAAGTAAACTGCGCAGGTTTAGGGAATTAAACATTGAGATGAGAGATTACCGCAGACCAAGGATGCCGCCAAAGGTGCATCACTGATTATCAGTACCTGAACAAAAAACTTTGAAAATGTTTTATGTAAAAAAATTTGGTATTTAAAAAGTGATGGCAACGATATACTCGATGACAGGAAGTACACAGGGAGTCTCTTGTAACTACTGACAATTGATGAAAAGATAAAACCTCAAAACAATGATGCAAGGCTGAAAGGTAATACCTTGAGGCATTATTAGCGATGTGCTTCGTTAGTGAAGGTGATAACACTTATAACTATTAATTGCCTGGAGGCGTGAGCATTCTCACCTGGGACTATTTGACACTGTTTATCAGAAATCGTAAAACAACTCTCACAGGGGCCCATTAATAAGTTTCCAGACAAAGGTGATGCAATCAGACAACGCCCTTAGCCGTCTCCCAGCTGATGTATTTGAAGAAGGTTAATGACACGAATATAATAATAATAATAATAATAATAACAATAATAATAATAATAAAAGTAATCACTTCAAGAATAGATATCTTTCATTTAAACTGGCAAAAACTATAAAATACAATGAATCTTTTTTTCCCCTAAGATATAGGGAACTATATACCTTTTGCAAGATTATAAGACACAAAAAGCAGTTAGATTAATTAGTAGATTTGATCTTCAAAATGAGGGAACGCACTTTAAAATGATTGACACAGCAAAGCAGCTCACTGGTATCAGCAGCTCAGTCGGCTGCACACACAATCACACCTCTTCTTCCATAATTTAACTTGGCAGAGAAGCATTTACTATTGTATTTCCCACCAGATCTTCAATGACATCTCTCTGGAGCATCACTATGCTGCTCAAATTGTGATTCATCTCTCCACAAAACTCTGCTGAACCCCCCTGGGTCAAACGGTCCATATTCTGATAACTTCTGTTTGTGATGTTTTTCTAGGACAGCAATGGCTTTCTAACACGTCCTGGGTACAAAATCTGCATTAGCTAACCTTCTAGTGACTGTTCCTCGTGAGTGTTGTTTTCTGAGTCTGGAATTCTGCTGATAGTTTTTATTGGTTTTTCTTCCTGTCAAGAATCCACATTTCAGCAGGTGGTCATCCCTGCAAGAAGAGGCTTGGGCCTTCCAGATCCTTTCTTTCTGACAACATCACCATTTCAGAGCGTTGACGTATTCTCTTTATAGCTTTATAGCGCCCGGAACTTTCGAGATTTGAAGACAGTTTGTGTGGAAGAATGGGCCAAAATCACACCTGAGCAATGTATGCGACTAGTTTCTCCAAACAGGAGGCATCTTGAAGCAGTCATTACCAACAAAGGCTTTTCTACTAAGTATTAAATAAATTTCAGTAAGCGTGTACAATACTTTTTCCCTGAGTCTTTCCACTTTATTACACATAACTCATCATGGGCTTATTTCTTTGTGTGGATTACTTGGGTTTTTACTGACATCTGGTGAAAATTTCATGTCAATAGCCCCATTAGAAATATACTTACTGAGAAAAATGTTGACACGTGCAATACTTATTTTATGAGAATGAGTGGAAAATTGGGCTGGTGTCCTGGTGAGTCAGGCTATAGCTAATGTTAGCTCATGACCACCATTAACTTAACGTTAGCTTGTGATAGATAGTCCTTGTCAGGTCACAATATTGAAAAATTAATTTCCCCAAACAAAAGTTTACCTTCTATGGACAATATACTACTGTCCTGAAGGAGGGGAAGCGTAAGTCTGAGAGGTCCCTGAAGGTGGTCATGCAGCCAAAACTGGCGGTACGCAGACTTGTTTAAAGCGAGGGCAGAGGAAAATGGGAATTATTGGCACCAGTGCAGTGAGCAATATCCCGGTGGTTAAAACCAAGCTGAAGAGTGTCTTTGCTTCTTGATTTTCCCCTGATCTTGAGGCTGACATTCTATGTGATTATCTGTCTCAGAAACTGGGCAAATCGGTGACGTGTTGGAAGACTGGCTCGACCCGCAATAGATTTAGCTCATTTCATGTTACAGCTGAATGCAGTGAAGTTGCTGACATGTATAACCCACAACTTTGGCTGGCGGGGGTCTATGTGCTGCAGTATTTTGAGGCTCGTAGACCCAGAATTAACAGTGGATCAGGAGGGGAGGCTGGACCTCAGCAGCAGCGCTCTCTGACTGTCTCTACACCCGTTGCCCTACAGGATCAGGCTGGTGCTTGGGACCAACCAAAATAGATGAACATTAATATCGTGTCATATAATGCGCGAAGACTGCACGTTGGGCACAGTGAAGCGGATAAATCTTGCTGCTTTGTAGTGGATAAACTCTTGGAGACTTGTGATGTACTGTGTGTTCAAGAGACTTTATTACTTAAGCAGGACTAAATTCCCTGCACAGAGACTTTCATGGGGCAGGTGAATCTACTACTGACCTGAGTACCAGGATAGTTCATGGCAGAATACCCTGTGCTGCCGTGCTATGGCATAAAAAGTATGATCAGCTGATTAATGTGGTCAGCCTGGATGTTGACTGGGCCATAGGAATTGAGTTCAATTATGGTGATAAAAAATTAATAATTTTGAATATATGTACACCCTATGAGTGTTCTCAAAATGAAGATGAATATCTTAATAGATTGGCTTATGTCATATCTTTCATTCAAGACAATGCTTTGACCTGCTTTTTTGTTGTGGGTGATGTGAATGCAGATGTCTCTGATGGTAGCTCTGTATTTGCCAGTCATTTAATGCAAGTCTGTTCTGATAGTGGTTTGATTCTTACTAGTAAAGTGCTTTTGCCTGATAACAGCTACACTTACATCAGTGAGGCTTGGCAGACAACCTCATGGCTAGATCACTGCATTTGCACATTCGATGCACATGATTCTATAGAGGCCATGAGGATTAATAATGAATTTGCTACTACTGATCATGTGCCTTTTTCTTCATCTGTAAATTTAGGCAATATACCAACAATGTTGTCGGTAGATAATAACATGCGTGTGAGGAAAACAGATTGGTCTAACTTGACTGAGAAGGATCTCAATGAGTACTGTGTTAAGTCTCACATGCTGCTGAGCAATATTGAATTATCAAAAGGTGCCGTTACATATTGTGATATCAATTGCAAGAACCCTCAACATGGTACTGATTTGTGCTCTGTGTATGATAATATTGTGAAGTCCCTCCTTGTCTCTAGCGGCCCCTGTGTAAGACCAGTGTGTGTAAAGCCAAGCCAGGCTGGAATGATTATGTGGGAGAGCTTCATGCTGAGGCTAGAAGAGCTTTCAAAATATGGGTGGAGTCAGGCAGACATAAATATGGTCCCTTATTTGAATACAAGAAACAGGTAAATGCAAATTTTAAATATGCCCTCCGTTTCATTAAGAGAAACGAAAATGAGGTCTGAATGAGGTCTGAATCTCTTGTGAGGAAACTGCAAAATAATAGTCAAAATGATTTCTGGAAAGAAATCAAAAGAATGAATAACTGTAAAACATCTTTACCAACGAATATTGATGGTGTCAGCAGCTCAGAGGAAATTACTCAGTTGTGGCAGAAACATTATTATGAACTGTTCAACTGTGTTAAAAGTAAGTAATTCTTTTGTAGTGGGTAACATTGATAGTAATGAAGATGTGACTGTTTCTCCACACGAAATACATGATGTAATTATGATGCTAAAAGATAATAAGGCATGTGGTATGGATACGATATCAGCTGAGCATTTAAAATTTGCAAGTAGAAAACTCTGTCCCCTGCTTGCCATTTGTTTTACTGGGTTTTTAGTTCATGGTATCTTACATGATTCTATTCTATCTGTCTTATTACTGCCTACTATTAAAGATAAAGCTGGAAAAATCAACAGCTTAGACAACTACCGGCCTATAGCCCTGGCCAGTATTCTGTCCAAGGTCCTGGAGAGGTTTATACTGAATAGGCTGGAACAGTATGCCCTGACCTCTGACAACCAGTTTGGTTTTAAAGGGATAGTTCACTTTTTTTGAAGTATGCCCTTTAATGATGCCTTCACAGAAGTACAAGGTACCCCTGCTGAGTACACTGAGACCCATTACCATGACAGAGCACGGCTTTTGGACGTGTTGCTGGTGAGTCAGGATGATTCTTTTCTTATTTGGTCCAGAGTATAGAGCACCAAAAAAGAGAACTGAAATATTGATTTGTCTGACCGCAATACATGTTTCCACCGTGTGATAGTCCTTCATAGATGCCTCTAAGCCCAGAGAAGTTGCCCTTATGAAAAATTACCACAAAATACTACCATGAAAATACTATAGTTTTCTATAGTAATATGGTATTTTTGCAGAATTACTATAGATATACTATAGTAACTCTGTAGTTTACTACAGTGATGCTAAAGTAAATCACAAAAGTCAAACTCAACTATAGTAAACTATAGCAATGATACTCAATTACTATAGTATATTTGCAACAAACTATACTTTACTGTAGTAAAGTGTAGTTTACTATACTATACCTCAATTTTACTGTGGTAAACTTTAGTTAACTATAGTAAATTTTTATTAGGGTGGCAGCATTTCTAGTTTTCCTTTTTGCACAAGAAAGCTCTAAGTGGCATTTCTAGATGTAACCATGTGTTTTACTACTTTACTGAGGTTTGCCAAAGTAATCCTGTTGTGGTTATATCACTTGTGCATAAATGACGGTTCTTGATGCAGTGCTGTCTGAGTGATCGGAGATTCAGATGTAGAGAGCCACGGCCCTGCAATCATTTCATAGTTGGCTTTGTTCGCAGTTTTCCACCTCCAGTTCCATTGCTCCAATGTCTATGCAAAAAATGAATAGGGTTTTTGAGAAGTTCTAAAAATAAGGTTTGCAAGTATTATTGTTGCCAGAGATGGAATGCATATTTTTTAGTGAGATATTATACGCATTTCCTTACAACTGAATGAAAATAAAACACATTGTGGCCCATTAAATGCAAATGTTCCAAATAGTATGCTGTTATGAACAATAATTTAACTACAAACATGCATGATGTTTGAACAAGCTGATGATCTGAGACCAGTGATTGATATCGTTCCCCAACTCCTCAATCTTATAGCATGTCAATAGCAACATTCACCTTTTAACCACATTATTACAATATAAAGGTGATGCTTTCCAAACAAATGTGATCATACATATTATTTTTGCCAATTTCCGAAAACCCTGGACCATTGGAACCAGAAATTAAAAAGCTAATAAAACCGCATTCAAATTTACGCAACACTGTGACTTTCAATGCAGCTTAGGTTTGCGCTCTTACACTTATGCACAGGAATTCCTCCAGATTCACTGAATCTTCTACTTATGTTACACAACATAGAGGGTAATATATCCAAATCCCTTCCCCTAAAACATCCAAATCCCTATCCCCCTTAGAGCAACACTGTTTTAAAACGTTCAACGATTTTATCATGCATTTTTGGGCAAATTGGCCCATGTTTGCTCCTGAAAAAGAACAATTGCAGGATAGGATTGCAGCTTTCATATCAAAGCATGATCACCATCACCTGCTGACATCAACTGTTTCTAATCACATCATTAATAATCTTTTTTTGTCTCATTATTTCATTCTGTTGCAATAAGATAGAAGTTGAAGTAGATTTAAAAATCGCTGCTTTCTGTTTTATGTGTATTTTCCATATCATCCCAGCTTTTAACAAGTTGGGGTGGCAAATATTCATAGTTTAGTGGGAAAAAGTACTTGAACCACTCTTCAAAAGTCAGTTTGTTGTATAAATGAGATAAAACTGAAGGAAGTAGTTAGTCATGCCCTTTTCCTCAAAAAAAAAAAATGATTGCTGACAAAACTCTTTTCACAAGTACGGTTACAAGGTGATGTGGACCAGTTTCACACCAAAAGAGATTCATGATAAAATCTTGAAATAGAATTGCTAAGATGAATGAAGCAGCAAAGGGTAACGATTGCATCTGTGTTGGCCAGGGTGTTAAATAAGCCACAGAATGACCAATTGTCTTCTCATGGATGAAATAAACAGTCTTAGTAGTTGCAAAACTCCCTTTGAGTGGATATTCTTCAAAGATTGTGGCAAAAACCCCTTGAATAATGCCTATGGATCAGCCCAAATCTCTCAGTGATTTAATCATCTCTTTAAAGCATTTTTCCAATCATAGACACATGGAGAAAGAAAAGTCATTTGAATGCGCCATGCAGTGAAAAAGCCATAAGTTCCAAATTGAGAAAACTTCCCCAGGAGTGCTCAGCCAACCATATTTCCCCCAAAAGCACATCGATGAGTCATCGTGGAAGTCAAAACATAACACAGATGAACATCTCAGGAACTGGAGCCCATGAAAACTTTTAAATGTATTATTTGAACAGATAAAATGATCATTTAAACTGTGTATTTTTTGTTTACACATCATCTCAGCGTATTATACTATATTTTACATGAAATTTCAAAACCATTTAAGGCGACAAATACAACCATGTTTCAAAAAAATTAGGACACCGTGTAAAATTAAAATAAAAACAGAAAGCAATGATTGGCAAATCAATTGAACTCTACATATGTCACAACCATCGTACGATTTCCTTGTGTGTCTTCGCAATTCAGCAACTTGCGTGTATATTAGGTGTGTGTGTCTTATGATGGATTTGCGTCTTGTGCGTCTCCCCCGCCCAGCTGAATCTTGCTATACAGTTGTTTCCTAATAACCATGTGACAGTTATTTAAGCCCTCTGCTTTACGTGCAAGTTGCTGGATAGTGAAGTCGCATTCATTCTAAGATCCCAGTTTATGTTTGTTTGTAGAAGTTCTTTGTCTAATGCAACCATTACTTTAGTGACAGCACTCCCAAGTCTTTATTGTTATCCACTTAATTCGAACAAGTTTCCAATCCTAATCAGGGTCCAGCATTGGGACCAAGTTCAAGTTAAGCTTGATTTCAAGTTAAGCCAACCCTGATTTGGATCCAGGACTTGGACTACAATCATCTCAAGCAAAAACAATAGCTTTGATGTGATGTATGAGTAGGCTATGTGGCGGCTGACAATGATGATATTGATATAACACAGCAGTTCAGGAGGAGTTCTATTCTACAATCTTGTCATCTTTTATATCCGCTGGCAGGAGATTCCGGTTTTCACTTTTTTGCATACTTTCCCACTGAACAGTGGTCGACTTTATATTGATGTCATGAACAGCCTCCATTGCATAGGCTATTTCAGACTCTGCTGTCTACATTTTGAGATGATATGCCAACAATCCCTGTTCCCAATGTAACTGCAAATTGCAGATTTATGCGGCAGTTAATGAATTCCTGACCACACCTAAAATAGTAGTAGTGATGTTTATTGAATCTACAGCCCCAATTCCGAAATAGTTGGGACAAAGTGAAAATTGTGAATAAATCAAAATGCAATGACTTTCAAATCACACCAGCCAGTACTTTATTCACAATAGAACAGCAATAACATAACAAATGTTGAAACTAAGAAATTTTACAATTTTATCCACAAAATGAGCTCATTTCAAATTTGATGGCTGCAACAGGTCTCAAAAAAGTTGGGACAGGGGCCTCTTTACCATGGTGTAGCATCCCCTCTTCTTTTTAACAGGAGTGGAGGCGTCTGGGCATTGAGGAGACAAGTTTCTTGAGTTTAGCCATTGGAATTTGATCCCACTTTGTTTAATACAGGCTTCCAGCTGCTGGAGAGTTTTGGGTCTCCTTTGACGGACTTTTTGTTTAATTATGTGCCAAATGTTCTCAATCGGTGAAAGATCAGGACTGCAGGCAGGCCAGTTCAGCACACGGACTCTTCTACTACAAAGCCATGCTCTTGTCATAGCTGCAGTATGTGGTTTTGCATTGTCCTGCTGAAATACACAAGGCCTTCCCTGGAATAGATGCTGTCTGGAGGGGAGCATATGTTGCTCTAAAACCTTTATATACCTTTCAACATTCATGGTGCTTTTTAAAACATACAAGTGTCCCGCACCATATGCACGAATGCATCCCCATACCATCAAAGATGCTGGCTTTTGAACTGAACGCTGATAACAGGAGGGGTGGTCTTTCTCCACTTTAGCCCGGAGGATATGACGCCCATGATTTCCAACAAGAATGTCAAATTTGGACTCGTCTGACCACTGGACACTTTGCTACAGTCCATTTTAAATGAGCCTTGGCCCACAGAACACGGCGGCGCTTCTGGGATCATGCTCAACAATGGCTTCCTTTTTGCATGATAGAGTTTTAGGTGGCATCTGTGGATGGCACGGCGGACTATGTTTACTGACAGTGGTTTCTTGAAGTATTCCTGGGCCCATTTAGTAATGTCAATGACAGAATCATGCCGGTGAGTGATGCAGTTGCATCTGAGGGCCCGAAGATCACGAGCATCCAGTAAAGGTCTTCGGCCTTGTCCCTTACGCACAGAAATTTCTCCAGTTTCTCTGAATCTTTTGATGATGTTATGCACTGTCGATGATGAGACCTTCAAAGCCTTTGCAATTTGACATTGAGGAACATTGTTTTTAAAGTATTCCACAATTTTTTTACGCAAGTCTTCACAGGTTGGAGAGCCTCTGGCCATCTTTACTTCTGAGAGACTCAGCCTCTCTGAAACATCCCTTTTATAGCCAATCATGTTATACACCTGATGACAGTTAACTTAATTACTTCCTAAATGTTCTTTCAGCTGATTCTCTTATATATTGATTGCTTTTTCAGCCATTTTTTGCCTGTGTCCCAACTTTTTTGAGACCCGTTGCCACCAGAAAATTTGAAATAAGCTCATTTTGTGGATAAAAATGTAAATGTCTCAGTTTCAACATTTGAAATGTTATCTATGTCCTATTGTAAATAACATATTGGCTCGTGATCTGAAAGTCATTGCATTTGGATTTTATTCACAATTTACACTTCGTCCCAACTATTTCGGAATTGGGGTTGTAATAAGCATGGAAATTTGTACTGATGAAGGATGGAATGGAGTCGAGCAGGAGACCAGTGCAGGATAGCGGGAAGCCCTAGGGGATGAGACTCAGGCTGGGGGTCGCGTCTCCTCTTAGAGTCATAAAGGCTCTTCAAGTCCCTTGGGGTTCCTGTAGAGTGATAGCGTGAGAGAAGAATAAATGGGAATGGGCGGGAGAGATGTTGAATGAGATGAATAGGGATTGTGGAACGGAGGCGGTATAAATAGGCTGTTGGTTAGGACTTGGAGAAATGGAATGGCGTATTTAGACGTGGTCTGTCTCACTAAGCTGCATTAAGAACTCCATTAGGCTTTATGAATACCGCAGGTTCTTCCCCAGGGATCCTGAAACAAAAGTGCACAAGCAGTCCCATTCCATGCTAAAAATTGTCGACAAAAAAATCTACGAATCCCATGTCCTATCCCATATGTCCCCAGGGTCATCCCAGAGAATAGCCACCAATAAGTACATTAACACGCGAAAAGTGGAAAATGGAGAAAGCGTACACTGTCCGATGTTTTGAGTCTTGCAGAATTGCTAGGGCAATTCAGGGTCACACAATACACCGTGGTTATGCTGATAGCGAGGTGGTTGTCCAAGGCCAATAACTTGGTTTTATTGCAATTCAATGACTTGGTGTTAATGACCAGCCTGGGTCCAGTAACACCACTGACACCCTTTCTGCAATAAATGACTGAAGCCTTCCAAGCATATACGAATACATCTTATTGCGTAGATGTGCTTTTTCATACTTCTGTCCGTCCTCCGGTCTATCTGTCTGTCCTGCCAATGCATTTTGTTCCTGGGCCAGATATCAGCCATCCCGTTATTTTCTGGGCAAGAACTCCTAAACTTTTCAATACTTCTCAACAAAATTTTATATACTGATACATTCTATTGAGTAGATGTGCCATTTCATCCTTCCGTCTGTTTTCCTGTCAGTCCCCCACCTCGTTTTTTATATCAGCCATCCATTGTTTTTTTGAAAAACATTTGACAAAGAATGAGATTCTTTGAATAACCCCTTATGAAAGATTATTACTAAATCCCTTCAAATGGGGTATGAAAGGCTTCTCTGTAGAACATTTATAAATGATTCTTCATAGAACCTTCTGTAAAATAATTTTGGAAAGAATTCATGATTCTCAAATAGATTCCCGAAGGAGAATAAGTTTAGAACCTAAAAGGGTTCTAGATACAACCTTTTTTCTCTAAGAGTGCAGCAAAGGCAAATCTTTGTCTATTGCCCATCTTTCAGACAACACTATGACTCCTCTTTATTCACTCCCACTAAAATCTCAGAATTTACTTGCTTTATTCACTTATTTACTTACTTTCAGAACTGACCAACATCTACCACTTAAAGAAAGCAGTGATGCTTGTTGCCTTGATTGGAAAGATATATTGCCATCTGAATTAAGCTACGTAAAGAGGGGACAATTGGACTTATTGCTCTGAATTTATAGCACTTTTTACCTCCAGAAATGACCAGATTTCTGACTATCATACTGAAGAATGAAAAAAAAACCAATTTAAATGTTATACCTGCGTACATGCAAGATAACGTTCATGGAAGTGTCCACACTTCATATACCCAAAATAAATAATACTGGATATCCTGTTTAAACTATTCTGTTTGTAATTGCATTCTATGAGTATCTTTTCAAAGGCATGCCTATTGCGGCAGCATACTTCTCCATAGAAATCATGAACATTTTTAATAAGTGGTAATGGTAATGTGTGATTTGAATAAAAAATTAAATGCAAGCAATTTTGCTGCATGAATTTCAAATTAAAGAATTTATTGAATTGTGACGTCACCCAATGCACAATTTCCGTTAGTAGCACACTCAAACAAATTTTGACCTGTTACATATTTTTCTGACAATGGATAGATGTGTTGCTAAGACACTTCTTTGTCAACAGACCTGTGTCTTGAAAGATTCAAGGTGTGTCATTATTTAATCCTGAAGCCGCACAAATAAAAGGCAGCAGTGCAGCGACAGACCCATTTCCTCCACATCTCTGATGCGCTCATCACTGCAGGGTGAGGTACATGTTTTTCATTACATTTCTTTCCTTCTAGTGCCAAATAGTAAAGATGAAGTAAATTGTAATATTATTAACACAAATACTCATTCAATGTTTATGAGAGAAATTGATGAAAATGAAATAATTGATATTGTGCACAATTCTAAAAATAAAAAATCAACAGACTGGAATGGTTATGATGTGTTTTTGATTTAAAAAATTATTGACTGTATTGTTAAACCTCTAAATTATATTCGTAATTAGTCCCTAATGGCTGGAAAATTTCCCAAACAAATGAAAATAGCCAAAGTTATTCTACAGTACAAATCCGGTGATAAACTTGTCTTCTCAAACTATAGGCTAATTGCATTGTTTTCACAGTTCTCTAAAATTTTTGAAAAGATATTTGTAAAGCACCTAAACTATTTCATATCTAAACATAACCTATGTTGTGAACAGCTATGTATATGGATTCAGTAAAAACCAGACCACCTCACTAGGACTGATAGACTTTGCTGAGCAAATAACAAATTCAATTGAGAGAAATGGATATACAGTAGGGATATTTCTTGATTTACAAAAAGCATTTGACACTATTGACCACAAATTATTATTATCTAAATTACAAAGGAATGGCATCAGAGGACTGGCACATGATTGGTTAGTTAGTTACTTGGAAGACAGGTATCAGTATGTCCATATTAAAAATTCAAATGCAAACCTTTCGAAGGTTACGTTTGGGGTGCCACAAGGTTCGGTTCTAGGACCATTGCTGTTCATTTTGTATATTAATGACATATGTTTGGTTTCAAAGTAATTGAAATGCATTTTATTTGCTGATGATACTACTATATTTTGCACTGGGGACCATTTTGAACAACTTCTGGATACTGTGGGAGAAGAACCGCAAATAATAAAAATAATGGTTTGACACTAATAAATTATTTCTTCACTTTGGTGAAACTAAATGTATAGTATTTGGATATAGGGCATCACAGTTTCACAGGAATGTTAGAATTAACAAAATAGAAATTGATGAAGTGCTTGAACTACATTTTTAGGAGTAATAATTGACAATAAATTTAGTTGGAAGTCACACATAAACTGCGTGAAAGCTAAAATGTCAACATCTATTGCAACACTGTATTCAGCTAAGTCAGAAATCATTGTACACACTGTACTACTCATAGTAGATATCATAGCCCCATATATGACTTACTGTGTTTAGGTATGGGGTAATACATATAAAACAAATACAAACTCTATTTTCTTGCTGTAAAAGAGAGTCATACAAATTCTAAGCAAAAAACCCTGTTGTAAGACAACAAACCAAATATTATTCCAGCTAAATGCACTCAAATTTAAAGACTTTGTAGATTACATTATAATACAAACTATGTATAAACCTAAAATGGACAATTACCACCAAGTGTCCAGAGGTTGTTTAAAATGAGGGTCAGCCTATACAATTTGAGAGGTACATTCATGTGTGAAAAACCAAAGACATGCACAAATGTTAAAAATCATTGTCTGTCAGTCAGGGGGTTGAACCTGTGGAATTCTTGTACTGTAAACATTAAAACTTGCAGTACACTGATCAGGTTCAAAACACTTTACAAGGATAATTGCATCATGCAATGCATTATGTTAATACAAGCAATGACCATAATGTCAACTTTAACTTTTCTGCTTGCTGTTGCCATGACCATGTTTTTGTGAGGATTACGATTTTGTGAGGTAAGAGGGGCAGGTGTTAATAAGCTTTAGCTTCAGCCTACACCCTTTCAGTTTACTAATGAGAATTCAGGTTTCGTTTTCGGTCCTCTTATTTTGTTTTGTCAATCGAAAATGAACCGAAATAAATAAATTCTGTCTAAAACTATCTAATCAAGTGAATGAATTTAAGCGGATTAGGTATTTATGTGGTAAATATTTTTTCCATGCTGCTGCTCCGCAGGGCTACTGCTCGTTATGGAGAACAAGTCCTTCAACATCAGCTTTGAGCTGAGCTTAGATCCATTTGTCATACCTTCAGGAGGGAAGTACCCCATCTTCTTCCTCGGTCTTGCCATCTACCTGTTTTGTGTTTTCTGCAACCTGTCCCTGCTGCTGCTAATTATAACACAGAGGACCCTTCATAAACCCATGTACTTTATCCTCTTCAGCCTCCCCCTGAATGACCTGGTCGGGATCACTGCCATGCTTCCAAAGGTGCTGTCAGACATAGTTATGGAATCTAGTAAAGTCTACTACCCTCTGTGTGTTCTGCAGGGCTTCTTGCTTCACATGTATGGAGGTGGTGTTCTTTTCATACTCGCTGCCATGGCATTCGATCGGTACGTTGCCATCTGCAAGCCTTTGCGATACGCCTCTATCATGACGCCCAGGCTTGTGTTGACAATCATTACGCTTGTTTGGGGCCTTGATTCTGCTCTGATAATTTCGTTGTTTTCTCTTCAGACACGCCTCCCCAGGTGCCGAAGTGCCATATTAAATGTGTTTTGTGACAACCCTTCACTACTGAAGCTAACCTGTTCCAACACAGCACTGAATAATATTTATGGCCTGTTCAATACTGCCATCATGCAGATCATAAGTGTTTCCATTCAGGTGTTTTCCTATGTTAAGATTCTCATTGCATGCTTAGTCACAAGGAAGTCAGACACCAAGACTAAAGCCATCAACACTTGTATTGGTCAGTTAGTCATATTCCTGGCGTTTGAAATTGTGGGAACCTTTACCATTCTCTCACACAGGTTCAAGAATGTCTCTGTTGATCTGCGAAAAATTATGGGAATGTTGATATTTCTCGTTCCTCCACTTCTGAACCCAATTGTGTACGGACTAAACACAACTGAAATCCGAAGTACACTCATAAAAGTTTTTCAGACAAGGATTGTTAGTATGTAATCTGTCCCAGCCATAATGGAGGTGATTTGTTCATCATTTGGAGAAAAAGTATGAATGATCAGGCATGGATAATCTTTAATTTTTAAGTGATATGTTCTTCCCCAGCAAGTGTCTGTGTATGGGTAGTAATCCCTCAGCTTAACCCTTTGAGCTTGAATACATTTTAAAGAAATTAAAAATGTAGTTATCCTGAGCTGTTGAAAACCTATCATGTGGCAACTTTTTTAAAAGAGCTCCCCTGCGGGAGCCCTTTTAAACAAGTTGCCGCATGATAGGTTTTCAACAGCATCTGACGTTGATATCCTACATCATTGGGCAACTATAGTTGCCCACAGCACTGAAAGGGTTAAAAAGACTGATCTTGAACTCTATTCTCCGCACAACCACCAACTACAACAACGATGACAGCAGGGGAAACTTGAGAAAAAACAAACTGGAGAAGGAAAGAGTTTCCTGGCATACCTTATTTAATTTTAGAGCTGTTCATCCAATTCTGTGTTTTGCTATTCTGAAATATACTGTGATGCCATGTCAGTGATACCTACTACTGTAGCAATGATAATAAAGGTAACTTTACTAAGACAAGTCATCATAGTCTGCTGCAGATTATAAAATTGTTGCAGTGCATTCAGATATATTTCTTTTCTAACATTACAATATTAACAGTACTGCACTGATCTCAAAACGACATAAAAATTTGAGATGCTTTGCAAGAATTAAGGACACATTTTGTAAGGCAGAGTTGATTTAACTAATTTAGTCAAATTGCATTTTCAATTGCACAACCAAATGACTTTTAGGATATTGTGCAAGAGGCTGGGAGAGCAATAATGATCAAAGGCCATCAGCCATCCACCAACAGCCCAAGAAAACTCATTGACACACATATTGTGCACGCGCACTATCATTCAGTCTCAGTCTTACGATGTCTGTGGGTCCCTTGGAGTTTTTACGTCACATGCTTCATTTGCACACAAGTTAAATACCACTGATCCAGCAATATTCTTTCCACTGGCAAAAGCAAGAGAGCTAAAAGTTGTATGATCTTATGTCGTTCATGGTAAAACAACAGAACAATAAAAAAGGCAGATCAAAGGGGCAACAAGGTAAGACGAGGTGAGTTCAACTGCTAGAAAATTCTGATGTTACTGATTACACACACAGAAAAAAAGTTTCTTCTTGTCCATTGGCATAGCCCATTTCATTTTAATGTTATTCAGTATTGATGATTGGCATTTTTGATTTTCAATTTAATGATTATAGTTACCAGCATCAAACCAGCAAATACAACAAACACTTATTTTCTCCATACAATGGGTGCATATGGTCTACAATTATTTTGTGGCTCTGTCCAACATGCAAATTGCATTTTACTTCTTTTTTGAATCTGCATCTCTGCCTCACAATTATGTTTTCTTCAACAGAAAATTTTATGGCTGAAGTCTAACTTTGGCTTTTTTTTTTTACTGGGAGTAAATCACAAACATCAGAATAACACGAAATATATTTGCTGAAAATCTGCTAGGTACAACATTCTTACTATTTCAGTGCTAAAGAGACCACTTCTGACATATAAATCCGTATAACCTACATTTCTTAGAAAACATGCAAAAGATATCAGCTGGCAGTGCCATGACACCTTCTGCCTTATCCCATTAAGACCTAGGGCAGCTCATAATGCACTTCATTCACATTTCTTAAAAATGATATGTACATATATATGATATTCATGTCCCTTCCGTTTTTAAAGCAAGTGCGACGCAGATGTCGCATCAGGTCTTAATGGGTTATTTGATTAGATTTAACTCTCACTACAAATAATTCTCTGGCTGTATTCATTATATCTATATATAGTACATTCATTGCAGATGCTTAGCAGTAATTTTCTATCAATTACTAATTCAAAGTGAACAAATATCCTCCATACAAGCGCAAAATTGTTTAATTTTATGACTGATTAAAAACCTCTTCATGATTTTTTATATTTGGATTGGACTGTCTATAGGCATTTATTGTTTGCTTCCACCAACCAGCCAGTTAAAGCCAAGAGAACAAATTAACTGGACTCTTAACAAATCAGTGACTTATACTGATTATGGAATTCAGTGAGTATCTAGGTAAAATGGAAGGAGTCTTTCTCTGTCCGTCTATCTGTATGTATGTATATATGTATGCACAGACAGGTGACGAATAAAGGTTAAAATCAAAATAAAAAATCTTTGTAAGATTTTGGACCTTCACAAGCTGCCAAATCAGCTTCAACGCACCTTGGCACAGAATCTATACATGTAAACCTTTACTGGAGGGATGGAGTGTCTTTCCTCCAAGCGATAATCCCTCATTTGATGTTTTGATGACTGAGAGTGCTGTTGAACTCCCAGTTCCACTAACTCCCACAGGAGTTCAATTGGTTTGAGATCCAGCGACTGTGAAGGCAGTGGCATATGCTTAGAATAATTTTTTATACCCATAAAACCATTCAGAAAAGACGTAGGTTTAATTTGAGAGTTGGTATGGATAAATGAAATGTGAGCGCTCATAAAGCGCAAGTAAGAAAAATTTTTGTGAAAATTTGAGGGCGAATACCGCTTTTCTTCGGTTTATAGATTGTCCTGATGAGTGTTTCTTAGATTTTTCCACAATGCTAAGGCAAGTGCCTCTGTAATTTTATAGATAGATACCAAGTTCATAAACTTGTTGTTATATTTTCTATCTAAATACTTTTGATTTGTTCTTGAATACACGCCAACAACTGCTATTAATGTTACTAACATTTATTATGAACCTTAACAATGTAGAACAATTGATAAAACCTTTCACAATTTATTACTTAACTACATGATAGTATATTGTTTTGTTATAGAACATTACAATCATTATATGGTAAGACACTAGCTAGCTAGCAAGTGATCTATCTAGTCTGATGCCAGCCATGTAATAACGGCTGTACAAATGAGACCTAGAATATGTGTAGCTATCTAACTCGGTTTCTGCGTAACCTAAGATCCCACATAGTGCCCACATAGACAGTTTTTTAATGCTTTTAACCACCCAGATCCATTTTAGATGGATCCCAATTTAATATATACAGTGGCAGATCCAGAGGGGGGCGTAGGCCCCCCCGTTCGGCCCCAAAAAAGGGGGGGACTTGTGGTAGTTGCCCACTAAAAATGTTGTGACCACTTTTTCCACATAGACTGTATAAAACATGGACGTAGCCTCCGTGGCGTCACCCATAGATTACTGAATATCCACTCTGAAGTTCATTTGGTATTGCTATTCACTCCACCTATCTCCCAGCTAATCCAAAAATGGGCAAAAAGGCGGACCGTTGCTGGAGCTGAGGCGGGCCAAATGGAGCCTGGATGCTGAAACATGCCCTGCTAGCTCCAAGCTAGCTAGCTATGGCTTACATGAAGCCAAGAAGCGAACTCAGCTCGATGCTGCATAGTTCGCTATTGCCGAGATGCTGGGTCACATCTGCCCTAGTAAAGGAATGGAGCTGCTAAATTGCTTGCGGTGGCGGGTCGAACGCTGTTTATATCTGAGAAGCAGTTGCGAGACAAATGCTGCACACCGCTGGGAAGTTCGATGGTTGGCTCAGTGTGTATCGATATCCCCCTGGGAGTGCCAGCAGGTGCTCGGCTTAACTCTCTGACGCACATTAGCCAGGTCCCATTAACGGTGGTCTGGCTAGTCAAACGATAACATTGCATTACATAAGCTGACTAAAAAAACCTGGTTGACCTGTATTTCACTACCTCACACTCACACATTTTGATATGAAGCATTATCACCCTACATTTTCACTTCAGTGAATGCTGAATTAATTGGTTATTGTAGCCAGCACAGGCACAGGTTATCAATGCTAACAAAGCTGGGCGTTTGGCTCCAAAGCTAAACCATAGTTATTTCATTAGCTGCCCAGCTAATCTATGACCTTTATATTGGCGAACAGCACCACTATGATGCACAACTTTTCTATCGCGTCGTATAAATAAAGGTGCTTCTTACCTCGACGAGGAGCCGTTGCTCTAAGTTTCACTTTTGTTTTTTTTTTTTTTTTTTTTTTAAAGATTATTTTTTTGGGAATTTTTCCTTTCTTTGACAGTTATGCAGTGTAGAGAGACAGGAAAGTTGGGGAGAAGAATGGGGGAAGACATGCAGCAAATGACACAAGCTGGAATCAAACCCAGGTCGCTGCGGTTAGGACACAGCCTTTATGGTACGCGCACTTAGACCGATGAGCCACCGGGGCGCCCCCCACTTTTGTTTTTTTTTCCTCTTGTGTAAATGGAGCGTCACTGGATACCGGATATAGCCGAATGTGGTTTGTTAGTGACACTGTTTTCCATTTGGCTTATCAATGAGGTTAATGTAGCTGGCTAGCTGGTGGATGATGGACTTTATGAAGAAACACATTTCGCAACCGCTAGCTTGCTCGCTAGATAACATGGGATAGGTCAAATTAGCTATTTAGCTGGCTAGCCTCTCTATATACAATAATACCGTATCGGTTATCGCACTGAAAATAGACCGAATCCATTTGTGCCAATTGTTGCACTATAAGCTCTTGCTGTGTCAATCTATTGACTGTATAATTACAACAATCTCCGGAGGGCTCTCCCATGCTCTGGGGGATCAGCTGACCCTGTCATATGGTAGTGTGCTTTAGTAGCTGGAATGCTGTAGCTAATAGGCTGTCATGGTTCTGAATGTTTGTGCATGTGTTTTGGACTTTTCTTTGTGGCTCTCGTCCCGGGACGATATCGTATTCCTTTTCAATCGGATTCTTTACCCAGGTGGCTGATTGAAATGGGGCGGCACTTCCCCAGACTCTATATCAGCCGGATGTTCGCCACGCCTCTTTGCTAGAGTGTCTGTTTGTAGCTACGCACTATAGCCGAAGATATCTGTAGTCAGGATTTGTTTGACTTTCTATCTTCTCGTCATTATTGGAGTTTCTTCTCCCTTTTTCCTATCCTGCTTTGCTTCCGTGTTTCGGACTATTATACGTCCTTTGGAAGCGCGAGCACTTTCCGGTGGTCTGTATTATTCTCTGTGTTTGTTTTGTGTACGTGCTGCTCGTTTCCCTCTTGTCGCCGCAATTGGCCTCCTACCTCTACCGGCCATTACATAGGCAGCTATGTCGAATATAAATAGGGTCTTGGTAATGAACTACTATTATTGATTGCATTGACTTGACAAAGGGGTCACATTTTCTCATTCTTTCCAGCTGTGGATATGTAGATAATGGTATGTAAGTAGAGTCTGAGCTTCACAAGTGACTGAAGATGGTGCTTATGATGTAAGAGATGATGTTACAGGTGTAAAGACAAATGACCTAACAAATTCCTCCCCCCAGTCTGGTGACCTCTGGATCAGCCACTGAAATAGGCTATTTTTCAGGCATTCTACTGATGCACATCGCACGAGAAGGCAATAACTGGAATCAAATTTAGGCTCCACAAAGAGGAAATTTTGATTCCACTCTTGATTGCCACAGCAATCGTTATTGCCACCACAGCAATATGTTTACTTGTTAAGGGTCCCCATCACACGTGCCTGGGTGAACTGCACACCAGGTGTTTCCTCCGGTGGTTGTCAAGTACTTGAATATCAGCTAATTTCTGAAAAATGTTCACTTGCGACACAGCCTTCACTGACCGCTGTTAATCACCTCTGAGCACTCCCAAAGCTCGCTCACTAGAGTGGACATTATAACCAATTGAGTGTAAATATAGCTACGTTGGCTTTCCGGTTCGCTGTGCTCCCTATTGAGCATCTTTATGTGCAGTAGACCTATTGTTTTCTTGAAACACCATTAGTTATGTGACTACTGCTGATAAACATTTCAGATTCGACATACAGTAGCTGCAAGCCTCAGAGGTGCTGACATTACATTGGACTAGAGAATGTCAAATTCATGATTGCGCATCTCTTTTGTTTTTCCCACTGACCCAAAGTTGGTCGGGATATTCTTGCCACTTCTGAAAGTTGCTGGGAACATGTCCTGGGCCTCGTTTCCCAGAAGCATCTTAAGGCAACAATGATTGTGGAATCCCTGTTACGAAGCATTTTACATTTGTGGAGTGTTTCCGAAAACCATCGTAACTTAAGACGCCGAATAATGGCACCAATGCTGACAGAAATATAAGAACCATGTGAGATTTGGTGCTTATTTTGTTCTTAAGAGCAATAGACAAATTAATCAGAGCACACTGGGGACTGGTGAGCTGAGAAGGAAGAGGAAACACACCTTTCAACAAATAACTGGTTTTGATGTGTTGACCATCAGTCATTCAAATTAACACTATTACACGGAATAACTCTGTATTGATTTAGAGTGACTCTTCCGCCCTTAACACGACAAGTGGAAAAAAACAGTGAAAATGAACCGAAGCATCTGCGTTTATTATGTTTGTCCATGTATTTATTCAGGCTTTTTCCTTTCATTTGTCACCAATCTGTTTGTTTGTATGTTTGTATCTATGTACAGTAGTCTGCATTGATGACTATACACTAGCACTTTTGTCGAAAAGGCATTACTTCTCTATAATCTTTGATGAAAGTATCAAGATCTGCTTTTTCCAGATGCATGTGTGTGAACGGTCTGATTGGTTGTGTATCTGCCGAGAGCTAGCAACATAAAAAGAAGACTTGAGTTTGCCATTCAAGGTTTGGACACCAGTGGACTAGGAACAAATCCTTGGGACCGATGAATCAAAATTTGAAATTTTCTCTCCCAGACGCAGAACTAAGGTGCACCATACAGGTGGAGAACTTTGCAAAAATGACTGTTTAACCCCTTCAGTAAAACATAGAGGTGGTAATGTCATAGTTTTGGGTTCGGTCTGCTCAAAAGGAGCCGGTGATCTCATAAAAATCAGGGAATCATGGATCAAAAGCAGTATCACAGCATCCTTGTGAGGTACGCACTGCCATCTCAAAATAGACTGATTGGTCTGGGATTTTATTTTCAGCAAGATCGTGACCTTAAACACACCTCTACGTTGTGCAAAAATTGTCTCAGTTGGAAAGAAACATGTAGTGACATAAAAGTTACAACTTGGCCTGCTCAAAGTCCTGACCTTAATCCAACTGAACAAGTCTGTTGTAACATCAAAAGAATCTCTTTAGAATGAACTTCAAACTATATGGAATGCTTTTGCGAGTGAGGCAATGAAAAAATATGTGAACACTATGCCTGAAAGATTAAATGCTGTTATCACAGCAAATGGTGATCTCACTAGATATCGTCTTTTTCTCTAAAAAATACTTTTTTTTGTTTTTACTATATATTGTTATGTTTACTTATTTTCATCTATATGATCCAATATTACATGAAATAAATATTTGAATAGTACTTGATTTCTGATTTATCTTCATTTTGTTCAGTGTATAATCATCACTGCACACTACCATATGTATGAATGTATGTGTATGTATGTCCTTCGACTTTTTCAACAACCATTCGTCTGATTGACCTCACACTTGGCGGTTGTATTGCTGAGGACCCAAGGAAATGCACTGTAGATGGTTTGACTGTTTGGCTGAGCATTTCTCAAGAAAGCTGCAAGCGGCAGTTCTGGAGGCCAGGCAAGTGGCCCATTCCAAAGAGGCAAATTTTGAATGGGCACCACACTGGTAACTTGCAAAGGGCAGCACATGCACTTTGCTGAATCTGAGGGAGACTAATCATCTTTTAAAATAACTTGATTAGTGAGGTGTGAATTTCCTTGGTTTTGAGTGATGTATTTTGTGATATTTGATTTATTTTGTGTAATAGCATGTAGTATTGTTTGTACAGTATGTTCCTGGTTCCGTATGAGGACATGAGGTTGTATGGGGACGAGGCTGACCAAACTATTATATAACAATAGTACTATTGAGGCTTTAACTAAAGTTCCACGTTCAATTATGCTCTCTAAAGCTAATTGATTGTTTTAATACAACCTGATTTATTTTGTATTCCACTGCTAAAGTGTTCATAATGTGAATCATTGTCTAATGAGTCTTTTTTTAGCGTGCAAGATGAAGCCCTCTGGAGTGAAAGCTCCCTCCAGAGGGTATTTGTGGTTGAATAAAATCCCTAAAGAACAGCGCAGAGCAGCTGTTGGTAACTGTCCACTGTACAAAGTGTGGTGTACTCCCATGTTTTGTGGAGACTAATTACCTCAAAAAATTGTGTAAGCCAACCTAATTGCCTTGAGAGGACAGTACTTTTGGGGAAAAAAAAAAAAAAAAAACTATATATTTTTTGAAAAGTTATTTCACCATGTTTTGAAGTGAAGTGAACCCAAGATCATCAAGTTGGCTCACACAATTTTTGAGGCAATCAGTTCCACAAGCATTTGAATGCACCAGAATATCTGGGTTTGCAGTGCATTAAGCACAATTTGCAGTGAGTTCACTGTCATTTTAAAACTTTAAAGTGCATTTCAGCAGGCTTTGGACTTCAACCTTCCACAGGTTGTGGCATAATGATTGGCACAGCAAATAAACTGGTGGTTCTCTCTGTCTCCTTTCAGGCCCAGGCTCAGATGTTTACCAATGGAGAGAGGTGTTTTGAATGAAACCTTTCAGTTTTATTTGAAAATCAACCACTTTTACATACCCGCTGTGGCAAAGTACCCCATGTTTTTCCTGGGGGTTCTGATCTACTTCTTTTCTGTTTTATGCAACCTAACCATTCTGGTTTTGATCGTGACACAAAAAACCCTCCACAAGCCTATGTTCATCATCCTCTTCAGTCTACCGCTGAATGACCTGATGGGAATCACAGTCACTCTGCCCAGAGTGCTGGCAGATATTGTGACAAAGGAACACTTGGTCTACTACCCCACCTGTGTTCTCCAGGGCTTTCTTTACACATGTATGGGGGAGGCATTTTGTTCATCCTTGCAGCCATGGCTTTTGACAGATATGTTGCCATCTGCAAACCACTGAGGTACAATTCAATCATGACCCGTTCACTTTATTTCTCCTCATAGGAAGTGCTTGGGGTCTTGATCTTATTCTGATTGGGGTCCTGTTTATCCTGCAACTCAGACTTCCCAGGTGCAAAAGCTTTATCAAGAATGTTTTCTGTGACAATCCTTCCCTGATCAATCTCTCCTGTGGCAGAGACTTGACCGTGAACAACATCTATGGACTGGCAATGACAGCAGCCATGCAGGTCATTAGTGTGTCTGTTCAGTTGTTCTCATACATTCAAATTCTTGTCACTTGCTTACATCAACGGCAGTCGGATGTCAGGAATAAGGCACTAAATACCTGTCTGGCTCAGATAGCTGTATTTATGCTCTTTGAGTGTGTCACTACTATCGTTATCTTGTCGTATCGCTTCAAGGATGTCTCCCCCAATGTGCAGAAAATTTCAGGAATGCTAATTTTTCTTATACTTCCAGTGTGTAACCCAGTACTATACGGAATGAAAAATAAAGAAATAAGAAAAGCATTGATAACTATTCTGAGAAAGCAAAGGACTGCCTCCATGTAATTACTTTAAAGCAACAAAGTTTAGCAGAGAATAACCCAGTTAACTTTTCAGGGAGCCTAGTCTCGTCCCGGCCCGTCATATAGTGACGCTACCTGACCAAGCGTCGATATACGATATAAAAGGAGGCTTTTGGCGTCATTATTTCATGCCAGTTTAAAACGAACCCTACCCCCAACCCCATAACCCTTAACCCAAACCCCTAACCCTAAACGTCAAATAAAGACGCTAAAAGCCTCTTTTTTCATCGTATATCGATGCTTGGTGAGGTAGCATCTCTATATGACAAGTCGGGGTGAGAATGTGTTGCTTCAGGCCCCATCCTAACCTGACACTACTCTGTTATAAATGGACTGAATTTAACGGTTAAATTAACGCAGTGTTTCCTTGTTATTTTAACTGTAATTAGAGTCCTGCGCATTAACTGTGGTTTACAGTTAACATACATGGAACCATGAGATTGGCACGTGTCACTGCAGTGGTCCAGGCTGTACACGCATCCGAGATTGATCGGGTACAGACGCACCAGGCTGGTCCGCTGGGTATTTATGCAGTTTTGACCCTTCTCAAGTTACACAAGTGACACGCAGGATCACGAGGATTTGAGTTACCATTTGCTCTCTGTTATCAACTGATTGTAAATTTACAGTTAAAATATCAGGCAAAAAAGATGACAGTTAAAATAACTGGCAAAAAAGGTGCCAGTTTATAACAGTGTCGTGGTGCCCCCAGTAATTTTTTATAGGGGTGGCAAGATGGGGCCACTGAAAATCTCAGGCTGGTACAGCGAAACCAAAAGCTGGAACTGAATTTACAGAATTTTTTCATGATGTTGTAGTATATAGGCTAGTAGAAAACCATGTAAATATGTGAGTTAAGGAATTGCATGCTGATATACTATAGTTTCTTATTTTACAGTTAATGTTACTAATTATCTGATGTTCATAGACTAATACCAGTACAGTAAACATCTTTATTTCCACAAAAGTCCTGCTTTATTGTGTTTTGTATTTGTATATACATAGACACAATTCATTTTTCTTCAACTTAGCCAGTACAGGAGCTCTCTTCGCTCATAACTGTGTCGCCTCCCAGCATAACACCAGCATTATTACATTTGCGGACGATACTGCAGTCGTTGGACTGATTTCTGGGGGAGATGAGGCAGTGTATCGGCGGGAGGTGGCTGGCCATGTGGAGTGGTGTCAGGACAGTAATCTCTTCCTTAACACCAGTAAAACACAGGAGATGATTATTGCCACACAGTGGAGGAGAGGACAGCACCGATCACTGCACGTTGGAGAGACTCAGGTGGAGAGAGTTGCCACGTTCAAATTTCTGGGCATCAACATCTCTGAGGATCTGACTTGGTCGAAGAACATCACAGACCTGGTGGAAAAAGCCCAGCAGCGTCTATATTTCTTGAGAAGGCTAAGAAAGTTCTGCAGGCTGACCAGAGTCCTCAGCAACTTTTACAGATGTACAATTGAGAGCATCCTCAGCAACTCCATCATGGTCCGCTTTGGAGGCAGTACAGCATGGAACTGCAGGTGGTGAACACAGCACAAAAGATCACTGGGACAGCACTACCTGCACTGGAGAACGTTAACAAGACCTGAGTTCTCAGGAGGGCCCACAACATCATCAAGGACACGACCCACCCACAACACAAACTGTTTGAGCTGCTTCCTTCAGGGAGATGATACAAGAGCCCAGCAGCGAGAACAACACGGCTGAAAGACAGCTTTCCCGCCTCAAGCCATCAGGATTGTAAACAAAACCCATCCACGCCCCCCCCCCAGCACTGCAGTCTGCCCTGTGACTGAGAGGGTGAAATGACTTCTCACACACGCTATTACATACATATGCACAATTCTAAGCTTAAAAAGCACTAAAATATTTATTTGGCACTTGCACTCATGCATTTCCTATTTTTTTACTTCTCTTTTTTTTTGTTGCTTCTTAATATTGTTGTTATTGCTATTTGAGGATTCACTGAATAAGAATTTCATTTTACTGTGTGATGTTGTCTCTTGTATATATGACAGTAAAGTTACTTGAACTTGAACTTCTATTACTATTTTCTACTGCAGAAGGGGCTCTGTCCTTTTTTTGCCAGTCACATATCAGCCTGGCCAAAAGAGGGTTTCATGATGCTTTGTACAAAACTTTTTAAATTATTTCTAATACCTCAAAGCATCAAATTGTGTTCAAATGAAGGAAGAAAAATAAGAATATTTGAATATATTATTTAAGAATTTTTGAACTTTCACAGGTTTTCAGTACCACTAATGCTCTGGACAAAGGGAAACAAAACACGCCAGGCAGAGAGGGAAAAATCAATAGTCCCCCAGTCTACCCTCTGTGAGGCGGGGGGACTAAATATCTGAAGGCCATACAGCAGTTTTTTGCATTATATTTAAAAAGTGGTATTCCGTGATTTTTTTTTTGTTGATCACATTGGGTACAGTATACTACTTTTAGCCATGATCACCGATTCTTGTTAAAAGTAGTTGGTAATTTGAACGCAGGCATCTTTCTTTCTGGCTTACAGCATTATGCCATCACTATCAGGTCAATCCGGTTCAATGAAAGTAAAATTGTTTTGAGCCTTCTTCTATTGCTCAGCTAAATGGATTAATTTAGTGCTTACAATACAAGCAAGTACTTACTAAAAATGTCAAGCAATTAGAAAGGGTTGTTGAGTTGTCAAGACAAGACCGAGGACTGATGCAGAAAACCCACCGTGTCTGCACATTTAGAAAAAAAAACACATAAAATAAATAAAGAAAACAAGGCGAACTCAGATTTAGGCGATGCGTAAAATATGTCCCTGCCGAACATGGTGGATGACCTTAGACCCAAGGAACATTTCAACCAAGGTTAATGAAAATCCACTGAAGTATGTGGAAACAGTGACCAATGATTTGGATTTTGGATCAGTGACCCCAAATGACCCCTACATGACCTTCGACCCCACAACTGTAGGGGTCACATGTGATTTGACCCAACAATCATTGTGTCCAAGTACCATGAAAATCCACTCAAGTATTTCGATACAGTGACCTTCTGACCATTTTGGAACAATGACCCCTAGATGACCTTTGACCCCCCACCTCTAGGAGGAACAAGTGTGGCTTGACCCAAGGATCATTACGTCCAACATTCATGAAAATGCAGTTAAATATGTGGATATAGTGATCAATTATGTACTGGGTTAACATTTTTGGTGGACGGACGTACGTATGTACGGACGGATGAACGGACAGATATACACGCTGCTCATTTCACAGTCTCCTTCCGAAATTCATTTGGCAGGAACAATAAAACTGTGGGCCACATGCAAACTGGTGTTAGTATAAGTTATGCTAATAATGAGTGATACTGGGCATGGTGATTCCCACATCAATTCGAACAAGCGCCCGCTGGAGTCGCGACTGCAATATGTGTATCATCAGTCTATCTGCAGCATACAGTATGTGCAAAGTTTCAGGAACATCCAATGTAGGAGGAGTTGATTTCGCCATCCAAGTCCCATCCAATATGGACAGACAGACGGGAGGACAGATGGACTGCGCCACGACATAATCTCCCTTTTGGCTTTTACCTGGCACACGATAAAATTTAAAGGTGGATCTATTCGAATGCGGTCTCCTATTCATCCTCCTCTTGGATACGGACAAGCTGATATGCATTGTGGAGATCCAGTTTGGTGAAGATCTTGGCTCGTTGTCGTGACTAGATGGCTGCTGGCTCGAGTGGTACAGGGTATTAGTTCTTAACCATGATGGCATTGAGGTAAGTAAGTAATCAATGCTTGGTTGGAGCCCACTGTCCTTCTTACTCACAAAGAAAACTCCCACCTCGCTAGAAAAGAAGAGGGCCATATAATGCTTGTAGCCAATGACCCCTGGATATACTTCTCAATGGTTTCTCTCTCTGGCCGGGAATGAGAGCACGGGCGATCTTGGGCAGGCAAAGTCCTTGACAGGAGGTTCATGGCACAATCGCACGGACAGGGAGGAGATAAGGATATGGCACAGGATTTGCTGATGGTATTCTTGAGAACCATGTACTCAGGAGGAACAGTATACAAATCAAGAACCTCCATCTCAGGAGCAGTGGCAGGAGTAGCAGAGTTCTGGGCATCAAATTGGAAATAGGCTGAGCAGTGGGACTCCACCCCCGACTGCAGTGGTTAGCCCTGTTGACCCAGGGGTTGATTAATTTCATCAACTCACCAGCGAGTATGCTTGGGACACACTGAAATGAATGAGCTCCAATGCTGGAACCATAAATTGTTTGTAGCTCTTGGTCTGACATACATTACTTCTGCATTTTCCGATATCAAAATAAAGTCTATGGAAGTGTCGTAACTCTCTTTTTGAACAGCTCAGGTGGAAAGGAGATGAGCTCCGTGATGATTGGTTTGATGCTAATAATATTTGATCATGTTTTGTAAGAAATAAGCCATCTTCCTGCAGCTCATTTAAGACATCCTCCTGGACTCCAGGTATACTGCTTCCTGAAACCCAAGAGACAAGCCAAGTAGAGAAAGAAGGGAAAATTGATGGTTGATAATTTTGTGTACAAGCAATTGCCTAAATTATGTCCTATGAATTCAGTACTATGCTAGTTTAAATCTGTTGTACATTTGCAAAGCAATTTAAAGTGCACCTATTAACTTACTTTTCATTGGTCATTCTTGTATTATTGAAGTCTACCAAAAAAAGGTTTAAAAATGTCATTGTTAAAAAAAAAAAAACCACCTGAGTTTTCTTGTGCTGGCCATATCTCCAGTACCTGTGTGTGAAATGCTCTGTTGAGGTCCTGGCCCCGCCCTCCCAAAAACCCCAGTGTGCTGTGATTGGTCAACTTCATCACTCACTTGTGATTGGTCAAGAGGTTTGCGCGTGTGTCAGAAATGTCATGCCCCTTACCATAGATGGATTTCCGCTCCAGAGTGTAAAAGAGCTTCAGAAACCAATGCCGGTGTAGCCTTGTGGGCGTAAACCACTTGATTCAAGGATGTGCCAAACTATCTGCTTGGCGTGAAAATTCAATTGTTGACATCATCAATTGATAATAAAAATGGCCGGAAGCTGTTGGGGCATTTTAGTCAGCTCTGGAGCAGTGTGTTTTGCAGAAGAGAGAGCTTCTTCTGGAGGTGACTTTGAGTTGTTTTCCAACACAGACCTTTTAAATGCACATAAAAATGATATGATTCACACAACGTTAAAATAATGAAAGACCATAATGGCTGCACTTTAATGATTAGAAAATGTTGCTAGTTCCATCAAAATAGACAAACATTGTGACTCACTGTTTACCTTAATGTTCAATGTAAGCCATACCGGACGTAAGTATCATTTCTTTGAGCAGGTACTGTATGTCATTAGTAATGTTATGAATAATGCAAGCATGTATGTAGTTTATTTTAGAGAAAATCACAAAAGGTTTTAGTCTGGAACAGGTGGCAATTTTTTTTTTGTCCATATTCTGTAATTACCACAGTACCTGTGCATTCAGACAGTATTCAGTCCACATGATAGCAATACCTGGATTGAAAACCATACTTCTGGTTAATAGTGTTTGTTGTTTGTTCTCGTTTTTCTCTTATCAGCATGATAACGCCATCATTTTTTCTTCCTCAATTTACCCCTCCCCAAAGAATTAATTTCCCATCCCTGTGTGTTTGAGACTCGGCTACGCAGCTCATTTCGTAATCCATAATTTACAGACGGACGACTGGCAGTCTTAAGGGACTGAGGGAGGCGTGGAATTTCCTCAGTTAACGGAATTAGTCAGTACATAAGTCTGATCCCGTTACAGGAGTCTGACACACTGTCAACAGGTTCTGCCCTGTCTGTGCACATAATTAGATGGAGCCCTTGTGACTGACCAGCATTGCAGACTGCACATCCAGACAGACGGGACGTGAGTAAGAACATCGTACTGATGATATTATCGGAGATTTGGCTTCAAAAATTGCCTCCGGGTGAAGCTGATGGTAGCTGTGGATTATTGGCTTTACCTCCACATACTCAGCAATAACAATTTTTTCATGCGTTTTAGCAAGGAGCAGCTGACAACAAATCAAAGATGAACACCTCCTCTGTCACTTTATCATCGCTTCTTAGACTGCAGGGCTTTCACCTCCCCCCTGAAGGGGTTTATGTTTCATTTCTTTTTGCAACGCTGAGTTACCTCATAATTCTCTTCTGTAACCTCTTCCTATTGGCCACCATTATCGTGAATAAGAGTCTCCATCAGCCTATGTATTTCCTGCTCTTCAACCTGCCTATCAATGACCTCATTGGCTCCTCGGCTCTCTTCCCACAGCTCATCAAGGAGATCCTCGTGGACTCCAGAAATATCGAGCTTTCCAACTGCGTCACTCAGGCATTTTTCATTCACATTTATGGGCTTGGTAGCATCTTAATTCTCGCTGCAATGGCTTATGACAGATACATTGCCATATGCAACCCTCTGAAGTACACCACCATAATGACCAACGCCCACATCGTGAAAATTATTGCATTAGTATGGCTTCTGGACCTGCTGTTGATTGGTGTGCTGTTTGCCCTGTTGCTACAGTTGCCTCGATGCAAATCTGTAATGTCTCATTCATACTGCGACAATCCCTCTCTGCTTGCTCTAGTCTGTGCTGACACCACCGTCAATAACATATATGGACTGTTCATCACTGCTAGCATGCAGTTGGTTTCCGTAGGAATGATTCTTTACACTTACCTTCAGATTTTGATTGCATGTTTTAAAAGCAAACGCTCTGACACAAAGGGCAAAGCCTTGCAGACATGCGCCACTCATTTAACCGTTTTTCTCATATTGGAGTGTTTAGGACTCTTTACCATCCTCTCGTATCGCTTAAAACAAATCTCTGCTCATTTCAGGAGGATGATTGGTGTTTCTACCTTGATATTTCCCCCTATTCTCAATCCAATAATATATGGCCTGAAAACAAAGGAAATTCGTCAGAGGATTGTGTCGCCATTCCGCAAACGGGCTTTTTGCTGATTTTTGTACTGAAAGGTATCCTTGCAATTATTCTGTGTACGTTGAATAAAGATACAGAAAAAAACAAAATTTCAGGTGTCATTCTACATTTTTTTTAATGCGCATAATACAACTGATATTTTTTTTTCAAACTCATTTTGACTAAAAAGCAATTAAAATTATATACAAACCCAAATTCCAATGAAGTTGGGATGTTGTGTAAAATGTGAATAAAACAGAATGCAAATCTGATAAACCCACATTTTATTCACAATAGAACGTAGACAACATGTCTGATGTTGAAAGTGAGATATTTTACCATTTCATGGAAAACATTGGCTCATTTTGAATTTGATGGCAGCAACTCATTTCAAAAAAAGTTAGAACGGGGGCGACAAAAGGCTTGGAAAGTAAATGGTACTAATAAACAACAGCTGGAGGAGCATTTTACAACTAACTAGGTTAATTGGCAACAGGTCAGTAACATAACTGGGTATAAAAAGAGCATTTTAGAGAAGCAGAGTCTCTCAGAAATAAGGATGGGCAGAGGCACACCAATCTGCGAAAAATTGAGTCTAAAAATTGTGGAACAATTTCAGAAAAATGCTCCTCAATGTAAAGTTGCAAAGATTTTGAATATCCCACCATCTATAGTACATAATATCATCAAAACATTAAGAGAATCTGGAGAAATCTCCGTGCGCAAGGGACAAGGCCAAAGGTCAATGTTGGATGCTCGTGATCTTCGGGCCCTGGGGCGGCACTGCATTAAAAACAGGCCTGATTCTGCACTGGAATTCACTGCAAGGGCTCAGGAACACTTCCAGAAATCATTGTCTGTGAACACAGTTTGCTGTGCAATCCACAAATGCAAGTTAAAGCTGTATCATGCAAAGAAGAAGCCATATGTCAACACGATTCTGAAATGCCGCCTACTTCTCTGGGCCAAAGCTCATTTAAAATGGACTGAGGCAGAAAGGAAAACTCCTCTTTGGTCAGATGAATCAAAATTTGAAATTCTTTTAGGAAACCATGGACGCCGTGTCGTGCAGACTAAAGAGGAGACGGACCATCTAGCTTGTTATTAGCGCTCAGTTCAAAAGCTTGCACCTCTGATGGTATGGGGTTGCATTAGTGCCTAAGGCATGGGCAGCTTACACATCTGGATAGGCATTATTAATGCTGAAAAGTATATAGACGTTTTATGACAACGTCTCTTTCAGGGAAGACCTTGCATATTTCAGCAAGACAATGCTAACCCACATGCTGCATCCATCACAACAGCATGGCTTTGCTGTAGAAGAGTCCAGATGCCGAAATAGTCTGCCTGCAGACCTTTCACCAGTAGAAAACATTTGGCGCATCATAAAATGAAAAATCTGGCCAAGTTCACCATAGTGAACTTCAATCAAAATTTTCTTCACAACCAAAGTCTGGCTTGTGAAAATACTGAGTGGCTTGTCATTTTTGTGAGCCACGGTCCACAGTGATGACTGAGCAAGAAAGCTAATGCCAAGCCCTGTCTACAACATCATATTTCTGGGTGTACAGTTGTCACATCATGCTTTCTCATTGTTGTCAGAGTCATCATACTTGCAAATGAGTATTTTTGTGGGAAAAAAACACTGTATCTGTTTTAGCCTTCACTTGTGATGTTTGCAACACACTCTGCACGCATTACAGCAACAGGACTCCGTAGTAAAAGAATCTGGGTGCTAAACCAGCCTGCCTACGGTCCAGACCTGCCAACCACTGAAAATATTTGGCAAATTATGAAACACAAATATGACGAAGAAGCTTGCTAAGTGTTGAGCAGCTGAAATCCTACATCAAGCAAGATTGCAAAAACATTTTGCTTCCGAAACTACTGCAGTGGGTTTCCTCTGTTACAAAACGCATACTGAGAGTTGTTTTAGGAAGAGGTGATGCAACATAATGGTAAACGTGCCCCTGTCCCAGTTGTTCTGAATCACGACACTGGCATAAAATTCAAAATGAGCACATATTTTCCAAAAAAGAAAACCAATAACATTTTTCAGTTTCAACATTTGATGTGTTGTCTTTGGACTATTTTCAGTTGAATATGATTTAAATGATTTGCAAATCATTGCATTCGGTTATTATTTACATTTTACGCAGCATCCTGACTTTTTTGGAAAGAGGGTTGTAATATGACTTACAATGTGTCATTCATATTTCATCGTTTTTCATCCTCTACCATGATAATTCTTTCTTTTGGTAATGTATTTGTCAAACAAACCCATTTGTCATTGCATGGCAAGTTAAAAACCCATTAAGCTATATGCTATTGTGGCTTTTGAAACACAGTTTTAACATATGAGGCAAAGCTTTAGAGATTAAATTTTTACATAAACAAAGAGTCAAAATGATTATCAAATTTTAAGAACATCTGAACACAGTACTGCCAATGTGCATGTATTTTTGTCTTCTGTAAAGCTCAAGGGGAGACAGAGAATTCAAACTGTTATGCTTTAACTTTGTACATCAAAAGCCAAAAATTCCCTAGAGTGCGGTGGGACCTGGCCAGTAAGGAATAGGTTTACCTTGACAAAGAGCATATAATCATAAGACCTAATTGTCATGCGATAGAATCAAATGCTCGAGTGGAGGACATCACAAAATTATCAGACTTAAGTAGTTCAGTTGTATGGTAAGGCTTTGTGCATGATGCCAATTCATTCTCATGAGTTACGCTAGACAGTGTTTACAGTATCAGGAACGAGCAGTCAATATATCAATCGTTGAGAATAACTTTTAAAAAATATTGTTTTCAATAAGAAAATAAAGATTAGGTTTTTAAATTCATATTATTGTAATTTAACTGGATCATTTCCGTAAAAGTACATAATTTCTTTATTTGGTTCACTTTTAAAATTTATCTTTGCAACTCTGTATAGATGGAAAAATCAGAGAGTGAAGGTACCATAAATAACTGCAAACCTGAATTTACACTTCGTCGGCTGAGAATTAACTTGTTCTATCTGCATTTTTGTGAATATTTGAGATATTTTGTCATAATGATTTTTAAGTTAACAAGTTTTATTTTAGGTTATGACCCTGCTTAGATATGCACTCAGTTTATGTTAAAGGTCAATATTAGAAGGGTCCATTTTCAAATTTGCCACTTCACCAAGTTCCCCAGTTCTATCTGCAATTAACCAATAATATTAGAGGGATCGTATCCGCGTGACCTCAGGCCTCAGAGACAAAATGGCTGCCAAGAAGAAATTTACTGAAGCAGAGTTGAGAGAAATTGCTGCATTTCCTCATTTAGGCGCCTTTAAATGAGAAGTCAGATTGAACAGTGTTATTTGCTGAAACTAAAATGATTTGCTGAAAAATTGTTGTATGTTTTGTCAAGTTAATCATGTAAACTGAGTTCAAGGTTACCTTTTCTATGCAGATCAAAGTGAAGAATAATGACCCAAAGGCTTCGATCAATCAGAGAAATTGCCAGAGTCAAAAAAAATTACATTGTTTGTATACTTTAAGTTGCTCACAGTTATTATGTTCATACTCCCTTGATGTGAGATCATTCACACGTAATGTTTCTCTCTCATTACAAGGTCATGTTGAAAAAGGCCTGAAGTGTTAATCTTGTACTTACTGTGACAGTGTTTAAAAGTTGTTTCATAAGTATTATAAGTTAATTAACATTGGGGTTTCTTTAAAATGCGGTTTTAAGAGACTGTTAATTCATTTCCATATTTTTAAAAACCTGTAATCTGCAGAGACCAAGGTAACACTGGAATTTATGAATTATAAAGTTCCAATGGTCTATCTGCAAAATTGGGTACCCAGAATTCAATGTTGCCAGAAGAATAAGGGTATGTAAATTAGCCCAGTTTAGTCTCGTCGTATTCTAAATGTTTAGGGCAAAAAATCTTTTAATTCGGAAAAACCGGAAGGGGATATTTTTAATACCAAGTCTTTAATCGCAATTTCCTTGAAAACACAAAAATGGCGGATGGACCTAGTTAATCCTCGGCCAGCGACTTGAAATTCCATGTGGCACTATTAATGGCTGCAATACTCAACTTTCTTGAATTTCATATATGTCACTTCTTTGCCAACAGTGGGCTTAAATTGAAGGCAAGGACAAGCTTAGAGCATGGATAACTTTGATGTGAATTCGAACATCTCAAAGACTACGACACTATTAACACTGGAATCCCTGCAATTACCCCATTGGCCATCTATCCAGCCTTCTTCTTTGGAGCAATAGCATACTGCATAATTCTGCTCTGCAACACAGTGCTTATTTTCACCATAGCTCTGCACAGCACTCTGCACAAACCCATGCATTTAATACTCTTTAACCTGCCTTTAAATGACATTGTCGGGGCCTCTGCCTTTTTCCCTCATTTCATCTACAGTATTTTGGCCCAGAAACGGTCTATATTTTACCCAGAATGCTTTCTGCAGGCTACACTCATACATCTGTATGCCATAGGATCTGTGTCAATACTGTCTGCGATGGCATATGACAGGTATATTGCAATCTGCAGCCCATTGAGATACAATGGCATTATGACCAACAGCAACTTAGTGAAGATCATCACTGTGATGTGGCTCATTGATTTTGTTGTGATTGCTGTACTTTTCGTGTTACTCACCCGCTTTGAAATCTGCAGGACTCGTATAGTGGATATGTACTGTAATAATCCCTCTTTAATGAAGCTTATCTGTGATGATATACATATAAATAACTACTACGGGTTGTTCACGATAGCATTATCACAAGGAGGGTCAGTGATTGTGGTTATATACACATACATTAAAATCTTACACACCTGTTTAATCAATAAGCAGTCTGATGCCAGAAGTAAGGCCATTCAGACTTGTGCCACACATTTAGTTGTCTTTGTATTCTTCGAGGTCAATGGATTCATCACACTGATTGCGCATCGGTTAAATAGGGTCTCCCCATTTTTGAGAAAGTCATTTGGAGTGATAGTATTGTTCTTTCCGCCTCTTCTAAATCCGCTCATATATGGTCTTAAAACAAAAGAACTTCGAGAGAAAATAGTTTGTTACTTTAAAAAGTGATTTCTTTCTCAGTGTATGTGGCATGTTACTTCATGAATTCCTAAGATACAAACCCCAATTCTCATGAAGTTAGGCCGTTGTGTAAAACCTGAATAAAAACAGACTACAATGATTTGCAAATCCTTTTCGACCTATATTCATTTGACTACACTACAAAGACAAGATATTTAATGTTCAAACTGATAAACTTCATTGTTTTTTTGGAAATATTCACTCATTTTTTGTATTTGATGCCTGCAACACGTTCCAAAAAAGCTGGGACAAGGGCAACAAAAGACTGGAAAAGTTGAGGAATGCTCAAAAAACATCTTGTCATATGAGCAACACAAGGTCATAAGTGACATTTTGTATTTTTTTTTTATTTTACAAGCAAAAGGGGGCAACACTGTCTTGTCAATTTTTATTGAAAGCTCAATTTCCACTGAATGGTCACTTACGATCTTGTGTTGCTCATGGGACGACCTGTTTGGAACATACCACAGGCGAACAGGTTAATTGGAAACAGGTGAGTGTCATGATTAGGTATAAAGGAGCATCTCCGAAAGGCTATCATTCGCAAGCAAGGATGGGGCGAGGTTCACCACTTTGTGAACAACTGCATTAGCAAATTGCGATGTGTGCCAGCTGAAGCTCGTCAGTTCTGCCTGCCAGCTTAGTTTCCCGCCACTTGCACCAATCATTCTATTATTAGTTCAGCCCTTTCATTGGTTCGGTTTCACCTCACCTCACTATTTAGTTCTTGCTTTGTTTAGTTTTCCTTTGCCGGTCAGACCATTCATTTCCCTTTCTCTATGCTGGTTCCGTTCTCTCCCTTTCGGACACTAAATTCTCTCCTTTCTGAGAGCTTGCGTTAATTTGCATTTCTAAATTTACTAGTAGTGGCGAAACCGAAGCTTTCCAAAGCACTGAACCACTTTGAGACAATTGCCCTGATAGTGACTCACTGCTTCAAAGCATTCGACACAGTCAAAATAGTGACATCTGCTGACTGTTTCTATGTATTGCATTGGAGGGGGTATACTGATGAGGCGTCATGACTTCATAACTGTCGCGGGTCTCATCATTTCATCTTTCATTCAGTTTTTAATAAAGTCTTTGTTCTCAAACCAAGCCTGTGTCATAGTGTTATTGTAGTCAATATAGATATTAAAAGGTTAGTGTTACAATACACATATAGGTTTAAAATAAAGTCTGATAGTGAGTGTCTGTTTTGATGGAGTCTAACTCTAAGAAGTATTCTGATATTGTCAGCTGAAGAAATATTTTTATATGGGTATAATGGGAGAAATGAAGGATATGCATATGCAAGCAGGATAGTAATTAGTCTGAGACAAGGCTTTGTGTAACATTTAAAGATTTTTATTTTAAAAAAGTATCATTTCCACTGTTTTTGGCTTCAGCCTGTTCCTCTTACGGCTCACTACCTCTCCGGCTTTAGAAGACTCGCTCGCATGTCACAGATGTTGCCGGCATATGCAAATAGCGCTTTGCCAGTTTGTGAAGATTTGGGAATATGGTTGCCCGTGTTGCCCAGCATGCGAGCAGGTCTTCTCCTCTGGAGAGGTAGGGCTCTGACAAATATCGCTGAATTTCTACAGTTGCATCTGCTATGGTGCTTTGTGAGTTTTGGGTGGCACCTAAAACAAAGGAAAATTGAATTAGTGGACTTTTTAAAACAATGAAAAAGTGCTTACGGTAACATTAGACTAACACAACTAACCAACTCAGCTGTCTAGAAGCTCCCACAAATTGTCTGTCTCCTCGGGTACTGCAGGTCCAGGTGGCTCCTCTGATGCCGACTGAAAATGAATATGATTAAATTTTCATGTACACTGTTTGCACAACTATGGAAATGACAATAATGAACGTAAATCTGCCCCTCTCAAAAAACCCATGATTGGGGGCGATTCAGACCCATCTTAAAGCATTGAGATATTGACAAGCCCAGCCCATTCGAAATTCCCGCGAAGCAGCTCGACACGCGTCTGATGTAAAGAGGTCTGGGTTGGAGCGGTCCAGTGATTTTTGGCATGGTGACGCAGAGATCGAAACACAGCCCTGCGACACTTCCGCTTCATGTGCTCGAAACCGTGTCGAGCAGGCGGTGTCGAGCGTAGCATCACTAAAATTTAACTTTCTAATTTTATCTCTGTTTCGGAGTTTGCGTATTCGCGTCTCCTTACTTTGGTACTACTATTTTGGAATTGTCTATCTCTCCTTGTCAGGAGTGTTTTAGCTTATTTATTTTGTATTCCTCATTACCATTGTTCTTTGTGCTTGTGTGCTCATTGTGTACTTTGCGCAATGTAAAATAAACCAGTCATTTTGCCTGCTACTCCGCGCTTGGGGCCTCCCTCTATTCCTGCACATAACACAAATAGTCCAACAGTTTAAGAGCAAAGTTTCTCAACAAGCCATTGCAAGGAATTTAAGGATGTCATCATCTACAGTATACAATACAGTGCGACTTGCTTTAACCGTCCTCGTATAAAACAGAAACTCACTCATACTTGACAACAGCTTAAGTCCTGATTTTTCTGTAACGTTTTCCCATTACATCAACATCGAATATACCAGATTTTATGTAATGGATTTTAGCTTTCATCGGATAAAATGTCCAGTCCCGTCATAATGCATTTCCATTAAAAAACACTTGTGAATACTGGACAAGCTGGTTTGCACTATGCACATGTGCAGTTGCAACAGAGCAACAAAATGAAGTTCGGCTTTCCTCTTTGCGTAAACTGAAACTGGGGCGGTTTCCATCCCAGTTGGAACAACACCCAATATCATCATGTTATCCATCAAGAACATTCTCGAGGAGGTTAGCGTATCAATGCTAAAGTCATCAATCAAGAGAAGACTTCACTAGAGTGAATACAGAGGGTTGATTAAAACTTGTACACTATCGGTAAGGCTCAAGAATAGGTACTTGCCAAAAAAGTTTTAAAAAATGCCTGGATACTTCTGGTTCAACATTATGTAGACTAAAGAGATAAAAATGAACTTATACCAGAAAGACAGGAAAAGAAGAATATGAAGCAGGGAAGGAATTACTCATGATCTGAGGCAAACCACTTCATTTTATTTATTTAACCTTTATTTAACCAGGAAAATCCCATTGAGATTAAGAACCTCTTTTTCAAGGGAGACCTGGCCAAGATCGGCAGCAGCAACTACAAAACACAGTTACACAATTACACAAACACAAACAAAAGACAAATAAAAAGATGAAAAAAGATTAAATGTGCTGTGTCATGTGCTAACAGTGGTTATGTATGGGCATGTATGGCTGCTGGTTTCCTTGCATGCACTCGTGATGAGACTGGTAAAAAAAAAAAAAAAAGATGGTAGATGAATTCTGAATTGGACAGGGGTAAATGATGTGCTTATATTTAGCTAAATGCATCAAAACTTATTTGAGAATGATTTACATTGCAGATGTGTGGTGACTTAGGAGCATACTGCAGAAACCAGAAAGCCATTCTGCAAATGGGATTTTTGCTGATTTTTGTATTGAAAGGTATGCTTGCAATTATGCTGTTTACATTGAATAAAGATACAGAAAAAACTTGAAATTTCAGGTGTCATTCTACATTTTTTTAATGTGCATTAAATGTGCATTTTTAAAAGCCATTAAAATGATCAAAATAAGCACATTTCTGATAGGACCACTTTGTCAAAAAGAGAACATTTATTGAAAGCATACAGGCATATTAGCATATTAGCATACAAGCATACATTGGGTTTGGCAACTTGGCTCTGTTCTGAGAGATCCCTGCCCGTTCCAGCGTGGAATCGAAGGCAGGGAGCTGCTACTAACCCCCCCTCCATAGAACAGAGCCTACAGCAACAATGACCTCAAAAGGAAGAGACATTGTTTTCTGAATGGTAATTTAGTCACAAGAGAACATAATCAATGCATGCTATTAAAGACAGGTGGAGCTGGGGTGGAGGAGGGTTGTTGAGCTAGCGCTCCGAGGAACAGCTACTCAGGAAGGCAAACTTAAATAAGCTCAACATATTACGGGCTAAGCAATCATGTGATGTGAAGTCAGATGACAGTCACATGCACTTAGGTGGCTCTCCAGGATGTAGCACCTCCTACGTTAAGCAAGCTTGACTCCGTGGCCTATCAGAATTTCCGTCAAAGCTCCATATATTTTGATGGGGTTTCTAGAAAGATTTTTTCCTGTATATTTTGAGTCTCATTCTGTTCCCAGTTTTTCCATGTATACACCAGTGAGACAAAATATGACCACCTGCCTCACATTCTTCCGGTTATCTGCATGTCGCTAAAACAGCTCCTTCAAATTTTTGATCACAAGAATGCCCCAGACAGTAGCATCAAATTCAAAATGAGCACATATTTTCCAAAAAAAAAACCCAACACTTCTCAGTTTCACCATTTAATGTGTTGTCTTTGGACTATTTTCAATTAAATATGATTTAAATGATTTGCAAATCTTTGCATTCGGTTATTATTGACATTTTACATGGCATCCCAACTTTTTTGGAAAGAAGTTTGTACTATGAATTACAATATGTCGTTCATATTCCATCATTTTTCGTCCACTACCATGATAAATACATTACCAAAAGAAAGTATTGTCAAACAAATCCATTTGTCATTGCATGGCGAGTTAGAAACCCATTAGCCTATATGCTATTGTGGCTTTTGAAACAGATTTAACACATGAGGCAAAGCTTTAGAGATTACATTTTTACATTAACATAGTCAAAATAATTATCAGATTTTAACAACATTTGAGCACAGTACTGCCAATGTGCATGTATTTTTGTCTTCTGCAAAGCTCAAGGGGAGACAGGAGTCAAACTGTTATGCTTTAACTTTGTACATCAAAAGCCAAAAATTCCCTAGAGTGCAGTAGGACCTGGCCAGTAAGGAATAGGAGGTTTACCTTGACAAAGAGCATATAATCATAAGACCTAATTGTCATGCGATAGAATCTAATGCTCGAGCGGAGGACATCACAAAATTATCAGACTTAATACAGTAGTTCAGTTGTATGGTAAGGCTTTGTGCATGCTGCCAATTCATTTTCATGAGTTACACTAGACAGTGTTTACAGTATCAGGAACGAGCAGTCAATTTATCAATCATTGAGCATAACTTTTAAAAAATATTGTTTTCAAGAAGAAAATAAAGATTAGGTTTTTAAATTCATATTATTGTAATTTAACTGGATCATTTTCATAAATGTGCATAATTTCTTTATTTGGTTCACTTTTAAAATTTATCTTTGCAACTCCATATAGACAGAAAAATCAGTGAGTGAAGGTACCATAAATAACTGCAAGCCTTAATTTACACTTGAAATTACATGTGGCACTATGAGTAGCTGCAAGACTCAACTTTTTTGAATTTTATATTTGTCACTTCTTTGCCAACAGTGGGCTTAAATTGAAGGCAAGGACAAGCTTAGAGCATGGATAACTTTGATGTGAATTCGAACATCTCAAAGACTACGACACTAGTAACACTGGAATCCCTGCAATTACCCCAATTGGCCATCTATCCAGCCTTCTTCTTTGGAGCATTAGCATACTGCATAATTCTGCTCTGCAACACAGTGCTTATTTTCACCATAGCTCTGCACAGCACTCTGCACAAACCCATGCATTTACTACTCTTTAACCTGCCTTTAAATGACATTGTCGGGGCCTCTGCCTTTTTCCCTCATTTCATCTACAGTATTTTGGCCCAGAAACGGTCTATATCTTACCCAGCATGCTTTCTGCAGGCTACACTCATTCATCTGTATGCCATAGGATCTGTGTCAATACTGTCTGTGATGGCATATGACAGATATATTGCAATCTGCAGCCCATTGAGATACAATGGCATTATGACCAACAGCAACTTAGTGAAGATCATCACTGTGATGTGGCTCATTGATTTTGTTGTGATTGCAGTACTTTTCGCGTTACTCACCCGCTTTGAAATCTGCAGGACTCGTATAGTGGATATGTACTGTAATAATCCCTCTTTAATGAAGCTTATCTGTGATGATGTACATATAAATAACTACTATGGGTTGTTTACAATAGCATTATCACAAGGAGGGTCAATGATTGTGGTTATATACACATACATTAAAATCTTACACACCTGTTTAATCAATAAGCAGTCTGATGCCAGAAGTAAGGCCATTCAGACTTGTGCCACACATTTAGTCGTCTTTTTATTCTTCGAGGTCAATGGATTCTTCACACTGATTGCGCATCGGTTAAATAGGGTCTCCCCATTTTTGAGAAAGTCATTTGGAGTGTCAGTATTGATCTTTCCGCCTCTTCTAAATCCGCTCATATATGGTCTTAAAACAAAAGAACTTCGAGAGAAAATAGTTTGTTACATTAAGAAGTGATTTCTTTCTCAGTGTATGTGGCATGTTACTTCATGAATTCCTAATATACAAACCCCAATTCCAATGAGGTTGGGCTGTCGTGTAAAACCTGAATAAAAACAGACTACAATGATTTGCAAATCCTTTTCAACCTATATTCATTTGAGTACACTACAAAGACAAGATATTTAATGTTCAAACTGATAAACTTCACTGTTTTTTGGGAAATATTCACTCATTTTGAATTTGATGCCTGCAACACGTTCCAAAATAGCTGGGACAAAGGCAACGAAAGACTGGAAAAGTTGAGGAATGCTCAAAAAACACCTTGGGCCCTATCTTACGCCAGAGTCCCTAAACCCGTTATTTGGGGATTTAGCATTGCGTAAGAGGCGTTCCCCCACAAAAGTTGCTATGTTGCACACCTGCCTATATCCCTAAAACACCTGCGCTACCCATTATATTATGCATAGGCGTGGTTTGGGCTTTACGCCAGTTAAACCAATCAGTGTGCCAGGTGCCATTGCCTTTAGGAGCAGGCTGCGTTATCCCAAATCCTCAAACCGAAACCCGTGATGGAGAGAGAAAGGTCGCCACGTTTCTCCGAAGACGAGGTTTAATTGCTCGTGCATGAGGTCAAATCCAGACAGGGGAGGATCTGTGTTTGTTAAGTTAATCATGAATTGTATTATTATTATTACTTGACATTGACATATTGTTTAATGTTTGTTATGTAATTAAAAAAAAAACATCAAGCCTGCCCCTTTTGTGATGGAAACTTAAAAAAAAGAAAAAAATCTGTTTCGCCATGATTGGGTCATGCCTCCAATTGAGCCGAGTGGGTGTTGGAATGACCCACTAGCACAGAAAAATAGTGCCACAGTAACCCTAACAGCAACGGACAAGGCATACGGACAGCTGGCAGCGGTGTCTACATCATCTGCAATCAGGTGTCATAATTCCGTCACTGCCTGACGGGAGAGGCGCAGTTTTGTCATGCATTCTCGTTCTGTGGGAAATAATACTCAGGGCCGGCGCTAGACCTGAAAATTTGGGAGAAAATATCCATCCCTTTATAGACTACAATTAGTCCTGGCTAATTCTAGATGGTTTTCCCTTATTAAGACGTTTTCCAATTCAAGAATAATCAAGTCGCAACTGAAGACACGGCTTCTCTCCCGCATGCGATCTAACAGCAACAAAATAATGGGCTACATTCAGTACAGAAAAATAATTTAATTATAAATAGGTCTATACACTGGCACTCAGCAACGGTAATTTTTTTTTTTCCAGCGAGAGCGGAATTTCTGAACTCTTTTGCGAATGAAGGTAATTTCGGCGACAAGAACGCACTCCTGTTTTTGCAGCACGGTCACGCAACTTGCTGTAAAAATAAAGTAGACAGCTGTTCGATTGGAAAATGTAAAAGGACGAAACCACGTACTTGTCACCAGAATTACCCTCATTCGCTGAAGAGTTCTGAAATGCAGCTCTCGCTGGAAAAAAAGTTATGTCGCTGAGTGCCAGTGCATAGACCTAATTATAATTAATTATTTTTCTGAACTGAATGTAGCCCATATGTCGCTGTTAGATCGCATCGAGGGAGAGAAGCCGTGTCTTCAATTGCCAAATGGGTAGCGGGTGGTCTGAGGACCCGCTATACGCTTTCCCTTACCTGTGTGGTCAAGACAGCAATTGTCGAGAAAGCGCATAAACACGCCCACGGGCACACCTCCAGTCGCAAATAAAGGATTCGGCATAATGTATAGCGGGTAGTGTTGCCGCAAGATACCGTTTAGGGATATTGGAAGCTGCTCAATGCGTAATTCACGGGTAGTGGGTAGTGGCAACGGGTAGGGCAGTGTGAAAGATAGAGCCCCTTGTCCCATGAGCAACACAAGGTCATAAGTGACATTTTGAAATTTTTTTTAAATTTTACGAGCAAAACGGGGCAACACTGCCTTGTCAATTTTTATTGAAAGCTCGATTTCCACTGAATGGTCACTTTATGACCTAGTGTTGCTCATGGGACGCAGTGTTGCCCCCTTTTGCTCGTAAACAAAGGTAGTAACTGACATACAAAATGTCACTTACGACCTTGTGTTGCTCATGGGACGACCTGTTTGGAACACACCACAGGCGAACAGGTTAATTGTAAACAGGTGAGTGTCATAATTAGGTATAAAGGAGCATCTCCGAAAGGCTATCATTCACAAGCAAGGATGGGGCGAGGTTCACCACTTTGTGAACAACTGCGTTAGCAAATTGCGATGTGTGCCAGCTGAAGCTCGTCAGTTCTGCCTGGCAGCTTAGTTTCCCGCCACTTGCACCAATCATTCTATTATTAGTTCAGCCCTTTCATTGGTTCGGTTTTCACCTCACCTCACTATTTAGTTCTTGCTTTGTTTAGTTTTCCTTTGCCGGTCAGACCATTCACTTCCCTTTCTCCATGATGGTTCGGTTCTCTCCCTTTCGGAAACTAAATTCTCTCCTTTCTGAGAGCTTGCGTTAATTTGCATTTCTAAATTTACTAGTAGTGGCGAAACCGAAGCTTTCCAAAGCACTGAACCACTTTGAGACAATTGCCCTGATAGTGACTCACTGCTTCAAAGCATTTGACACAGTCAAAATAGTGATATCGCTGACTGTTTCTATGTATTGCATTTGAGGGGGTATACTGACGAGGCGTCATGACTTCATAACTGTCGCGGGTCTCATCGTTTCATCTTTTATTCAGTTTTTAATAAAGCCTTTGTTCTCAAACCAAGCCTGTGTCATAGTGTTATTGTAGTTAATATAAATATTAAAAGGGTAATGTTACAATATACATATAGGTTTTAAATAAAGTCTGACAGTGAGTGCCTATTTTGATGGAGTCTAACTCTAAGAAGTATTCTGATATTGTCAGCTGAAGAAATATTTTTATATGGGTATAATGGGAGAAATGAAGGATATGCATATGCAAGCAGGATAGTGATTAGTCTGAGACAAGGCTTTGTGTAACATTTAAAGATTTTTATTTTAAAAAAATACCATTTCCACTGTTTTTGGCTTCAGCCTGTTCCTCTTCGGGGCTTTGGAGAAGACCAGCTAATATGGTTAAGCCCTTGTTGCCCAGTCCAGGTCTTTGGAGAAGACTCTGACAAATATCGCATGTAGCCCTTGGAAATTTAGGCATATAAGTGTTGCCAACAAAGCATATGAAAATAATTCCTTTTGCCAGTTTCAAGATTTGGGAATATGCCCTTGTTGCCCAGTATGGAAGGTCTTCATCTGGTGAAGGGCTCTGACAAATGTGTTAGCCCTACCATTTATAAGAAATAGTAATCAATAAATAGTTCAAAAAGCGCAACTTCATTAATAGAATAAATAGGATTTAAAGTTTTAAGAGTTTTGATGTTTCATATTATGCAATTTGAAAACAGAATGTGAAATGTAAATATGTTTCTTTAATGACAGAGTTTAAAATGCTGGAAATATTGTGAGAATATTTTATTTTCTATACGTTTGAAAAGGAAAGTGGAATATAAGTTTCTGAATATTTATTTTCCTAGCCAATGAGAAGTGAGTAAAAGGTCAGGGGTGAGAGGAAGTGAGTGTAACAGAAAAGGAGCGAGACGCGAATGCATGGGATGTGCTGTAGTTAAAAGTTAATTACTGTGAAATTCATAGCCCGTGGATTTTTAAAGGATATAGTTGCGTGAGTACAAACTTCGTGAATTCTTGAAAGTTACTATATTCACGGAAGGACTGTTTGAACACTTTCTTCCGACGAGAGTGAACGTTCGTGCTGTCTTCCGTCTAGCTAGCTCGCGAGTGAGATAGCCTAGCTCTACTGGCATGTGTGTGGACTCAATGCTGGCTAGTACAGTGAGCTTGATAGGTCCGCGAGACCCAGAAGAGACTGTAATAAAGCACTAAAGATCCCTGCGATTCAAAAAAGACGACTGCACTGGATTCCGGAGAGGGAGTTACCTGCACGTTCCTGCTCATGAAACTGTGAGTTGCGGTATTTTCGAGCTCAGGAGAGCGAAGGTTGTTTGGTTACAACGCACGCAAGCTACACACCAGGCCTGCAACGCTTTGAACTTGGGGGTATTTACTTAGTATTTGCCGGCATTAGGATTTATTTTCGTTTATTGAGGATAAGAGAATCCCTTATTTGAGTTTGACTGTTTACAAAAAAGTGTATTTCCCATTGAGGTATTCGCGAAATTCAAATGCGGTGAGTTTTTTTTCTTTGACAATCAAAACGAGCAATGCTTCATGATTTGAATGTGTACAAAGTAAATGGTTCCTATATTTTTCTAAAACTGATCGTGTTGAATGTTTATTTGTGCTTAGACATTAGAACATTTAGCTTAAGCCCTGCCAATGAAGGTAAACCTTTCTAATGTGTATGGTATGACACTTGAAAGTGCAGAGTGAGTTAAGACATTTAGTTGTAAAAGAATTAATGCTCCTAGGTAGATTAGCCTTGTACTAATTCAGACAGTGTTCTCTTGCTATTACCTTGCAATGGTTTGTACAGAAAGACAAAATACCATCTAACATTAAAGGTAGAGATACCACTTTATTTAAAGAACTCAGGATAGCTACCCCTATTAATGCTTGTACAGCAAAGGGGCGCTACATAAAATGGAGGCACCGCTGGGATGTACTTTGGGTACTTTTGTTAAAATTATCATCAAATTCAGTTTTTGAGTCTTTAATAGCAAGATTTCAGGAGAATTCTGTAAAATTTAGTCACACGGTTAAAGCACTTGTTAGTGACTTACAAATCATATTAAAGAGCTAACAAGTAACACTTTAGTTACATTGAAGAACAAGTAGTTAAATCCTAATTTTCAGTTTAAGGACAACTAGGAGAAAAAATTAGTTTGTTGTTTTAAAGTAATGTGTCACTATTAAAAACCGTCACAATGGACATTCAGTCTGTGCATTCAGGGCTGGTGACATGGCTCAGAGAGTGGAGCCAAGGTGAGTCCCTTGACGAAGACCATGTGTTGTTAGCGCTCGTTCCCAAAGGCGTTGAAATTTTCCAGATAGAAGAAACGCTGGAAACGGTGAAGGACTTAGGTCGAGTGAGAGTAAGAGGTCGAATGTACAACCAAAAACTGGATCGAGTGAGGGTGTTGTGCGAATGCAGAGAGAAGATTGATCCTGCTAAAATTCCCTTTGAAGTCAAGCATGCTGGCACCAACAGCACTTGGCCTGTCTTCATTGCAGCTAAACGTCCAGCTGTTGGTGAAGACACATCAAAGTCATTGAAGGCTCTACTTGATGCAGTCACACCCAGTAGCTCTGCTGAGTCAATCATTCGTGCTGTTGGCGATGTGCTGTCAAAAAATTGAGAAGCCGTCAGGGGAAAATAGTAGCTACCGTTGTTCTCTGGCACATTACCAACCCCTCCAGGCGAAGAAGCGTTAGAGCATTGGCTTGAACAAGCTCGCTTGATGGTTGAAGAGAGTGACTGCACAGACAGAGAAAAGCGTAGACGCATTATGGAATGTCTTAGAGGACCTGCTCTTGCTGTCGTAAAGGCAATACGAACAGCTGAGGCAGATGTCACCCCTTCTAAGTGCCTGGATGCAATCGAGAGTGCATTCGGTACAGCTGAGTCAGGTGAAGACCTGTACTTTGAGTTTAGACTATTGCAGCAAGAAAAAGATGAAAAACTCTCTGACTTCCTGAGGCGATTAGAACAGTCCCTCACTAAGGTAGTTAGTAAGGGTGGTATTCCTGCCAGTCGTGTGGATACCGCCCGAGTAGAGCAGCTATTGCGGGGGGCCATACATTCAGATCTCATGCTAGTGCAGCTAAAGTTGAGGGAGAGGAAGCCAAATCCTCCTAAGTTCTTAGAACTGCTGGCTGAAATCCGAGCTGAGGAGGAATACGCAGCTGCTAGAGTCAAGCTTAGCACATCTGTCCACCAAGTTCATGCTAATAACAATGTGGACAGTAATCAGACAGATATACAGTCCTTGAAAGCAGATATTAAGGACTTAAAATCACTGTTTGCTTCTATGAAGACAATGCCTTCTCAAGAAAAGGACAGTGACAAAAGGCCTGGTCCAGTCACCCAGGGCCCGGTGACAGAAAGCTGTGAAAATGCTGAAATAGCAGCTTTAAAGAAACAAGTCCAAAAGCTACAGAAGAAAATGTCGTCCCGAGTAGCCAAAGACTCTGATTCCCCAGCTAATGTGCTAAGAGTAGAGCCATCAAGACCTGCTCAGAGCAAACAAAGGTTAAACAAACCCAATAGAGACTTAGATGAAAGCATCTGTTACAGATGTGGCGAAATTGGACATTTTGCCACCAAGTGTCAGAACGCTGAGAATCAAAGCAAAGTCATTCAAAAGCTCATTCAGTCTCTTAAGAAAGCCAAAGAGGGACAGACCCCTAGCCAAGAAAGTAAAAATCCTGACGCTGTCAGCTTAGTCAAGAAAAGTGAAGTGACTTTAGTCGGAGGCAGGAATGTTCCAAAAGGGCTGATAGGTCCCCCCTCTGTTGTGCCCTTGAGAGTGAATGGCCATCAGTGTGACGCCGTACTAGACAGTGGCTCACAAGTAACAATCATCTTCGAAAAGTGGTACAAGCAGCATTTGTCAGATGTTCTAATCCATCCTGTGTCTGGCCTAGCCATCTGGGGATTAAGTGACACCAGCTATCCCTACCTCGGCTATGTCGTAGTAGATCTCGAGTTCCCTGAAAGTGTCGCTGGTTCCAAAGAGTCACTCTCTGTCTTAGCACTGATCTGCCCTGGCCCCAGAACTCCAGACCAGATTCCTGTTATCCTGGGGACCAATGCCAGTCTTTTCAAGCGGTTAGCCAAACTCTGTAAAGAGACTGCGGGGGTGGATATTGCTAAGACTTTGGGTATTAGAGCAGATGAACCAGTCCAGAGCGAGCTCCAGAAGACCTGTGGGGAAGAAGAGGATCTAGGATGTGTGAAGTGGATGGGCCCCGGCCCGCTGACCTTACCTGCTGGCGGTGATTGTCGCCCGGTGTGTCGCGTGGAGTTGGAGAAGCCATTGGACAAAGAGGTGCTAATGGTGGACGCTTCACCCACGGTTCCGCTTCCAGTAGGTGTGCTACTGCCGCCCATGATCGTGCCAAGCTCAGAGGTAGATGTCAACCATTTCCCTGTGTTGGTGCGTAATGAGTCAGCACGAGACACAATCCTCCCAGTTGGAACAGTGATGGGAAACCTGTGCTCTGCTGATCCTGTGATGCCTGCCCTGCAGCCCGAAACCCAGTCTGAGGTGAAACGCACAGAGCTTGACCCTCGCCTCATTGACTTCGGTGACACCCCCATCCCAGAGCACTGGAAAGCCAGACTGAGAAAAAAGCTGTCTGAGAGAGCCAATGTGTTTTCTTTACATGAATGGGATGTGGGACTTGCTAGAGAGGTTGAGCATCATATCAGATTATCAGACACAAGACCCTTTAGAGAACGGTCACGGAGATTAGCTCCTGCCGACATCGAAGATGTACGCCAACACCTGCAAGATCTTCTGAAAGCTGGCATCATCAAGGAGTCGCGTAGCCCATACGCTTCTCCGATAGTTGTTGCACGAAAGAAGGATGGCAGCATTAGAATGTGTATAGACTACAGAACACTGAATAGTCGAACAGTGCCTGATCAATACACCACTCCCCGCATAGACGATGCGCTCGACTGCCTGACTGGGAGTAGGTGGTTTTCCGTATTAGATCTAAGGTCTGGTTACTATCAGATTGCCATGTCAGAAGCTGATAAAGAAAAAACGGCCTTTATCTGCCCACTAGGGTTCTATCAATTTGAAAGAATGCCGCAGGGGATCACTGGGGCCCCTGCGACATTCCAGCGATTGATGGAAAGAGCCGTAGGAGATATGAATCTGCTCCAGGTATTGGTTTACCTGGATGACCTGATAGTGTTTGGGAAGTCCTTGGAGGAACACGAGGAGAGGCTCCTCAAGGTACTAGACCGATTGGAAGAGGTGGGACTGAAGCTCTCTCTTAACAAGTGCCAGTTTTGCCAGCCAAGGGTGAAATATGTGGGGCACATAATATCCGCAGATGGCATCGCCACAGATCCCGAGAAGGTGAGGGCTGTCACTAATTGGCCTCGGCCTACAGACCTGAAGTCTTTGAGGTCTTTCCTGGGATTCTGCGGATATTACCGGCGGTTTGTGGCAAACTACTCAGCAGTTGTCAGACCCCTCACAGAGCTCACCAAAGGGTATGCACCCACTCAGAAAAGCAAACGTCACCTCAAAGAGAAAACAAAGACCTACCTGAAAGAGTCTGAACCGTTTGGAGACCGATGGAATCAGGCTTGCTCCGACGCTTTCCACCGTATCATTCAGTGCCTCACCAATGCGCCCGTCCTTGCGTTTGCAGACCCCAACAAGCCTTACATCTTGCATACAGATGCCAGCTTGACAGGGCTTGGTGCTGTGTTGTATCAGGAACACCCAGAAGGACTCAGGCCAGTGGCTTTTGCTAGCCGAAGAGTGAGTGCCACTGAGCAGCGTTACCCAGTCCATCAGCTGGAATTTCTAGCTCTTAAGTGGGCAGTCGTGGACAAATTCCACGATTACCTATCTGAACAAAATTCACCGTCGAACGGACAATAACCCACTTACCTATGTGCTAACGACGGCGGCTTAATGCAACAGGACACCGGTGGCTAGCTGCCTTAGCGACATATGACTTTAACATTCAATACCGGCCGGGCAAGACCAACATTGACGCCGACTTGCTTTCTAGAAACATGGCTGAAGAAGTCGAGAACGGAAAGTGGGCGGAGATACCTCAAAACGGAGTAAAGTCCATCTGCAAGAGGATCTGCATTACAGAGCCATCTGGAACACCACCCAGATATGTCGACCAATTGGGCGCATCCCCTGAGGGCATTCCTGATGTGTTCACTTTCCCTACTCACCTTGACTTGTTTTCCTTGAGGCAGATGTCCAAAGCTGACGTGAGAGAAGGGCAGCAGAAAGATGACGTCCTCAGGAGAGTGATGGCAGCCATGCAGCAAGGCAAGTGGTCGAGTGGCAAAGAGACAAACACAGAGTTCAGTCTGTTCAAGAGAGAGAAAGACCGTCTGGAAATGAAAGATGGACTGCTCCACAGAATGAGCCAGAAACCCTCTGGGGGACAGATAACCCAGCTTGTACTCCCTGCTGAGTTCCGCGAGGCTGTCCTGAAATCCTTGCATGATGACATGGGTCATTTAGGAGCAGAGCGGACAACGGATCTTCTGCGGAGTAGGTTCTATTGGCCCAAGATGGCTTTAGATGCTGAACAGTACATCAAAAACTGTGGAGAATGCATCATGCGCAAAACCCCATGCAAGAAGTCTGCACCCCTGCACCAGATTGTGAGCAGTGGTCCTATGGACCTAGTTTGCATAGATTTTCTCTCTATGGAACCTGATTCAAGAGGGATCAGCAATGTATTGGTCGTGACAGATCATTTTACACGTTATGCTCAGGCATTTCCTACGAGAAACCAGAAAGCGATTACAGTAGCAAAAGTGCTGGTAGAAAAATACTTTGTGCATTATGGTCTGCCAAGCCGAATACATTCAGACCAGGGAAGAGACTTCGAAAGTCGGTTGATAAGAGAGCTCTTGACAATCCTAGGGGTACGAAAATCCCGAACCACACCCTATCATCCTCAAGGGGACCCTCAACCTGAAAGATTCAACCGCACTTTGCTGTCGATGCTTGCTACCTTGGGGAATGAAAAGAAACGTTCATGGAGTGAACATGTCCCATATGTCGTCCATGCATACAACAGCACGAAATGTGACGCTACAGGATATTCACCGTATCTACTGATGTTCGGCAGAGAAGCCAGGCTGCCTGTTGACCTCTGTTTCGGCACGTCACCCGACGGAAGTGGAGACAGAAACCATTCCCGATACGTCGAGAAACTGAGGGGAGATCTGCGGGAAGCCTATGAACTCGCTAGCAAATCAGCAGACAAGACACACCAAAGAAATAAGAGAGCATACGACCACAAGGTACGTTTTCAGACTATTGACATTGGTGACAGAGTGCTTCTCAGAAACCTGGGACTGAAAGGCAAACACAAACTCGAAAGTCGCTGGAGCCCTGTGCCATATGTCATTGTCGGAAAGTTACCTAACCTACCGGTCTACCGCGTGAAGCCTGAAGATGGAAAAGGAGGCGTGAAGACCATGCACCGAGATCATCTCCTACCCATTAGTCAGTCCATGAGAATGCCAGAGGGCCGAGATCGTGAAGAGTCACCTGCTAGACCAAAGACACGACGACAAATTAGGAACAGACACCAAAGAAAGACGGTAAGAACACCTGAAGTGGAACTTGAAGACTCCAATTCCTCTTCGGACATGGACTATGACAGGACTCATAGATCCTATGGTGAATATCTACATGAGCTCTTGCCTAAGCCAACCTGTGATGAGCCTGCAGATGATTTTCATTGTGAGCAGGAACTTTCTGCCCACAACCAAAGTGAAGACGGCGATGTCGTCTCTGTCCACGAAAACGATGACGAACTCCCGGAGGAACCTGAAATCTCAGATCAAGAAGATCAGGAAGAACTAACTTTTGATGGAAGACGAGATGAGCAGTCAGAAGATGACAATGCCAGTGCTCAATCCACTGATTCTGACCACTCTGACTCTGAGCCAGACCAGGAAGACTATACAACACCTATTAGTACTCCTAAAGTTAAACCTAAGTCTTCCACTAAGATAAACAAAGATCTTAGACTAAGACCTAGCTCTAAGAGACAATCAAAACCTGTCATTCGTTTGACTTATGATGAACCAGGAAAGTCTAGAGATCAGCCAATTACTATTGTTCATAAAGGAATAATTATTAAACTAGGATGTTAGATCCTTAGTCTTGAATCCTTCCTTATGCCTGTATGTCATAGTTGTCTCATGAGGACATGCAGACGTTTAGAAGGGGAGGATGTAGCCCTTGGAAATTTAGGCTATATAAGTCACTTGGTTCACAAATAGTAATCAATAAATAGTTCAACAAGCGCAACTTCATTAATAGAATAAATAGGATTAAAACTAGATTAAAGTTTTAAGAGTTTTGATGTTTCATATTATGCAATGAGTATGGAATTTCATGGGTGAAGTTCATGTGTTCTACTATTTACAGAATGTGAAATGTAAATATGTTTCTTTAATGACAGAGTTTAAAATGCTGGAAATATTGTGAGAATATTTTATTTTCTATACGTTTGAAAAGGAAAGTGGAATATAAGTTTCTGAATATTTATTTTCCTAGCCAATGAGAAGTGAGTAAAAGGTCAGGGGTGAGAGGAAGTGAGTGTAACAGAAAAGGAGCGAGACGCGAATGCATGGGATGTGCTGTAGTTAAAAGTTAATTACTGTGAAATTCATAGCCCGTGGATTTCTTAAAGGATATAGTTGCGTGAGTACACAACTCGTGAATTCTTGAAAGTTACTATATTCACGGAAGGACTGTTTCGAACACTTTCTTCCGACGAGGAGTGAACGTTCGTGCTGTCTTCCGTCTAGCTAGCTCGCGAGTGAGATAGCCTAGCTCTACTGGCATGTGTGTGGACTCAATGCTGGCTAGTACAGTGAGCTTGATAGGTCCATGAGACCCAGAAGAGACTGTAATAAAGCACTAAAGATCCCTGCGATTCAAAAAGACGACTGCACTGGATTCGGAGAGAGGAGTTACCTGCACGTTTTCCTGCTCATGAAACTGTGAGTTGCCGAATTATTTTCGAGCTCAGGAGAGCGAAGGTTGTTTGGTTACAACGCACGCAAGCTACACACCAGGCCTGCAACGCTTTGAACTTGGGGTATTTACTTAGTATTTGCCGGCATTAGGATTTATTTTCGTTTATTGAGGATAAGAGAATCCCTTATTTGAGTTTGACAGTTTACAAAAAAGTGTATTTCCCATTGAGGTATTCGCGAAATTCAAATGCGGTGAGTTTTTTTTCTTTGACAATCAAAACGAGCAATGCTTCATGATTTGAATGTGTACAAAGTAAATGGTTCCTATATTTTTCTAAAACTGATCGTGTTGAATGTTTATTTGTGCTTAGACATTAGAACATTTAGCTTAAGCCCTGCCAATGAAGGTAAACCTTTCTAATGTGTATGGTATGACACTTGAAAGTGCAGAGTGAGTTAAGACATTTAGTTGTAAAAGAATTAATGCTCCTAGGTAGATTAGCCTTGTACTAATTCAGACAGTGTTCTCTTGCTATTACCTTGCAATGGTTTGTACAGAAAGACAAAATACCATCTAACATTAAAGGTAGAGATACCACTTTATTTAAAGAACTCAGGATAGCTACCCCTATTAATGCTTGTACAGCAAAGGGGCGCTACACTAAATTTCTACAGTTGCATCTGCTATGGTGCTTTGTGAGTTTTGGGTGGCACCTAAAACAAAGGAAAATTGAATTAGTGGACTTTTTAAAACAATGAAAAAGTGCTTACGGTAACATTAGACTAACACAACTAACCAACTCAGCTGTCTAGAAGCTCCCACAAATTGTCTGTCTCCTCGGGTACTGCAGGTCCAGGTGGCTCCTCTGATGCCAACTGAAAGTGAACATGATTAACTTTTAATATAACAATTTGCACAACTATGGAAATGACAATAATGAACGTTAATCTCCTCCTCTCAAAAAACCACGATCTGGGGGGCGATTCAGACCCCTTTTAAAGCATTGAGATATTCACAGGCCCAGCCCACTCAAAATTCCCGCGAAGCAGCTCGACACGCGTCTGATGTAACAAGGCCTTGGTTGGAGTGGTCACGTGACTTTTGGCGTGGTGACACAGTGATCGAAACACAGCCCCGTGACACTCACGCTTCATGTGCTCGAAACCGTGTTGAGCATAACATCGCTAAAATTTACCTTTCTAAATTGATCTCTATTTCAGAGTTTGCGTATTCGCGTCTCCTTACTTTGGTACTACTATTTTGGAATTTGCTATCTCTCCCCTTCAGGAGTGTTTTAGCTTATCCATTTTGTATTCCTCATTGCCATTGTTCTTTGTGCTTGTGTGCTCATTGTGTACTTTGCGCAATGTAAAATAAACCAGTCATTTTGCCTGCTACTCCGCGCTTGGGGCCTCCCTCTATTCCTGCACATAACACAAATAGTCCAACAGTTTAAGAGCAAAGTTTCTCAACAAGCAATTGCAAGGAATTTAGCGATGTCATCGTCTACAGCAGGGGTCACCAACCCTGTTCCTGGAGAGCTACCATCCTGTAGGTTTCTGCTCTACCTCCTACTCAGCACACCTGATTCAAGTAATTAGCTACTTAACAAGATCACAAGCTGGGCAATTAAAGGTAGAGTCTGGAGTTTTTTGCTCAAAAGTAAACGCTAGACTTATACAAATGAAATCCGGCTTAATCATCACCTATGGGCTGCTAGTCCTGTGTGGTGGTGACTGCGTCTGCAGCGCACCCTCCCCCTGCCTGTATTTTGGTTTTTTTATTTTGTTTTGTTGTGGACGTCAACGTTTCTGGGCGGAGAGTCGGTGTGTTCTCACCGGCCAATGAGAGAGCTCAGGGCTTGTCGCTCTGTGGGCCTGCATAGAGCATACTGACTGGAGCAGTCACTGCCGAAGCAATGGCGGACACTGCCAAAAAAAAGAAAATACACGGAGACGAAACGTGCAGCGGATAAAGTACGCTCGAAAACCAGAGTGATTATCGGCTTGGCTTTCACCCGCTTCCGAGCCCTGAAGGAGAGGCTGGGGCTGAATAGCGACGCGGAGTTGGCCTGCTTTCGTTGGACAGGTACGTGCCAAACACGGGATGTTAGCCTGCTTATTTAGCGACGTGCTTCGTAGCTTGTCGTGGAGGTATAAGCAGTTTATGTACACACTAAGTCCGAGTATCAAACATTGCAAACACCTTTACATTTGCGCTGCTAACTCGCCCCCTCGCTCTAACTCTCCCTCAGCCTCGACCTCCGGTTGCTCGTCCTCTCCCTCGGGGCTGCGATGGTCCGTAGCTGACATCAGAGTCTGTGTCAGAAGCTCTGGAAGCTTCGCTAAATTCTATCTGGGCATATTACGGCCATATGATAATAATCTGTTTTCTCTATGAAGGACGGTATAAACTCGGTATAACTAGACATTGTAATTATGTTATTATCAGAACACAAATACTTTTATACATTTGCAAACTGTCTGTTAGCAAACTAGACTGAACATCTAAACTACTACAGTCAATAATTAGCATTATTATTAGCATTGCTGTTTATTCCAATGCACAAACAATATCATGTGGACACGATAAAACATTTGATACTATATTTGCAAGATACCTCATCACTCATTCCTGCAGGTAGCATGGTGCACAGATCCTGATTCAATACGATACAGCAAGCTGGGTGCTGGGCTGGGTGGATGTGTATCAGCAAGGCTGGCAGCGGCAGGTGGTGTGCATCGCTGAGCCCGAGAGGAGGGGCTTAGTTCAACTATTGTGTTTACAAACAGCAACGGACAAAACTCCAGACTCTACCTTTAAGTAGCTAATGAGCTGAATCAGGTGTGCTGAATAGGAGGTGGAGTAGAAACCTACAGGATGGTAGCCCTCCAGGAACAGGGTTGGTGACCCCTGATCTACAGTATACAATACAGTGCGACTTGCCTTAACCGTCCTCGTATAAAACAGAAACTCGCTCATACCAGACAACAGCTTAAGTCCTGATTTTTCTGTAACGTGTTTCCATTACATCAACATCGAATATACCAGATTTTATATCACGGATTTTAGCTTACAAAATGTCCAGTCCTGTCATAATGCATTTCCATTAAAAAACACTCGTGAATACTGGACAAGCTGGTTTGCACTATGCACATGCGCATTTACAACAGAGCAACAAAATGAAGTTCGGCTTTCCTCTTTGCGGAAACTGAAACTGGGGCGGTTTCCATCCCAGTTGGAGCAACACGCAATATCATTGTGTTATCCATCAAGAACATTCTCAATGAGGTAAGCGTATCAATGCTAAAGTCATCAATCAAGAGAAGACTATTCTTTTCAGTACTTGGATAAAAATCCTTTGTAGTCAATGACTGCCTGAGTTTGGAATCGACTGGCATCACCAAATGCTGAGTTTCCTCCCTTGAGATGCACTGTCAGACCTTTACTGTGCCGACAGTTAGTTGCTGCTTGTACTGTGACGACAGTGATTAGCACTTTTGCCTTGCAAAAAGGAGGTTCCAGGTTCAAGCCCTTACCGGCCAAAACCTCTCTGCATAGAGTTTGCATATTATCCCCATGCTTGAGTGCTTGCAGTATAGGAACACTCCTACCAGTGCCCCTGATCAAGGAACTGACTTTAGAACTGGGCCATATTCGAATAGTCCTTTTTGCTTAGGAAAGTTTGAAACTCCGAGAAAATGACCTGGAAGTATTTACGTGGCAGCCATGATAAGTGTGTTTGAATTCTTTAAATGTTGAGGAAAGGTGCTTCAATGCTTCCTGAACAAAAAGACAGGAGTTAACGGTATCCCACAATTCTGCACAGCAACAATATTTAAAGCGACGACCACCCATCTGGCCAATCATAAAAACAAACAAACATGATGGGCAAGAGATGCATGATCATGCTACTTGGTGTAAGTGCACTCAGATTCTTTAAACAGGGCTGTTGTCTTTTCCTAAGCTGTCATGAATTCCCTTTTACATCTCTCCTTAACGGCAAACTGTTGCCAAGAAATGAACGCATTTTTCCTGAAAATGCATCTGTTTGAGACCAAACTAATATAATTCTTAAGAGCGGTTTGACCATCTGCGTCCAAAAAAAGAAATTTAAATAACTCAGAATGAAACTCATCTACCTGAGCTGCTTTCAGAGGGGATTGTCAATGACCACATAGAAAAAGTACGTTTGGGCAGTCAGCCGTTTCCTATCCAGCAGCGCATACCTGGAGCACTATTCCTATTGAACTAAGGAACATCACGACTCTCACCTCTTTCTCCAAATCAGTAAAACAGTGGTTCTTGGACAATCAAATATGAGTTCATAATCTGCGGTAGTAGTTATGTCATTGGGATGTCATGTGTTCATTGTAATGTCTTACTTCTGATGTGTTGTGATTGAGTATGTATTCACTTGATGTATTCTTATATTCTTCTATTGTCTGGATGTATTTTGTTTTTGTAAGTCATCAATTTGCCAGGGACTGCAGATGAAAAGTAGCCTGTATGGCTAAATCTAGCACATTTACTTGATGGATTTAAGTGCTCACATTAACTATGCATTGTTTCTTCTTGTTACGCTTTCCTCCTGCTACCCACTTCATTTAATTATCCTCCTGCCTTTGTCAGTTATTCTCATATGATTATTGTTAGCTAATTATCTCGCCCCCTTTCATTTCAATCTATTTAAACCACACTCACTTTTTCCCAGGCAGGTAGCCATACATAGTACCCCCTCCATTATATCACCTTATAAGAGCATTTTTTTGTTTGTTCTGTTATCTGCACTTTGATTTGTTATTACAATTCTGTCTTGCACACTTGGGTCCTCGACTCCTTTCACTGTCCTGGTGCCCGTACATCTTCTTGAGGGAACCAGACTGTTACCTCATAAAATAAAGACCCAGTATAGACACCTCACCAGCCCCTTTCAGCCCTGATTCCTCCAGCGTGCCCCCAGATTTTCGTTCCTTGCTCTGTGCGCTGTTCGCAGTGATCCTGCTCCTGATCCCGGCCCAGAGAGTGGCTTTTTCCCCAGTTGCCCCAGGTCTAGTGCGATGGTGCACCAGCAAGGGTAGTGAGGGGCCTAATCCCCTTGCTCCAGTGGCCTTTCCCCATCTCCTTGGCTCCAGTGGTCTATTCCCCTGTCTCCCTTGCTCCAGTGGAAGACTAGAGGGCATCCCTTGCGCGCAGCAGGTATTATATGACCCTGCATTAGTGTGCTGTTCTGGTCGCCGCTGGTCCAGTGGAAGACAATGGTGTTCCCAGAGTGAAGCAGATCTTAATCCTGCACTTGTGCGCTGTCCATTCGCCCTGTCCCTGCTCTCTGGCCCCGCGAGGGCCTTTGCGTCGCCCTGCTCCTGCTCCCTGGCTCCTGGCTGAAGCAAGCAAGAACATGAACTACTAGCGCGTGCCATACGTGAATTATTCAACTGCAGTGTCACTGTTCTTGACTGGCTCTCTATCCTTCAGCAGTTTGGTCAAATTTTTAGCATTCTTTCCCTTCTGGTAGTAGTTGACTTCTTTTATGACGGATACCTGTGCAGTAAAATTGTACAGACCCAGCGTTGGCAGGACTGTGCCAATTTTCTGCTGAAATTCTGCCCCCCATTTGTTTGCAGCAGGTTGTACAATCTTACATATTGCACCCTAAAAGCAGTTTGGGTTCAAATTATCAATCTGATTTTATTCTGAATAGGCAAGTTTTTATTTTTGTATTTTATTTATATATTTTGCAATATTTCCAATGTATACGCTTTGTGGTTCACAATTTTAGCGTGACAAAAAGAAATTAAATACTAAACTGCTGACAGCCATGCCAGTGCCAACACTTGTCAGCAACCTTGCAAGAGCAGCAGCAAATTAGCATTGTGCTGCTCAGGGATATAGGAGACGTTGCTCTATCTGCAGACTTGAGAACAAATGGGTGGGAGCATTGGGCTGGGTAACTGTCAATCATTTGGGTGCTCTGAACAGTCAGTGCTTCACAAGGGCCTGTCAATCACTTCAGTGCCCTGAAATCATGATGCTAAACCACTTGTCAGTATTATTTGGGCCTTGGGTTATCTACCCAATTGTGTTTGGCTTTGAAAGGGGTCATAATATTTGTGTTAAGTTTTCACTTTTCCATTAACAAAATGTTGTTATGTAATTTTTTGCACCTGTAAAGCATCAGCAGTTCTGTTCATCAAAAGGACTTATTCTTTCTCACAGAAAATGCTGCTCTTGAACTGTCTGAAACGCCTCATTTGTAGTCCAGCTTTTTTTTCCCCGTAAAATGCCCGCATCCTGATGTTGCACATCTTTACAATGCCAAATTGTCATTAGGGCATTATTATTAAGTTTATTGCTCCATAATCAATGGGCTGAAATCAGAGCTTATATGACCCCAGCCTTATCATAAACGTCCAATCCCCTTACATTATACAATTAAAAATGTATAAATAATAAACATTGTCTGAAGTTCTGTTTCAAATGAGAAATTCAGGTTATATATTAAAATAAATATTCCAAGTATTGGGAATATTTGGGGATATTGAGTGTATGCCAGGTGTCAATCACTGCTATTCATATTCTGCTTTTTTCATTTTCTTCCATTACAATGCTTCTTTATTTACTTACTTTTGTGTTAACTTAACCCAGCCAGAAATCCTGATCTCAAGAGAGCTGAGGAAACAAGAAATGCATCTGAACACAGTCTCACAATACAGATGTACTTTATTTTCTTGTATTCTGTGATGAACAGGGTTTCCTACGAAAGTAAGATTGCATTGATGCAATCTGCAAAGTCAGTTTAGATGGAGTGACGGGAATTAAAATCTTGCGCTGCACCCTTGTGTCCAAGCGGCAGGCCACTCCCTGCTTTTGGGCGGAGTGCCATGGGACCTGGCCAGGGAGGTGTAGAAGCTCTGCGTTTGCGCCCAAATGAGAGTTGTCATTTCTTTTAAAGGGCATATGACCATATGACCCTGCAGTCGTGTGGTGAAAGCTGTTGTTCAAGTGGAGGACTTCGCTGACTCACAGGGTACACAGTACAGTATGGTAAGACTTTTGTTCGTAAGCATAAATTATGCTAAACGGTGTTTAAATTACTAGACCGAGCAGTCAACATATCTCATCAAAAAAGAAACATCATTTATTGTGTATAATGTATAATGAAATGATGAAGTTTCTTCATATTATTTTAAATGAATTTTTGAAATGGCCATTTTTGTTGTTTTGCTTTATTTATTCATGTTAACAATTCTATTCTGCAAGTGTTATCATTGAGTGAAGGCATTATCTACAGTTTGGTTGATAAATATTTGGACATAGACAACATTTTTATTATTTTAGCAGTTGACCTTTGGAGTTGAAACTGACGAATAAATACGAGTTCAAAGTGAGGACATTCTGCTTCCGTGTGAGGGTTAACGCATCAAAAATTGGGTGAATGTTGTAGGAATTGCTGCATTTTTTAAAACGTCCTCTTTTTTAGGGAGCAAATGTATTTTGACTATTGGAGGCTCAGCTGTTTTATGGCCTGTGTGTGTTTAGTCCCTTTTAATATCAATAAAATGAACACAGAAAAGGTCTAAAGATCTGATTTCAAGAGTTACATTTTCATTTGGACTCTGCAGCTGTGCACTCTCAATGTTAAATCTGAGGAGCTTCCAGTGCCAGTAAAGCAAGCCATTATTCGGCTGAAAAATCTAAACAAACTCACCAGAGAAATAGAAAAACCACTTGATGTGGCCAACTGAACTTTTTTAGCTTATTCTTGAAAAGAAAGAAAGCACTGGTGGGATCAGAAATACAAAAAAGCCAGGAAGACTACAGATAACAACTATGTCGGATGACAAAATAATTTTTTTGATGGTTCAGAAAAACCCTTCCCAATAATTGGCCACATCAAGAACATTCTCAAGGAGGTAAGCGTATCTGTGCCAAAGTTATCAAGAGAAGACTTCACTAGAGCAAATACAGAGGGTTGATTTAAACATGTACACTATCGGTAAGGCTCACGAATAGGTACCTTGCCAAAAAAGTTTAAAAAAAAAATGCCTGGATGCTTCTGGTTCAACATTATGTAGACTAAAGAGATAAAAATTAACTTATACCAGAAAGACAGGGAAAGAAGGATATGAAGAAGGGAAGGAATTACTCATGATCTGAGGCAAACCACTTCATGTGCTAACAGTGGTCATGTATGGGCATGTATGGCTGCTGGTTTCCTTGTATGTACTGGTGATGAGACTGGGAAATAAAGATGGTAGATGAATTCCGAATCGTACAGGGGTAAATGATGTGCTTTGATTCAGCTAAATGCATCAAAACTAATTGGAGAATGATTTGCAGTGCAGATATGCGGTGACTTAGGAGCATACTGCAGAAACAACTCAAAGTTTTTTAAGGCAAAGAAGTGGAATGTTCTACCATTGACAAGTCAGTCATGTGACCTGAATCCAACTGAGCATGCATTTCCCTTGCTAAGGCAAAACATCCCAACAACAAGGCACAAACTGAAGACAGCAGCAGTGATGCAGACCATCACCAAAGAGGAAACCCAGTGTCTGGTGATGTCTGCGGGTTACAGATTTCATACAGTCACTGACTACAACGGGTTTGCCACCGAGTATTAAAAATGACAATTTAATTGTTGATTATGTCAGTCTGTCCAATAACTCAGAAAACTTCGGGGGCTGTGCATAAAATGGGTGTAGTTTATACATAATTCAGACAATAGTTTAAAAAAAAAAAAACTCTTAAAGTTGGAAGTCTGCTCCTCAAGCGCACCTTGATTTTTTATTTTCAAATCCATTATGGTGGCATACTGACTAAAATAATGAAAATTGTGTCTCTGTCCAAATATTTATGGGCCCAGCTGTATAACTGCACACCTTTAATTCCAAACCTTCATTTATTTTTTACTCAAAATTTCATATGGTAAGCACTTTTAATGACTGCAAACCTTGAAAATATGAAGATCTTTTAATCTTATGCTTGTGATTTCTTCACTCACAGGGGGCTTAGATGAAAGACAAGGACAATCAAGCTTGAGGCATAAATGGTTTGGATATGAATTCCAACATTTCAAAGGCTATGTCACTTTTAACCATGGAATCCCTGCAACTACCTCAATTGGTCATCTATCCAGCCTTCTTTTTTGGAGTACTAGCATACAGCGCAATTCTGCTCTGCAACACAGCGCTTATTTTCACCATAGCTCTGAATAGCAGTCTGCATAAACCTATGCATTTACTGCTTTTCAACCTACCAATAAATGACATTGTCGGAGCCTCAGCCTTTTTCCCTCATTTCATCTATAGTATTGTGTCCCAGAAGCGGTCCATCTCTTATCCAGCATGCCTAGTACAGGCTATAATCATACACCTGTATGCAATGGGATCTCTCTTGATTCTGTCCGTGATGGCATACGACAGGTATATCGCCATCTGCTGCCCACTGAGGTACAATGCCATCATGACCAACACCAACTTGGTAAAGATCATCACTGTTATGTGGCTCATAGACGTTGTAGTGATCTCAGTGATTTTTATTCTACTCAGCCGCTTTGAAATCTGCAGGACGCATATAGTGGACATTTACTGTAATAATCCCTCTTTAATGAAGCTTATTTGTGATGACATACGTGTAAATAACTACTATGGCTTGTTTACAATTGCATTATCACAAGGAGGGTCACTGATTTTGGTTATATACACATATATTCAAATCTTACACACGTGTTTGTTCAATAAGCAGTCTGATGCCAGAAGAAAGGCTATTCAGACGTGTGCTACTCATTTAGTGGTGTTCTTGTTCCTAGAGATCAATGGATTCTTCACACTGCTTGCACACAGGTTGAGCAGGGTCTCTCCATATTTGAGAAAGTCTTTTGGAGTCTCTCTATTAATCTTCCCTCCCCTCCTAAATCCCCTTATATATGGTCTTAAAACTAAAGAAATTCGGGAGAAGACCTTTATCTTCTATAGAAAGGTTCCTGCCTTTTAAAGATATTTGGTATGTGAATGAGGGAATCGTTAATATTTGTCTGCTCAGAGGTGTCATTTTTACCAGTCTCAAAATTCTGACAACTTCTTTCACGTTATACGTTGTATTATTTCTTATCTTTCATATTTTTTTATGTTTGTCAGCTGATATGACAAGGCATTGAAGTCCAGTGGTTTTTTTCAAATATTTAAACATCAAAGTTCAAATGTGTTGAGTATTCCGTAGCTACGTTTTAGTTAAAATTCTCCCAATGATTATTTTTATGTTGCATAGGCATTTCTGGACTTTATTTATCTATTTTATGACAAAACTGTTGTGTCCACCCTGTCTTTAACAGTCTTAACTTGTGATTAAGGAAGATGAAATGAACTACTAACATGTATAGTATGATGGTGTCATGATCCAGACAAGGAACCAGACACAGAATAATCAACAATGGGCACAACCCACAGGAGAGTATTTATTGACGGTAATATGGTTATAGTTGTGGGAGGGGCTGAAGCCCCAAACTGCAGCCCAGCTACGCTGGTAATGACCGGAGAGGGTTGGGGCTTGTCCGCACCCAGGCCAGTGGCCGTCCTGGGGCAGAAGCCAGGTGATGAAAGCGGTCCCAATCTGGGAAACCAAAGAAGGCTTGGGCGGTGTTCCTAATAAACTGACTCAGAGGAACAGACTGGAACATAGGATTAACAAGAATGCTGTCTTAATCCAGAAGACCAAGATAAAGGCTTGGGAGCTTGAACAAATTAACCTCTTTCAGCCCAAGGGGGAAAATGGGTGAAAATCCACCTGTTATTTCCACAGTTATACAAAGCTCTGTATTTTCAAAAGGATAAATGCTATACATATGGTTCAAAGCTTCTTTTTTTTTTAAACTGGAGAACTGCACCTTGATGACCTAACAGTCATATCCACCTAAGTCCAGTTTCTAAATCTTATTCTCATCCACTATTATTATTATTCTCATCATTCTACAGCGCGCAGTGAACTACGATGCGCCTCGCGCAGGAGTACATCAGTTGGTTAGTTCAAGAGCAACTGTGTTTTTTTCCGAGCAGCTAAAGTGCTGTAATTTTTTTAAATATAGCGTACAATTGAAATGGTGTATTATTTTAAGGTAGGATCTTTTTTAAGCAGCGAAAACACGCTGTTTCTGTGTTTCCGTTCACAACAGTGTATCGCCTAAATTTCCACCCAGCACTATGCCCTGGTGCGGCTACCTGGAGGAGATCAGAGAGCTTTCTACTGCATATAATGTAAGTAGTGGCAATTTGTAGCTCATACAACCCCACTTCAAAAAAAGTGAACTATCCCTTTAAGGAAAAAAGAAAAAAAAGAAAGAAAAAAGAAAATAATAATAATAATTACAACAAAAGAGATAACTCAACTTGAATAACAGTAAATAAATGCAAAATTTAATGTAAATTAAATATTTAACATTGGTGAATGAAGTATGTAACAGATAGGAAACGTGGGGGGTAAGGGCGTGTATCAATGGCAGATGTGTAGATGTTTATTGTGTGAGGCGCGGGCTTTTACATATACATAAATGGACACATAAACAGACAGACAGACAGAAGTTGATAACTAAGTGTAAATGTTATGTGTGTGTGTGTGTGTGTGTGTATGTGTACATGTACACAAGTATATATCTTCATAATCGTCGTAATATATTTATTTATATTATAGTTGATAGGTATAATAATTATAATCAAAAATAGTTATTGTGGTAGAAATTGTTAAGGTAGCAACACTTATTTTTCAGTAAAGCTAATGACGACGGCGCAGAAACGACGACAGCAACAACAATCAGTGATTATAATAATAATAATAATAATAACAATAACAATGTTATGACATTGAGTTTCTACAATGCGTGTCATCAAATGTTTAAATGTACTTGGAATATATTACATAACCTCCTCGGTAAAAATCTATCTGAAATACCTTCTCACATAAACACTAATGGTAGAAATCTTGTTGAGCCAATAGACATTGCAAATGCTTTCAACTTATAATTTGTTAACTCAGGTTGCCTCAACCACACTCAGTTAAGCAACTCTTTTCGCAACTACCTCGGAGAAAAATTACCAGAGTCACTTTTTCTTCTCCCAGTGGATAGAGATGAAATTATTACAATAACTAGGCAAACGCAACGTAAAAATTTGTTCGGCACAGATGGTTTTTCTTCTTTTTTTGTAAAAAAGGTCATTTTGAGCATAGTGGATCCTCTTGTCCATATATTTAATATATCGTTTTCAACTGGAGTTTTTCCTGATGCCATGAAAACTTCAAAAGGAAATGTAGAGGAAATTTCCAATTATCGGCCAGTATCCATTTTGTCAACTTTCTCAAAGATCCTGGAGCATCTCATGTACAATCGGACATATAGCTTTCTAGATAAGTACTCTGTCCTCACTCCTGAGCAATTTGGATTCAGACAAAATCACTCAACTGAGGGTGCTTTAATTTATGCTTCAGAGTTACTGAATAAATGTTATGAAAAGAATGAATTAGCCATTGGAATATATGTTGATCTGAGTAAAGCTTTTGATTGCTTAGACCATGAGATATTGCTACACAAATTACATCACTATGGAGTTAGAGGTACTGCGCTCGATTGGTTTCAAAGCTATTTGTACAGCAGAAGACAATTTACTCAATATAATGGTATAAACTCAGATATGCTGCTGGTTGAAAGGGGAGTCCCGCAAGGTAGTATTTTGGGACCCCTTTTATTTTTACTGTTTATTAATGACATAGTCAAATCCTCAAATATATTACATTTCATACTATATGCAGATGACGCAAATATTTTTTTCTCCCACAGTGACTCAGAATATTTGATCTCCCATGCGCAAGCTGAAATGGAAAATGTTACACATTGGTTTAGCGCAAACAAATTGCAAATCAATAAATCAAAAACAAAATATATGGTCTTCAATTTTAAGGAAAGAAACAAAAATTCATTACATTTTAATTTAAAGATCGATAATGAATTAGTTGAGCAGGTTGAATCTGTAAATTTTCTTGGAGTCATCATCGACAATAAGTTAACTTGGGAGAAACATATTGTGACAATTGCGAAGAAATCAGTGCTAATGTTGGAATCATGCGAAAATTAAGGACCTTTCTACCCTCTAAAATGTTAATAATTCTGTATAATGCTCTAATTCATTCTCACCTTTCCTATTGTAGTCTGGTTTGGGGAAGAACCTACGATAAATTTCTCATGCCCCTTTTTATTCTTCAGAAAAGAGCTGTCAGATTATGTTGCAATGTACATTATAGGGCTAATACATCTCCACTTTTTAAGTATTTGCAATTACTAAAGTTTCCAGATATAGCAACTCATAACACATTGTTATTTAAGTACAAATTTAAATGTGGTCTGTTGCCGAGGGTCTTCGCTGATTTTTTCCTTCTTAACTCAGATGTTCATAAATTAAATACCAGAGGGAAGGATAACTTCCACTTGCCAAAATTTTGTACTTCATTTTTACAGCAAAACTCTATTCGGTATCAAGGTCCTGCACTTTGGAATTCTATGAAAGATTTGCTAAAAAATGAAACGCGTCATTATATTTTTAGGAGTTTACATAAAAATCTGTCCTAGACACATATTGATTCTAAGGTCCATTTAGAAGTCAAATTTGCCTATTTGATTTATTTATGTAATATTTTTCATTTTAATGCAAATTCTATTTAAAAGTTTATTGATTTTAAATGGTAAATTGAGGAATGAGTCTGTCTTGATCGCTTCCACTTCATTACGTACTTTTATGTATTCATGTTCAATCTATTGTAATTTACTTCCTACCATCGAATATGTAGCACCCTTACATGTTTCCTGTTTGCTTTGTATGTCTTGTATTTTGCACTTTATTGTTTTGTATGTCATACTCGTAAAGGGGTTGCCAGTATTCAAGTTTTTTTTTTTACTTTTTGGCAACTCCTGAGATTACAAACTGATGTGCATATATTTTATTGCTTGATATTTGAATTGAATAAAATTTGAGTTTTTTTTTTCAAGAACGGCTACTTGTAATCAGGTTCTGGAACATTTTCCTTTAGTAGTACAGCAATCATGGATAAAATTACACTTCTCTGGGGTGCCTACGTATGCTGTCTGTTTGTGTGAAAAAAAATAAATCAATATTTCTCATGTAAGAGATTTGGTAGTATTCTTTTCAGGCCAGGCCATTATGGTGTGGTTTCCACTGTGTCTGTACAATAAATGATAAATGTTATTTTGAAAACATGCTCTATCTCTATCCTCCTGAATAGTGATTGTAAGACAGATGATACATTTACCCATTGATTAAAAACTGATGTTTAAATGTCCTAGTTATATTTTTTTTATACTGTATAGCACTGCGCTGGATTCCAAATGAACCTGAAGCTAATTTGCAATCAAATAAGCATAAAGAAAGCCTATTACTATGGTAAAACACATAGTAACATAACCTTTTTTTTTCAAAAGGGAAACGTCTGCCTTATCTGGCATCAGCCCAGCAAATACAGGACCTTCCCCTCGTTCCCTGGAGGTTTCCCAAATGCATCCAACAAACGATTGCAAAGCAAAGGATATAAGGCCACTTAGTCCGGACAAAAGGGCAATATAGCAGGCTAAACAAACTGTAAAAGTTTTGAAATAAAGACATAACTGCTTGTAAAAAATGTAAATTCTGGTGCGCACACAGCCACTCCAAGAAACAAAAATGCAGAATGCAGCCATGCATCCCGGAAAAAATAAACCCATATTGAACACTGGTTAATCTGGGTGCAACGTAAAAAGTGATATGGCTGTATAACAAGTGTAAGCCTCCCACTAGCCCAATGATGGAAATTAGCTGACAGGGCGAAGCTATCTGCGTGCGTTCCCCCCTGGCACTGTTGGAAGGAAGATCTTTTCATAAATGTTAGTAAAAGTCATTTTTGACCTTGCATAATTTATGTATCTGACTCCATAGAAGCATTATCATTTATAATCTAGACTGGATTCTAAGAAGAATCCAGTACAATTTTTCAGTTTCAACATTAGGGTTTAAATGGTTTGCAAATCATTGCATTCTGTATTTATTTACATATTACACAGTGTCCCAACTTTTCTGGAAATGGGGTTGTACATAAGGCATTATGTTAATTTAAGTGCGTAACGTTATGCCACAGTGGATCTGCCCCATCAGACTCAAGATCACTTTATGTGGCACACAGAATATAATACAACATTAAAACAAGGTGATACAAATGCTGTACATAATGATAGGACAAATACAGAAATATAAAATAGGGAAGTCTGAGAGTACTGTCTGAAGAGGTTGCATTCTTGTTGTGATTTGAATTCAGAAATCGAAGCGATGGCACAAAGAGTTTGTGGTTAATGAGTTCCAAAGTTTTGGAAAACACTGAGGGCCCTATCTTACGCCAGAGTCCCTAAACCCGTTATTTGGGGATTTCGCATTGCGTAAGAGGCGTTCCCCCGCGAAAGTTGCTATCTTGCACACCTGCCTATATCCCTAAAACACCAGCGCTACCCGTTACATTGTGCATAGGCGTGGTTTGGGCGTTACGCCAGTTAAACCAATCAGTGTGCCAGGTGCCACGGCCTTTCGGAGCAGGCTGCGCTATCCCAAATCCTCAAACCGAAATCCGTGATGGAGAGATGGAGGTCGCCATGTTTCTCCGTTGACGAAGTTAAATTGCCCGTGCATGAGGTCAAATCCAGTCAGGGGAGGATCTGTTTTTGTTAAGTTAATCATGAATTGTATTATTATTATTATTATTATTATTATTATTATTATTATTGGACATTGACATATTGTTTAATGTTTGGTATGTAGAAAAAAAAAAAAAATCAAGCCTACCCTTTTGTGATGGAAACTTCAAAAAAAAAAAAAAAAAAAAAATGCATTTAAGCCAAGCACTTCCAACTCCCTCTCCGTCTGAAATGAAGCATAGAACAAAATCCCATTTTAGAAAAATAAAATTAGGTATATGCACTGGCACTCAGCGATTTAACTTTTTTTTTTTTTCATGAGCGAGAGCGGCATTTCAGAACTCTTCAGCAAATGAAGGTAATTCTGGTGACAAGCACGTGGTTTCGTCCATTTACATTTTCCAATCGGACAGCTGTCTATTTTTTTTACAGCAAGTTGCGTGACCGTGCTGCAAAAACAGGTGTACATACTTGTCGCCGAAATTACCTTCATTCGCAAGAGAGTTCTGAAATGTCGCTCTCGCTGGAAAAAAAAAATTCCGTTGCTGAGTGCTAGTGCATAGCGCTCTTGTGAAAGCCCAAATGCGGGTAGCGGGTGGTTTTAGGACCCGCTATACGCTTTCCCTAACGTGTGTGGTCAAGATAGTAATTGTTGGGAAAGCGCATAAACACGCCCACGGGCACACCTCCAGGCGCAAATAAAGGATTCGGCATAATGCATAGCGGGTAGTGTGGCCGCAAGATATCGTTTAGGGATAGTGGAAGCTGCTAAATGCGTAATTCACGGGTTGCAGGTAGTGGCAACGGGTAAGGCAGTGTGAAAGATAGAGCCCTGAATGCCCTGCCACCAATGCTGGGGAGCCTAAATCCGGGGACAACAAGTGAGCTACTAGACAGCCTTCCAAATGCACTTTCTCCTAGTACCCTGATTCTACAGACCTTTGACAGAACACAGCATGGGAACTACAGGTAACCATTGGCATTTCCCAACTATCCAGGAATGAAATTGTCTCCAGATGCTGTGATAGGGAACTGTGAACTCTTTTATTGAGGATGGATCCTTTATTGCAGCTGGAGGACAGCACATGGCTCCCAAACTCTGAATGCTTGCAACTCTAGGCTTAGCCTCTGAGAAGCTGGAACTAACCCTGATATCATGTCCAGGCAGTTGGTCGAGCAATTATGAATGCATTTGCACCGTCCACCCCAGCACTATATCCAAGCTGGTTGAAGTTATTTTCAAAATAGTGTAAATAATATGGATAAGTCCCAGGGCTCTCTTCAGTGCTTGTGATGTTGCATTTTCAGCAATCTCCGCAGGAGCCTGACAAATCTGTGTCCTTCATCAAGATCTATGTGACTGCCCTCTTGGCACACCCAGGTGGACAACCAATCAGTGGGATGATGCACTCAGCCTCTCAGTTCCTCAGTGGGACACTGTCAGTATCTGCCATATGCAGTCACCCCAAAAATTATTTGTACACAAAAAAGTTGAAGAATTAAGAAAATGATAGACTATGAACACAAAAAAAAAATTATTAATTGTATACACCAGCCACTTCTTTCATTGTTAAATAACTAAATTGAAATACACAAATTAACCCTTTAGTTCTGATACCTCAACAAGTTATTTTACCAACCTAAAAATTATGTAGTAAACACTGAAAGTTTACAGCAATATTCAGCACACTTTTGCCACAATCACTGCTTGTAGTCCCGTTGGCATACTGTCAACAAGGTTCGTGCAAATGTCCTGCTCTTTCCCATTTGACATGGGCTGGAACAGAGTCTTGAGCTCTTTCTTGTTCGATGGTGTGGCATCCTCACGCTGTCGCTCCATTTCATCCCAATGGTGTTCAATCGGGTTCAGGTCCGGGCTTTGAGGTGTCCAATCCAGAAGATTGATGCGTTTCTTCTTCATGAATCCTTGAATACAGTTGGATGAGTACTTCAGATCATTGTCCTGTTGGATTATATAACAACGCTCAAGTAGCCGGGATGCATTATTTGGCTAACTATTTTAATCTTCAACTTTTTCTGAGTGCACAAATAATTTTTGGAGTGACTATATATGTGACAGTCCACAGGAAAAGGGTGTATAAGGGATATTTTGGTCAAATTGAGTTAAGTGTATCTGATGATCCCTCACCATGTACTAAACATAGAAAAACTGTTTTTCTCTAAAACGTAAAAAATCCCTTATACTCCATTTTCCTATGGACTGTCACATATACAGACTGAAACAAACTGATTTGAATGGACGGGTTCCAAGAAAGAAGCCATTTAAAAGTGAGAAGAACAAGAGAAAGCATCTCACCTTTGCAAATAAGCATGTTAACAAGCTTAACCCCTTTGTGCAGAAGCCAAATCTGGCTATTTATGTGTTACCCTATTTAAGGCTTTATTATTCAAGATATGAGCTTCATAGAGAGAGGGAAAGTGACTCAAATGAGACAAGACACTTGGAGCATTTAGAATTGTATTGTATTTCAGTTTCTTTTCATGATTTTTGATGGAGTAAAAGGGCTGCAAATATAACAAAAATCTTCATGAAAATTCAGCATTGAAATTGTAAAAAAAAAAAAAAAAACAGAACTGAAAAATGTCTGGGAGTTCACTCATTTCTGGGATCATCAGGGATCATAAACTCCTTGACCAAAAGTGTACATCATCTGAGTCTGACATTTAAAAATGATCTACTCTTATGTACTCTCAAATCATAAAATATTCATATTTTTAACACAAATTAACTTTTCTTGCATGAAATTCAATATTAATTAATGATTTTCTGGTGGAATTTGGCATGGGTTTATCAGTATGGGTGCAGCTGGACATCAATGGTCACTGGCAACCTCTACAACCCAAAACATGCATTTCCTCCATGATAAAATTTAGAAATTGTCCATTTTTCTTTAGAGTCCAACAAGCAAGCACACACACACACATTAAAGGAACTGCTTATTTAACAGTCAGCACATTTACCATGCAATGAAAAGCCAGCAGTTCCCACATCTGAGCTCGCAAGCTTGTATAAACGCTTTCCACATCTTATAGTAAACTCACTAACACAGCAAATATACCCTATTTTAAGAAAACAGACATTCCACTGTGAGGAAAAAGTAGGCAATATGCTACCCTAGATTGAACAGAATCGGTGCCAACAAACGTAGCGGGGGGGTCTACTGAAGTGCTTGAGCTGTTCGTATTTTAAATGAGCCAAAGTACGGTTTAAACAAAAAAAAAACAAAGAGGCACAATGAGCAAAATGCCACCTACCCTCTTTTATTTGATGAACAGGAATTCTTGGGGGACCAAAACTGCATTGATGCAGTCTGCAAAGCACAAAGGTTGACAGAGAAATCAAAACTTTTTGACTCACCCTTGTGTCCAATTAATTAGGCCACTCCCTGCCGTAAGGTGGAGTGCCACGGGACCTGGCCAGGGAAGAGCATGGGCTCCGCCTTTGGGCCTAACCGTTGGGTTGCCATTTCCTTAAAAGAGCAAAAAAAAACACACAACCTGCTAGTTGTGTGATGAAAGCCGGTGTCCACTTAGAGGTTCAAGTACAGTAATTTCAGCTGCATGGTAAGACTTGATGTATGATGCAACTTCACTACCATGAATGACATTGAACAGTGTTTGGCTTATTGGAAACTAGCAGTCAACTTATCAAGTGTCAAGATGTATTAACAATATTATATTTTACATAAATAAGGGGATTTGTTTTTTTTTTTATTCAAATTATTGGAAAGGAACTCAGTCATTTTTGGAAAAGTATATACTGTAATTTTTTCATTTTTTGTTTTTCCCTCTTAGTTCATGTTTACAATTTCATGTGACAAGTAAGTACCATCAATTAACTCCAAACCTTGATTGACTGTACTGTATTTGAAATTCCAAAAGACATAAAAATCAAAAACTGCTGACCTTTCAATATTATGCTTGTGATTTCTTCTCTTACAGGGGGCCTTACATTTAAGTCAAGGGTGATCCAGCTTGAATCATGGAAAACTTCAATGTGAATTCTAATATCTCAAAGGGTATGACAATTTTAACACTGGAATCCCTGCAAATACCACCATCAGTCATCTATCCAGCCTTCTTCTTTGGAGCAATAACATACTGCATAATTCTGCTCAGCAACACAATGCTTATTTTCACCATAGCTCTGCACAGCACTCTGCACAAACCCATGCATTTACTGCTGTTTAACCTGCCTTTAAATGACATTGTCGGGGCCTCTGCCTTTTTCCCTCAGTTCATCTACAGCATTTTGGCCGAGAAACGGTCAATTTCTTACCCAGCATGCATAGTGCAGGCTACACTCATACACATGTATGGTGTAGGAGCTCTGTCAATACTATCTGTAATGGCATACGACAGGTATATTGCCATCTGCTGCCCACTGAGGTACAATACCATCATGACCAACACCAACTTGGCAAAGATCATCACTGTCATGTGGCTCGCAGTCTTTGCTTTCGTCTCTGTGATTTTTGCACTACACAGCCGCTTTGAAATCTGCAGGACGCATATAGTCGACATTTACTGTAACAATCCCTCTTTATTGAAGCTTAGTTGTGATGACATACGTATAAATAACTACTATGGCTTGTTTACAATTGCATTATCACAAGGAGGGTCACTGATTTTGGTTATATATACATATATTCAAATCTTACACTCTTGTTTGATCAATAAGCAGTCTGATGCCAGAAAAAAGGCAATTCAGACTTGTGCTACTCATTTAATGGTGTTCTTATTCTTTGAGTTCAATGCATTCTTCACACTACTTGCACATCGGCTGAATAGGGTTTCCCCTTATTTGAGAAGGTCTTTTGGAGTGTCAGTATTAATCTTTCCCCCTCTCTTGAATCCTCTGATATATGGTCTTAAAACTAAAGAAATTCAGGAGAAAATGATCTTCAACAAAAAGTGCCTCATTTTTGGAAATAATGGCATGTAACTGCCGCATTATATCTGTCTAAATAAATATTTCAAACAGTTTCTTTATATTATAATAGTATTTTTCCTTGAATTATGGTGATTGTATCATCAAAAATTAATGACATTACATGACACCAAAAAAGACTGTTGCTTGTTTAAGTCTTTGAACCTATTCCAAGGTTCAATGCTCTCCCTATTTTAGTGCTGTATAAATGGTCAGAAAATGTCCACAAGGGAGTATTATGCTGAATTTTCTTTCATTTGTGTGAATGAAAGAAATTAAACTAGTGATGAACTAAAAACAGCACGAGAAATTAAAAATTTTTGGAACAAAAGTTATCAGTTTTTGAAAATAAATGTTAATTATGAATTTGATTAAGCAACATATTCCTAAAAAGTTGGGACAACCACCTTTCTTTTTTGACAGCTCTAGGTAATCATTTGGGAAATGAGGACACCAACTGTTACAGGTCTGAAGGCAGATTTTTTTCCCCCCCGTTCTTCCCTATGAGTCGTATGTATTTACGAAAAAATGAACAAACTGACATAAATTTGTAACACATTTGAAATACATTTTCAACCAGAGTCATAACCTGGGACAGCCCATAATTCTCTGAAAGGATGGGATTGCATTGAGATGAATTTCCTGCATGGTAAGTAGTGCTAAAGTCAGTCAGCAACAACAGCTTTTTTTGTTTTTAACTCATTCACTAGTGCACCACAGGTAAGTTATACAGCCCCGTTTCCAAAAAAGTTGGATGCTGACTTAGTCTGCCTACAATCCAGACCTGTCACCCCCTCAGAGGCGGTTTGTCGGCCGTAACAAAGGGAAGCCAAAACCTCGCCCTTCAAAGCTTAATGAATTAAACCTTTCGCAGTTTACTTTTCTTTATCAGCAGTTGCTCATACGAATTGGTAGAAGGACAGTCAAATTTATTTTTGATAGCAAATGACAACGCAAATTATCAATACGTCTTTATAAATTAGTTTGCGAGGCTTCTTTCAGAAGAAGCCACGAGAATCCGTTTTCTACAATCTTAATATAGAAGTAAAGAATGCGATGTTGCACAGCTTATTGCTTAATGAGCCTCACTAATCAATTTGCAAATCTATGCTGTTTCACGAGCTACTTGAGCGCAGAATTTATAAAGACGTAGGCCTATGGTAATTTACGTTGTAATTTATATGTGAAAGAAAACCCCTCATAATTTTGTGGTGCAATGAATAACAACGCTATCAAAAATAAATTTGACTGTCCTTCTACCAATTCGTATCAGCAACTGCTGATCAAGAAAAGTAAACTGCGAAAGGTTTAAGTCATAAAGCTTTGAAGGGCGAGGTTTTGGCTTCCCTTAGTTACAGCCAACGAATCGCCACTGCATCCACTGACAACACTTGGCACATTATGAACTGAAAAAGTATGAGGAAGGAGGCTGCAAAGTATTGAGCAGCTGAAATTCTATATGAAGTAGGAATGGAAAAAAATTTTGGTTTCAAAACTACAGCAGTTGATCTCCTTAGTTGCAAATGCTTACAGAGTGTTGATTGAAGATGTGATGCAACATAGAGGTAAATATACCCCTTTGCCAACTTTTTTGAAACTTTTTTGCTGGCATCAAATTCAAAATGAGCGCATATTTTCCAAAAATCAATTAAATATCTCAGTTTCAACATCTGATGCATTGTTTTCATACTAATTCAAGGATTGGATACCAATGGACTGGGAACAAGTCCTTTGGATCGATGAATCAAAGTTCTAAATTGTCTAACCCAAACACAGGGCTTATGTGCGCCGTAGAGTGGAAGAACGTTGCAAAAATGACTGTTTAACCCCTTCCGTAAAACATGGAGGTGGTAATATAATGGTTCGGGGTTCAGTCCGCTCGAAAAGAGCCAGTCATCTCAAAAAATGACAGAATCATGGATGAAAAGAAGAATCATATCATCCTTGTGAGGCGAGCATTGCCATCGGGGAAAAGACTGATTGGTTGGGGATTTTATGACGTCACAACCATTTCTGGAGAGGAGGGGAAAATGCTTAAATTTGAAAGTGCTTTGACAAAGATGTGGCACTTTATCAATGAAAGATTTATCACCAACATTATTTTGTAAGACCATTTCATTCATCTATGAGGTAAAATCAGACTGTGAAACAGGGATTACATGCCCTTTAAACAGAGAAACCAATAAAGTAAAACAATCAGGACATCCTCCATCACCTGTGAACAGAAGAAAGGGAAAGACCATTGCAAGCAAAGAACAGGAGCATTTAATTCCCTTCCTGCTGTGTGTCATTGAATCATTTAAAAAGCATTCAAAAGATCTCTAAAATTGATTTTGTCGCAATGTTGTCGAGTTGCAGAGAACTCTTTCTTTTGCCTGTCAACATGAAAAACAATGAACAGTAATACGCAGTAATGCAGGCATTCACCAGTAGAAAAATCTAATGCTTCTGATACTTTAGGAATACTTTTGGTCGTGAATACAAAAAGCAGTGATCAAACATAATGCTACCATAATATCAGCCATAACATTATGACCATCCGCCTAATATTGTGTTGGTCCCCCTTTTGCCGCCAGAACAGCCCTGACCCATTAAGGCTCGGACTCCACTAGACCTCAGAAGATGCGCTATGGTATCTGGCACCAGGATGTCAGCAGCAGATCCTTTAAGTCCTGTACATTGTGAGGTGAGGCCTCCATGGGTTGGACTTGTTTGTCCAGCACATCCCACAGATGCCCAGTTGGACTGAGATCTGGGGTTTTGGGGGCCAAGTCGACACCTTGAACTCATTGTTGTGTTCCTCGCACCATTCCTGAACCATTTTAGCAGTGTGGCAGGGCGTCTTATCTTGCTGAAAGAGGCCACTGCAATTAGGGAATACTGTTTCCATGAAGGGGTGTGCTTGGTCTCCAACAGTGTTTAGGGTAGGTGGTAACTGTCAAAGTAACATCCACGTGAATGGCAGGACCCAAGGTTTCTCAGTAGAACATTGCCCAAAGCATCACTCAGCCTTCGCCGGATTGCCTTCTTCCCATAGTGCAGGGGTGGCCAACCCTGGTCCTGGAGAACCGCAGTGTCTGCTGATTTTTGATGTTACTCAGCGCTCGATTGATGGACTAAAGTAGTTGATTACTCACTTAACTGATCTCACCTGGTGTCTCAGGTTTAATTTGGTAATAATGAGCCAATCAAGCAATTAGCAGGAACAACCAACAAGACTCCTAGAGCCAGTTAAGCAGACTTGCAGGTTGTGACAGCAATCTACGTGTTAACCAATGTGGTTTGATATTTAGCGTAGTTGTAATGCTGACAAAATAGAAGTAAAGAGTACAGATAAAAGTTTATAGAGCAGTGGTGGATAACGCTGGCCCTGTAGAGCCACAGGGTGTGTGAGTTTGGTTTTCTCCCCCCGAATTATACCTAAGACACCAGGTGAGAATAGTGAAGTGTGTAATCAACTGCTTTAATTAATCAATCAAGGGCTGAGTAACATCAAAAACCAGCAGACACTGCGGCTCTCCAGGACCAGGGTTGGCCACCCCTGCCATAGTGCATCCTCGTGCTATGTCTTCCCCAGGTAAGTGAGGCACAAACGCCCAGCCATCAACATGATGTAAAAGAAAACATGATTCATCAGACCAGGCACCTTCTTCCATTGTGCTCTGGTCCATTTCTGATGGTCACTGTGCTTTCTGCACTGGAAAGTGGTCAGCATAGGCATCCTGATTGGTTTCTGGCTATGCGGCTCGATACACAAAAACTGCAATGCAATGTGTGTTCTTACACCTTTCTATCAGAACAAGCATTACATTTTTTTAGTTTGAGCTACAGAAACTGTTCTGTTGGACCAGACCACATGGCCCAGCCTTTGTTCCCCATGCGCATCAATGAGCCTTGGCCTCCCATGACCCTGTCACCGGTTCATCCGTTTTCCTCGCTTGGACCACCTTTGTTTGGTACTGACCACTGCACATGGGGAACACCCCACCAGAGCTGCAGTTTTGGAAAAGCTCTCACCCAGTCACAATTTGGCCCCCATCAGTCGCTCACATCCACACGCTTCCCCAAATTTCCTGCTTCCAACACATCATCTTCGAGGACAAAACGTTCACTTCCTGCCTGATATATCCCACTCACTGACAGGAGCCATTTTATCAATATAATCAATGTTATTCACCTCACCTGTCATTGGTCATGATGTTATGGCTGATCAGTGTATATATATAAATGAGAAACAATCAGAAATTTGTGAAGTTAAGTGAAAATCTTATTTTTTAAAATTTGATACACCATTTAGTAAGCAAAAAGGTTTTGTACTGTGGTAGTGCCATACTCCTCTTGGTCTCTAAAACTGTCATGCCCATTGCAGGACTGTCAGTGCCTGATTGAGACCAATTCAATGCGGATCTCAGGGAGATTGACATTTATTATCAAAAAAAAAAAGAGACTCATTTCGGGATTATATATAGCAGCACTTAATATGCAGTGATCATGATTTTGCAAATAAGGTGAGAGTCACTTGTACTGGAACTGAGATCAGAGACATCAGCGTGCAACAGAAAATAACATTAAAAATCACTGCTCACCAAAGTGCAAGACCTAGTTTATGAATAAGCATGATGAATCATTTTAAGTTGTGGGAGAATCTAGAAAATGGGGCCCTGACATTAGCATAATGAACTGTACTGCAGGTACAAACTGTATTACAGCTGTGACATGCAGGAAAACTGCTCTGTTACTGAATGAAACAATCAACATCTGAGCAATCAAATTCGTATCACGGTCAAAGACCCAATGGTTGTCTCTGGCACCAGCAAGTTATTGGCTTGCAGAATAGTCAACAAAAGCCCATATGGGACTCTATTCCTATATATGGAAGTAAACAATCCACTTCCACCTGATTAGACTGAGCAAAGCAGTCTCGGCAATCAGGTGAGGATGAAACTTATTTTGTCATAATTCTGTCTCAAGAAACGGTGACTGTTTTTTACACACAGATTTGATTTGAGTGTGAATTTTGTTGACATGATCAGTCTGGAGTGTAGTTATGAAATGAGAAGAAAGAACAATGGAATTTTATTAGATTTCTCACACTGTTTCTGGAAAAATTTGCATCCATTAATCCAGAAATGTGTATGTGTGTAATGTACATTTCCTTTTTATTATTCCATCTTACTAGAAAATCCACTTAATTTCTTTTTCATTGATGGCAAAGGAAGTGATCTGAAAACAAGAGGATGAGGAACAGAACAATAGATGCAGTGCATGCCATTTTCACCATGGGAGGCTTTGACATGTCCCCGGAAAGCAAATATTTCACAGTCTTCATCGCCATTTTGATTTACTGTTTTGCAATGCTTTGTAATCTGGTCCTGCTTATAATCATTGCAGCGAACAAAAGCTTACATGAGCCAATGTATTTTTTCCTCTTCAACTTATCCATTAATGACATGATAGGTATCAGCGGCATGCTTCCCAGAGTTGTGTCAGACTTGCTGTCTGACAATAGGCAAATCAGTCTCCCTGCATGTGTGATTCAAGCTCTTTGCATTCACTTATATGGTGGCGCCACACTTCTCATTTTGTCTGTAATGGCTTTTGACCGTTATATTGCCATCTGCCACCCTTTAAGGTATCACAGTCTCATGACAAAAGCCACAGTCAAAAAGCTCATTGCCTTCTCTTGGCTCTTTGATTTTTTACTGGTCGGAGTCCTGTTTGGACTAACGCTGCGTTTTCCTTTTTGTAAAAACATTCTCACAAATACCTACTGCGATAATGTTTCCATTCTCAAGCTCACCTGTGCTACTGACACTCGAGTGAACAACATCTATGGGTTGGTCATCACAGGCATTTTCCATGGCACAGGCCTGTTTTCAGTAGTGTTTTCCTACTCATGGATTCTTATTACTTGCTTCAAAAACAAGGATTCTGACTCAAAAGTCAAAGCTCTGCACACCTGTGCTACTCATTTGCTCGTTTTCGTGATTTACGAATTCTCAGGCATCATCATCGTTCTTGCCTATCGATTAACCTACAGTGTACCAAACCTTCAGAAATTCATGAGCATGTCCTTTGTCATATTTCCACCAAGTCTGAACCCTATTATCTATGGTGTAAAAACCAAAGAGATAAGAAGAAAACTGCAGCAGGCCTTTGCCCGCAGGAAAACTGGCATCATGGGAAATGGTGTTTCTGGAATAAGGAATGCCAAGACAACTGCCTGAAGAACAAAGCAATTGAACCACTTGCAATTTTGTGACTTGAAATTCTCAAGACAATTGAGTAAAATACAAATTTAATTCAAATTAATAATTAAGTAAATTCAGCCATCACAAATGGAATTCATTTTTGCTCATCAATTTTGGTTTTTCTGACGTATTCTGGTATTACTTCTGAATGCCAATACCAACAAGATGGTATTTTATACACTGCATTATTATTGCGTTTATTGATACTTACTAAGTGTTGGGTTCAATTGCTTTTAAAAGGCAAACTGGATATGCAGTAAATACCTTCTCAGCTGTTTAGTACAAAAATGCACATTTTTCTGACTTAGTAGAAAGCTGGCAAGGCACTTGATGCTACCAAAAAAGTAAATTACGCTTATGTTTATGTCTAGTCAATTAATCACAGTTTTCAAAACATGGAAGGAAATGCAAATATCAATCAGGTATGTCAAAATAAAAAGTAATATGTCATATATAATTTCAGTGTCATTCTTGCTTGTAAGGGTTTTTGTGTGTTCAAATGAAGCACAGTTAAGGTGAAGTGGAAAAGTGGAACACAGGCAACTTAAAATATTTTATGCACTGGCAATGTTACAAGGATTTTTTGGGCACAATAATCTGTGAGCACCTTTATTTATATTGACCTTGGACCCCCAACCCCCGGGAGTATCCAATTTTCTGGTTGTTAACCTGATAGCCATCCATACTGAAGGTCACAGCTGGTGGTGTCAGATAGCGTCTTCAAACAGAGGCTTTGGAGAGGAATGTGGAGCGGAATCTCTCTCCATTCATTGGGCAAAGCTACCACATATACAGTATAACCCTTTCCAAATCTCTATTCCGCTTGAAACAAAGAGTTAGAGGGCATTGCAATTGCTTGGAAAATATAATTCATATATTCATCTGACTTTCTGAAATCTTGTTCATGGAATTAATTTGTAAACAGACAGATGAGAAGATTGTCTTTCATGCAGCCTTGAATCTTCTGGTGAAAGTCGTACTATTATTGTGAGGCCGGCACTGCATGCCGATACAAATGATTTTTCTCACAAAAACAACATCATGCATCCCACGTATACACGAGGGCACGCTTTGTGGATTTTTTTTGTAATTATGAATTACATTTTTTGGCCATCCATTTCGTGTTTTCATTAAGATCTTGGAAATAATTATTTCATTGTCTATTTTCTTTTTAGGCAAGAATGTGATCGCTAGTAATAAATTAGATTCCAATTGGCAGTATATACCCCTTCGGCGTGCCTAACTGGTGGGTGTGCCCGACCTTTGAACCACAAAAATTAGGTGAAGATCGGTGCTATGACCTTGGCATCAAATCAGCTTCTGGAGACACCCAATACGTATAACCTGCTTAAATTTGAGGGCTGTCCCTACTTTGGCTCTGCAGCTGAAGCTGTAACAATTGACAGGCAGACAGACTGAGAGACGGCGGGGGAGGGGTTGACAGTACCCCATCGGCAAGAATTGCCAAGGGGGTGATAGAAAGTATAATGCTGACACCATGTGAAAATCATTGTAGTGCATTGGCAAAAAATTGCATGTTATTTCCTAGTGGATTGTTTATGCACAGTAATGCGTACGCAGTTATGAGCAAGTTTATAATTTAGAGATGACCCACAAGTAAAACCATAATAACATCCCTTACTGCCCAGCAACAACAATTAGGAACTATGGATTAATGTAAGAATTATGAAATAAGAGATAATTGTCAAGCACACAACAAGTACACAAATATGAATAAAATCAAGGACTGATTTTTAACATCCATTTACCCAATACTATGTAAAAAACAATACAACACATTATTTGATGTTTTAATATGTGAAATTAATTGCTTGTTGAGAATATGCCAGGTGATGACTGCAACGGAGTCCAAATAAATTTGCACAGTCAAGTGTTTACCTCTGTGTAACATCACTCTTTCTGCACACTAATGAAGCATTCAGGTACCAAAGAGACCAAACGGTCAAGTCTATCAAGCAGAATTTTCAGCGATCGCTCCATTTTGCATGTCTTCTGCTATGCCATTGTACGGGGCCTCCGCTGTCATACATTTTGCTGCATAATGCTCCATACATTCTCAATCAGAGAAAAATCAAGACTGCAGGCTGGCCAATATAGCACCCACACACTCTGCTTCTGCAGCCATGAATTGCAATCAATAAAGAATGTGGTTTGACTTCATCTTGCTGGAAAAGGCAGGAATGTCCCTAGAACAGCCTACAGCAGTATATGCTGCTCTATTCCACTTTAATGTAATGCTCTGAAACAAAATCTAAAAGGGCAGTGTAATTGTTTGGAAAAATATCATATATTGTACAACCAAATCCATTTGAATTTCTGAGTTTCTGATCATGAAATCATTTTACAGACTGAAGATGTGGAGATTCTGTAACAAACAGCCTGTGATGCTTTGATGAAAATTGCATTATTACTGTGAAATAAATGCTCCATTGCTTTGTTAATACAAATGATTTTGCCCACACAAACAAGATCATGTATTCGATTTGCAGCTATATAAGGTTGAGAGCATGCTTTATACATTTAAAGCATAATTATATTTTAAGGATGAATTTATTCTTTTTTTGGCCACCAAACATGGGGCAGAATGTGGGACCACATATTGCCCCCTCTCCACTCCAAATGGGCTGTCACTGGTGTCGACTCAGATTTGATGGCGATCAGCCTCGGTGAAAACAGTGTTAACACAGCAATACCAGAATTATGCGAATGTGGTGAATGAAAGCAGATATTGGGGAAATTAACGTGCCATTTCCCAAAACCAAAGTGATGTTCTGAGACATCCTCTCTCCCTGAAACTGGAGGGGTCAGACCACACTCAGGCGGAATGGCCTTGAAAGAACCAATAAATTGCTAAACGGGGTCATGTTTGGGTTTCTGTGAGACATGGGTATGGGTTATACCCCCAAAATTGGCTTGAGACATTGAGCTAGGGGTGTCTGGAAAACACAGACCTCAGACCTGGAATACACAGACCTCTGGAGAAATCTAACTTAAAACATTCAGACAAACTCAGTGTTCGCCCAGTTGATTTGAATTGAAAAAACCTTACATTTCCATAACTGTCTTGCTATAAAGTTTGCGCAATCCCCTTCCCTCTCCCTGAGAAATTGTAGACAGTGAAATGGATTTGCCACAATAAACAAATAAAGAAATACAATTATTTTATTTTATAGATGTCACGGATGCAAAGGACGACTTAAAAACTTAGACCCCTAAAGTTCCAAAATTAAAACAGTAATTGATGATCAATCCATAATTGATGCGCGCACCCCAACTGAGATATTGTTGACAGTGGTCTGGATTCAACAAAACAATAATAATGAAGTACAACAGTTGTAGATCATTTATACAAGGGAAAACATTCTTCAGGTACAAATTCCCTGGCCTCTATCAGTGAACCTGTCCAAAAAAACAAGTTGGCGATATCAATCATTAATACAGTATATACAACTGGTCACTTTAGTCAAACTTCATCCATTTTCTGAAAACAGCTGCTCACCCATGTAGAACTTTAACGATTTTCTGACATGCATCTGGTCACCCATGGGACTTAGCTGAAAATTGACTGAAAATTTTCTGAATACAACTGGTTTATTCAAGGGATTTCCTAGCAATCTCTGATAACAGAGCACTATCTGCTCCATGTGTAACTCTTAAGGGCTTGATCTTTCACCCGAGCAGGGGTGCGTTTCCCGAAATCATAGAGTCTAACTTACATGGTTGGACCCATTGACTGTGAATGAACGAGCTATGCAAGTTGCTGACCTAGTTAGCAACTACGCTTTTGGGAAACGCACCCCAGAGCAGTGCCAAGCATGATGCAAGTTTGGCGCAGTTGTCCCTATCCAGTCCAGTGCCCAGTTTGCATTAACCTCTATCACCCAGGACTTGCCAATGGAGGGATTATAGCCCTACTCTCACCTCGCCTTAAAGCACATTACTTCAGATTCAGATTCAGATGAATTTATTGTCATTGTTACAGAATAACAACGAAATTAAGTTTGGAGAGAAAGTGCTCCGGGCTCCTGCAACGTGCGTCGCGCTGCCAACTCCACTTTCTTCTTCAAAATTAAAGGTTGCAGTTAACACAGAGAAGAAACATATTGATGACATCAGACATGATAATACACATCAGGTTTATAACACGACACGCTGGAAACGCGTAGGAATTTTTTCATGGGAATGGGGGGATGAGAGGTGGGGGAAGAAGGGGTTAATGAAAAATGCGGAGGCAGCCTGTGGCGGGGGGGCCATACAGCGCCACACACAGGTCTATCACGTCATCGGTTTTGGTTGTCCCCACGAAAATGCTGGGGTGGCGTTCTCAGACTTTCTCACTCGAGAACCCGTGTTCAAAAATTACTGTTTTCGGGCTGCGTTTTCGCCGTCTCCGTGTGGACGCATGGCTGAAATGATAAAGTATTTATGTGTTTTCAAAAAAATTGTTCTCGTGTCGACGGGCCCTTTGTTTGCAAAATAAATTGTTGGTTTTTTTCAACCACGCGTTGACAGTTTTACCGATGAGGAATGTATTGATTGTTTATGTTGATTAAGTGTTTGGTCAAATTGTTTCCCTCTGCAGTTATTTACAATGGTTTCGAACATATCTCATTGTGGATATGAAATTTCAATTCTTCATGGCAGGTATAGAGTCAAATGTGGCTTAAGAAAAATAACGGCTCTAAACAGAAATGCACCTAATTAAGGCAAATCAATAGTTTATTAAATTCCTAAGACTGCAATTGTGGTTGGAACAAAAACCAGCATACACAGTGGGGCGCCAGGACCGAGTTTGAGTAATTAGTAGAATTACTGTCCATTTCCCCTCAGCTTGCAATATCAATCATTACAGTAATTGTCAAGCATTTTCCTATTCATGTTATTGGTGACATAAAACGTTAATCTCTTTTGATTTTGGGCGGCACGGTGGCGTAGTGGTTAGCACTGTCGCAAGAAGGTCGTGGGCTCGAATTAGGCCTGGGACCTTTCTGTGTGGAGTTTGCATGTTCTCCCTGTGTTCGCGTGGGTTTCCTCCGGGTACTCCGGTTTCCCCCACCCACAGAAACATGCATTAAAGGAACACTCTTACCGGTACCCCTGACCAAGGCACTGGCTTTAGAACTGGAGTTGGTCCCCGGGCACTGCTCTGTGGCTGCCCACTGCTCCTGACTATCGGATGGGTCAAATGTAGAGGACAAATTACCCCACGGGGTTCAATAAAGTGTATTTTATCTTACCTACCTGAAGCTTCTGAATTCCTGTAGCTCATAAAATGGTATTTTTTATGCATCAGTGTGCAATCGGCTTGATATGCCTGAGAAAATGCTTTAAATACTGCAGTTTTGCAGACTCAGGTCCATGTGTTAAGTTTGCTTACGCAGAGATGAAACTGTCTACGACCAGCGATGTAACCAAAATGCAGGATAACTCTCAACCTGTTTCTGATTAAGAACTGGACAATAAATTGAATTTATTTACTGAGCAAATAGGCTACCAACAAGCTGTGTTGCCATTAATGATTAAGACAGACAGCTTTGCAACAAAAATGAAGCTACAATATGAGATTGGATGGACGGCAATTAACTGAAATTTCTCAAAATTCCATCTTAAAGTACAATTTTATTTAGTAAATGCTACTGGTATTTAGATCAGGTTTAGATTTCAATTTTAATTAATGAGATAATTGCTGTTCATAAAGTCTCATATTGTAGCCTTCCTACAACTTTCCCAGAAACTGGACTATAAAGACCTCATTAATAATTTTGTTACCATGAAAGTTTGATGCATTTAAAATGAATACCATGCGTAGAACCATCACAATTCACAAATAACCAAGTTACTAAATTATTCATTTACCTATATTTTGGCATAAGAAGCCTCGGAAATTCAATAAATTATTATCCTATTGTGAAAAACAGTGTGCAGTTGAGCTTCCCGACAAATATATCCAATTTTTTTGGACGCCGAAGGCATTCACTGAAAGCATTTTGATTAAGTGCAATTTTAAAATAAATTAGGTTGCACTGCTGGAAAAAAATGCTAAAACAGGAGATGGAATTCAGAGAAAGCACTGGATTTTTTTTCATCCCTACAATCTCATTATTAAGCCGGACCGAGTTCTTAATTAAACAAGTGAACTTAAAAATGTAAAATATGACTGTAAGTATGCTTAAGTTAGATTATAATCATTAGATTTTTCAAAGGTGCCAAAAATTGTGACACACATTTTAGAGAAAAGTAATTAAGTAGTGTCAACATTTTTTTTTCAGTAATTTTATTTCAATGGATTGGTAAGATTTTTGAGAATATTTTGAGTGAAAGACCAGAGGATTAACAGCAGAGATATTTTCTCACAGCCTGTTTTGCTCATTTTCACTGACGGCACCAATAATTCTGCAGCGCACTGTATATTTATTATAATGCTGCCACCATGTGGAAAACCATCGTAGTACTTTGGCAAAAACTATTTTTTATCTCTTTGTTGTTAGCATTTAAAACTAATGGTAAAGTTTGCTAACAAGTGTTGATTTTTCTCTGGTTTTACATTAATAATCATGACAGAAAGGAAAGCATTTGGGGACTACGACAATTCAAAATTTTAACTGTGGCTCACTGATGTTTTATCAGATCAAATTTCTCATAAATTCACAGAAAACTCATTAACCAACCCCAAGGAACAACATGCAGCCAAAAATTATCTCCAAAATTTTGAAATCCTGTCTGTAGATGTATTAAACACCGTTAATATATTTAACTGCAATTTGTTGTTCCAGGATCTTCCTCTTAAGTCAGGGTCTGGCCAAGTGCACGGTTGGTTCCCGCTCAATGCACTCGTACGTTTTAAATGGAAAAGCCGATTTCCTTGAATATTTCTGTATGATCATATATTTATTTGCCCAAACATTCTATTTCTGCCTTTATATCAAACAGCTGTTGAAAGAGCTACAGTATATTGGAAGTCCTGTGTGACGTGCAGCTCCAGCACTTAACAACTATGGTCCAAAGGCAGGAAGGGAGGGGGGGCGCAGCTGTTCCCTTCTGAGGAGACGGACAATGAAGTTCAGCTTCCTCTCCAGTCTCTTGAAGACTTCCATGATCTTTAGGAGGAGATGAAAAATCCAATTGAATTGTTGAATTCAGTTGGTGAATTCAGTATAATCGACAGCTTATTTCATTGCCTCTCTCATGCTTATATCACTTCTTCGATACTTAAGTAATCAACACTTTGTATTTTTACATGAGGTTAAGAGGTTAACTTGAACTTTAGCTGCGGCGTTTATAGCAGTTTGGCTTGGACAACTGGGAGGAATATTATCTTAATCATCGAGTGGATGACCACCTGATTGATCTTTCTCTCCCCCACAAAGCCCCGACAACGACTTCATGAATCTTGACTGACTTAAGCAGTCATCAAAGACATTAGTGACATTTCTCAGACGAATGACAGCATTTGTTTTGGAGAGAACAAAGACAGTTGTCTACAGGATTAGTAACAGTAAGGATTAGGGGGCTACATGTTGCAGGAAATTGATTGATTGGCAGTGTGTGCAGAGGAACTATGTTTAGGTTCCCTGAGTGTTCCCTGCAGGTTGCTAGTGTTCTGAGCCCGCCGCCTTTCCACAAGCAGGGATCCGCCAGGTGATGCGTTTTGCATCATTCCAATGGAAACTGCTTGCCTGGTGTATACACCGAAAACAGCTTTTTGGCATTAAGGTTTACTTCCACGTTACGCAATCCACTAAATATGCACAGGTCAGTTTCTCCGCCTGACCCCAACCTTCAGTTCCCTGTCTGCCCAAAGACTTAAGATTGTGAATGATGTTGAATGTTTTTAAATTGCTTTTCTCATCTTGAGGAAAGTTTCATAAATATAAAAACTTGATGGATCAAAACTTCATAATAATAATAAGAGTCATATTTGGCTTTGCAGTTCAAGGCGTCCTGAAAACAGTTTTACAGACATTCTTTTTATAATAGTGGTGTACAGGGAAAATGGTTTTTGGGCTCTGGGGGTATTTGAATCTACAATGCTGCTAGTGGCCACAGGAAAAAAATTTGCAGGATGGCCGAGCAGCGGCGCTGTATCCAGCTCCATTATACTTTCATGGCGAGCGACCAGCAGGCAACGCAGAAGGAAGCTAAACGCCATCTCTCTGAACACACTGTGGTGACACAAGGTTGGTGAAAAATCAGCAACGCATCGCTTTAAATAATAACTTTATTTTCCTTTACAGGAAATTCATTATGTACCATACAGCAGTCATCAGATTAATGACACACATCAACAAAACAACACCAGCATAATGGTGAATTGGCAAATTCCCAACACAGCCTGCGACAACAAGTTCAATGTCTACCAAGTACAACCAGTGTAAAATCCACACTACTGAACAGCAGCAGGAAATACACACCACAGTTCGTAACTGTGGCAAGTTTATGTGTGTGCAAACAGTAATAAAATTTAAAAAATCCCCATAAGACCTGTAAATCAGTCCACCATAACCCAATCATGTTATACATATACTGAACTGCAAAAGAAATGCAAACACTTTACCACACAAATTTCATGTAATTTAATCAATAATATTCACCGGTCTTATTGTTTCCAAGTTCAAACAGGTGTTGTTATGTCATAACCAAACTTTTGGTTGAATATTGTCATGAACTGTCATGAGGCCAATGCGGAAATCTCTAAAATTTTGATTCTATTTAATGGCCAGCAGATGGCGACGTCGGTGGTTGCAGAAAGAAGTTCAATCCTATAGAAGTCTATGAGAAAATGACCCTACTTTCCCACCTCATTTATTATTCCAATAATGATTTTCCACGTTACTTTATGGTATCTATCGCAAGTTTCAAGTCTCCTTCGATTATCATGATGTTTATTTTTGTAAATTATGGTCCCAAATAGACTAGAATAAAGGATAAAGCCAGAATATGCTTTAGGGGCGTGGCTATCCTCTAGTCCTTGTGTGATACGGTCAGATCCACCCGTAGATCCACCCCTCGCTCCTCCCTGGATATTCAATTCATACTCTCGTCCAATAGGAATCACATCCAGTTTCAAAATGACAAAATGGCGCTATTCAAATTGCCAAAATCGAGGCTTCCAAAATGGTACGCTGAAACCAATGGGTGAAGTCACGGTAACTTCTTCCATCTTTTTATACAATCTGTGATCTGCACGTGGGTTATGCTTCTGAGGAAGTTTGATGAAAACCATTATGCGCTCGCAAAGAAGACGTTCCAGGATCACCACTGTACGTCAAGATCACATGTTCATGGGCAATATCTGCAAGATTGTTTCCAAAATGCCCGCCAAACAGCTCAACAAACTGTGGGAATCCACAACCGACCAATCTGTGCTGATGCAAAAGGTGTCTGCTGAGGCACCACAACTTTTACTGTCATCAACCAGGGCCTCGTTTCCCAATAACGATCGATCGCAGAGCTCAACAAGGGTTTGCTACGAGCGATCTTACGAAAATTCCTCGTTGTTAACGTGTGTTTCCCAAAGCAGCTCTTACGCGGGAGTGCGCGCACGGAACTTAAGTACATCTTAACTTTGCCTTACGCTGTCAACTTTAATTGTGCTGAAATGTTTGATTAGGCCTACTTGATTTTAGGCCACAGTCACTGATTTAAATGTAGGCCTGTGTGAGTTATGTCATGCAGTCAAAACAAAATAAAATGCACATCAAATAGTAAGAATAAATAAAACATAGTACACAGTGGAAGCATAGTATACAAAGTAAAGGTGATATGCCTGTGACGGCTGCTCAGCTGAAATTAAAGAGCTAAAGAAAAAATCCCTATAAATAACTCGTCTTGACTTGTCTCCAGTCATTCTCCTTGAGCAAGTTTTCCAATAATATGAAAATTCCATCGGCAGATGAATTCACTGCTTCCATTTTAATGCAATGCTGCAGCTAGTAAATAGTACAATTCAGGAAAAAATATTTTATTTGAAAAAGGTAGACAACTCTCTCACTTTTGCGCTTCCAGATTGTTTAAATTACAGCAAAGGAAACGGAGATTCGCAGCAAGAATCCGCAATTTAATTACGTCGTTTGAAATGCAACTTAACGTTGAAATAACTCGTTTCATTTTTTGTCCCACCTTCATGAGGATACCTGGCCACAGCTGATAATGTTGAATCATGTTTTCCAAGTTCAGGTAGTGTTAATTTGAATGACTGACAGTCAACATGTCAAAACCAGTTATTTGTTTAAAGGTGTTTTCTCTTCCTCCTCAGCTCTCCAGTCCCCAGTGTGCTCTGATTAATTTGTCTATCGCCCTTAAGGGGTCTTCACGGTACAGTGTAGAAATCACCGTAATAATGTAAAAACTAAGAAAGAAACATACTCAACACGATTTTAACCTCATAAAATGTAGCATTTTGATGAAAATTTACATGGTTGCCATGGAAACAGCACTTTAATGACAAAATCTGAAAATATTTTGTGGCACTGATATTTCAATAACCCACAGTCAGATTTTACTCAAATTAGTCTCACATGAAAGGTTTAAGATAGTACCATGAAATGACATGGGATTTTTTTGTTTGGAACATTTATGAATATTTAATGAGCTCTTGCACCTATCTAGAAAATCTATGTCATTTCATAGCTCTCCAACAGATACAACTTCAGTCCAAACTTCAAGTCAATCAGACGTATATTAATGATTTTATGAATGTCATAAGGTTGAACATCAGTCAAAATTGTGATTTTCGGCAATTTGCATTTAAAGTCACAAGTAACAATTGAGGCAGAGGAAAAACATAGATTCTTGGTGTTTACTGGCATCTCACTGCATTCCTTTATTTACAACCCCAATTCCGAAATAGTTGGGACAAAGTGTAAATTGTGAATAAAATCAAAACGCAATGACTATCAAATCATACCAGCCAGTATTTTATTCGCAATAAAACAGAGATAACATAGCAAATGTTGAAACTGAGAAATTTTAAAATTTTATCCACAAAATGAGCTCATTTCAAATTTGATGGCTGCTACAGGTCTCCAAAAAGTTGGGACAGGGGCCTGTTTACCATGGTGTAGCATCCCCTCTTCTTTCTAACACAGAGTGGAGGCGTCTGGGCATTGAGGAGACAAGTTTCTTGAGTTAAGCCATTGGAATTTGATCCCACTCTTGTTAAATACAGGCTTCCAGCTGCTGGAGAGTTTTGGGTCTCCTTTGACGGACTTTTTGTTTAATTATGTGCCAATTGTTCTCAATCGGTGAAAGATCAGGACTGCAGGCAGGCCAGTTCAGCACACAGACTCTTCCTCTACGAAGCCATGCTGTTGTAATAGCTGCAGTATGTGGTTTTGCATTATCCTGCTGAAATACACAAGGCCTTCCCTGGAATAGATGTCATCTGGAGGGAAGCATATGTTGCTCTAAAACCTTTATATACCTTTCATCATTCATGGTGCTTTTTAAAACATGCAAGTGTCCCACACCATATGCACTAATGCATCCCCATACCATCAGAGATGCTGGCTTTTGACCTGAACGCTGACAACAGGAGGGGTGGTCTTTCTCCTCTTTAGCCTGGAGGACACGATTCCCATGATTTCCAACAAGAATGTCAAATTTGGACTCGTTTGACCACAGGACACTTTGCCACTTTGCTACAGTCCATTTTTTTTAAAAGATTTTTTTTTGGGAATTTTTCCTTTATTTGACAGTTATACAGTGTAGAGAGACAGGAAGGTTGGGGAGAAGAATGGGGGAAGACATGCAGCAAATAACCTGTGCTGGAATCGAACCCAGGTCGCTGCAGGAAGGACACAGCCTTTATGGTACGCGCGCTTAGACAGATGAGCCACCGGGGCGCCCCCTGCTACAGTCCATTTTAAATGAGCCTTGGCCCACAGAACACAGCGGCGCTTCTGGATCATGCTCAACAATGGCTTCCTTTTTGCATGATAGAGTTTTAGGTGGCATCTGTGGATGGCACAGTGGACTGTGTTTACAGACAGTGGTTTCTTGAAGTATTCCTGGGCCCATTTAGTAATGTCAATGACAGAATCATGCCGGTGAGTGATGCAGTGGCGTCTGAGGGCCCGAAGATCACGGGCATCCAGTGAAGGTCTTCGGCCTTGTCCCTCACGCACAGAGATTTTTCCAGTTTCTCTGAATCTTTTGATGATGTTATGCACTGTCGATGATGAGACCTTCAAAGCCTTTGCAATTTGACGTTGAAGAACATTGTTTTTAAAGTTTTCCACAATTTTTTTACGCAAGCCTTCACAGGTTGGAGAGTCTTTGGCCATCTTCACCTCTGAGAGACTCAGCCTCTCTAAGACATCCCTTTTATAGCCAATCATGTTACACACCTGATTCCAGTTAACTTAATTACTTGCTAAATGTCCTTTCAGCTGATTCTCTTATATATTAATTGCTTTTTCAGCCCTTTTTTTGCCTGTGTCCCAACTTTTTTGAGATCTGTTGCAGCCAGAAAATTTGAAATAAGCTCAATTTGTGGATAAAAATGTAAAATGTCTCAGTTTCAATATTTCAAATGTTATCTATGTTCTACTATAAATAACATATTGGCTCATGTGATCTGAAAGTCATTGCATTTTGATTTTATTCACAATTTACACTTTGTCCCAACTATTTCGGAATTCGGGTTGTAGATGTCAGATATTGAGGGTCCCGTTCATCCATCATCTGCGAGCTAGATGATTTCCTTTTCCTTGTAACAATAAATGTACAGGGTTAACATCAATCCAGAAATTCCGTCAAACTTATTGAGAGGATTTGATTAGTGGTATCCCCTGAAATATATATCTTAGATCGCAAATGGTGTGCAATCCGTAGTCGTCACATGGAGTGTTGTTAATCAGTCAACTTGTTACTTATAGTGACAGGGGTATTTGTAAATTGATAAGCCTTTATTGCATGTCATAACATGAATTTACATACTCTCCGTTTGATGGTCCACAAAAATCTGAAAAGGTATTGCCATGCTTGCATATCATGTTTTTTAGGAGGTAGGAATATCCCACTTGAAAAATAAATGCTTTATATCTGTTTTCAGTATTGTTAAAATTTTGTCACTCTGAGATACAGTTTGGGACCACTTACTGTGAAAACTGTTGTACTGAAATTATGAAAGTAAACTGAAGTAAGATGGTATTCTAAATGCTTTAGGTATCCTCTTTCATTTAAGTTATTTTTCCATTCTCTGATGCTCAGATCTTGAATTATGAAGCCTTAACTAGGGGAGCACATTAAGATGGCTCCTGTGCAAATTGGTGAAGACTCCCAAGGCTGGTGGAGATGTGTACACTATTGTGCCAGAGTGTGACTGAAGCCAGGTCAAGCATGTTCGTCATACTCTTCTGAAGAGCCAGGACGGGAGGGCCTCTCCTGTCTTGTCCGCTTGTCCATTGATTGGGAGCACACCATCTTTGGGGGATGAAGATTCATATGAGGGTGATTTGTTGATTCTAATCCTGTGAACACTTCAAACCTCCCCCGGGTTGCTCGCAAATCCAGTCTGTCTTTCTGGGGACCAGCCTTGTACCAGTGAAATCGGCTCCTCGATGAATTCTAACATCCATCACCTTCCACCGGTGGTGGAGGGAGGGGTTGTACGCTCTCCCAGCCTTGCATATTCTGAGGTTTCTGTCTTGTTTCAGCCAGGAAGCTAGTTCTGTTTGTGACTTATTCCTTCCTTTGTGTGATTTAACGGCAATTCAAGAGTGGGGTATGGATTATAGCGGGATTTTCTTTTTTAAACTTGCCTGCAATGTTTTCAGTATCTCCCCAATGCCTACTTTGTTGGGGTAATTGATGTCAATTAACCACACACGAGTCCAAACAAATCGGTCAATTAATCGCACTTCGACATGCGTTGGTGTGGTTTTCATTCAGATATATTTTCATATTATGAGGTTCCCCCATCCTCAAACAATTGGAGAGAGACAGATTCTTCAGACAATTAGGCTTTATTGTGGCATATTGATAAATATAAAGCCGAGTTCTTTTCGCGCAAGAACTGACATCTTGCTTATCACACCCAGTTTTTATACCTTCATCACAGGAAATATCTTCCAAATATGGTCTTTCCGCCTTCTCATTCTCACGCTACAACAGAACAGGCAAACCAAAACACTGCCACCTGCCCTTGAGAACTTCAACAAAAAGATAAGCATGCACATCAATAAAAAGGAGCGGAAAATTACAGTCAAGAGAGGAAAAATACAGCCAAAGGAATAGGATACAAGTAGATACATAAATGATTCAATTGATTATGTTTTTTTCAGTAACAACTAATGATTTTACTGAACAAATATTGATCAAAGCTACAGAAATCAAATACCTCACCAGATTATGTTCTTGAATCAATAAAACAGAAGCCTGCTTACTAATCAAAGCTACAGAAGCCCGCTGCTTGTGTGTGTGTGAGCTGCTCATGCATTTGTGAATTGCTTGTATGTGTGTGTGTTTTATGTGTATGTGTCTGTGTGCACTGCTCATCTGTATGTGAACTGCTTGTATGTGTGTGTGTGTGTGTGTGTTTTATGTGTATGTGTCTGTGTGTGTATGTGCATGTGTAGGTGTGCCTGTGCATGTGTGTGTGTGTGTGTGTGTGTTTGCACTGCTCATCCCCTCCCTACGCGTATGTGAACTGCTTGTATGTGTGTGTGTTATGTTATGTGTATGTGTTTGTGTGTGTGTGTGTTACTGCTGCTTACATAATATGGTTATTGATTATGATTATTGATTATGGTTATTAATTTACTGATGAATATGATGAGCAATATTGAAATGTAATCCTCAACAGAGTTTGCTGGAGTATTTGTGTGGCACCTCTCTCCATACCTGATCTCATTGATGCAGCCTTCCCAGTTGCGAATTTGGATTTTTAAGTTATCGTTCCCTCACTGTTGCTCGCAGGAAGGCTTTGGTTTTTCAGTCTATACTGCAGTGAATGTCAGGCAGTGTTGCCTGGTGAGCGGTGGACAAATGTTTTCCGCTTATATTTTAGTATATTCAGTTGGTGCAGCCCTGCATTTGGAGTCCATTTAACTGCTTCCTGTGCAGCTGGATCACTGGTTGTGGTGCGCATATTATCGGTAGGTTTCTAAATTTTTACTCTGTTGTGAATGTTTGTTCTTTTTTATGTAATGTGTGGTTAGATTAATATTCTTTCGTGCTTCTACTGTAGCTTTATTTGTTACAGTTGTGGTTCATTCCAGCCATTGGTAGGCTTTTGCCACTTATCAGTTTGAAATACCATCCTTTTTTTTCAACATCAGTACTAACTGATTTTTTTTACAGGAATACCTATGCCAGCATATTTTGGCCTTTCGTAACATGGTCAACACTGCTGTTTTGTTTCTGTAAGATTATCTGAAGTTTTTGCTTCTTGCGTTAAGTGTTGCTGTGTTTATATGCTTTTATTAGTATTTTTTCTGTGAAGTTTTGTTTGTTTATTTAATTTTTAGCTCACTTGGTCCAACAGACCAAAGGGAGCTTATGGGATCACATGGTGACATCGTCATTGAACATGGCCGCCAGTCGGCCATATTTAAAATTGCACAGTATCATGCTGAAGAGCATTGAGCTTGAATGCAAAAAACTTTGTGCACATATACTTTTGAGGACATAGAATTAAAGCGTAGCTCTTAATTTTCTACAGTGCAACTCCCTTGAGCAACACACTTAAGCCCAATAGCCAACTGGTTAAGGCTTCAGTATATAATGCTGGGTACAATGATCTGGTGTCAGGGGCTTGATTTTTCAATGGATCTGCACTATGAAAACAGCACTCAGCTTAAAAAAAATGACATGATGAAACATCAAAGCATGATGCTGAATTTCGCTTGAAATTTTTGTGTTTTTCCTACACAAATTAAAAAATAGCTATGCTGACGCGATGATTACCCCTCAGCCCATATTCAGCAGTATATCAATGTGTGACAGTGAGTTTAATACTCACCACCATTGGACATGAATTTCGTCATGAAGACAGTTCATTGATGTTCAACTGTTCTGTGGAGCTTTGTAACTTTCTTGTTAACAGGGCCAAAAAGATGATGTCAATGCAAATTCAAGATGGCAGCTCTGACAGCCATATTGGATACCGGAGCACCACCAAAATCAATAGGCTTCTGTAACTACCCAGCCCCCAGACTCACACCAAAAATGGCGAGGATGGCTGATGGCGTTTTTGAGTTAATGTGCAGAATGAAAATTCAAGATGGCGGCTCTGACAGCCATATTGGATACCGGAACGCCACCAAAATTGATAGGCTTCTGTAGCTACCCGACTCCGACACTCACATTTAAAATGGGGTTGATCGACGATAGCGTTAATGCGCAGAATTTAAGTGTGGACGGACTGACGGACGCCATGCGTGATGACAATGCCCCTCTGCCCCTTAGTTGGGAATGAGGGATAAAAAGGTGTCTTAATTTTTCCAATGTTGGACCCAAGCATAAAAAATACTATGACTTGAGAACTTGCATAACACTACAGCCTGAAATAAACCAATTGAGCTACAGTGCCCATGGCACTATTGTGTCATGTTTGTTACAAGTTTGGCAGCAGCTAGAAGAAAGACCAGGCACTCTTTTCACCTTGCTTGCTAATAGCCAGCAAGCCTAGCTAACCTTGTATCCTGTCTTTGTTATATTTGGTTGGTTCTACTCTTGTTGGTTAATTTCCTGTTCAACGTTTAATTGTTAATTGTGTTCATTTTTTCTTTTTTTGTTTGCTTTGCTTTTGCTATTCCAGGTTGCTATATGCTGCACAGATATATTTATATTTGTTTATTGCTTTGTTTGATCGCTGGTTTGTCATCAATTCAGTCAGAACATTTGCATCAGATTTAACCATTTGTGACAGGACGACATACATTTCAGTGACTCTGCTCGAGTGATGCTCCAGAACAATCTCAGCAAGCATGACATGGACAGTCCCTGAGATCAGAAACCCCCTGGAGGAGCCTGAGATTCTCTTAAATCTCATTTAGGTTCAAGTTATTGAACGCACTATGAACAGATGCTGCTTGCAGTGACCAAATTTATTTATAACGGAGGAGGACAGTGAGCTGGGGGAGATGAGGAGCAGATTTCTTAGCAGACCAGAGTATGAGCAGTGTGGAGGGCATGGAGCCAGAGAAATGAATGATCGCTGCCTTGGTTATACAAGCTCGCCAGTTGGGTGGGAAATGCTGAAGTCAAAAATGATTGGACAGAAAGAGGCTTGTGACCAGCTTGACTCCTGTGCCTGACTGAACTAATGCTAAAGCTCCATTTTATGTTCTGATAGTCTCATTGTTTATTTGTTATTCTAGCTCGAGCTACAGATCCTCTGTGCCCCAAATCCTATCTTTCACTTCTTCTCATGCTGCTGAGTGCCCAAGGGTGGGCACTTATTGTGAGCAGTATCCCCTTAACTCTGTGCTGTGATAAATCTGTCATTGTCACCATTTCTAGTGTGTTTCATGCGGAGCATGTGTGGTTGGTCAGGCCTCCAGAGATGCCCTCCCATCACCTGGATAGCATCCTCCTCTCCCCCTCCAGCTGGTAAGCCTCAGCCTCGTTTCTTTTCATGTGATCTAGCACCATGTAGTAGATCTACAGTAATTGATTCTGCCAATGCTCTTGCTGGTCAATTTGTTTGTGTACTTGTGTACTAGAATTGTTTTTACTCAATGTTAATCTATGCCTTGTGAATAAATATTTTGTATTTTATATATTGTGTCTGTCTCATCAGTATCACAAACCTGGGTGACCTTATTTGGTTGGCTTTCTAACACTGTTTGTATTCCCCTGAGTGAAAACCCCAGGGAACGCGGTCGTTTTCTTCTTATGCCTTGCTTTCAAATTCACTGGTTTGCCACACATGCATTATTACTATACTTTACCGTATATTCAAAGAAGCTACTATTTTGGATAATATCTAGTTTTCTAATGTTTCTATATTCCTCTGTGATATACTTGTCATGGCCGTAGGATAAGATTAACTAATCAACGATGCAGTCTGTGAGGAAGATGTGTTTTCTTGCACCATTCGATTTATTGCAGTTTAGTTTTTCTGGCTAAAGTCAGACACACACCTGCCGGACGAAAAGCTTTTTTTTTTTTTTTTTTTTACAGATTAAACAGGGTTAAGTAATGGATAGCTAATATGTCTACCCATTAAGAAATATCAAATGTGTTTGCCTACATATGCTCCCACATGAAGGTGTTTGCTCAGATTGCCTCATCGTCTATACTGTAAGACAAGGTCGGGGAACGCACATCATGGAGCTGTCAATAAGAAATTTCATAAGCACAGAAAAATCAAGAGTTAAAAGTAGGCTACTTGGTGAAAATATGTTGTTGCAACTAAAGTGGTACCTTTATTGCGTTGTGAATATTTTTTATTGTGGTGCTTGTAGATATGAATGATGAAATCCATCAATAGTATACGTTCCTTTTTGCACAAAGTTTTGACATATCCAGTGATGAAAGTGTAATAAATGGGTATTGATAGGCAAAGGTGGCAAAACTCAACGTAAGGGATTTTGAGGATATGCATGCACCTTTCTCAACAAAATCCTACTGTAAAACCATGAAATAAGAGATGTCAGGCTGCCCCAATGAATATTGCATAGAGAGTGGAGGAATATCAGCAGAGAAGCAGTAAGCAATATCAATATGTTTTGCCAATGAGCTAGCAATCTCCACACTACCTAATGCTGCCCTATATTTTCTGGCAAGGTATCGCACATAGACTAGTGGAATGTAGTCAATGCAGTGGTACGCAATGTCTGTAATACATCTTTTTGATTATCATCTGCACTATGAAATACATTACACACCCTTCAGCCTACAGAGACAATACATCACACATATGTGCTGTTGGGGTTGGGTTTCCTGCCTAGTATAATCTTAAAAAGAAACAAAGTACTGATGAGCTCAGGAATACAAAAAGGTCTGGAAGACCACAGATAACAGCTGTGGCGGGAGACAGAAGAATTCTTTCCTTGGTTCAGAAAAACCTTTTCACAACAGTTTCTCAGATCCATTAGGTAGACAAATCAGTGCCAAAGTTGGCAATCAAGAGAAGGCTTCAATAGAGTAAGGTCTACGGAAGGTTCATCTCAAGATACAAAACAGTGGTAAGGCATAAAAAATGTAAATTTTCTGGACCGACATCCTAAGGACAGATGAGACAAAGATCAACTTATACCAGGAAGATGGGAAGCAAAGAATACGCAGAAGTGAAGGAACTTCTCCAAGGTCTGAAGCATACCACCTCATGTGTGAAGAGTGGTCACGTGTGGGCATGCACAGGTCTTTGAAAGGTGGCTGAAGACAAAGTGAAGCAATATTATTGTGTGCATGCTTCTCTGAGAAAAACAGAGTGAGAAAAAAGGAAGAGGAAAAAATAACAAGAAAGGTAAAGGAAGAGAGGAGTGACTAACAAGAAATGAGAAAAGGGAGATGGAGATATTGGACAGAGAACAAGGGAGATAGATTAAGAAGGTGAGAAATGGGGGAAGAGGAGTGAGAACAAGGGAGACAGAATAAATGGGAAATCCAGACAGAGTTAAACAGAGGGACGGAAAATAAGAGTGAGAAGAGGAACGAAACAGCACAACCTTAGCAAATTAGGGTTGTTTCTGCAATTGTTTCCAGAAACATCGGAGTCTTTAGTCGCGTTTCCACTGGGGTACTATTGGTACCAAACTCCTAGATCTAGTTTGTGTTTCCACTGCAGACAGTACCCTTAAATGTAGGCAGGGTTTTTTTAGCGGATGGTAAAATGCAATGCAAACATGCAAAACGCATTGACTTTGAATGTAATCTGTCCAGCGAAAAATTTGTTTCACGTCCAGTGTGAAAGCGGCTTTAGCTGGCAACCTTTTTATTCGGCGCATTTTACTGCCAGCCAGCGAGCTAAAGGCTCGCGGTGCAACTCCAGCCAAATTAGTTTGCATAATAATGGCTATATGCATTTTAAATTGACTAAATTTAAATGCATGAAATATACATCTGCACCTCCTCATTGCTCCGTGGTGCGTTGTTGCGAACAGACAATTCCAAAAATGTTTTTCTCAAAACAGTAGGCGAGACGGTTGTTTTCCTGCCGTTTCCTTATGGAAGTCGCGCTTGAGTGACGATTCTGTTGGCCAATCAACAGACGGCAGTGACGATTCCCGACCAATACAGAAGGCGTGTTTTAGCTCCGCCTTATTAGTATCGGATGGTAACTCTTGGTACCTCAACCAGAGGGGTGACGAAAAATGGGAACGGTTAGGTACAGTTCCAAAGGTACCATCCACAACTTTTGTAATGGAAACGCACTGAAATGTGACATGACCCGTACCGAACCGAACTGTTCCGCTTGATGGAAACGCGGCATTTGACCTCTCCACTGAAAGTGCACTCCCTGCTTTAATTCTACGCTCTTTTATCAGGTTGATTTCCCTTTTCAATTACCAAACTTTCTGTGAAAAATTAGTCAATTTCAAAAAGAAGACAAAAGAAAAGCTGGCCAGCGCAAAATGGCCCTGTGTTATTTATTTTCACCGCAAGCTCAAGAGCTCTGCTTGCTGCACAAGCTGAGCTGCACACTGGCAGCTTCAAAGTGAGGACAGTGAGGATCCGCAAGAAGTGCTAAGCATCACTGATAATGCTACATGACCTTAACCAGCGTCTGAATTGGCCAGCCAGCTGGATTGGGAAAACAGCGTCAAGACCCCCGGCAATCATTACCTTGAGTCTCATTATCGCCACTGCGGGCTCTCCTGACCCCTTGTTTACAGTGGAAACAACACAATTTTCTATTTCCAGTTTTCAGTTGTTGCTCATTAGGCTAATGACTGTTTTCTTTTGTTACATTTGTGTCATCAGCCATGTCTACCCTTTGGGGTTTGCTGTCTGTACTCAGCTTAATGAATACCGGGAGGGGTGTTGCAAAGAAGACAACATTCTAACCTATACCTCATGAGAGGGGGGAGAGAGAGAGAGAGAGAGAGAGAGAGAGAGAGATTGAGAGAGAGAACTGGCAAGAGCACAGAACCACATGTGGATACAGGCAGGAGCAGTGGCCTTGAGGGTCAGCGCCCCGGCACATAGAACAAGGAGGCATTTACATTACACTGGAAGGAATACTCATGGATGAGCACTCATCCACCTCGCCTTGTGGACATTCATATCCATCTATCCACTATCCATTTATGCCCATCCTATGCACTTATTCCTGGTTAGCGTCAAAGGGGGGCCAGAGCCTACCAAAGTTTATGAATGAAGCATGGGCTAAGGAAACAGAAGGGCACAATGGAGACTGTTACAAGCCATACACTCAGAAACATTTACGCTTTAGCCTGTATCAATCAGAGACAGAACATCACAGTAGTTTTTCTCTTGCATCATATTTTATGAGTGGCTGTGCAAAGTTCAGTTTCTGAGGAAACTGCCAGGGCAAGCTAGAAGCTGCTGAAAATGTGAGGTCAAAGTTGCTGAAAACGTGAGGGTAAAGCTGCTGTCACAATTAAGCTATGGTGGCAAGATTTTCATACTTTAACTATGATGTCTAAAAAAATCCAACAATTTTATCAGTTATGAAAATGCAGGGATAAAACAACAAAAGCGGCAGAAGGTTTTGACATAGAACTGGTTTATGATGCTGTTATTTTGACATGACACCACATCCAAACATCACAACCATCTATGCAGGCAACAAGAGGAGAAATCATTTTTGTATTTGGGGAATTGATGAGGAGTGAATAATGAGAAAGCCCTGGCCAGCCCTGCAGTTGAAAAGGGACAAGTAACAGACTAGTAATTAAATTTTCTATTTAATAGAGCACTGAATGCAATTAGACATACGTTGTACAACCTGCATTTGTCTAAACATATTTCAAACACAGTACCTGACGCAATGAAAGAAGCCCGTCTTCATGGTAATCTGCATAAACTCTGAGCCCAAAAACACATTTCATATTTGCATTCCTCATCCCGAGGCATATTTAAGACCTGGCCTTATTGCAGCACAATGCTTAGGTTAAACTTGATTCATACTCGAGATCATGAACCCAGTTAGTTACAGTTTGTCCAGGATCAACCCTTTAACCCTTTAAGGCCTAATGCAAAAATCCCAGCAGAGAATCATGCTGCCATGTGTACCATAGTAACCTGTATTTGGGCTGAAGCACAGCTTCTCAGCTTTCAGGAACAGTTGGAATTTTTTTCTATTGCGTAAAACTTACAGTAATTACGGTACTTTCAAAATTACGCGCATATCTGTGTCGGCAACGACACGTTCTTAAAATGCGCACATGCTGTCCCGGTTTAAATGGGTTAAAGTGCAGTCCTTTTTTGAGCAAATTTCCTCCCAAACTAAAATGTTTACTGCTCTTAAACCACTTTGACTACTGACATAATCATGGTCTTGTTTAAAAGGCGATACTCAGTAGATTGCTCTCAAAAAGCCAGAATTGCAGAGAATATTGCCCAAATTGAGTAAAAACACTAGAAATACAAGTTTTATCTGACAGAAAAAAATGTTATGCTTTCCTCTGGCCGTGTACTGCTGTGAACAAGTCTCATAAGCCTAGAAAAATAACAAAGCCACAGCCAAAGGGTTGAACAACTGCAGGTTTAAATATTATGATACTGTAACCAAAAATGAATATTTTACACGTTTTTCTTGGTTATGTTTGTGTGTGTTCCAACAAACAATTGAGAAGAGTCAAAATTTCCTTGTGTTCCTGGCTATGGTCATATTTGCTTTTACAATAGTTTTAGAACTTATTTCAGGTCATTTAGCCCATATATAGCCAGATTTTCAGTCCAGTATACCCCTCCAATTCCCTGCAATGGTGTGCGATAAAATATGCCTAATGAAGTCACTTCCAAAACTCCTTTGCTTCATTGACATTGGTGGGGGACCTTGTCAGAAACCTTTGAAACAATTTCTCCTCGTAAAAATTAACCCCTTGGCTACCATTCGTCTATCGGACACTGCTGACCACTGGCAGCCTGTTACTACTTTTCCACCGAGCTGGTTCCAGTGCTAGTTCAGCACCAGAGCCTGACTTCACACCCGTTTTTTGCTTTTCCACAGCCTAAGCACCATCTCCTGGCTCTCGAAACTGGTGCCAGAGCGAGCACCGACTCCTTGCTGGTCTAGAGCCAAGAACCGATTATGTAAGGGGCTGGGGGCGGAGTTGTTGTGATCAACAAGACGAGCGAAAACACTGTAGCAGTCAGTAACAGTTCAATTTTCCGGCTCTGTATTGAAAGGTAGGCTTGCAAACACAGCAGCAGCACTTGCATGGATGCGACGAGCTCCTCTATCTTTGTTGTTTTGCCTCCGAATGGCGTGAGCGTTGGATAAGCAGACACGAATACAGTGACGTACTGACGCAATTACGTGGCTCTGAGTCGGCTCCTTGGCAATGTAAAAGCAAACAGGTTCTTAGGAGGTGCGTGGGTTGAACCAAATAAGCACTGGCACGAGCACCAGCACAGCACTAGCACCAGGTTCTTGTTGGTGGAAAAGGGGTATGTGTGAAGTAAAAGAATTTAATTTTCCTGTTCTATTGGAGTGAGGACTGATAGGATAAAACACTTACTGTTCTGTTCAATCAGCTCATAATAGCCAGAGGGTGCACTTGTTTTGTACCTAAAAGGCTACAATACAATCTACAACGCTACTTCATGAGTAGAAGTGCTAATTGTGGTGAATTACCACTATCTGTTTAGTGACGTTCATCCAAGCTTGCTGTTTTGCGGATTAAAAACTATAACAGGTTTTTTATGTCTGGACCACTACTAAGGCAAGACAGTCAGGCTAAGGGTCGTTATGACACAATTTTAAATACTCTTTTCGCTATCGTATTTGCATTATTAAATGGCTTACACAGTTAGAATGTTGAGACTACAAACTTTCGAACAATATGTAGTTCTACAAAGTAGAACAATATTTCATGGTATAAAAACGCAATTATGCCTAGCGGCCCGCCCTCGGGCCAGTGCTCACAAAAGGGTTAAAAGTTGACTTTGTGCTCTTAACACTTGTCCTCTCAACACTTATTGCATAGTTTTTATTGGAAAAAAATTATCTTGCTTTTCAAAAGTATTCTATTGCTTCTGTTTTAACTTTGACTCAATACTCCATCCACTCTACAGGCTTTAACCATGACTTTTTTGGGACATTCACCAAAATTCAGGGATGACCCTGCTGTGGAGCAAAGTTAAGTAAGCTCTGGGTCAAGGATTGGGTCTGGCATATCCCACATCCAAAGTTATAATTTTAAATGACCGTTTGCTCAGGACTAATGAGGCTCTAATTTCTGGGATTAGTGAGGAGAGACAATGATGATTGTTGGCTGTCATGAAATTTAAATGTTGTTGTCATGGAGATGGACATTGTATTCTGTGCAGATAGTGTAGAGAATCAGAGGGTTACTTTTTTCAAGATAGTCAGCACTATGTTGGCTTTATCTTTACTTTATCTTGGCAACACACTCTAGTTTGGAGTCTAATGCACTATGCCAGTGACATTTTCCATGATAATGAAGGCTGGGGAATATTTGAGTAATATGCTAATATTGTGAAATGAGGCTACATAAGAGTTCATTTACAAAAACAGATATCTCTACTTGTGTTAATTTCTATAAACCCAAAAATGGCTATACATGCATTACCCCATTAAAGGCTTTATAATTCAAAGATTTTAGTGTTGCAGAGAGGGGTAAAATGGCTTCATTGAAATAAGACACTTGTAGTATTTAGAATTTCACCGTATTTCTGTTTATTTTCATAATTTTAGTTCAGAATAGGGCCGCAAACACAAAAAATCTTCATGAAAACTCAGCATTGAAATTTAAAAAAAAAAAAAATTGCGAATTTAAAAATGGCTTTCGGGATCGTAAATTCCTTGACCACAAGTGTGCTTCATCTGAGTGTGATATTCAAAATTACGTATTGTTTATAAGCCAAACAAAACAGCTATAAGAGTGGCTCTCTATGCTCTCTGTCCCCTTAAAATTGTGCACAGTCAAATCATAAAATAATCATATTTTTATCACAAATCAACTTTTGAATCATGAAGCTCAATATCAATTAATGATTTTAAAGTGAAATTTAACGTGAGTTCATCAATATAGGCAAAGATGGACGTCATTGGTCACTAATAACCTCCCCAAACCTAAAACATGTTTTTTTTTCATGATAAAGTTTAGAATTTTTTCCATATTTCTTCAGAGCCCCATCATTCAGGACACCTACTCATTGTAGAAACTGCTAATTTTATGGTCAGAACATTCACCCTGAAACAGAAAGCTAGCTCTTTCCACCTCCAAACACCCAAGCAAGTATAAACGCTTTCCACAGCCTATAAGGAGCAAGTATAACTCACTAACGTCGTAATATCTGAAATGTACCTAATTTTTATAGCACAGACATCAGGAAAGAAACAGGCGATATGCTGTCCTAGACTGAACTGAATCAGTGCAGTGAACATAGCAGGGGATTTACCAAAGTTCAAGCTATTTGTATTTTAAACAAGCAAAAACTGAGGCATTCTATTTCGTTGAATGCAGTAAAAATTCTAAAACAGATTGCCACATTGAGCAAAATTCCACCATATACAATATTATTAGCAAAGGCTAACAGTTGCCCATATTAACCAATGTGGCATACTAGCTCTGTGATAATCATGGCTACGGTGCTAAACCGAAAATAGAAACTATAAGTAATACAGATTCCATACAACAGTAGGTCTACCTACACATCATGAAGAAAGTCTCTCCATCATTAATTTCCTCCTCCAGAGAATCAATGCTGTCAGGCTCAAGGAACCCTCCAGTCCGGTTTGAAGCAGAAAAACTCCCAGTGTCCATGTCCGTATCATATTATCATCTCGTAAAAATAACCTGAGCACTTCTGGTTTGCTTTTGGCAACATTTTTTCAATGCTTCACGTCATTCAGATCCGCAAAGTTGAGAGAATGCGGCGTAATTTGCTGTTGATGAAATATTACACATAACTTGGACTTATTTGTTTTGATTTCTTTGTATGTGTGGATAACTTGGTTTGTTACCGACAAAATTTGGTGAAAATTTCATGTCAATAGTCCCATTAGAAATATATTTACTACTCAAAAGAAGTTAAGGGTCAAATAACATTTTTGGATCATTTTTATCCCACAAAAATGGGCTGATGGGATATTGTTATTCCCTGTGGCATCTGTGCGAGCGGCTGCTCCATAATTTGTCCGGGCCATATTTCCAGAGTTGTTAACCACATAGCAGCTTCAAATTTGATGTTCAGGTTCCTTGTGAGGGTTAGGTGTGCAAGGTTAGGGTCATTAGCGGATTTGACCTTTGACCTTAGCACAGTGACCTTGAACTTGAAAATTTTGTCTGGGCAATATTTCCTAAAGTATTAACCACAGCACCTTCAAATTTAATATGCAGGTTCCCTGTGAGGGGTATGTGTGCAGTGTAGGGGTCATATAATTTGCTCACCGTTGGCTTGTTTAAGTAGGTATTTTTAAGCCCAATAGGGTGAGAATTGGACTACAGAAATCACGTTATTATGGGACATGCAATCATTGTACTTGTCAAATGATGCTTGACAAGTGAAAATTTACTTACCCCATTGGCAAGAAAGTCAAAATGACCTCAAATCAAGGACAAATTTCTTGTCTTACTAAGAAAAATGTTGATAGAAATAAGTGTTTTAAGTCTTAAAATAAGTTAATATCCCTTTCTTGAAAATCACTTTTTGCAGTGCAGAGATTCAGAACAACCAATGCTGTTCAGAATCGCCCCCATTCTGGAAGACTCTGATCAACAAGAGCACAAGAACACCACCTCCTGATGATGACAGCTTTTTAACAGTGCTTTGTGACAGAACGACATCTACGAGGTCAACTCAAAGCTGGCAGAGGCACCAACGTGTTTGACCAGACTACTAGGAGTCTTCTGCAAGACGGAGGTTTGCGATGCGAGCGTCATGCAGTCCGACCACTGCCAAAAGCTGAATGGCTCGCCGAGATTGGTGCGGATATCGTATCCGGTGGTACGGGGATCAGTGGGCAGAGACAGTGTTCACAGCTGAGTCATGCTTCTTGCTCCCGTTCAGTGATGGCCGGGCTCGTGTTTATTGTCGTCAAGGGGAGAGATTTGCTGATGTCAGTTACTCAACATCTACCATTCGGAGGAAGACGTGATGGCGTGCGTGCGGAAATCAATGAAGCACAGAACCCCTCTGTATGTTGTCAACAGAAAAGTCAGCGTTATCTCAATGAGATCGTTCAACCTCTGGTAATTCTACGTCTGCAGTGGATTGCACCTGGAGCTTGGTTCCAGCATGACAACGCCAGACCTCTTTGTGCCAGAGTGGGAACCAACTTCCTGCTGCAGTAGAATGTTCAGCACATGGATTAGCCTGCGTATTCACCCGACTTGTCACCTGTAGATCATGCGTGAGATGAACAAGGGCATCAAATTTGATCACATCATGTTCCTGCTGTCAACCTCTGGTAACTGGCTCAGTGATTAGTCACAGAGTGGCTAACGATCAGTGGCGGCTGGTGAACTGGCAACAGGGGAGGCTCAAGCCATCCCTTAAAAATAATGATTGAGCATGACCTGTTTTCAATCATTCATTTAAATTACCATTACAGAAACTCCAAAAACTCTCAACATTATCAGGTTTGGTCAGTTTTCTTTAATAACGCACTGTCAACTCTCATGCATTCGGTGTGAGTTTTAGTGGCATATTTATGTTCCGCTGCTGTAGTCAGCAATTATTCAATCAATGCATATGTAAGAGATTCTCGCGTGAAATTGAAGTCCTTGTGCATGGAGGTTTATCAGTTTCACTTGCGTTACGGCAGATTTCACCACTAGTATAATTGGAAACCGATGATGGCTCCAGACTTCTCACGCTTTTGTTCATTCAGGGGTTGGAAGCAATGCATGTGTTTCATGATTGTTTAAATTGTTTAATGAAATAAGATCATTGGAAGCAATGGAATTGCATAAAGACATTTTGAAATTCTTTTTGGAAGCCGCGGATGCCGTGTCGTGCACAATGAAGTGGAGAGGGACCATCCAGCTTGTAATCAGTGCTCAGTTCAAAGGCGTGCATCTATGATGGAATGGGGCTGTATTAGTGCCTATGGCGTGGGCAGCTTACACATCTGGAAAGGCACTATCAATGCTGAAAAGTATAAAGAGGTTTTACAACAACATATCCTCCCATGCAGACAACAGCTCTTTCAGGGCAGGCCTCGCATATTGCAGCAAGACAATGCTAAACCACATACTGTATCCATCACAACAGCATGGCTTGGCAGTAGAAGAGTCTGGGTGCTGAACTGGCCCGCGTGCAGTCCAGACCTGTCACCAATAGAAAACATTTTGAGCATCATTAAATGAAAAATCTGGCAAAGAAGACTGTTGAGCAGCTAGAATCCTATATCAGACAAGAGTGGGACAACATTCCTCTCCCAAAACTCCAGCAATTAGCCTCCTCTCTTCCCAGACATTTACAGACTGTTGTTAAAAGAAGAGGGGATGCTACACAATGGTAAACATGGCCCTGTCCCAACTTTTTTGAGATGTGTTGCTGCCATCAAATACAAAATGAGGCCATATTTATCATGAAATAGTACAATGTCTCACTTTCAACATCTGATATGTTGTATACGTTCTATTGTGAATAAAATATGGGTTTATGTTATTTGCAGCTCATTGCATTCTGTTTTTATTTACATTTTACATAGCAACTTTTTTGGACTTGGGGTTGTATCATTGCTGGTTCTAAACATTCAGTAAAATTGCAGGGTATACTTTTCCTTTAAGAGAACACTTAAATCACAAATCAGATCTTGATAAACAAATTATTAAAGTTGAAAACCTTTACTGATGTACATTGTATAATTTCTTAGGAACAAAATTATGTAACAACGGTCAATGAAATCCAAAATTATCAACCCATTGAGGGTTGGATTCAAAATTACTCCACAAATGAAAGTAAAAAATTGAAATCACAGGCTTATCCAACTTGGGTAAATTTTATCACAGCTACTCATAATGTGACTCTAGTGTGCATGGCCCCCGCATGCCTGTATGCACTTCCGATAACATCTGGGCATGCTCATGATGAGTTGGCGGATGGTGTCCTGGGGGATCTCCTCTCAGACCTGGATCAGGGCATCAGTGAACTCCTGCACAGTTTTTGTACTTGCTGGCGTCAGACGCACCGATTCAAAATGTCCCATAGGTTCTCAATTGGATTTAGGTCAGGGGAGTGAGAGGGCCAGTCAGCGGTATCAATGCCTTTGTCATCCAGGAACTGCCAACACAGTCTGGCCAGGTGAGGCGAGGCATTGTCCTGCATGAGGAGGAACTCAGGACCCACTGCACCAGCATGAGGTCTGACAGTCGTTCTAAGGATTTCATCCCGGTACCTAACAGCAGTCAAGGTACCGCTGGCTATGACATGGAGGTCTGTGCAACCCTCTAAGGATATGCCTCCCCAGACCATCTCTGACCTATCACCAAATTGGTCATGCTGGATGATGTTACAGGCAGCATAACATTCACCACAGCGTCTCCAGACTCTTTCAAGCCTGTCAGATGTGCTCGGGGTGAACATGCTTACATCTGTGAAGAGAATGGGGTGCCAATGGTGGATCTATTAATTCAGATGTTCTCTGGCAAATGCCAATCCAGCTGCATGGTGCCGGGCTGTGAGCACAGTTCCCACTAGTGGACATCGGACCCTCATGCCACTCTCATGGAGTCTGTTTCTGACAGTTTAGTCAGAAACATGCACACCAGTTGCCTGCTGGAGGTCATTTTATAGGGCTCTGGCAGTGCTCATCCTATTTGTTCTCACACAAAGGAGCAAACACCGATACTGCGGCTGGGTTGAAGCCCTTCCACGGCCTTGTCCAGCTCACCTTGTGTGATGGCCAGTCTCCTGGTATCTCCTCCATACTCTTGAGACTGAGGTGGGGGACACAGCAAACCTTCTTGCACCTGCATTTATGGATGTGCCATCCTGGAGGAGCTGGATTACCTGTGTAACCTGATTGGGCTGCAGGTCCTGCCTCATGCTACCAGTTGTGACAAGAGCACAAGCATGACTAAAAACTACAGAATGATCTGTCAGGAAGGATAAGGAATTGTCAATGGCCACCACATGCACAACCATTCCCTTTCTGGAGGTTGTGATGCTTTTGCTTCTCCATTGCACCTGTTGTCACTTTCATTTGTACCAAAGCACCTGTGCTTCCTAGCTGGACAGATTGATAACCCAGAGGTTGAACTGACTTTGTGGTATACTCTGATGATGAAGTGTTCCCTTAATTCTTTTGAGCAGGGAGCACAGCACAGAATTTTACCTTATCTTCTAATTTCTTCAGAGACTTCATTAATGGACAAAAACACAGCTGCAAAGACTGTTAAACAAATAAACACCACAGAAAGAAAATAAATTGTGCAATTAACTACTTAAGCTTGTTTGTGACTCAAGGGATGTGTTTATCTTTAATGAGGATAACATGAAAAGCATGAGCATTGTTGTAAACCATTTATAAACGTTAATTATACCCAAACGGCGACTTGTTTCATGGTATTCTTGTCTTTAAAAAGCCTGATTTCTTTACCTGCCAACCATTTGGCTCTAGGACATCCTGGACTGCAGCTGAAGGTACTGATTTTAAAAATGCAACAAAGATTCGTAAACCAAGTTTTATTTAGTACATCATGAATCATGTCACAGGTATAAAGCAAAATGTATTCTGAAGCTAGGAAAATATGACGGCATTCTGTCCAGGAAAGTTCTTCATGCAGACATATAATATGTTTTATACTGTGGACCTGATGTTAGCAAATATAGTGAAAATATCTCACCCAGTTATTTTCTTTGGGTGAGAGTGAGTGTTCATGTTATTTTGAGTTTGGGTTGTTGTTCAAAATTATTTTGACCATGCCAAAGTAATTCAATTTATTTGTTTACTTTCCTTTTACAGTGTTCATCTCTCTGTTTCATAGACTGCCCTCCTTCAAATGAGTTCTTTGACTTATTTCAATGGCTCTCCAGACAATGGTTTTTATCTCTCAGCTTTTCAAAGCTTTGTGTACAGGAACTACCTTATCCTCATCCTGTCTGTCATTTATATCATCACATTGGTGGGTAACCTCATGTTATTGGCCATTTTACTCATGAACACCAGTTTGCATAATGCTAAATACATTGCAGTGTGCAACTTGGCCCTAGTGGACATCTCAGTGAACAGTATTATTATACCCCAGATGGTACCAGTATTTGTGTTTGACTTGAACTTCATCTCCTTTGGGATGTGCTTTTGCCAAATGTTCTTCATGCATTTCTTCAGTGACATGGAGTCCTTCTCCTTGGCCGTATTAGCCTATGATCGCCTTATTGCTATCTGCTTCCCGCTTCGTTACACCACTATAAATACAAACCTGAGGATGGTCTTCATCCTATTGGGTACATGGGCACTGGTGTTTCTCTTAGAGATCTTCCCTGTGACCCTTGCATCAAGATTGCCCTACTGTGCCTCAAGGGTGGTCCGCAGCTGCTGTTGTGAGCACGGTCCCGTCTACATCCTGGCTTGCGCTGACATCTCTTTTAACCGCCAACTGGCCAAAGCCAAGACCTTGGTGGTCCTGTTTGGTCCGCTCTGCTTCATCCTCTGCACCTACACGGTGGCAGTGGTGGCAGTCCTGAGGATCAGCTCAACTGAGCAAAGGAAGAAGGCCTTTTCAACCTGCGCCGCGCACTTGCTCCTGGTGCTGATCTTCTACATTCCGATAATCCTGGCCTACTTGCTGGGGAGTGGTGGTTTCGTGACCTCACCTGACCTGCTGACAGCCATTCTCACAGTTTCTGTCACTGTGCCCCCCATGCTCAACCCCATAATCTACAGTTTAAAGACAGCAGAATTGAGGGAGAAAATCTCAAAACTGATTGGATCTCAAAAAGCACTCCCCTAATCCAGTAATGAAGTGTCAATGTGAACCTTCTCATTGCTGATTGACCACAAAAACTGCTTTGCCTACTCTTGGTTCACCTTTCCAGCTTTTTTAAAGTGTGTAAGTGTATTAGTTATGTTCTTACTGTCCTTGAAATGTCCGAATGTACTTATTGTCCTTAACCCTTTGATGCATGAGACCTTTCCCCTTGGTCAATAGGGGGTGTTCATCCATCCAGGGGTGGATGTCTTGTGAAAGCTTGGAGGGGAGGACTAAAAAACCTCACGTATGTGAGGCATATGCATAAAGGGTTAAAATAAAGAATAAAACACAATCAGCAGTGTGCACAACTCAAAAAATATAAGAGCAGTATTCCTGGTGCATGGTAGAAAGAAGGTTTAAAGAAAAAAAAGCTCTGGCACTCACAGAAAAGCCTTTGTCGTGGTTGCCCACAAATAAATTGTTTGCTTTTCTATGAGTGCATGACCTTTGTTTCCTCCTTAAAATGAAGAATCACTTCCTTTAATATTTTTGTTCATTTCACACTTTGCATAATGTTATAGTTTTTTACTTAAGCTTTTTTTTTTTTTTTTCCACTGCCCTTGCCTCAAGGTACTTGAAGTACAATGGTTCTTGACAGTAGGTGTTTAAGTCATATTCTGCATAACAGTTTTTGAAGTTTTTTGGTTTTTGATGTCACTTTATTACCTATGTATTAGAATAATGTTCATTGTGATCATTCAATGTGTACGGCTGAACACAATGATTGGCTTAGACCAGTGGTTCCCAAACCTGGACCTAGGGCATCCCTCTGTATGCAAGTTTTTTGATCCACCTGTAGTTGCAATTGTAGGATTTTATGTAAGCTGTTAATTTGTCCTAATTCAGTGAATTTCATGTTTAAAGCCGGCGCTTACCATCTTAAGCCACATTTTGATGGAAATATCCCCTTGTGCCATGCAAAATAAAAGACCCTTGAACATACTGTGTTCATTTATCTACATTGCAAGCAATTTCAGGTGACAAAAATTATGTACAGATAAAATTAGACTCTTATAAGATCAGTAAGCTCAAAATTTGTATGCTAAACTCAGGTAATATCAAACAGGTGTAACTTGCTTAATAAATTGTTCATTTTTGAGACCACGTGCCTACATTTTCCCCAATTAGGAACCCACTGATCATTTACTTTAATTAATTAATCTTTTTTCTCTTTTTATCAAATCATGTATATTGAATATTCAGTCTTCATGGCATGTATAAATATCTGTTAACTTGCAGCTTGAGGGCACAAACAACATATATGCACTTGATTTTGACTCACTGAGCACCCTCCCACACAATGTTTGCATACTGCTTTTCCCCATGATACTGAATGTTTGCATAATGGTTTTCCCCGTGAGACTGAATGTTGATAGAGACAGAATATATGAGCAACTGTGAATGACTTGTGATAGCACAGCTCATGTAAACCCTATATATACCCAGTAGTCTCAGCATTAAATCTATCTTTAAAATTCTTCTTGATGGGTGCTTAATTTTTCATAGAAAGAATCCAGCACCGACTTTAAGATGGTAGGGCAGCGTCAGTAACATGAGAGGCCCCACAGTGTGGAAATCTGGGGCCGTTTTCGCAAAAAATCTCATTTTAGCATTAGGAGGACTCCGAAGAGATGCAAATTTTTTTTCTTTACTCAGTTACCCCTTAACAGGGATTTTCAAAGGTGCTAAAAGCAACTCTTACAATGGATGTGGCCAAACTCATGCATTAAGAGTAGGGGGTGCAATTGATGTCCTTGCTTAGGATGAGGCTGCGTTTCATCGATTTTAGTCCGTTGTTGCAAACGCCTGTCAAACCCATTCATTCATCACAAGGGAAATTTCCATAGCATGTGAATTAAGGAAGCATAGGCCCATAGCTAAGGAAAAAGCATTTCTGAGAATGCATTTTCATTTTAATATTGGTTGCTAAGCTTCAATATTAACCCTTCAAGCACTGAATACATTTTCAAGGAATAAAAAATGTAGTTACCCTGAGCTGTTGAAAACCTATCATGTGGCAACTTTAAACAAGTTGCCACATGATAGGTTTTCAACAGCTTCTGATTTAGATATCTTACATCATTGGGCAACTATAGTTGCCCACGGCACTGAAAGGGTTAACCCTTTGTAGTCCAGTCGTTTTTTTGAGCAAATTTCCTCCCAAACTAAACTGCTTTCTGCTCTTGTACCACTTTGACTACAGGCATGATCATGGTCAAGGCACTTGTTTGCATGCTCTCAAATAGGCAGAATTAATGAGAGTATTATCCAAATTAATTGGCAACACTGGAAATACAAGTTTTTATCTGACAGAAAAAGATTGTACGTTTTCTTCTGCCCCTGCGGTGCTGTGACTAAGCCTCCTCAGCCTAGAAAAATATTACAGCCACAGCCAGACCCCTGAACAACTGCAGGTTCAAATATGATGATTCTGTAACCAAAAATGAATAATTCACAGATTTTTTTTTTCCTTGGTTATGTTCTTCTGTATTCCAACAAACAATTTTGAAGAGTCCAAATTTCCCTGCATTCCGAGGCACGGCCACGTTTGCTTTTACAAGAGTATTATAACTTTCTTATTTCAAATTATTTTTCCCATATGTAGCCAACTTTTCACTCCAATATACCCTTCTATTTCCCAGTGCTGGCGTGTGATCGTATATGCGTAATGAAGTAACTTCCAAAACCCCTTTACTTCTTTGACAAAATCACCCCCGCTCAGAAATAATTGAAACAATACTCAGAAACAATGAAAAAAATAATCCTTTGGCTACCATTCACATCTGTATTTTGGCAGTTTCAGACCATTGGCTTCTGCATAAAAAAAAAAATTTGATTTTCCTGTTATATTGTTGTGAGAGCTTAATAGGCTATAACACTTACTGCTCTGTAAGATCAGCACAAAATAGCCAGTGGGTGCACTTATTTTATTCTTAAAGGGCGACAATAAAATCTAAAGCACTGCATCATGAGTAGAAATGCTAATTATAGTGAAATTTATGAGGACGCACAGCTGCTACCTCCATGGAAAAATGTATTTAGTGATGTTTGTCCAAGCTTGCTTGTTTTGCAGGATCAAAAAGTATGACAAGTTTTTATCTCTAGACCACTACCGAGGTAAGAGCATCGATTTCAACATATTTTGACAAATCATACCAATGCCTATGGGACTGCATAGTCAGGTTGAGGGTTCTTTAGACACAATTGTAAACACTTTTTTTGCTATCGTGTCTGCATCATAAAGCGGCTTATGCAATTATAATGCGGAGTCCTCAAACTTTTGAGCGATATATAGCTCTACAACGTAGCAAAATATTCCACAATATAAAAACACAGTTATACCTAGTGGCCCACCCTTGGCGCACAACTCATCAACAAGAGGAAAATAACAAAAAGGGAAATTTGAATCTGGCATTATGTTGCTGACAAAAAGACACGTGTAGGATGACATTATTCATCATAAATGCCTCCTCTCCAAGAAACGGCAGTTTTCTATGCTGTTACAGGCAGGGGCAGAGATGGCAGAATACACGAGGCAAACATTTGCCACAGTTTTGTTTTTGATATGTCATTTATTAATTACTTTTAGCAATAATTGTGTTTTGGATGGGGGGGTATGTGTGGAGGAGGGGGGTGGGTGGGACTGTTCAACCCTTGAGGGTTTGTGATTTATTTGCTCTTTGTGAAAAAGTAATAAAAACACCATTGGTTAAAAAAAAAAAATTATTTAGCAATGCATCACAGACAAAAGTAGGCCACATTTCCAGTATTGTATATTCATAACTTGCTATTGAATCAAATTGATTTCTTAGGGAAGGCTCAGCTCCAAAGCCTTTCGCCAAGTGCCTGTTTGATGCACAGCATCCTACTATACCGAGTGTTACATATCAACTGGTGATCTTGCCCAGAAAGCGTCTTGCTAGCAGCTAAAACAGATTTGGAACACAGAAGCAAAACAACTTCGGAGTTGAATTTTCATGAAGTTGCCTTATGTTTGCGGCACTTTTTGTCCCAAAATAAAAAAAAAGTCATTGAAATAAGTTTTATCTCCAAATGCTACAAGTGTCTCGCTTCATTGAAATCATTCTTCCACTGTGATGCTCAAATGGTGAGTTAAACAGCCTTAAACCGGGGTCATGCATGCTGCCAGGTTATTTCTCTCGGTTAAGGCGCCGCATTTGCAGAGCAGTAGTGACTACCATGGCGCAGGGTTTGATCCCTGGTCGTACCAACCGGCAGCTTTTTCAGAACAGCGCACGATTGGCTAAAGCGCTGTGGGAATGCAAATTGGGAAGGGACTGCCTGGAAGGGATATCAAAAATGGTTGTTCATTGCTCAAGTGCCTCCTGTTGGCCAGCTGTGCGCTCGTCAGTGAGATTCTAAGCTTGTTCATGTTTGGGTATCCTCCGCCCTCTTTCTGACCTTGCGATAGTTTTGACCAATGAGTGTAAAGATGCAGGGGCTGACAGGCGCGTGCTTCGGAGGAGAGCCGCGAACTGTCTCTCTCTCCTGTGCTGGCAACAAGGGGTTGCATACCCTTGTACATAGGTGAAATTTCCAATTACCGCACAATTACCCCATAGGGACAGACAAATCATGAAAGTCAATATTGATTAAAAAAACTTTATTACAGTGGAAGACCAATATATTGGTTCCATGAAAAACCTGATTCACACCCTGTGCTCCTAACATGTCAGTTTTGGTAGCGCTGCAACAATAACCATCCATTTTCGTGTAACGTCAGACACTTTTATCACTATAATGTTACAAATCTTAAGTTAAAATGCTCATATCATCTCCAAATTTCGTTTCCAAACAGGGACAATTGGTAAGAGTGTGCATACCAAAAAGCAAGTTCCTAAGTTAAAAAGTTTTGAAAATATGGCAAAATGAAAATTTGGAGATTGTCGATATTTTAAGTTTTTTTGCGAACACTATAGTAACTTTGGTGTAGCACACTAGATCTGCATTATACACTCATTATTATCCCTGTGGATGTAATTCAGGATGTGTAATGACTCAGGCAACCATCATTTTGCACACTTCCAGCACCTGAATGGTGTTGTGCGACCTCAGCTTTGGTGCTAAAAATGGTATAAAAGTGTCTGACGTTACACATTCCATAGGACCAGGAATACCACTCATTTTATCACCAAACATGTCCAGAACGTCTCCAAACTCAGTACACATGTACAAAACAGGTTGCACGTCTCTTTTAAAGTTACAAATTACACCACCTAAAATTTCTTTGAAAAAAAAAGTATGTGGTATTGAGTAAATGGCTGTTGCATTTGATAATAGTACCATAGGGGTATCTTATATTAAAATATGGAGAGGCTACTCCAAGACTAGGTGGTATTTCTAATAGAAAAACTGATTATGTAACGTCAGACACTTTTATAATTTTAACCAAAATACAGCCCCAGGGGATAGGATATGATGCCTATATAGCTCAGGATGTTTTATAATGTGTATCTTTACCCAAAAAAACACAACACCAGTGACATATATTGGATATGCACAGTTATATGAGCAGAAATCTAAATAAAATGGATACGATGTAACGTCAGACACTTTTATAACCTATGCCTCTGTGATCGACTACAGGGGGTATATAACTCGTCTAAAGCATAAACAAGGTGCCTCTGACGTCTGCGCATGCGCAAGGGATCGAGACCACTTCCGCCGGTTAATCTACGGCGTCTCAAAGTTTCGCGCCTCGATAGAGCAAATAAAAGTGTCTGACGTTACATCAAGCGAAGTACATGCACAGGGACCTAACAGAAGTAAGTATCGATACAACAACTGGTCAGGATTGTTGAAAATAATCATAAATACAAGCCAGGGTGCAAAAAACACAGAAAAACAGTAAAGAATACACAGGGGGAGGCCAAACGTTGATGTAACATCAGACACTTTTATCCAGTTTAAAATTCTGTTTCGATGTGTAGCATGTAGGTGAATGACAGTAGACCCAAAATCTTTACCCCAACATATTAGCCCTAGGCACTGTGAGGGTAATAGTTGTAATCTGCCTGCACTGGTTGTACAGTACATGGTGGGTTAAAATAAAAGTGTCTGACGTTACAACGCGTACTTATTTCTGATTCAAGCCATGGCACACCAGAAGGAAGACTCAACCAACGGTTCAACCTAATGAATCTTGGAGCCAACACCCCAGGGCACATGAGAAATAAGTTTGGGGTGTACAAAAAGTGCCACTGTGGTAATTACACACGCCCAAATATTTAAAAAACGTCCAAAAACAGGTTTTTGAAGAATTTTTCAACTTTGAAGGCCCATATCTCAAGGAATACCCATGGGATTCACACAAACTTACACTTCTCTGAAAGCGCTAACTGTCCTGCATTGAATGAGACTAAGATAGGCCAGATTGGTGGATTCATTTTTATTTTGTGGCACTGAGAAGGTGGAAAGGCTGGAAAAAGGCCAAATGGACGCTAATCGAAAACCTGACCCACATAGTTCTCGGATTGGGCATTCCAGATTCGGGTGGGATTGGAGATGCCAAATTAAAAAAAAAAAAAAAAAAAAAAACAGGTCATGCGCTATTTCCAAGGATGGGCTTGATTTGGCATCTGCATTAAAGGGTTAAGGAGTTCCCCACCTATGCAGAAACACAGCTTACTGTGATGGGGACACCACCTGATTGAGAACAAGGTCACATGAGAACCAAAAGTTTGTGATAAAAGTCACATGTTTGTGGGCCGGTTTTCCAGCATTTTGGGTTATTGAGTGTTCCCTATGCAGCCGCTAAAATGGCCTACAGGGTTCAAAAGGTTAACTTATGACCGCACAAACCATGATTTCATGTTCACTTTTGCTGCATTTGTTCCACACAATAAGAAGTGCCTAATTTCCCAGAAGCAAGGGAATGTTGAAATGAAACCTGACATAAATCACGTCATAAGTAAAAGCTATGGCAATGGCTTTGTAAGCTTTTGATATAGAGTGATAGGATGATACAAGGTTCTGACTCAAGTGGCTTAGGGTGAGGCCATTACTTGTGTATTGCATTTCACCTCCCAAGCCAACAATGGTTTCACAATTAAGAGAGCCAAATAAATCCTGCACACTGTCAAGTCATGCCAAGTTTGTCTATTACCATCTCAAATGGGCATTATTACAGCAAGAAAGAACAAAAAATCTAAAAAGTGACAAAATCCGAAAAAAACCATGAAAGTCACCAACAGTTAAGGCCGGTGGGAAATTACAGGTGTCAAGTGAAGACAACTTTGCCAATTCAGTTTAATTGTATTTGTAAAGTGGCTTTCACAAAAGGACTGAAAGAAAGATGCTTCACTGTGTAGAGACTACAGTTCCTGATCTACATCCCCAAAATATAAAATAAAATGAAGTATTAAAAACTCAGTAGGGAGAAAATATTCCTGGCAAACAGTTCTGAGAAGAAACTCTTCATTGGGAATAAATTTCAGGAAGAAGTTGGGCAGTGTGGGGAACACTGACCTCTGCTGGCTGACAAACTGTAACACAGGTTGGATTATACCGCTCTGATGGGAAAGCCATGCATTTGCATCTGTAGCTCCAGAATGTTGCAAGGCTTGGGAGTGAACCGGGGGCAGATCAGAATCAGGACTGCACTAGCTGCTAACTACACTGATGGACAAGGCTGGAGTTGTCCAAGCAATCAGGGCAAGGGAGAGATAGGGGCCCTGGCCTGGCTGTAAACTTGAAGGAGGTCAGACAATGCAGAAATTCGACATAACATATCATATTTTCTGAGCTCCAACTCACATGAAGAACTTGAACTCTGCAGCAGAGATTTAACTCCAGCCCTTATAATACATTTTTTCACAACTGTTGTGTGAACGCGTTTTGTTTCCTTTCCAATTCAGCAACTTGTGACTCTATCAGAAGTATGCTGCCTTTTATTGGTTTACAACTTGCGGATTTGCACCTCCTTGGCTGCGTGACATTTCATGGTTATTTCCTAATGGCTATGTGACATATATAAACCCCTCACTTGGGTTTGCAAGGTGCTGGCTTGTAACTTACTATTTGTGCTTAGACCCAGTCAATATTCCAAGTAGAACCTCTTCATCCTTATTAGGTGTTTGTACTTTTTACCAGTCAGTTTTCCTGGAAGAAACTCTCCGTCCTTATTAAGCGTTACAGCGGGGAAAATAAGTATTGAACACGTGAACATTTTTCTCAGTAAATGTATTTCTAATGGGGCTATTGACATGAAATTTTCACCAGATGTCAGTAACAACCCAAGTAATCCACACATGCAAAGAAATCAAAACAAATAAATCCATAAATTAAATTAAGTGTAATAAAGTGGAATAACACAGGCAATAAATATTGAACACTTGAGTAAAAGGAAGTGCAATAAGGCATGGAAAGTCAAGAAACCAGCTTAAATCAGTCAGTATTTAGAAAGCAATCCTAGATGCTAACATTGAGCTAAATGCATCAAAACTTACTGGAAAATGGTTTACAGTGAAGATGGCTGGTGACTTAGGAGTATTGTTGCAAAAACAACCCAAGACTTTTTAAAGCAAAGAAATGGAGTTCTCTACTGTAGACAAGTCAACATATGACCTGAATCCAGCTAACCATGCATTTCACTTGCTGAGGGCAAAACACACTAACTATAAGGAAGGAACTGAAAACAGCCGCGGTAAAGGCTGGGCGGAGCATCACCGGTGAGGAAACCCAGTGTCTGGTGATGTCTATGGCTTTTAGACTTCAGACAGTCATTGACTGTGAAGGGTTTGTCACCGAGTATTAAGAAAGACAATTTAATTATGCAAGTTTGTCCAGTTACTTTTGAGCTGCTAAAACTGAGCGAGCTGTGAATGAAATGGAAGCAATTCATACATAGTTCAGACAATAATTTAAGTTAAAAGTCTGCACATCTTCATGCACATCTTGATTGTTTTGTTTTTTCAAATCCATCGTGATGACGCACAAATGTCAAACTAAGAAAATTGTGTCTCCGTGCAGAGATTTATGGACCAAAATGTATGAGACATTTTCACCTGGAAACTCAGTAACAATATCTGAAACTTTTGCTTGTGACCGTTAGACCCTTGTTCTCAATTCCAGGCCATTAATTGGGAAATAAGCATGTCCTGCTGTTTTTTGAAAAAGTAAGGTTACTCACTGGAATGTCTATGCTCTACCTGATTCTTTCATGTGGTGAAACAATGTCCATCTGTTAATCAGTTTTGTTCCTTAGATGTAAGATGCTGCAGTGCTCAAACCATGCTTTAACAGATGTCAGCCTGTCATCAGATTAAATGAGGAAATTTATGGGTCAAACTTTCAAGCAACACTGGCAAATTGACTGCAGATTGCTTGGCATCATTCACAATGGTCAAGGTGAAGGTCAATTAGTTATACCGCCAAAAGACGAACAAACTCAATCAATCATCGGCACAGACAAAAACGAAGAATAACATGGACAGTGACTAAAACATATGAAATAAAATATATAAATAAATAAATAAAATGGTAAAAATAAAAATAGAAATAGAAATAGTAATTTCAGATGCTTTCAGTGCTCCATGTATTTTGGTGACTGGACCTGTGCCTTGCCAGCATGATGTTTTGTTTTGTTTTTTTTGACCATGGAACACTTTCCTGTGTGTATTTATATATTTAAGTATTTCTAGTCCTTGTTAATATTTGTGTACCCTTAATGTAGATGATAATACCACAGCAGCAAATACAGTATTTCTAAAACACATACTGATGCTGCCCTCCTCTGGTTGTTAAATGATGGTGCAATTAAAACCAGCATCAATTTATGTTAAGATTCATGCCATTTTTTTCGCAGAGCTGTCCTAGGATGAAAATTGAATTAAATGTGGGAGGATATTTATGGAAACCCCCTTAAGACCAGAAGCATATCCTTAAAAAAATCCAATGTGCATGAATTACAGCTGCGCTTCAAAATCACTGTTCTGGCACCCCTCTTGTTAAGGGCTTTACTGCACTGTACTTATCCACCACTCTCTACCGAAAAGAAACTGATAAGAACACACTTCTTCTGGCAAGTAGTTTTCACCCCACCCCTCTTAAGAGAGGTTTGCCAAAAAGTCAATTCTTTACACTTAGACGAATTTGCAATATTACTAAAGATTTTATAGAGAAGGCATTTGAGATGGGGTCCAGATTTGTCCAACGGGGATATCCTAATGATTGGCTACAGAGGGCTTATGATGCAGCATTGAGGAAGTCATGCACAGAATTGTTACAACAAAGTAAGAGAAAAGAAAAAAAGTTCTCTGTTACTTGTATCACCTCTTATTCTCTTTCTTTCACTATTAAATCCACTTTTAAGAAATATTGGCATATTTTGACCTCAGACCCTGAATTGGCCCCCCATTTTAAATTTCAATTTTTGTAAACAAGCGAGGGAGAAATCTGAGAGACCTCCTGGTTCATGCTGACTTTGCCGCTCACAGGCCTCAAGCTGCCTATTCACATACCTGCCAACTTTTTAAAATGAAAAACCATAATCCTATTAATCCTAACATGCAATTGCGCCCTCCTGTAGGTGGGGGTACGGGGAACCTCCCCCGGGAAAAATTTGGAAAAATAGCTGCTAAATACTGTATTTCCAGCTCTTTTGAGGCAGAAATTTGACTAAACAATTCAGCTTCAATTTGACACTTTTGTACACAGAAATCCTAAAAAGTAGAACTTTTCATAGCCCAGGTAACATGCCCGTGATTACTGTGATGAATATTGTTATTTAGTTATGTCCAAACCCCTTTAGTACAGTAAGTGAAAGGACCAAGAAAAACAAATTCACAACAATTAGACAGATGGGTCATATTTAATGGAAACTGGGTAACTAGATCTGAGAATGTGTCTTCAGTATGCAACAAGTTTACAACTTATTCCACTGACCAAACAAAAGATATCTGAAACATCTCTTAATTAAACACATCATCATTACACATCACATTCAACTAAAGTAATCAACCAGAATCAAAATATATTTGCCACAGTGTTACTGGTAAGTAACTTCAATTATGATCAAGACGTATCAACATTAATTTGCCATAGTGTTACTTGTAAGTAACTTCAATAATGATCAGCTGGTATCAACATAAATTTGTCAGTGTCACTGGCAAGTAACTTCCAGAATGATCAACTGGTATCAAAATTAATTGTCAAAGTGTTACTCATAAGTAACGTCAATAATGATGCATTTACTGTCCCTTATTTTCCATTGCGAAGCGGTTCCGATTTTAGCCGAGAATGGTTCCAATTGAAACGCCTCGGCCAATTCCGTGATTCCTGATGATCTTCATAACCAGCAAGGTGTGCCGATTGTTTACGCAAACGAACCAACAGATTCTCTCCGATTGTTACAAAATGGCTGTCTTTGGTAAATATAAACTAGCGTTGAAGAGACGGGAATAAACGAACCTGTTTCATGTTTTATTTTATCATTATGTTTTAAAGGGGCAAAAAGCGAAATCGTTTCACTGCTAGGTTTGCTGTTGTGCACTGCCTGTAGACCAAAACAAAGTGTGTCATGAGCCACACCTCCCTCAACCTCTGCTATTCGGCAGAATGACGGGCCAGTTTAAGTTTCATGGCGTTACTACTCAGTACATCGAACCTGAAATGCTCAGGAAACTGCAGATTTGCGCTAATTGCAAATGTTAGCTGGCTGACGGGCTACTCACCTAACACAACCTTAACGCCTGGCCCATTGCTAGGACCGAGCCGCTAACAACTCAAGCTCCGGACATTAACCCATGCTACGATTCTAACATTAAATTTAATTTAATCGCCATAGCGACATGTGCCTAACGTTACTGTAACACTAATTAAAGCAGACATTTGACTTTATGTTGTTACTTACCTGTCCAGGAGAAGAAGAGCTAGCTCCGAGTAAAACTGTAGCCCCTTTCGCTCTCGCAGTGCTCTCCACCTTGGAAATGCAAGGCCAATATTAATCCGGGTCCTGCCCCTTTCTTTATCCGACAACTTCTTCGCCAGCGACCGTTGTTTATTTAGAAGTAATTTCGGATCCTGCTCATCTTCAGGTGAATGTTTCGTTCCGCTCTCCGCCATTTCGCTTTTTAAAAAATATGCGCTGCCACTGCTTACTGGCTATATGAATGCATTCTCGGGAAGGAGGAGGAGGCGATTCTGCTCACCGGCTGTATGAATGCATTCTCGGGAAGGAGGAGGCGGCGATTCACATGAACATACATGAACACGCAGCCGGGCTTGTAAACAAGGGGTGGAGATCAACACAGAGAGCGGGTATGTGACGTCCAGCTATACTCCAGATGAAATTACACCTCTCGTTCTTCACACAGAGATTTTTAATTCCTTCAATCTAGAAATGATGCATTTCCACTTATTGCCCTTTTTAATACTATTCGTTATTTTCCGAAAAACCGGATTTTGTTTTTGTTCAGCCGTAAACCGGACTGTGCTTTTGAAAACCGTAACCATTACGGGCAAACCGTACTTGTTGGCAGGTATGTATTCAGCGGCTTTTATCCCCTTTACCTGCTGGAAATTATCGCTGTGGAAATTGTGAACGGTACAATAATACCTTGAAAACTAACTATTTTTTATCATCCCCACACCAATAAGAAATTTTCTATAAAAGAGGTAATAACTTGCACATCCACACGTGATATAAACTGACCAAAAACACAATTACGTAATCCGGTGCCAAATTTCGACAAACCAATTGAGAAAGATGCTTTTGCTCTGAGTTATTTTTGGAGATGAGTACTTCTACCATACAAATTTTCGCAGTCACAGCGCGTATTCTGGAGCCGCCATTCGTCCAGAACCAAACAATCGGCAGTGCTTGGGTTCGAGTACTACCATTGTCCTAACACTCCCAATTTTGTTTTGAGTTCCACGCAGACACTGGGGTCTATGAAAGTCCGACCAAAAATGAGTAAAAGTCAGATGGGTTATAATGCGACGACTAATGGACGTTCAACGAGATCGCGCGATTGGGATGCTACAGGCCGGAAGTTGGGTAGATAGAGTTGCCCGTCAATTCGGCGTGCACTCTGTGACAATTAGTTGCCTCAGAACCAGGTTTAATGCCACTGGACACACGGCCAATCGCCCCAGATCCGGTAGGCCACATGTTACGACTCCAGCGTCTGACCGTCGTATCACAACTGTCCGTTTGCTACACACCGAACCAACCTTCATTTTGTTGAAGGAAACCTCAACGCCGTCCGTTACCGCGATGAAATTCTCCGTCCAGTCGTTCTTCCATTTGTCCAACGTCACCGACTGACATTCCAACAGGACAACGCACGTAGGGAAAAAACTCAGAAGGGAGAAAATATACCTGACAAGCAGTACTAAGAAGAAACTCTTCATTGGGAATAAATCTCAGGAGGAAGGTGGGCAGTGTGGGGAACACTGACCTCTGCTGGCTGACAAACTGTAACACAGTTTGGATTATACCAGTCTGGGCCCGGTTGTTCAAAGCTCCGTTAATTTAACGGCTGGTTAGCGCTAAACACCTGACATTATGACCACTCTCTAAATAAGATTCTCGCGAATGCTCTTCACTACTTAAACTAATCAAGGGGAAACCCACAAAATGCATCAAAAATATACAAACATCTGTGCTTTCATTCAGAGATATAGATACTGTGGTTTAAACTTAATCACCGGTTAAAGTTAACAAAGCTTTAAACAGCCGGGCCCTGATGGGAAAGCCATGCATTTGCATCTGTAGCTCCAGAATGTTGCAAGGCTTGGGCGTGAACCAGGGGCAGATCAGAATCAGGACTGCAGTAGCTGCTAACTACACTGATGGACAAGGCTGGAGTTGTCCAAGCAATCACGGCAAGGGAAAGACAGGGGCCCTGGCCTGGCTGTAAACTTGAAAGAGGTCGGACAATGCAGAAATTCGACATAACATATCATATTTTCTGAGCTCCAAATAAGTGGAACTAGTTCAGGCAGGAAACTCGGGTCATTCTACATTACCTATGCGGTTATCTACGTCAGCGAGAGTACTCCAATCGCAGAGCAGAAACCGCAAAGAACCCATTACGTTGGTCTATTTACGCACAATCAGCATTAACACCTTTGCTGCTCAATCTGATGCCTCACGTGCAAGGTGAGAAATGTGTTTTGCTTGCCACCTCCACCCCAGCCTCCACCTGTTTGGTTCTGCTCTGTCTGACAGTGGGGCAATTCATAAGTTCTGCTCCCAACCTAATTTTGTTGTTGTTTAGGATGTTCTTGCTGTGCATGGTAGAGAGCGCCTCCAGAGCAGAACCTTCCGCCAAGCTCAAATGTCATTAAATCTACACGTCAATAAATTTGTTCAATCTTAATACGAGTTTACCTGACTGAACTCAAATGAAGAGCTTTAACTCTGCAGCAGAGATTTAACTCTAGCCCTTATAATACATTTTTTCACAACTGTTCTGTGAACGCGTTTTGTTTCCTTTCCAATTCAGCAACTTGCGACTCTATCAGAAGTATGCTGCCTTTGATTGGTTTACAACTTGCGGATTTGCACCTCCTTGGCTGCGTCACGTTTCATGGTTATTTCCTAATGGCTATGTGACATATATAAACCCCTCACTTGGGTTTGCAAGTTGCTGGCTTGTAACTTACTATTTGTGCTTAGACACAGCCAGTATTCCTAGTAGAACCTCTTCATCCTTATTAGGTGTTTGTACTTTATTACCAGTCAGTTTTCCTGGAAGAAACTCTCCGTCCTTATTAAGCGTTACAGCGGGGAAAATAAGTATTGAACGCGTGAACATTTTTCTCAGTAAATGTATTTCTAATGGGGCTATTGACATGAAATTTTCACCAGATGTCAGTAACAACCCAAGTAATCCACACATGCGAAGAAATCAAAACAAATAAGTCCATAAATTATGTGTAATAAAGTGGCATAACACAGGGAATAAATGTTGAACACATGAGGAAAAGGAGGTGCAATAAGGCATGGAAAGCCAAGAAACCAGCTTAAATCAGCCAGTATTTAGAAAGCAATCCTGCCTTCTATCAGTGCAAATTGATATTGTCTGGTTTAGTCCTAATTGATGGGATATAAAAAGGTTTCTCGTTACCAAGGTGTCACACAAGAGGCATCTCATGATGGGTAAAAGCAAAGAGCTCTCTCAAGACCTTTGCAACCTTATTGTTGCAAAACATACCGATGACATTGGTTACAGACGTATTTCTAAACTTCTGAATGTTCCAATGAGCACCATTGGGGCCATAATCCGGAAGTGGAAAGACCATCATTTCACCATAAACTGGTCATAACTAGGTGCTCCTTGCAAGATTTCTGACAGAGGAGTCAAAAGAATAATCAAAAGAGTTGTCCAAGAGCCAAAGACCACTTGTGGAGAGCTTCAGAAAGACCTAGAATTAGCAGGTACAGTTGTTTCAAAGAAAACAATAGGTAATGCACTCAACCGCCATGGCCTCTATGCACGCTCACCGTGCAAGACTCCATTGCTGAAGAAAAAGCATGTTGAAGCTCGTTTAAAGTTTGCTGTACAACATTTGGACAAGCCTATGAAATACTGGGAGAATACAGTCTGGTCAGATGAGACTAAAATGAACTATTTGAGGCATACCATCTCACTGTGAAGAGTGGTTATGTGTGGGCATGTAAGGCTGCTAATTGAGCTGGTTCCCTTGTATCTACTGGTGATGAGACAGTTGAAAAAAGTATGAATTCTGAATTGTATAGGGCTATATTTTACATGCTTACATTGAGTTAAATGCATCAAAACTTATTGGAAAATGGTTTACAGTGAAGATGGCTGGTGACTTAAGAGCACAGAGCAAAAACAACCCAAGACTTTTTAAAGCAAAGAAATGGAGTGTTCTACCATAGACAAGTCAACATATGACCTGAATCCAGCTGACCATGCATTTCACTTGCTGAGGGCAAAACACCCTAACTACAAGGAAGGAACTGAAAACAGCCGCGGTAAAGGCTGGGCGGAGCATCACCGGTGAGGAAACCCAGTGTCTGGTGATGTCTATGGCTTTTAGACTTCAGACAGTCATTGACTGTGAAGGGTTTGTCACCGAGTATTAAGACAGACAATTTAATTATGTCAGTTTGTCCAGTTACTTTTGAGCTCCTAAAACTGAGCGAGCTGTGCATGAAATGGAGGTAATTCATACATAGTTCAGACAATAATTTAAGTTAAAAGTCTACACATCTTCATGCACATCTTGATTGTTTTTGTTTTTTTTTCAAATCCATCGTGATGACGCACAAAAGTCAAACTAAGAAAATTGTGTCTCCATGCGGAGATTTATGGACCCAAATGTATGAGACATTTTCACCTGGAAACTTAGTAACAATATCTGAAACTTTTGCTTGTGACCGTTAGACCTTGTTCTCAATTCCAGGCCATTAATTGGGAAATAAGCATGTCCTGCTGTTTTTTGAAAAAGTAAGGTTACTCACTGGAATGTCTATGCTCTACCTGATTCTTTCATGCGGTGAAACAATGTCCATCTGTTAATCAGTTTTGTTCCTTAGATGTAAGATGCTTCAGTGCTCAAACCATGCTTTAACAGATGTCAGCCTGTCATCAGATTAAATTAAGAAATTTATGGGTCAAACTTTCAAGCCACACTGGCAAATTGACTGCAGATTGCTTGGCAACATTCACAATGGTCAAGGTGAAGGTCAATTAGTTATACCGCCAACAGACAAACAAACTCAATCAATCATCAGCACAGACAAAAATGAAGAATAACATGGACAGTGACTAAAACATGTGAAATAAAATATATAAATAAAAATAAATAAATAAAATGGTAAAAATAAAAATAGAAATAGAAATAGTAATTTCAGATGCTTTCAGTACTCCATGTATTTTGGTAACTGGACCTGTGCCTTGCCAGCATTTTTTGTTTCGTTTTTTTGACCATGGAACACTTTCCTGTGTGTATTTATATATTTAAGTATTTCTAGTCCTTGTTAATATTTGTGTACCCTTAATGCAGATGATAATATCACAGCAGCAAATACAGTATTTCTAAAACACATACTGATGCTGCCCTCCTCTGGTTATTAAATGATGGTGTAATTAAAACCAGCATCAATTTATGTTCATTAAGATTCATGCCTTTTTTTTTTTTTTTTTTTTTTTTACAGAGCCATCCTAAGATGAAAACTGAATTAGATGTGGGAGGATATTTTTGGAAACCCCCTTAAGACCAGAAGCATGTCCTTGAAATAATACAATGTGCATGAATTACAGCTGTGCTTCAAAATCACTGTTCTGGCACCCGTCTTGTATAGGGCTTTACTGTACTGTACTTATCCACCACTCTCTACCGAAAAGAAACTGATAAGAACACACTTCTTCTGGCAAGTAGTTTTCACCCCACCCCTCTTAAGAGAGGTTTGCCTAAAAGTCAATTCTTTACACTTAGACGAATTTGCAATACTACTGAAGATTTTATAGAGAAGGCATCTGAGATGAGGTCCAGATTTGTCCAACGGGGACATCCTAATGATTGGCTACAGAGGGCTTATGATGCTAGCCTGACTCCACCAGCCTTCGTACTTTCGCTTAATTTCATTTTGCTTCATTACTCAGTCTAGTCACTCGGAGCTCTGCCTCGTTTACCTCGGAAGAAAAGACGCCGGACCAACCAACGAACAGAAGGCGTGGCCGAGAGCCCTGATGTAGCAGCTGCGCCGAGTTTGAAATTGTAGTCTCCGAAATCAACAATGGCCACAGACATAGATACACGGGAGGACATAGATTCGCTCTGTCATGGAGAAAATCCCCGGTATCAGCGACTTATAGCCACAACAAGAGGAATGTTTAGTTAGTTTTTTGAATGGAAATGAGGTTGTAGCGCTACTCCCTACAGGTTTCGAGAAAAGTTGTCATATCCACTTAATATCCATCATGAAACATATGAAATAGGCGCCCAGTTCATCTCTGTGAGAGACAGCTGAACCGCCTCAGCAAGCTTGTAGCTTCTAGTGTTACACTGCCTGTGAATTTCACACTATTTAAGTTCGCAGCGAACTTTTTAAAAGCCGTGTTTTTTTTCGTGTCACAAGACCTATTCGCTGTCTCAGTGTTACGTTGTCATTATCCATGAATGAAATGACTGTCTGAGACAGCCAAACGCTTAGAGCCAAACCATGTCACTATAAAGTTAGATAGCGAGCTGGGTATGATGTTAGCGTAAGTATGGTTAACGGTTCAGTTTCCATGTCAACGCAGATTTTGTCCTATTTCAAATAATGCGTTATTCTCGCCGATTCTGCCGTTGGTTTCTGGTCTCTTACGTTTTTTTAATAGCAGCAGTATCGGCAGGATAAACGATAGCTCAACAGTTTGTTTCTTGTAAGGAGAACAGAAAGAGCACATTTGGTTCTTTTATGTTAATGATTGAAGGCTAAAATGAGGTAGATGGGCAAATGTATGAGTACAGTATTAACTTTAATGTACTGATCAGTTTGTTTTCGCTGCATTCCTGGTACGAAGGACTGTGTTTACTGTTATCGCCAAACGTTATTGATTAGTTTACGGGTACACCAATGATTTTAAACTTCAGGCAAGCGCCCACCCACCAGGAAATAAACACTTGTCAGTGACGACTGACCAGACTCTGTGTACGAAGCAAAGCGAAGTAGCAGAGTCTGGTTTTACCAGGCTATTATGATTCAGCATTGAGGAAATCACACGCAGAATTGTTACAACAAAGTCAGAGAAAAGAAAAAAGTTCTCTGTTACTTGTATCACCTCTTATTCTCTTTCTATCACTATTAAATCCACTTTTAAGAAATATTGGCATATTTTGACCTCTGACCCTGAATTGGCCCCCCATTTTAAATTTAAATTTTTGTAAACAAGCGAGGGAGAAATCTGAGAGATCTCCTTGTTCATGCTGACTTTGCCACTCACAGGCCTCAGCTGCCTATTCAGCGGCTTGTATCCTTTACCTGCTGGAAATTATCGCTGTGGAAATTGTGAATGGTACAATAATACCTTGAAAACTAACTATTTTTTATCATCCCCACACCAATAAGAAATTTTCTATAAAAGAGGTAATAACTTGCGCATCCACACGTGATATAAACTGACCAAAACGCAATTACGTAATTCGGTGCCAAATTTCGACAAACCAAATGAGAAAGATGCTTTTGCTCTGAGTTATTTTTGGAGGTGAGTACTTCTACCATACAAATTTTCGCGGTCAGAGCGCGTATTCTGGAGCCGCCATTCATCCAGAACCAAACAATCCGCAGTGATTGGGTTCGAGTACTATCATTGTCCTAACACTCCCATTTTTGTTTCGAGTTCCTCGTAGACACCGGGGCCTATAAAAGTCCAACCGAAAATGAGTAAAAATCAGACAGGTTATAATGCCACGACTAATGGAAGTTCAACGAGAACGCGCGATTGGGATGCTACAGGCCGGAAGTCGGGCAGATAGAGTTGCCCGCCAATTTGGCGTGCACTCTGCGACAATTAGTCCCCTCAGAACCAGGTTTAATGCCACTGGACACACGGCCGATCGCCCCAGATCCAGTAGGCCACGTGTTACGACTCCAGCGTCTGACCGTCATATCACGACCAACCGTCTGCCACACACCGAACCAACCTTTATTTTGTTGAAGGAAACCTCAACGCCGTCCGTTACCGCGATGAAATTCTCCGTCCAGTCGTCCTTCCGTTTGTCCGACGTCACCGACTGACTTTCCAACAGGACAATGCGCATCCGCACATGGCACGTATCTGTATGGAGCTCCTTCAGGCTGAAAACGTGCAAATCCTTCCCTGGCCAGCGTTTTCTCCAGATCTTTCACCTATCCACAAGTTTCACCAGAAGCCCATGGGCGCTACCACGACAGAATGCCTACTTCCGCTTTTCGGTTTTGTTTTTCTGGTAGCCTTGATGCCAATGACAGCAACAAACAGAGCCAGCAAGCCCAAACAACAAAAACATGAGAAATAATGACATCAATCGGATGTTAATCATTTAACCACTCACCGCTGAAGATAAGCATATATATCTTTGGCAATGAAAGCACGATAACGTCTTTGTAAATATAAATTTAATTGTTCCGATGTCTGGATAACTGAAGGGAGCTTTGGTTTAATGAATAACGCTGCCTTCCACAGAATAGCTGCTGCATGACGACATGATTTCCCTAATCCGGCAATACACGAGCAGTCGACTGTCTCCAGGACTCCACTTTCCCTCAGCATTACCCATGCTGTATGTTCAGCTTGACTGACACTTTGGCTGGGCTCAACAGCTGCCTTCAGAAATATGAAGTCATTGTGTTTCTTGAACAGAACCTATTTTGTTACTATGCAGGTAATTATATGCCTGCGTGCTTTTATAATTTCGCAATTCTTCGTCATCAACGCCTTCGGAAAACACAAGGTAACTAGGGGCACTCCTTGAGTGCAAACCTCCGCCAAGGCAGCACAGTCGTAATCTTGCTGAGTGAACATGGCTCGTAAAAAATTTAAGGTTTATCACATAACTGAAGCACTTTTCTCATAGCCCAGGTCATTACATATTTTTGACATGATCCTATATTTCACTTTCGTGAAAACTGCATTGGCTGAGAGCATAGGGGGAAAGAAATTGCTTAGTGTTATGGCCCCAATTTGTTGTGGCGTCAATTTGTTATGACGTCACGGACAGCAAGGGATGATAGACAAAATTCTTCAACTTCAACAGATTTAACTAAACAAACAGAACTAATCTACTCTCTATCCTACTGACCAAGATTGAAATAATAATAAAAAAAAATAGTTACAGTCCCTTGGTAATTGAGATGGGGCTGCTACGTTGCGATGTCCTGGGACAGGAAAATGCTCCAACACAGGCTAAAATCCACAAAAAGCTTCACAGGTCTTGAAAAGAGTGACAGGTCTGGTCAAGTGTATCCTTCCACAATTTCTCCTTGCAATTTCTCCAACTACTCCTACACTCTCTCGATTTTTCTCCTTATATACTCTTTTCCAGCCCCCTCTGAGGCATGCCCGGGACATGCCCAAACCTAGCTTTAGATTGCTTAACAAAAAAAATGTCAATACTGCCATCTAGTGGCTTTTTACCACATTACATTAGCGTTACGTCTCGCTGTTTATACCAAGCCAAACTGAATACCGAGTGTAACATTGGTTGAATTGCTATGACTCAGTGCTGCAGGAGGCCAGGTAAGTGTCACTGACATAACTAAGTTCACGTTACTTAGCTAGGCAGCGTGCATGCAATACTTTTTCAAAACCATTATATAATATTAGTTTGGTACCCAGCGAGCTAACATTAGCTAACTACTCAATTGACTGAATTTACAAAGCGTTGCTCGTTCAGCCACGAATGTCTGTGACTCAGAGAGTTAGCAGAGCGATGTAGTTAGCGCAGTGCTAACATTCATTGGGCGGTAAGGGAAATCACAGTTGCTTTCCATGAAATTACGCAGTTCAGTTATGTGATAATCAGAATGAGAAAGTTATGAAAGTCGTTGAGTAAATTTTAGGTTTTTTGCTCATTAAACTCATTTCATAACTTTCATATGACTCGCCCACTCTTGTAAGATCTGTATATCTGCGACATAGGATTTTGCGATGGTTGCTGTGGTGGGCATATTGTTTAACCGATTGACTGCCATCAAAATCCATCCGTGATGTTAAAGAGACCCACCCATAACATTTCTGAGATCCGTTCATTACTTTTTGAGTTGTCATGTTCTCTAACAAACAGACAAACGGCACCGTTCACATATACCTTCGTTTGACGCAGGTTAATAATTAACTAGATGCAGCTAACATCGTTTTATGTGATCTACCCCCTCTGTGAGAAGTTACCGGTGAGGCACTGTAACGGAATTGTCTTCATGACTTTTAAAAACATCTGTACTGTGTGTCCACCTCTGTTGTGTTTCCATTTGTATCAGCTAAAAGCTGGCTTTTACAGCTGTGCAACCGTAAACAAACCCATCAACCGGAAAAGAAGAACCGAGAGCCGCTGTGATTTATGGGTAACGTCACGAAGTCATGAAAAAGGTGGACAGAACACTTGTGGGACATTCTGGATCGAGCGATCCGGAGACGTCAACCCCCGCCAGCTACAGTACGTCAGCTAAGACAAGCACTGACCGATGAGTGGAACAGCGTTCCACAAGCAACAATCAGACGTCTGGTGATGTCTATAAGACGCAGGTGTACCGCCGTGCACGACGCTAACGGGGGACATACGAGATACTGATAGTGTCATTTGTGTTTCGTAATGTCGAACTTCACATAGTTAAATAAAAGCCAACATGGCGATATTTCAACCCGATTTTTTGTTTTATCTATTGTCTGAGATTCCCTCTTTCATTTGATACCGATGAAGTGTTGATTAATAACAGTCACACTCGATAAAATCAAGAAATAGAAAATTGCATTTCTTTTTTTGGTCAGTATGTATGCTACCTTGTCCCTGTGGTTTGGCAAATGTGGGTAAAACATCCAGGCAACTGAAACAACGCATAAGTGATCACAAAAGCTCCATACACAGGAATGACAGAAGTCATCCTGTGGCTATCCATTTCAATGATGAAAAACATTATATTTCTACCTTGCGTTTCTGTGGTCTTGAGAAAGTCAGCCTTCCACTGAGAGGTGGTGATCTTTATTTGCTGCTAAAACGTTGCAAGGTTTATTGGATGTTTTACTTTACAGACTTTAACACCTAATGGATTGAATGATGAACTCCCCCTCAACGTCATGTTGTCATTTTTGTTCCCTAATTTTGGTGGGTGTTATGGTTTTACCCCCGCCGGCTGCAAACAGCAACTGGCGGGCACTGGGACCATGTACTCAAAAGGGAGAGAAGGGACCCAAACGCACAGGCTGAGTAAAAAGATGAAGACTTTTAATAAAACTGGTACAAACCTTTAATGAGGGGAGCAGCGGCACAACAGGGCTAAAACTTCAGAATAGTGCAGCTCTTAAATACTATTCACTTCACCTCCACTTCAACGAGCAACTGGTGTGACTCGTTGAAGTGGAGGCGAAGACAGCAGGATGGGGGAGGGACTGCAGGGCAGAACCATCACAGTGGGTCTCTTCCATTAAAGAAAACTTGTGTTTTATTGATTGTATTTCTTTATTTTGTATGCTGTTTATATTTACAGCTTTGACTTCTGACAGAGCCTTTCTCATCTGGTCTTCTTTCCTGTTTCAGGGGCTGGGACAATTTGGAGTCGGCATTTTTCCATTTGCTGTTTATCCTGCAAATTTGTCACACTATCATGTTTCCTACCCAGTGATTGTACTGTAAACATTAAGTTATTATAATGGCTTGTACGCATTTTCTATTTAGCTATTTATTGCATATATTCAGTAATTGTAATTTTCCCAATTCAAGGTTATTATTTCCTTTGTATTTTGTGATTTGTATTGATGTTTTTACCTATGAGATAAGTCTTACTAGTGGTCATGTGATTTTACCTGATTGGGCCGCGTAGGCCTACCAGCTTGCATTTAAGATGTGCTCTCCGATTAATTCTGTTTGTTGTCTTGAGGAAGGTCAGTTGACCGAAATGTCGACCAATAAATTAACCCCTTTGAGCAGAAGCCAAATCTGGCTATTTATGTGTCACCTTACTTAAAGCTTTATAATTCAAGATTATTATGAAGCTTCACAGACAGGAAAAAAAATGGCTCAACTAAGTCATTTAGAATTCCATCGTATTTCAGTTTATTTTCATGATTTTGTTAGAGAAAAGGGGCTGCAAATGCAAAAAATCTTCATGAAAATTCAGCATTGAAATTGTAAAAAAAAAAAAAAAAAATACTGAGAATTGAAAAATTGCTGGGGCTTAAAACTATAAATTTCTGGGAACATAAACTCCTTGACCACAAGTGCAAGTCATCTGAGTATTGAATTCTAAATTAATGACTCTCTAGGACCCAAATAAGAGAGCTATCCAGGTGGCTCCCCAAAGTCTAAGATCCTTCAAAAGGGCGCACTGTCAAATCACAAAATAATCATATATTTCACACAAATCAATTTTTGACATATGATATTCAATATGAAGTAATGATTTTCTTGTTGAATTTTGCATGAGTTTATCAGTATAGGTGAAGTTGGACATGATTGGTGACCAGTAACCTCTCCAAACACAAAACATGCCTTTTCTGCATGATGAAGTTTAGAATTTTGTCAGTTTTTCTTCAGAGTACCACTACCCAGCACACAAACTCATAAAAAGAACTGCATATTTTACGGTAAGAACATTCACCCTGCAATGAAAAGCCAGCAGTTCCCACTTCCAACCTCGCGACCTTATATAAATACGACACCCTATAAGGAACAAGTATAACTCACTAACTCAGTAATATCTGAAATATGCCTTATTTTAACAGAACGGACATTCCATTATCAGGAAAAATTAGACAATTTTCTACCCAAATTGAACAGAATGGTGCAGACCAGGGGCTCTAAATTCGTAAACCAGGCGCAGGCGCGGCGCAGGCGCGGCGAATGGGGGGTGCGCCACGCCAGCGGGGTGTGTCCAGGCGTATGTTGCAATTTCGTGCCCAGCGTAGCCTGGCGCAAGTACTCCTCTGTCCCGCCTCGGTCCCTCCTGCCAGCGCAAGTGGGAAAGAGGGAGGAGAGAAGGCGTGTTTGGGTATAACACAGCCGAGTCAAATCTTCACCAATCAAATGAGCTCCTCTCCTCACCTTTAATATGTTGGAATATAGAAGCCTCTGTCCTATATCTGCATGATGCGTTAATGTTGCATTTTACTTTGCTGCTTCAGGCATGTTTTCTGCACCGCTTACGTCTATATTAAGCATTACGAATATGAGTTAGCTGGCTAGCTTGGGCATTCGCGAATTATCACCATTAGCGAACTTGAATGGAATTTCAAAACGAAACTACGTCAGATCTTTCGAACTTACGAAGTTGGAATGAAGTACGACGGTTACTCATTTATTTCTTCTGCCTGCATCATTGGGAAGAGAAACGATGGATAGCGTGTTCCTACTATTACACCCTGTTGCTGCTTAAAATTTTGGGATTAACATGCATGGACAACAATGCAAGATACGTTACACATTTATTTTCAATATGTGATCTTAACTTAGTACGAGATCATAGCAATCAGACTGTATTCCTTTCCCCCACTAAAAACGATAAAACCTAAGTGACAATAATAGTAGCCTAGTATTAAGCCGCTTGCACACTGGACGTGAAACGAATTTTTCGCACGACAGATTGCGTTGAACTCAGTGTCTACGTGTCCGAAAGTCTGAGAGGGTTTTAATATATCTCCGTTTCCTACAGTCGATTATTGTTTTTAATTTATTCAAATCTATTGAATGTTTTAGATATTAAACGTGAATGTTTTGAAAAGAGGGCTCAGTTCTTCAAGATGAGTACCGAGAATTTCAATCAATATTTCTGTTTAAGCTCTGCTCAATAAAGTGAGTCGACATTGGCGCGGGACAATGTACAATGCCTGTCGTGCATTAAATGCAAAATACTCCGTGTCCGACAGCCAAAAAAAAGAGAGGACGATTAGAACAGATTGATAACGAAATAAAGAATAAAAAGAAACATTTTAACAACAAACAGAACATCCAATGAACACTGCGATTCATTTATTTGCGGGCCATCTTTTTTGGATGCTCTGTTTGTTGGTGATATATTTTTATTCTTTATTTCGTTATAAATCTGTTCTCATACCAATACTTTAACTTTTTGCTGGCTGCCGGACATGGATTATTTTGCATTTCGCCTCGGACAGTCTTGATTGTGCATGCGATAATTTATTCACACTGTCAATGGTCATGGAATTGATTTGCTCACTGACTACAAGCATTATTTTATCTCTGGTGTGGAAATAAAGCGTGAATCTGTTCGACCCATCTGACTAATTTTCAAAAGAAAGACCGAATAAAGACTGTTGTCTATCTTCAACGGAAGAAAACACACGAATAAAAAGACCAAGAAAAGTCGATAGCTATCAATTTGCATTTTGTGAAGGTCGAACACAAACATGGCCAAGTTTGCACGTCTAATAATTCCTGGAATAGGATTAGAACTTTTATGACTTTCGGACACGGAGATATATTAAAACCCTGTCCGACTTTCGCGTCTTTGCATTGACTTTGACTGTAATCAGTCGTGCGAAAAAATTCGTTTCGCGTCCAGTGTGCAAGCGGCTTTACTGAGCATAGAACGCAAGCATTATATATATATATATATATATATATATATATATATATATATATATATATATATGGCAGTTTGTGGTTGGCTGAGAAAGATGTGAAGTCGTTAGTTTGCATCACAGATTCAGCTGCGTTGATTAAGCCAGGTGGAGTTTCCATTACGCGTGCCAACCGCCTTTAATCTGACATCAGGACAATCGATATAGATACTATAATTTATGTCCTGATTCAGATAGTTACATTAAATAGTAGTTGCTGTTATTATTTATTGCATTGAAATGTGCCTGATATTCTGGAAACCTGCCTGTGAGGTTTCGGTGACGTGTGCGCCCAGTGCGCCGGTCAGCCAAATTACCACTGCACAGAAAGTAAACCAGGTTGGAGCTGGCGAGCTTTCTGCGCAACTTCAGCGAAGACTTTTTCTACGAAATTGTCACTGCGTCTTGATGAATATGTGACACCTCCCCTACTACGCCGCCACACCCATCTCGGCGCGTCCGTCTACCAAATTGCCAAAGTGGCTGCGCGCACGGTGTTGCACCGCACGAAATTACCACTGCGCGGGCTGCACCGGACGAAATTACCACTGCGTGAGCTGCGCCACGCTACGCCACGCTGCGCCACCCTGCGCTGCGCCAAGAAATTAGAGCCCCAGGAATCAAATGCAGAGTCAGTCATACAATCCACCAGGTATTTTATTAACTGCAATACGGTACAAAGTGGGGATGGAACCCCTGATAATGAAATGTGGGCAGGTCTCCACACAAGGACATCGCACTTCAGCGCAGACGTAACAGGCATGGGTGACCTGACAGTCGCTGGCCAGTGGCTTCCCTGGATGCAGCCAAATGTTGTGCGGAGTTCACCAGCAATGAGCTGTTCCAGAGGATGAGGAGGTTGCTTGAGAGGGATGCAGTCCCAGTCCTGGACCCTGATTAGGATTGGAATCTTGTTCCTAGGAAACTGGACTAGAAGAACAAACTTGGAAGGGTTAACAAGAATGCGGTCCCAGTCCTGGACCCTAATTAGGATTGAAAGCTTGTTCTTGATAACTGAATAAATGAACAGGCTTGAGTTGGGTTAACTTGAACTCGGTCTCAATCTTGGACCCTGATCAGGACTGGAGGCTTATACATGTTTACTAAATGACATCAAAGACTTAGAGAGAAAGCTGTCTAGTTGCTTTAGACAAAAACAAAGAGATTTCACTAAAAATTAAATTGATCGGGATGGTGGTAAGAATGCTACTTTACAATCCAGCAACTTGCACATAAAGCACAGGGCTTCAATACCTGTCACACGGTCATTTGGAAACAACCATGCCGCAAGATTCAGCAGGGCGGGGAACACACAAAATGTAAACTAATGACAAGACACATACACCTATTGGACACAAAGGTCGATGAATTGCAAAGAGACACTCAAAGAAATCACACAAAGGTTATGCCAGTACCTGCCCCCCAATGGGCGCCACCTGGTGGCCCAGTAGTGGACCCCAGATGCTGGCGTAGGAAATCGTGAACCAGACAGGAGTCCAAGATGTTCTGCTGCGGGGACCCAGGAGCACTCCTCGTGCCCATAACCCTCCCAATCCACAAGGAACTTCCGACCGCATCCGCTATGCCTGAGGTCTACGATTCGGCACATTGCAGGGCCACCATTGATGAGCCTGGGGGGAAGTGAGGAGTGAGAGGGATAGCTGTAGGAAGACAAAGACAGTTTTTAATTTTCAAAACACTGCATGAAACACTGCGTGAATGTAACGTACGGAATGGGGGCGAAAGAACCTGACAACAGATGAAGACAGAATTCTGGAATGAGCTAATGAACTCGGCAAGCTTCTTCGACGGCTCCCAAAGAGGGATATCCTTTGCAGCGAGCCACACTCTTTGCCCAACATGTTATTCAGGCGCTGGCCTACGACGATGATTTCCCTGTTTCTGGAAGGCAGAGATATGTTTGAGAAGTAACACACAAGCTCTTCTCTGACCCCAGAAGGCGCAACGAACTAGAACTTAAGCTGAGGGAACTGCTACTTCTCTCTCCTGAGTTTGGAATGAAGGCAGTTTATAGCCCAGGCAACACTGAAAAGGAGACAGGACTAATCCTGCCACTACTAATGAATTGTGAATTCACTTTATCCAAGTTGACTAACGTGATCAGTTCATTGGGTTACCTTTGCATGAGCAATGAAGTCTTGCCCAGCTCTTGGTTTAGCCTCTCCACCTGGCCGTTGGTTTCAGGGTGCAACCTAGAAGAGAGCTGAGGGGTGGCACACAGCAAGCTGCTGAAGGCCTTCCAGAAACGGCTTGAGAACTCCGGATCATTAGTCTGATACCACCTTCTGAGGCACATCATGAACGCAGACAACAAATTGCAGGAGCAAGTCTGCAATCTCCTTTGCTGTGGGTAGCTTTGACAATGGCATGAAATGGGCAGATTTTGAGAAACGGCCAATGATGGTGAGAATCACCGTATTCCCATGAGGTAAACTTGTAATGAAATCCATTGCAAAGCATGGGGATCTACTAAAGGCTGCAACAGACCGCAGGGATGTTAGTTACTTGATTTGGAGCGGGCACACACAGTATAGGCTGTGACAAAGGACTGAGTATTACTGGCCGGGGAAGACGACCAAAAGCGCCGATGCACTAAGGGCGAGAGTGCAAGAGAGTCCAGGATGGCATGTTAGCAGAGAGGCATGAGTCCAAGTAAGGATCTTGCCTCTTACTCTCTCGTGGATAAAGAGTCAATTGGGAGGAGTGTCTGGTGGAGGGACAGGACTGCAACGCCTCTTTGACCTCACTCTCAACTTGTAACTTAGTGGCAGCCCAGAGATAGTTACCCAGAAGAATGGTATCCGGAGGTTCTTCAGGCAGGGAAGGCTATAGTCATGGTAAGGAGTCAGGCTAAGAATTTTTATTTTGTAACAGAATGTTAAGATGAAATTAAATCTTGTGAAAATGAGGGACTAGTGTGCTTGCCTAGGATTTAACCTCATTGCAGTGGTAAAGTACTCCAGGTTGCAGTGGTGCATCTGGACAAGGAAAGGAAGCCGGTGTAGACAACAGAAAACCTGCATGCCAGATTTGTGTGCATTCTTACATATGCACGATTCCGGTTACACCTATTCCCACTATCTTAATGGCACCAGCACCTAGCAGAGGAATTTCTGGTTCATGGTTGACTGTTGACAAGGGTTTTTACCCCTCGGCCAACTTTGGCCAGAGGGGTATTGCTGTCACCTTTTCTTCTGTCTGTCATGTGTCTGTCCATGACTTTGTCCGGGCCAGTACTCGGCTACTAATGATCGCAGCTTCACCAAATTTGGTATGGTAACTCTCTGTGACCCATAGATGTGCAACGTCAGGTTTTTTTTTGTGATTTGACCTTTGACCTTAGCCGAGTCGTATTCAGCAATGCGTTATGTTTATGACCTTCATTTCAGCAAAAGGCGCCCAACATTATTGGGCCATGTGTGGAGCAGTCACAGACCTCTGCATTAAAGGTGCCCTGTGTAATGGCAGCCAAAAATTAAATTCATACTCCACACACTCCAAAGAAAATGGGGGCAGTATACCTGCAGAAAGTGAGTTGGTCTACCCGAGCTAACAATTGAGAAACGGCACAGTCCCTCCTCCCATCAAGCCTACTGTCCATGCTCCGCCCCCACCTTCCCAACGACCCCAGAGCCATAGCTGACTATCTACAATCCAAACAGGGCCACTCTGACTCTAAAACTCTGAGATATAAACACATGAACGAACGTCAGTTGATGTCTAGTGATTCTGTACTATGACATCTTCAAGCTACTCCCCTTCACCCGATCCAGTAAATATGTCCAAATTACGTGTCATTGTACATTCGAAATAAATTCATTTGCCAGATAACATTCGCTGCTGTTGAGCAAGCTAGCGTCAACGTAACATTAGCTAATGTTAAGCGCTAATGCTGAACCAACATTCGCGTGAATAGATCTATCTAATGCTGGACTTTACCATAACCAGTCTCTGATCCCAAAATCAGCTGGCCAGTTGATCGCCACTGTTAGTTGACAATCACTTTACCATACGTCGTCAAAACAGTTATAGCGGAGTTCAAAATTATGAAGTAATCTTAGCTGCACGTGTACAAGTAAAACTAGGGATAAGATCATTTTAGAACGTTACGTATGGGCCCCGCCTGAAGCTAATTTCACAGTATGCAACCAGTTTGCCTGATATGCAGTCTTCATTAGCAAGACGTCTTCTAGCAATCAAGTACCATTAGTCACAACTACACATTCTGTCATGTTTCAGTATATTTCCGTTACGTTTCTTGCATTCATTTAGGGTTCATTATCATCGAAGCCATTTCAAGCTTCTTAGCTAATGTACCTTCCACACGATTGACATCAGGTTCAAGTACGCCCTCAAGCCGTGCAATTTATTTGTGGACTGCGATTTGGCTGGCTGTTATGTTGCCCGCATACCGCCACTCATGGCAGAAACTGGTATTATGACACTGGACGGTGCGCAGCTAGTGATTTACCGTGCTAATTCAGGTTGATATCTCTGCAGCACTATACCTTGTCATCTTTTTTATGACATCATTGCCCTTATTTCTTCTCATTCTTTTGATGTGTCTAGCTCATTTTTCGGATATTTTGACCTCAGTTCTTACACAGGGCACCTTTAATGGTCAGCGCCTGGTTTTCTCGTCAACTGTTTATGAAATACTGGTCTGTGCCGGACCATGCCACAGTGCCATCGCATTACCTCCTACAGTATCTCACAAAAGTGAGTACACCCCTCACATTTTGACAATTAATTGATTATATCTTTTCAAGGGACTATGTTGCAGAAATGAAACTTGAATATATTCTTGAGTTGTCACTGTACAATATGTGTAGCAGTGTAGATTTACTGCACTGTCCAAATAACTGAACAAACAGTCACTATCTCCAAAATAGGTGGCAACAAAAGTGAGTACACACCCCAATTGGTAATGGTCAACCGAGCAATGAAACGTGTCTTATTCATCATGTTCATGCTTTTGTCTGTTCGACTGGGCCATATGAGGTTGTGTAACATGTGTTGTCGGTTTAAATTGTGGTGCTTTGAGTGCAATGCTCTCATTCTGGTCACTAGATGGTCAACATGGCACCTCATGGGAAAGAACTCTCTGAGGATCTGAAAAAGAGAATTGTTGCTCTCCACAAAGATGGTCAAAGCTACAAGAAAGTCTGTGAAACCATGAAACTGAGCTACAGCACGGTTGACAAGGTTATCCAGCGGTTTTCCAAGACGGGTTCTGCTCGGAACAGGCCTCTTCAGGGTCGACCGAAAGAGGTTGAGTCCTCGTGCTCTGCATCAGGTGCACAAGTTGTCTTCAGAAAACAGACGCAGGAGAGCTGGCAGCATTGCTAATGAGGTTGCAGCAGTGGGAGAACAGCCTGTCAGTAACCATACGCCGTGCTCTGCACCAAGTCGATCTGCATGGCTGTTGGCTAAGACGGAAGCCTCTTCTGAAGCTAGCCTACAAGAAAGCCCGAATACAGTTTGCTGAAGACAACCAGTCCAAGAACATGAACTACTGGAACCATGTACTGTAATCTGACGAGACCAAGATAAACTTGTTCGGCTCAGATGGTGTCCAGCATGTGTGGCGGCACCCTGGTGAGGAGTTCCAAGACAAGCGTGTATTGCTACAGTCAAACATGGTGGTGGCAGCATCATGATCTGGGGCTGCATGAGTGCTTCTGGTCCTGGGGAGCTGCGCTTCATTGATGGAATACGTAATGGATTTTAACATGTACTGTGACATTCTGAAGCAGAACATGATGCCCTCCCTTCGAAAACTGGGCCACACGGCAGTTTACCAACTTGATAACGACATCCAAGATGACAACTGCCTTCCTGAAGAAGCTGAAGGTGAAGGTGATGGCGTGGCCAAGTATGTCTCCAGACCTGAATCCCATTGAGCACCTGTGGGGCATCCTCAAGAGGAAAATGGCGGAGCAGCAGGTGTCCAACATCCACCAGTTCCGTAATGTTGTCATGGAGGAGTGGAGGAGGATCCCAGCAACAACCTTTGCAGCTCTGGTGAATTCCATGCCTTGGAGAATCAAGGCAGTGTTAGACAACAATGGTGGTCACACTAAATATTGACACTATGGACACAATTTGGCATGTTGACGGAGAGGTGTATTCACTTTTGTTGCCACCCATTTTGGAAATAGTGACTGTTCAGTTATTTGGACTGTGCAGTAAATCTACACTGCTACACATATTGTACAATGAATACTCTAGAATATATTGAAGTTTCATTTCTGTAACGTTTTCCCTTGAAAAGATATAATAAATTAATTGTCGAAGTGAGAGGGGTGTACTCACTTTTGTGAGATGCTGTATATACATATTTGCATGGACTTATTTCTCACTGGCCTATAGTAATAATTTCAGCCATAGTGTTACAAATGTGTATTTTTGCTATGTTACATGACAAGAGCTCATTGATAACATTAATACAAATTATCCTTGTAATTCTGTACTGTACTGGATGTTTCATGGCAAACCGTAATGCTGGCATATTGTTTTTGGTATCATTCTATTCAGTTAAATCTCCCAAACCGCATGGAGCATATGTTGAAGGGATTAGAATTGTATAAAACCCTCATTTCATAACTATGAAAGAGAACATACTTGTGGAAATTACCCCTCTGGCAATGTCCCTGCCCAATTTTCCTCCGAGGAGGGGTCGCACTCCTAATCCGGCTACCAGAATAATTTATGACCCTACCATAAAAAAATCCTAACAGAGTTTGGGCATAAAAGGGGGGGAGATAAACTATTCGGGGAAGATTGCAAACAATTTCCCACACGTGCTTTTGTATGCCATGTGCAGCCAAAACACTTTAGGGAGATTGCAAACAACCTCGCACACGTGCCTCTATATGATGTGTGTAGCCGAAACAGGCTAGGAAGATTGCAAACAACTTCTGACACGTGCTTCTGTATGCCGTGTGTGGCCGAAACCGTTTAGGAAGTTTGTATTCATCCTTCCCACATCGTACAGTTTGTGTATATGTGTAGCTGTGCTAAGTATGACTGAATTATTAAAAAAAAATTTCATGTAACAATGTCATTTGGTTTTTCTGATTTAAGCTTTTGCCTGCCTGGCGAAATAAACTGTTAATTGTATTCTGTTGTGTGTTTCTGACTCTACCTTACTCATAATCCTTCCAGCTTGGAGTCCTGTCACCCAAGGAATATAATGTAGGGCTATGAGGTCTGCCTGATCACCAGGCGTCCCTTCTAGATACACGGTGGTTTTCCATGCTGCGACTGGTGTTATTTTGATTGACCCTGGGAGCATGTCATTATACTTAAGGAGTCTCTGAATGGCTTCTTTTTGCATTATACTCAAAGCAGTCTCTGAACGCCTTTTGCGTCATACTCAAACAGTCCCTGAACATACATCTTCCGGTCCCCGTTTGTCCCTTGCCATATTAATATGTCAAAACCACCAGGCTCAATAGGACCGCCTGCCTCTGAGCTCTCCCCTGAATTGGGCAGTACAGATGTTTTTCGTCCGGCAGACTCAGGATTTAGACCAGTTCCGAGTCTGATGCACAACGGAACTCTAAATTCATACATTGCAGTCAGATCGCGTTTATGAAACGCATGGTTTAATCGTAACCGCCACTGATTAAAACTAAATTTTATATTCTACGTTTCATTTCGAGTCAGATAAACCGTAACTGCTACGCTATGTGCCCTGTTCCTGCGAACAGAGAAAGTTGACAAATTAATGTTTTTCATCCCAATTCACACCCACTGAGGAAGAACGCGCTGTGCCTTCCCCTCCGGCTATTTGTGTCATTAGTGTAGCTGTAAGGTTTTTACACCTGGACCCCTCCAGCCAATGCCTCCACTCCTCAAAGGCCAACTTCCCTGTCAACAACTCCCAGTTACCAATTCCTTTCTGTGGGAGACAAGCGAGAAGAAAAATAGGCACAAGGATGTAATTTACCATCGTCAGCTCACTGCAAGAGAACAGCTCCAGCTTCCACATTGGAGGCATCAACTTCTACGACAAACTGGAGCTTAAGATTCAGAAGCTTGAGGATGGGGGTCATGGTAAACAGCCTCTTAAGTTGTTCAAAGGAGAAGGCTGCCTGGGGGGGTCCAGGCGATGGAGACTTTGACAGATGTCAGCTTGGTTAGGGGAGGAGCAACACTGGAGTACCCATGGATAAATCAGTGCAGGAAATTTGCAAAGCCCAGGAATCTTTACACTTCATTACAGTCTTTTGGCTCTGGCTAATTCAACACTGCCTGCACCTACGGGTGATCCATCTCCAGGGTGCCCTGCATCACCGCAAATTACAGGAAGGAGACTGTAGTACGGTGAAACTCGCACATCTCTGGCTTCAGGAACATTTGATTTGCCAGGGGCCTTTGATACATGGAGTGGATGTGGCGAACGTTATCTTCCAAAGTTTGAGTGAAAAGCAGAACGTCATCAAGAAGACATAGATGAAATGGGATAACATTTTGCAGAGGACATCATTTATGAGGTTCTGGAACACCGCTGGAGCGTTTGCAAGCCCAAATGGTAAAACCAGGTACTCATAGTACCCGGGGGGTTGTTAAACTCTTCCACTCATCTCCTTCCCATATACACATTAGATGGTAGGCTGAATCCATTAAAGGAAAATGATAACGGTTCTTTGTAGTTACTGTGTTCAATCCCCTGCAGTCAATGCATTTTTCTTGGCCATGAGGAAGAAACCAGCTCTGGTTGGCGACAAAGAAGCCCAAATTATTCTGAATGCTAGTGACTGACTAATGTGCTCTTCCATAACTTGGGACTCCTGGTTGGTTTGGGAGTAAAGCCCACCTCTGGAGGGTGAGGTTTGGGGCAGAAAGTCAATGGCACAATTATAGGGTCTTTGGGGTAGAAGTAATTTCACTCTTGCCTCGCTGAATGCCATGTGAAGGCCGTGATAGATGGCATTAACGTCCTTCAGGTCTGGCGGTTCCTCCCGAATGTTGGAGGACAGAGGTGTGGCTGGGCAGGAGGCAGCCCAAAGACAAGACTGAGAGCAAGAAGAGCTCCACTCTAATAGGGATCAGGTGGGCTAGTCGGCTTGAGGGTTGTGATGTTCTAACAAGGGCCACCCAAAAACCACCTGGGTGTGTACAGACTCCGTGATGAGGAAGGATATCTCTTCTGCATGGCATCGGAAGAGTGACTTCAGTGACTTCAGGAAGGGTAGCCCCTGTAAACCACTGGGACTCGAGGAGAACTGGCAATGGTTTGAATGATATCTTGAGGTGCTGAACGAGACCAAGATGAATTAAATTCAATCAAATTCCGGATGGTAACTTGGCAGCCTTGCCAGATTTTGGCGAACAGGAAGGAGGGGACGGATTGATGAGACAGCAGCTAGCATCCTTAAACTTGGCACCCAGCTATGGCTATGTGCAGCACGTTCCCCGTACAGGCAGAGATTCAGCTTTTTCTGGCGAAGTCATTCCTCTGTTAAGCTGAGACCAGTCAACAGCCTTAGGTATCGGAGTCGCCAGATGGGTAGAAGCTCTGAGTTGAGCATCCTGAGATGCAGGCAGGGAAGGCACATCCTCCTCTCTTGCAGCCGGTTGTTAATTCCCGGATCCAGGTCAGTCAGTTAGTCTAGATCTGGGGGTAGGACACAATTAGTGAACTCATCTTGTATTCATTCCACCAAGTCGAACGGTAGACATCATGTAGGACTGGGCATCCCAGTGTGTGGGGACAGCAAAGGTGCAGAAGTCGATGGAGTAATCCGACTCTGACGGGTTGCGTTGACACAGCTGGAGCTGCCGGTGGCCAGAAACTTAGATGGAGCGGGAATGATCAAACACCTTAATTTCTGTAGTAAAAAATTTCTGCAGGTTACTTTGCAGTGACAACACTGCAAAGTAACCTGTCTCCCAACAGGCAGCAGCCTAGTCCCTGGCATGTCCAGAGCAGCAAGGGATGACACATGCCACTCTGAAATGCTCGGTGGGGAAAGAGGAGGGCTGAAGCTAGAACACCATTACACACTGGGCCAGGAAACTGTGATAGGCGGTAGGGTCGCCAAGATTGCCAAGTTCTTCTGACAAAGAATTTGCGTTTGAATGTGAGCTTAGTGCAGAAGGGCCCTGGCTGTTTGACCAGCGGAGCCAGAGTCCCATGAAAGTTCTGTTACAGCAAGCTTGAGTAGGATCTTAGTACGAATGCAACTTTACAATCCAGCAACTTGCACATAAAGCACAGGGTTTAAATACCCGTCGCAGCGCTATTAGAAACAACCATTAAGTGAGCTTCAGCTGGGCGGGGATGATGCACAAGACGTAAACTAATCACAAGACACATACACCTAATAGCCTCACAAGTTGCTGAATTGCGAAGAAAAGGCAGGAAACCGCACAAGGGTTGTGGCAATTTATACACTGTTCTCTTTTGGTTGCTATGATTTTCTGGGTCTTCCTCGTTCGATTGCCAATATGTGGCCACTGAGCCTGTACTTTGCTTGGATCTGACTCTGCTTTCTGTCTCTGACAACAGAGATAAACCCCAATTCCGAAATAGTTGGGATGAAGTGTAAATTGTGAATAAAACCAAAATGCAATGACTTTCAGATCACATGAGCCAGTATGTTATTTACAATAGAACATAGATAACATTTCAAATGTTGAAACTGAGATGTTTAACATTTTTATCCACAAAATGTGCTTATTTTAAATTTTCTGGCTGCGGCAGGTCTCAAAAAAGTTGGGACATAGGCAAAAAAAAGAGCTGAAAAAGAAATTAATATATAAGAGAATCAGCTGAAAGAACATTTAGCAAGTAATTAAGTTAACTGGCATCAGATGTGTAACATGATTGGCTATTAAAGGGATGTCTTAGAGAGGCTGAGTCTCTCAGAAGTAAAGATGGCCAGACGCTCTCCAACCTGTGAAGGCTTGCGTAAAAAAATTATGGAATACTTTAAAAACAATGTTCCTCAACGTCAAATTGCAAAGGCTTTGAAGGTCTCATCATCGACAGTGCATAACATCATCAAAAGATTCAGAGGAACTGGAAAAATCTCTTTGCGTAAGGGACAAGACCGAAGACCTTTACTGGATGCCCGTGATCTTTGGGCCCTCAGACGCCACTGCATCACTCACCGGCATGATTCTGTCATTGACATTACTAAATGGGCCCAGGAATACTTCAAGATACCACTGTCAGTAAGCACAGTCTGCCGTGCCATCCACAGATGCCACCTACAACTCTATCGTGCAAAAAAGGAAGCCATTGTTGAGCATGATCTAGAAGCGCCACCATGTTCTGTGGGCCAAGGCTCTTTTAAAATGGACTGTAGCAAAGTGGCAAAGTGTCCTGTGGTCAGACGAGTCCAAATTTGATATTCTTGTTGGAAATCATGGGCGTCGTGTCCTCCGGGCTAAAGAGGAGAAAGACCACCCCTCCTGTTATCAGCGTTCAGTTCAAAAGCCAGCATCTCTGATGGTATGGGGATGCATTAGTGCATATGGTGTGGGACACTTGCATGTTTTAAAAAGCACACTGAATGCTGAAAGGTATATAAAGGTTTTAAAGCAACAAATGCTCCCCTACAGACGACATTTACTCCAGGGAAGGCCTTGTGTATTTCAGCAGGACAATGCAAAACCACATACTGCAGCTATTACAACAGCATGGCATCGTAGTAGAAGAGTCCATGTGCTGAATTGGCCTGCCTGCAGTCCTGATCGTTCACCGATTGAGAACATTTGGCGCAAAATTAAACAAAAAGTCCGTCAAAGGAGACCCAAGCCCGTATTAAACAAGAGTGGGATCAAATTCCAATGGCTAAACTCAAGAAACTTGTCTCCTCAATGCCCAGACGCCTCCACTCTGTGTTAAAAATAAGAGGGGATGCTGCACCATGGTAAACAGGCCCCTGCCCCAACTTTTTTGAGACCTGTAGCAGCCATCAAATTTGAAATGAACTCATTTTGTGGATAAAATTGTAAAATTTCTCAGTTTCAACATTTGCTATGTTATCTCTGTTCTATTGTGAATAAAATACTGGCTAGCGTGATTTGAAAGTCATTGCGTTTTGATTTTATTCACAACTTACACTTTGTCCCAACTATTTCGGAGTTCTATATTCTGCCCATTCATAAACTCTTTTTAGGGCCAGATAACGATCTAGTCCACTTTAGCTTTTTTTGTGTCTCCAGTGTTCTAAATAGGTTTCTTTACATTGCCTTATAATTTGGTGTTGTCTCAGTGGTGTTTGGAAACCAGCATTGAGGTCTGATCAGATGGTTTCATCCAAGATAGACACATCCAGATAGACACATCCCAGTGAGACATGACCCTTGGGTCCGATAGCCTAAATTATAAACTCTCCCCATAGTCCTTATTCAGTTTTGTACTGATTGTCAGGTACGTAGCTTCCAATAAATACATTTTAAAAATCCCAAAAATTATAATGGCTTATATCATAAAATTCCCATTCGTCTTACTGGGATGCGTCTACTTGGGATGACATAGGTCAGTCAGAGTTTGTCTGAGAGGGAGCAGCTAATTTTATCATCAACTGATGTAGTTGGCTCTTTTCTGGGCTCAGCCCTTAGCTTTAGAAAGCTTTGGAAAAGAGATGTCTTTGGAATGGAGGAGACTGGATTTAACATAACATTACATAACATAACACAAGTGGCGAGAAGAGGCTGTTCAGCCCAACTAGGCTTGCCAGTTTCTTATTACTATAGAGAATCTATCACTTCCATGGACTGTATAAAAAGATGGACGCAGCACTCGGGTCTGAAAACTGAGGCCAATGCGGAAATCTCCAAAATTTGTATTCTATTTAATGACCAGCAGATGGCGACGTCGGTGGTTGCAGAAAGAAGTTAAATCCAATAGAAGTCTCTGAGAAAATGACCCTACTTTCCGACCTGCTTTATTTTAATAATGATTTTCCACATAACTTTATTGTATCTATCGCAAGTTTCAAGTCTCCTTCGATATATCATGATGTTAATTTTTGAAAATTATGGTCCCAAATAGACTAGAATAAAGGATAAAGCCAGAATATGCTTTAGGGGTGTGGCTATCCTCTGGTCCTTGTCTGGTACGGTCACATACACACATAGATCCACCCCTCGCTCCTCCCTGGATATTCAATTCACGCTCTCGTCCAATCGGAATCACATCCGGTTTCAAAATGACAAAATGGCGCAATTCAAATTGCCAAAATCCAGGCTTCCTAAATGGTATACTGAAACCAATGGGTGACGTCACGGTTGCTTTGTCCATCTTTTTATGATCACTTCAGATACTTGATGACTCAATGGTTTCTAATGCTAAATCAATCCTGCTCTTGAAAATTCCCAAGGTTTCTGCTTCAACAATATGGTCAGGCAAGCTATTCCACATACCCAGAGATTCCTCTCTGGGTGAAAAAAAAATATTTCCTAATATAGTGCTTAGTTTACTCTTGGCCAACTTCCATTTGTGAACCTGAGTTCTACGAACAAAACTTAGCCTAAGCAATTCCACAAAATTCACTTTGTTAATCCCTTTAACATATTTAAAGACCTCAATCAGATCACCCCTAAGTCTCCTTTTCCTAAGACTAAAGAGATGAAGGATCTTCAGCCTCTTCTCATAGCTTTCATCTTTTATACCTGGAATTAGCTTAGTGGCTCTTCTCTGAACTTTCTCTAGACCCTCTATATCTTTGTTAAAGTATGGTCCCCAGAACTGTGCACAGTACTCTAGATATGGTTTGACGATGTGGTTTGTTGTACAAGAGAAGTTTTACCTCCTTGATTTAAATTCAATACTTTTGGCTATAAATCCCAGCATCCTGTTGCTCTTTTTTAACTGTTACGGCACAATGGCTAGAACCTGTAAGGGTTTAGTCAACAAGCACTCCCAGATTTTTTTCACGTGGAGCACATTCCAGTTTTAATCCTCCCATGAATTAATCCTGTCCGATATTTTTATTACCTTCATGTACAACTTTACATTTAGCTACATTAAATTCCATTTGCCACATTTCTGCCCAATTCTGAATTCCATCTATATCATCCTGAATCACTTTTGTGGACTCTAAGCTATTTGCCAAATCACCCAATTTAGTATAATCCGCAAATTTAATTTTAATTTGTCTGGTATTAATTCTCCACACATCTGGGGCATTTCTGAAAAATCATAATATTGGTTTTCTTCATATTTACTACAAGGGCCAGGTTTGCCCAGTATCATTCTACTATGTGCAGTACGTGTGTCTTCGCACCCCCGCTGGCTACGCCACTGGCTAGTAACGTAGTCACCACAGCTGTAGACGGCATGTTGGATTTCTGGCAAAAGCTCGTCGCGTCTGCTTCCGTAAAAGCCAGCGGAGACTGCTGATGACGTATGTGATTGTTGAAGGGGTGTCCCAATTCATAGGGGTTGACTTTCAACCCCTACCCCTTGTAGCTCCGTTTCAAGGGGCAAGGGGCAAGGGGTAGGGGTAGGGGAAGGGGTAGGGGTAGGGGTAAAAAAGAGAAATGGGATTGGGCCTTGGTGATTGTGGGCCATTTCATCTGTATCCAAGCGCAACATTGACAGAGATAAAGGGTTAAAATGTATGTAAATATGACAAATAGAGTTAAAATTAGGAAGCTGGAATGGAACTCCCAGAAATATCAACTAACTCATCCAGGCAAAAGAATTTTCTAGTGTGAATCAAACCTGCATTGAAATAAACAGGAATGTATTTTCTATGTACATAATGTAGAAGATTTGTATGTACACAGATAATGATGAAATACTCAAATATGACAAATAAAAGGTTTAATATCTGCATGGAAGGAAAAGGTCCCAAGCTTTTTATTGGCAAAATTGCAAGTTCATATGTGGATGTAGCAGATACTGGTGATGGTTCACCTGTGGGGCCATGTAGGTTTTAGTGGGCATGGCTCGAAGTTGGGTGACCACGGCCATCTTCCCCACTTTTGGTCCCTTATTCTCCCTCCTGCACAAAGGTCCCAAAACTTTATTGCTGATTATTGATATCTGGCATGCAAAGATTGGAAAACAGTTATAATTTTTTTGGGACCTTTATGTAGGTTGGAACCAGGGCCCAAATTCCATGTGTCAGAAATTGGATTGCTTATGACTTCAGGTGGCGCTAGCGTCAACCTACATGGAGGTCCCAGGATTTTTTTCATTTTGAGTTACAGTCCACCAACTCTAGTTTCAGGAATAATTGATAAAAACTTGGAACCTCCGTGTAGGTTGAAATATGGAGCAGTCAAATTTGTTACTGCTCAATACGGCACAGAAAAGTGGGCGTGGCCTGCTCAGCAGGGGTGGGGTTAATTACCAAGGTCATGACTGATTTCCCTATTCCCAGCCCCAACCTCAATAATTATGAAGTATGAAGAGATTTGGAGATGGTGAGTTGGCCACTTTTGCCAGTATTGGGCTGATCTTAGAAAAAGGCACTCTTAACGTTTTAATATGCATCAGCCTACACTAGCAACTTTTAAATTTGTTAGCTTATTGTAACACACGTTCATTTAATAATGAGCTAGCTTCATTTGTTTAAAGGTAACATGCTGCATGTCATTATCATCCAATGTCTACATTTTCTAGCAACTCCAGCCTGTAAATACAAATGTTTATATGCTTATGGGGTACATGGCGCAATGCAAAATATGTTTTAGAGGAGCTTGTAGAGTCTGTAGAGCAGCTGGAGAGGGTATTAAAACATCGCAGAGGTCGAGAAGATCCACAAATCCCACCATTAATTTCAATGGAAAATGTAGAATTCTTAATTGCTAATAATTAATAAACTATAATTAGTACCATTAATATTTTCAGAAGCATACATCTGCATGAGAAGAATAATACGGTATGCATTTTGGATGAGTAGTATAAAAACTGAAGTACAAGATATTGTTTACAAAATGGGAAGAGAAGAAAAATAATAATTCGCAAGATCCTGAAAAAGAGCATCAGCTTGCATATTTCAAATACAAACTAATCAAAAACCCAAGTAAACCCACTGCATCGTGACTAGGTTCTTGAATTAACATAAACTCGTTTGCACATTGGAGGCTTGGCTTTTGAATTGCTTTGTCTTTTAATTATCAAAATGGTGAGTTTTAGTGGTTAAAGATTCACAAATTCGCTAATTAGGAACAAATTACTCGATTTCCTTCATCATCTTTCTTCATTTCTTCTCTTCATGAGAGATCTAGAATTTACTGCTCTCCTCCTTCTTTTTTGAGCTTATTATCCCCATTAACATCAATTCATTCATCATATGATTAATTTATTTTGAAAAGTTTTTTTGTGAATTCCTTAACCTCCTCTGTGCTCATGACATAAATGATTGGATTTAGCATGGGAGTGACTCCTGCTGCAAGTGATATACTAATAATCCAAACATTTCGGGTAATGGGCACAGCTAACACGAGAGCAGTGATATAGTTGCCCAGTATTGGAAGATAATATACAGTAACCAGCATTAAATGTGCAGAACAAGTCCGTAAGGCTTTCAGCCGCCCTTCCAATGAAGCTATTTTAAACAGTGCACCAGCAATGAACACATATGACAATATTGTCAAACCAAAGGGCAGAACAAGCAAAAAAATGGTGTCAACATATGCCATGATGTGATTGAAGAAATTATCATTACATGCCAAAATATATACAGGTCCATATTCACAGAAGAAACTTCTAACTACAATGGATTTACAAAAAGACAATCTAGTTATTAAAATCACTGATGAGATGCTGAACACAGAATTGTATGACCACACCATTGTTAAAATCACAGCGATCGCTTGCATGGTGATGATGCCATGGTATCTCAGTGGCAAGCAAATTGCGACCACTCTGTCATAGGCCATAACAGTAAGACAGAGAGACTGCAAAGCCGTAAAAAACATTACAAAAAACATGTTGCTCAGGCAAGCATTGTAGGAGATGTACTGTGAATCAAAGAGAAACATTGCAATTAAATTTGGAATTAGTGCAGTGCTTTGACCCACATCAGCAAGAGCCAAATTAAAAAAGGCCATATGCTTTGGGGTATGAAAACTGCGCTCGATGTTTATAATAAACATGACATAGGAATTCCCAAGTACAGAGACGACAAAAACAAAAGACAAGAAAACATAGTATATCTTGGAGCCGGGCATATTTTCCAAACCATTGATATAAAAAAATTGGGGACGCACAAAAGTTATATTTAGAGGCATTGCAGAATTCCGGAAGCTCATAGTTGATGATTTTAAATCTGATTTATTTTCTATTGATTTGCTTTTGATTTTCTTTGCCCTGTAAATAGAGAAAAAAAAAATAATCTGGAAAATTTGACAGTGTTTTAATTGTGTGATAAAGATGATTTATTCTTTTATTCTGAAAAAAAATTTGATTATTTAGAAACTTTGGGTCAAAATCTCTGATTAGAGTTTTATTGTAATTATCTTGTACATTACAATTTAAATATTATTATCAAGACATTTATTTGGCAGTTTAGATAAATTCCCTTTCCTTTCAATACACTAGAGATTTTTTTTCTCATGGAAAGTGAGAGCTATTTACAACAGACCTTAGAAGACAAACATGATAAGCAATCATAATTCATCTGAATTAATGTTAGTTTCTGAAATAAAATGAGTTTGGAGGGAAGTATTTTGTCCCCTCCGTGTGGATTCAACTCATTGATTTAAGAAGGGCACACCTCATCTTTCTTGATTTCGTCATCCGGCTGAAAACAAAATATCCTTTGCCTCAACATTTTGTCATTTGTTACCTATGGTAGGCCATCAGTCAAAAGAATCATCCGCTAAAATCTCGTCATGGTCAGATTCAAAGTCCTGACTCTGGCTTACACAGAAACAAACAACATGGCCCCTTCCTACCCATAAGACACACTCAGTCTACAAGGACCTGCTCTGCTGCTCCGTTCTGCTGCAACAGGTCGTCTACATCCTCTTGATCACCGTTTCAATGTCGCTTATCCAAACAACAAAGCTTCTCCATCCCATAGGTGGAATGACCTGCCCCTAGCAACTGAATAGTCCGCAGCTCTTCCATCATGGTCTGAAGACTCATCTTTTCAGACAGTATCTCACCTGAGTCTCAGTCTTACACTCTTAGTCCAAACACCAACACTCCCCCCCCCCCAAAGAAGTATATCCCTGCATCAAACCATGGCTTGCTTTGTTGTGTTTGTTTTAAATCACAAAGTTTAAGTCTCCAATTTACGTGCTTAGATGTGTTTTTGTAATACTTAAGTATAGCTTATACAACGTATTTGCCAAACACGCAGTCTGTGTGTTACTTGTTCATTACTGAGCTGATTGATTCTTTAAATTAATTGTACCCTATACCCTGATGTGTTATGATGCCCTTTCAATGGCCTTATTCTCTGCACTTACTGCGCATTGCATAGGATAAAAGCATCTGCCAAATAATTGTAACGTAATGGGGTGTAAAGTAATAGGATGAGACTAAAAACACGAACGGACTTTGAGGAAAATAATAAAAATGTTCTCCTGTAAAAATGTTTTTGCTGTTGGGTCCTCCATGAATTCATCAATTTAATGATGATTTCAATGATAAAAGTGGTCATCAGTGAAGTTCTACCATCTTCAACGAATGACAATGCAAGAGCTATCACTTACCTCAATCACCAATAAGAAAGAGAAAAAAGTTCTTCCAATTTTCTCAGTTGTTTTGCATATTTAGAGCTTTGGAACTCAGATCTCCTTATATACATCATGCTCATGGTTGTTTTGTGCATTTCTGCTACGGTAATGAGCCTAGGGAGCTCATAAGCTACAGTTACACTGTCAACACATTGTTCTTCTGTTTAGGGAAATCACATAAGATCAGAGTCAGAATCAGAATACTTTATTTAACCCCACGGGGCCATTTTGTTTCTACAGTCCCATGTCCGCCAGCAGATACACTAAAAAGACAATAAAAGCACACAATACAGTCCATAGAGTGCTGAAGTAGGAAGCTCAGTGCAAGTGACGTAAGGAGAGCGCTTATCGCTCCTCATGGGCAGCAGACACAACAAGGGCAGAGAAGAACATATTCTGATCTAAGGAGCAAATGATCAAAAAAATATAAAATCCATACATATGCTGAAATTACAAAAGCAATTTAAGAACAAAATAAATGAAATCAATATGCTAAAATTGCATTCCCAGAATGTATAATTTACAATATATAAAGAGTAAAAATAAATAAAAATAGAAAAATAAAAGACTGTAACCATCTCTATGGTTTAGCAAAGATGATAAAAGGTTAAATGTCAAAAAGTAAAAGGGCTATTCTACATTCAGCAGCCTAACGGCAAAAGGAATAAAAGACTTGTAATAGCGGTTTGACTTCCTGAGGGATGCCTGATAACGCAGTCCTGATGGTAATAAAATAAACTCACTTGACAGGAGGTGGCCTTGTTGGTTTATAATACTTTTAGACTTCTGAAATAGCCACTTCTCCCAAAGAAAGTGTAAGTGACTTTGCTCAACTCCAGTTATTTTGGAGCATACTTTAATTATGTTATTTATGCCGTTTCTGTCTTTCACAGACAAAGTGTTGAACCAGTAAACAAAAGAAATGGTTAACAGGCTCTCAATATATGACAAATAGACAGTGTGCAGAATGGACGTGTACACCACAAAGGATTTAATGTTACGCAAAAGATGGATTCTTTGTTGACCTCGCTAAATGATGGACTCTGTTTACATCAAATGACATCAGGTTGAAGTCCGCCCTCAAGCCGTGCGATTTATTCGTGCACTGCAGTTTGGCTGGCTGTTATGTTGCCCGCATACCGCCACCCATGGCAGAAACTGGTATTATGACACAGGACGGTGCGCAGCTAGTGATTTAGCATGCTAATTCAGGTTGATATCTCTTGTTACGGCCCCAGGGCCTTTGTCACAGTTCAGTGCTATGTGATGCTGTGTGGTGTCTTTTCTCTGTGCGGTGATCTCCTTGATTGGTACGGAGCTTATTGGGAGATTGGATGCAGCTGGCCACTGCTTCCAGTTTCTCCTTAAAAACCCGCCTCTCCTGCAGTTGGTGTCTCCCCTCGTCCCCCGGCACCATGACAGTCCGAGTTTCCTGATTGTGTTTGTTAATTTCCTTTGTTAGTTTGAATATTTTGTTGTGTTGTTAATTTACAGTTATCATTTGTTAAATAAATTCTTTTGCTTTGCTTAATCCCTCCTGTGCGCTTCCTCTTTTGTTGTGGCCTCAGAGCTGGGCCATAACAAAATGGGGGCTCGTCTAAAGTGAGTATTAGGCTGTTGGCAGTGGTTAATAGCTGCGTTTTGTTGTTAAAAAACGTTGATTAGCGGTGTTTTCCTTGATGTGGAGCGCTTTGTTCTGATTTCACGCCTTTCCTAGATGTTGACAAGAGGGTGACGTAGCAGGGGTGGGTTCCCCGGGTGTTGACGTCACGGCTGGGGATTCCCTTTTTTGCGCTCGGTTTGGAAGCTCGCGGAGGGCGTTGTGGATTTGTTTTTGTGTTTAATATTTTCATGGTACTGCGGGATGTGGGGTCCTTTCTGTGCAAATGTTTCATTTGCAAAGTAGTGACGGGACAAGGGAAAATAAGTTTTGACCCTCTTGCTACACAGGTGCGTCTGTTGAGCCGACTTCCCTGACAGGAAAAGCAGCGTTGCTTCTTTAAGCTTCACTGGGTTTGTTGTTTTTATAGTGTTGGGGAGAAAGCGGTTAGAGCAGTTGTATCGGGGGCACAGCCACGGATGTTGACAGGGTTGCCAGCTTGCTGGTCGCTTTGCCACTCCGCTGGTAGTTAGTGCGTAAGTACCTGCTGCAAGTATCTCCATGAAGACTAGGGTTGAGCTCATTTAGTCAGATTCGGGTAGGCAGGCAGTTAGAAGGGACGCTTGGTTGTTGCTCTTATGCTTTGTCTGTGTGCTAGTTGGGTCAGTATTGTGCGTTCTTTTTTTTCCCGGAACTACTTGTTGTTGGTAGATTGGTCAGGTGTTGATCATGGCAGGTATAGAAGAATTTGTTAACGCTCCCTCTGAGGAGTTGTTGGACCAGCGTACGAGGGATCAGTTGTTAAAAATAGCCGACCATTACGAAATAAATGTCGGTGACAGAAGATTGAAGGAAAATGTTAAAGCTATTAAAGCAAATTTGTATGACATGGAAGTTATAAAACCTTTGCAAGAGTCACCTGATTCGGTTGATCTGGATGGGGCTGTTTCTCCCCAGGAGTCGCGCTCTGATTTGACCTTAAATTTTGAGCAACAAAAAGAAATGTTGCGTTTGCGGATGCAATTAGAAACTGATAGGGCATTAGAGTTAGGAAAGGTAAGACAACAAGTAGAATTTGATAAAGAAAAAATGCGGCAGCAAATTGAAATGACTAAATTGGACTTGGAGAGGGAAAGGCTGAGTCTAATAAAAGCCGATAAATTGGGCGACATGCCGGGGAGTGACGAGCTGGCTCATAGTGGTGATAATTCACGGGATATTTTAAGTAGTTTGCGCTTAGTGCTGAAATTTAATGAGAAAGAGGTTGAAACTTTTTTCACCTTGTTTGAGCGCGTTGCAGACGCGAGGGGCTGGGGTGATTCAGACTGCACAGTGCTGCTGCAGTGTGTGTTAACTGGGCGTGCTCAGGAGGCTTTCTCCTCGTTAACTGCGGAGGACAGTAGCAAGTACTCAAAGGTTAAAGCAGCTGTACTGAAGGCCTATGAACTAGTTCCCGAGGCCTACCGCCAGCGATTTAGAAACTGGAAAAAGAGAAATAAATCGTACCTTGAGTTTGCCCGTGATTTGGTTATTCACTTCAGTCGCTGGTGTTCGGCGTCTGGTATAAAGGATTTTGATGATTTGTCTAACTTAAGTCCTTGAACAGTTTCAAAATTCTGTCCCAGAATGTATTGCTATGTACATAAGTGAACAAAAAGTAAAAACGGCGGCAGAGGCTGCTATGTTAGCAGATGATTATCTGTTGACCCACAGAGGTGGCAGTGCGGAACCCCGCTCATATGCCTTTGCCAGTGGGGTAGAAAATGGTCCTGTTGGGGGGGATGTATTTTTCTGCGCGTTCAGGTCCAAATTTTGTGTCGGGGCAGTGAGGCGATCGCGGTGTCAACGAGTCTGATGATGTTTGTTATTTCTGCCACAAAAAAGGTCACTGGAAAAAGGACTGCGCTCTGCGTAACGAGCGTAATAAGCACAATGGAGCACATGTGAAACCAGTTGCTTTAGCTGCGCCCATTTCCAGTGTAGTTATTGCGGACCAACCGAGTAATGATTTGCCATTTATCATGTCTAAGCCTGATTTGACTTCCTATTTGCCGTTTATTTCAAAAGGGCATGTGTCTCTGCTTGGTAATGATGAGAAGGTGCCGGTAACTATTTTGCGCGATACAGGTGCGTTTGATTCATTTATTCTGGCTTCTGTCCTGCCTTTCTCTGCTGAAACTGACACGGGATCTTTTATACCTGTATTGGGCATGGGCATGTCAGTTTTTCAAGTGCCGGTACATGAACTCGTGCTTCATTCAGATTTGTTTAACGGTGAAGTCCGAATGGGGGTGCGCTCTGCTCTGCCTGTTGATGGCGTTACGCTGATTTTGGGGAATGATGTTCCCGGAGGACGTGTTTGGGCTGATTATCCAGCACAACCGTTGTTGTTCCTGTACCATTGTGCAGTAATGGTCCTGATGAAAATGAAAAGTGGATTCCTGAGGTGTTCAAGGCCTGCGCAGTGACGCGTGCCATGAAAGTGGCCGGTTACGGGGCACATTCGTCAGAATATGTAGAAGGTAATGCCACAGAGTTGTTTGGGTTGTCCCTGTGTAACACTCCTTTGTCTGTCTCACGTAGTGAGTTTATCAGTGAGCAAGAAGCTGATCCCACATTGAGGGAACTTTTCAAGTGTGCACTTCCTGTGGAAGAGGTGAAAAATCGTGCACAGGGATACTTCATGCAGGACGAGATGCTGGTAAGAAAGTGGGTGCCACATGGCGAAGGTTTTATCGGTGACCCAGTCTATCAGATTGTTGTGCCTACTAAATTCCGTGATGTAGTTTTGCGTGTAGCTCATGATGAATCGGGGCACATGGGTGTGAGTAAAACATATAATCGTATCCTACAGCATTTCTTTTGGCCCCGTATCAAGAAGAGTGTTGCCGCTTACATTAAAACCTGTCATACCTGTCAATTAACTGGTAAACCAAACCAAAACATAAAAGTGGCCCCGCTTTATCCAATTCCAGTGATTTGCCAGCCTTTTGAGCATTTAATTATTGACTGTGTCGGTCCTCTTCCTCGTTCCCGATCTGGGGCTGTGTATTTGCTGACCGTGATGTGTCAGAGCACTAGGTATCCTGCTGCTTATCCGTTACGTACACTGACAGCTAAAGCAGTGGTGCATGCACTCAGCCAATTTATATCCATCTTTGGCATACTCAAAACCAAAGTGATCAGAGTCCAACTTCTCAACTCATTTGTTTGCACAAGTATTAAAGCTGCTCCATGTTAAGCACAATCAATCCTCAGCATATAATGCGCAGAGTCAGGGGCGCTGGAGCGTTTCCATCAAACATTTGAAATTGTTATTGCGGGCATACTGTGTACAAATGGATGCTGATCGGGAGGATGGGTTGCCGTGGTTGTTGTTGTCAGCACGGGAGGTGGTACGAGAGAGCACTGGTTTCAGTCCAAATGAATTGGTTTTCGGCCATAATGTGCGCGGACCATTAGCCACTCCACAAAATGACTGGAAAGAGGTGGAACCACCTCAGAATTTAATTGAGCATGTTTACGGTTTCAGGCAGCGGCTGTATGCTGCTACAAAATTGGCAAAGGCAAAGTTGAGTTCTTCAAAGGAAAAAATGAAACGCCTGTATGATCGGCGAGCCGAGCGGCGTGTTTTTTCTCCAGGTGACCAAGTGTTGGTTTTGTTACCTATTGTTGGTTCATCATTTCAAGCTAAATTTATGGGTCCATATACTGTTGTGAAACAGCTTTCGGAGCAATACTATCTTGTTGCCACTCCAGAACGTCGTAAAAGTCATCAGCTTTGTCATGTGAATCTGTTAAAAGCATATCATGCCCGTGCACCTCAGAAGCAGAGTGCGTCGGTAGATGGCGTTCATCCTGTGTGCATGAGTAGCACCTTTTCATCTAATTGTGATGCTTTGTGTGAGGATGGTCTTCTCAATCAAGATGCTGCACTAACTGGGCGGCTTAAGAATTCTGAGGTACTTGCCGATTTAAACAGTGTGGTGGGTCATTTGTCTGAGCCACAACGCATTGAGTTAGTTGAGCTCATCGGTAGGTATCCCAGTTTGTTTGACGACGTTCCCTCCCGTACACATATTTTGGAGCATGATATTGAGGAGGGAGACGCAAAACCGATAAAACAGCATTTTTATCGTCAATTCGGAGAAGCAAAAATTCTTGGATTCTGAAATTGATTATATGTTGAAAAATGGCATTGCGGAGCCGTCTGCGTCTAGCTGGGCATCTCCTTGTTTGCTTGTCCCGAAGTCAGATAATAGATTTCGTTTTTGTTCTGATTTCAGGAATGTAAATGGTGTCACAGAACTTGACTCATACCGCTTGCCTCGTATGGATGACTGCATTGACCGGGTTGGTGCTGCAAAATTCATTAGTAAATTCGATCTCCTGAAAGGGTATTGGCAGGTTCCTTTGTCAAAAAGGGCGCAAGAAATTGCAGCGCTCGTTACACCAACTGGGTTGTATTCTTATTCAGTGATGCCGTTTGGGTTACGCAACGCACCCGCTACTTTTCAGCGCTTAATGAACAAAGTCGTTGGTAATCTAGAAGGTTGCGCTGTGTATTTAGATGATGTTGTTGTGTATTCGGATACTTAGTCTACCCATGTTGAACGCGTTAAGGCACTGTTCGACCACTTGGCCGAGGCACAGCTCACTGTAAACTTGGCAAAGTGTAAGTTTGCTCAAGCGACAGTGACGTACCTGGGTCGGCAGGGTGGGCAGGGCCAGGTGCGGCCCCTGAGTGCAAAAGTGCAAGCAATTTCTCACTATCCACCTCCAGCGACAAAAAAAGAGTTGATGAGATTTCTTGGGTTAGTGGGGTACTACAGAAGTTTCTGTTGGAATTTTTCCACTATTGTTGCGCCGTTGACAGACCCTCTAAAAAACAAGGTAAAATTTCTATGGTCTCCACTGTGTCAAAAAGCTTTTGAACTTGTGAAGGCAAGCTTATGCGATGCTCCGGTCCTGGCTGCCCCAGACGTGGGTAAATCTTTTAAATTGCAAGTGGATGCCAGTCACGTGGGGGCGGGTGGGGTATTGCTGCAAGAGGATGACTTTGGTATTGATAAACCTCGAAAATTCAAAAGGTACCAGCTAAACTATTCTGTAATTGGAAAAAAAAGCTTTAGCTTTGATTTGGTCATTACAGCATTTTGAAGTGTATGTAGGTTCCGGGCCTGTGGTCGTTTATTCAGACCACAATCCTTTGACATTCTTGAACTCACTGCGATGTCCAAACCAGAGGTTAGCGCGTTGGTCCCTGTTTCTTCAGTCGTACTCCTTAGATATCCGCCACGTGAAAGGCAAAGACAATGTAGTTGCGGACGCGTTATCCAGAGCCCCCTGCCAGTGATTGTTATTTGTTTTCACTTTTGGTATCTATCGCTCTCTCTCTTAAATTGCTTCAAGGTACCAGTTGCTGGGAGGAGATGAATGGCCATAAGGTGACAGGCAATATAATCAAGTGTTAAGGTTAATTTGTGTATTGAGCTTCGCTTATTGTAAGTATTCTTTGTGCAGTCCAAATGGGGTGAAGTTATTGTAAAGTAATAGCAAATATTTAAATGAAATATCATGGGTAAAGTCAAAAAAAAAAGTAAAAGTTAATTTTTTGTTGACATTTCTAGTTGTAGCCAGGGATCCTGTGGGGTCCCTGTCTTTAAGGGGGGGGTGTTACGGCCCCAGGGCCTTTGTCACAGTTCATTGCTATGTGATGCTGTGTGGCGTCTTTTCTCTGTGCAGTGATCTCCTTGATTGGTACGGAGCTTATTAGGAGATTGGATGCAGCTGGCCACTGCTTCCAGTTTCTCCTTAAAAACCCGCCTCTCCTGCAGTTGGTGTCTCCCCTCTTCCCCCAGCACCATGAGAGTACGAGTTTCCTGATTTTGTTTGTTAATTTCTTTAGTTAGTTTGAATATTGTGTTGTGTTGTTAATTTACAGTTATCCTTTGTTAAATAAATTCTTTTGCTTTGCTTAATCCCTCCTGTGCGCTTCCTCTTTTGTTGTGGCCTCAGAGCTGGGCCATAACAAAATGGGCAATACCTTGTCATCTTTTTTATGACATCATTGCCCTTATTTCTTCTCATTCTTTTGCTGTGTCAAGCTCATTTTTTTGGCTATTTTGACCTCAATTCTTACACAGGGCACCTTTAATTCCCCAGACATCTGGGGCATTTCTGAAAAATCATAATATTGGTTTTCTTCATATTTACTACCAGGGCCAGGTTCGCCCAGTATCATTCTACTATGTGCAGTAGTTGCTGTAGTCCTTGTTCCATAATAGAACAAGTCATCGGTAGAAAGCAGAAATGTTACTTCTCCATGTAGGAGGGAGAGGCCAGGAGCTGCATATTGATCCAGCAGAGCTGCAAGTTCATTTTTATACACATTGAATAAAGTTGGACTTAAATTGCAACATTGACAAACACCTCTTCCCTGGGTGAAAAATTCACCCTTCCATATATCCTGCGCTCATTTACCCCAGGTGGCATCATGATCGTTTCCCCAATGCATGCTGGGACAAATTTTTGACACCCGGTATTCTGGCTGGTGTTCCGACAAACTATGGTGCCTTTTTGGAAAATGCTAACGCAATGCAAAACAACTGCATCGTATTTGTTTTTGCCTTAAGAGTGCCTTTTTCTAAGATCAGCCCAAGGGTGCCAACTCACCATTTCCAAATCTCTTCATGCTTCATAATTATTGAGTTTGGGGCTGGGAATAGGGAAATCAGTCATGACCTTGGTAATTAAGCCCTCTCCTGCTGAGCAGGCCACGCCCACTTTTCTGTGCCGTATTGAGCAGTAACAAATTTGATGCCCCAAATTTCAACCTACATGGAGGTCTCAAGTATTTATCAATTATTCTCGAAACTATAGTTGGTGGACTGCAACTTGAAGTGAAAAAAATCCTGGGACCTCCATGTAGGTTGACGCTAGCGCCACCTGAAGTCATAAGCGATGCCATTTCCGACACATGGAAATTGGGTCCTAGTTCCATCCTAGATAAAGGTCCAAAACAAATTACAACTGGTTTCCAATCTTTGCATGCCAAACAATAATCAGCAATAAAAGTTTTCGGACCTTTGTGCAGAAGGGAGAATAAGGGACCAAAAATGGGGTAGATGGCTGTGGTCACCCAACTTGGAGCCACGCCCACTAAAACCTACATGGCCCCCCAGTTGGACCTTCACCAGTATCTGCTTCATCTACATATGAACTTTCAATTTTGCCAGTAAAAAAGCTTGGGACCTTTTCATTTCATGCATATATTAACCCTTTTGTCATATTTGAGTATTTAATCAGTATTTGTGTACTCACAAATTGTGTACATTATGTATATGCACATGTATCTTTCAAGCCAAGTTCCATTTCATACTTCTCCTTTTAAATCAGAGTTCAATAATCCTCAAAAGGCCATTTTAGCAACAATAAATTTTGACATTTACCCTTTCTTTTTATACATTTCGCCTAAAATCTGGGCACACATCTGGGCTTCTGCTTCACAAGGTTTTTCAGCTGTTTCTTTCGGCCCACATCCTGTTTCACACTTCTGTTATCAGGTGTCGAGTCATTTATAAATAGGCTATTCCTCGTTTCCTTTTGGTGTTGCCAACAGGAAAGACCTCCATAGCCTGGCTTAAATCCATCAGCACTGGTCTCTTTTACGCATTATCACTTGTTGAGGCTAGCAGGGGCCTGTTGTTCATGGCAGTACACATCATACATGATTTGGATACAGAAGAAACTACATGGTATGTAACTCTCGTTCCAAGTGCTTTTTGCCAATTTTATAATGACTGTTTACTTTTGCACACATGATACAATGCACATTTTCAATTTTCAAGTTTCTCTTTCACCAGACAGAGGCTGCATAAATTTGAAATACTTTGTTGACGTGTATTGAAATGTCAACCTCCTGAAACTACTGTTCTCATTAGTCTTCAAAAGATGGCTGACAATAATGAATTTTTTGTGGTGCAGTGAAAATTGTTTTGGCATTCATTACCTTTGTCTTGTGCAGATTTGCCGCATAGTTCCTGTTGAAATCCTTGTAAAGGATTTATATCCAAGGCATCACTTAGTGCAGTGGTTCTCAAACTCGTTCCTGACACCCCACTGTGTATGCTGGGTTTTGTTCCAACCACAATTGCAGTCTTAGGAATTTAACAAGCTGTTGATTTGTCTTAATTAGGTGCCGTTATCTTTGGACCAGTTAGGCTATTTATCCGCTTAAGCCACATCTGAAAAACCTATAAATGTCATGAAGAACAAAAATGTCATATCCACATTGAGAAATAGTAGAAACTTGTTTAAATAACTGCAGCAGAAAACAATTTAAATGAACATTTAATCAACATTCAATTAATAGGTTCCTCACTGGAGAAACTGTTGACGCATGGTAGCAAAAACTAACAATTTATTGGGCAAACAATAGAGTAACACCTGTTTTGTTTCATGAATATTTTATTAAGTTCAGGCAAATTATTTTGGAAGAAAGCAAAACACCTGTGGTCAACTACCAAATTTGAAGGTTACTGATTTTCTCAGAGTGTAATTTGATCTGTTAAGAAATGTTTTTGCCTGAAAATCCTCAGAATATAGAAAAATAAGCACCATATTACACAATAAGGGTTTTTATTCTTCATGGCACTATGGATATATCCATTAAAATGTGGCCAAAGATTGTATTAGATGGACATCTAACTGTTCCCAACATGGAATGCAGCTAATTAAGACAAATCAACAGCTTGTTAAAATCCTAAAGTTGCAATTGTTGGAACAAAAACCAGTATCTGTTATGGTTCTGCCTCATGTGTGTTGCCTTTGTGCTTATTTGTGCTTTACTTTCGTTTTATTTTTCAGCTTTCATTTCCCGCCGGCTGATGTTCGATTCTCTCTTTGCCCTAACTCCAGTGATGTCGTGTGACAGCCTTCTGCATGCCTGAGTCTCGTTGTCCAATCACGTTTCCTCTTTCGGTTTCGGCTGTGGTATTTCATTCATTGCCTCCACCTATGCTTAATTCTGGGTCTCGCTAAATTCTGAGTGAATGCGTTCTCTTATAGGATAGTTACCAACCCGTACTAACCAGCACTTATTTTTAGGGTGATTGTATATATTTCGTCACGTAGTATTAACCCATTTAACTCATTAGCGAGTGCGAGTGTTTCTAGCTTTTGTAATTTCTTCCTGAGCTTTCCCTGATTAACTACGTTTAAAGCTGTGCTTTGCTTTGCTTCTCTCGTGGTGCTGTTTACTCGTCACGTTTAGATTACCTCAATCTAAACTGTCTAGCTTGATTGATTGTCTTAGAGTCTTGTCTCGAGTCATTATTGTTAACCCGGTTCTCGTGTAATTGTTTTATTAATCCCATGTGTTTCTGTTTCCTTTCGAGATTGCCTTCCGAGTCCCCGCCTCCTCTCGTGGCTATTTCTGTGGGCAAAGTGAGAAGAGACATCAGACGGAACTTTGTATTGGCTTCGCTGTACACTGTGAAATCTCTGCTCCTGTGCCTTTCGAGTATTTCCTTTGTATGATTCCCGAGCCTTTTGTTTTGCTGCACCCACGTCTTGTCTGCCCAGTGTCTAAGTCTCCCAGTGTGTCCGTCAGTTTAGTTAGGTTCAGTTTTTGTTTTTCTAGTTTATCCACTCTTGGAGTGTGTATTTCTGTTTCCCCCTGCCTTGGGCAGTGTACCTTAGTTTCTCCCATTTGTTCAGTGCATGGTGTTTTGTTTCTGGCCTGTGTGCCTATTTTCTCCTTAGTGTTTGGTGTTTCAATAAACACTTTAGATCCTGCATCTGGTGTCCACCTGACCTTTTCTAACAGTATCACTGTGGGGCGCCAAGACCGAGTGTGAGAACCACTGACTCAGTGATACCCTTTCTTTCACAAGTTGTTGATTGGCCAGAATGGCGGTCTACAGGAACTGCATTTGCCATCACAAGGGACTTGGGTTGAATCCCATTACACCCCTTGGCCCGACCACTTACCCCTACCCCTCCGTTTTGCGGGTTCGCGTGTGCAGGTAGGGATGTCCTAATTCCCGTAAGGACAGAGGGGTAGGGGGAAGTGGTAGGGCTTCAGTATCTCATAAAAGTGAGTACACCCCTCGCACTTCAACAATTTATCTTCAAGGGACAACGTTACAGAAATGAAACCTGAATATTTTCTAGAGTAGTCCTTGTCCAATATGTGTAGCAGCGTAGATTTACTGCACTGCCCAAATAACTGAACAAACAGTCACTATTTCCAAAATGGGTGGTTACAAAAGTGAGTACACCTCACGGTCAACATGCCAAATTGTGTCCATTGTGTCAATATTTAGTGTGACCACCATTGTTGTCTAACACTGCCTTGATTCTCCAAGGCATGGAATTCACCAGAGCTGCACAGGTTGTAGCTGGGATCCTCCTCCATGACAACTTCACAGAGCTTGTGGATGTTGGACACCTGCTGCTCCGCCATCTTCCTCTTGAGGATGCCCCACAGGTGCTCAATGGCATTCAGGTCTGGAGACATACTTGGCCACGCCATCACCTTCACCTTCAGCTTCTTCAGGAAGGCAGTTGTCATCTTGGAGGTCGTTATCATGTTGGAAAACTGCCGTGCGGCCCAGTTTCCGAAGGGAGGGCATCATGTTCTGCTTCAGAATGTCACAGTACATGTTGGAATCCATTATTCCATTAATGAAGCGAAGCTCCCCAGGACCAGAAGCACTCATGCAGCCCCGACCATGATGCTGCCACCACCATGCTTGACTGTAGGCAGTACACACTTGCCTTGGTACTCCTCACCAGGGCGCCGCCACACATGCTGGACACCATCTGACCCGAACAAGTTTATCTTGGTCTCGTCAGACCACAGAACATGGTTCCATTAGTTTATGTTCTTGAACTGCTTGTCCTCAGCAAACTGTTTTTGGGCTTTCTTGTGGGCAAGCTTCAGAAGAGGTTTCTGTCTTGGCCGACAACCATGCAAACCAACTTGGAGCAGAGCACGGCGTATGGTCTGAGCACTGACAGGCTGTTCTCCCACTGGTGCAACCTCATTAGCAATGCTGACAGCACTCCTGGGTCTGTTTTCTGAAGCCAACTTGTGTACCTGACGCAGAGCACAAAGATTCATCCTCTTCGGTCGACCCTGACGAGGCCTGTTCCAAGCAAAACCCGTCTCGGAAAACCACTGGATAACCTTGGCCACCGTGCTGTAGCTCAGTTTCATGGTTTCACAGATCTTCTTGTAGCTTAGACCATCTTTGTGGAGAGCAGCAATTCTCTTATTCAAATCCTTGGAGAGTTCTTTCCCATGAGATGCGATGTCAACCATTCAGTGACCAGAATGAGAGCATTGCACCCAAAGCACCACAATTCAAACCTTCAACACGTCACACAACCTCATGTAACCCAGTCGAACAGACAAAAGCATGAACATGATGAATAAAACATATTTCATTGCTTGGTTGACCATTACCAATTGGGGCGTGTACTCACTTTTGTTGCCATCCATTTTGGAAATAGTGATTATTTGTTCAGTTATTTGGACAGTGCAGTAAAAGCCAGCGGAGACTGCTGATGACGTATGTGATTGTTGAAGGGGTGTCCCAATTCGTAGGGGTTGACTTTCAACCCCTACCCCTTGTAGCTCCGTTTCAAGGGGCAAGGGGCAAGGGGCAAGGGGGAAGGGGAAGGGGAAGGGGTAGGGGTAGGGGTAGTGGTAGGGGAAGGGGTAGGGGTAGGGGTAGGGGTAGTGGTAGGGGAAGGGGAAGGGGGAAGGGGAAGGGGTAGTGGTAGGGAAGGGGAAGGGGAAGGGGTAAAAAAGAGAAATGGGATTGGGCCTCGGTGATTGTGGACCATTTCATCTGTATCCAAGCACAACATTGACAGAGATAAAGGGTTAAAATGTATGTAAATATGACTAATAGAGTTAAAATTAGGAGGCTGGCATGGAACTCCCAGAAATATCAACTAACTCATCCAGGCAAAAAAATTTTTAAGTGTGAATCAAACCTGCATTGAAATAAACAGGAATGTATTTTCTATGTACATAATGTAGACAATTTTTATGTGCACAGATAATGATAAAATACTCAAATATGACAAATAAAAGGTTTAGTATCTGAATGGAAGGAAAAGGTCCCAAGCCTTTTATTGGCAAAATTGCAAGTTCATATGTGGATGTAGCAGATACTGGTGATGGTTCACCTGTGGGGCCATGTAGGTTTTAGTGGGCATGGCTCGAAGTTGGGTGACCACAGCCACCTTTCCCACTTTTGGTCCCTTATTCTCCCTCCTGCACAAAGGTCCCAAAACTTTTATTGCTGATTATTGATGTGTGGCATGCAAAGATTGGAAAACAGTTATCATTTTTTTGGGACTTTTATGTAGGTTGGAACCAGGACCCAAATTCCATGTGTCAGAAATTGGATTGCTTATGACTTCAGGTGGCGCTAGCGTCAACCTACATGGAGGTCCCAGGATTTTTTTCATTTTAAGTTGCAGTCCACCAATTCTAATTTCAGGAATAATTGATAAAAACTTGGGACCTCCATGTAGGTTTAAATATGGAGCAGTCAAATTTGTTACTGCTCAATACGGCACAGAAAAGTGGACATGGCCTGCCCAGCAGGGGTGGGGTTAACTACCAATGTCATGACTGATTTCCCTCTTCCCAGCTCCAACCTCAATAATTATGAAGTATGAAGAGATTTGGAGATGGTGAGTTAGCCACTTTTGCCAGTATTGGGCTGATCTTAGAAAAAGGCACTCGTAACGTTAAAATATGCATCAGCCTACACTAGCAACTTTAAATTTGTTAGCTTGTTGGAACACACGTTCATTTAATAATGAGCTAGCTTCATTTGTTTAAAGGTAACATGCTGCATGTCATTATCATCCAATGTCTACATTTTCTAGCAACTCCAGCCTGTAAATACAAATGTTTATGTGCTTATAGGTTACATGGCGCAATGCAAAATATGTTTTAGAGGAGCTTGTAGAGTCTGTAGAGCAGCTCGAGAGGGTATTAAAACATCGCAGAGGTCTAGCAGATCCACAAATTCCAATGGAAAATGTAGAATTCTTAATTGCTAATAATTAATAAACTATAATTAGTACCATTAATATTTTGAGTAGCATACATCTGCATGAGAAGAATAATATGGTATGCATTTTGGATGAGTAGTATAAAAACTGAAGTACAAGATATTGTTTACAAAATGGGAAGAGAAGAAAAATAATAATGTGCAAGATCCTGAAAAAAGAACATTAGCTTGCATACTTCAAATACAAACTAATCAAAAACCCAAGTAAACCCACTGCATCGTGACTAGGTTCTTCAATTAGCATAAACTCGTTTGCACATTGGAGGCTTGGCTTTTGAATTGCTTTGTCTTTTAATTATAATCAAAATGGTGAGTTTTAGCGGTTAAAGATTCACAAATTCGCTAATTAGGTACAAATTACTCTATTTCCTTCATCATCTTTCTTCATTTCTTCTCTTCATGAGAGATCTCGAATTTACTGCTCTCCTCCTTCTTTTTTTGAGCTTATTATCCCCATTAACATCAATTCATTCATCATATGATTAATTTATTTTGAAAAGTTTTTTTGTGAATTCCTTAACCTCCTCTGTGCTCATGACATAAATGATTGGATTTAGCATGGGAGTGACTCCTGCTGCAAATGATATACTAATAATCCAAACATTTCGGGTAATGGGCACAGCTAACGCGAAAGCAGCGATATAGTTGCCCAGTATTGGAAAATAATATACAGCAACCAGCATTAAATGTGCAGAACAAGTCCGTATGGCTTTCAGCCGCCCCTCTAAAGAAGCTATTTTAAACAGTGCACCAGCAATGAACACATATGACAATATAGTCAAACTAAAGGGCAGAACAAGCAAAAAAATCGTGTCAACATATGCCATGATGTGATTGAAGAAATTATCATTACATGCCAAAATATATACGGGTCCATGTTCACAGAAGAAACTTCTAACTACAATGGATTTACAAAAAGACAATCTAGTTATTAAAATCACTGATGAGATGCTGAACACAGAATTGTATGCCCAAACCATTGTTAAAATCACAGCCATCGCTTGCATGGTGATGATGCCATGGTATCTCAGTGGCAAGCAAATTGCGACCACTCTGTCATAGGCCATAACAGTAAGACAGAGAGACTGCAAAGCTGTAAAAAACATCACAAAAAACATGTTGCTCAGGCAGGCATTATAGGAGATGTACTGTGAATCAAAGAGAAACATTGCAATTAAATTTGGAATTAGAGCAGTGCTTTGACCCACGTCAGCAAGAGCCAAATTAAAAAAGGCCATATGCTTTGGGGTACGAAAACTGTGCTCCATGCTTATAATTAACATGACATATGAATTCCCAAGTACAGAGACTACAAAAAGCAAAGACAAGAAAACATAGTAGATCTGAGAGCCGGGCATGTTTTCCAAACCATTGACATAAAAAAATTGGGGACGTACAAAAGTTATATTTAGAGGCGTTGCAGAATTCCGGAAGCTCATAGTTGATGTTTTTGAATCTGATTTATTTTCTGTTGATTTGCTTTTGATTTTCGTTGCCCTGTAGAGAAAAAAAAAACATAATCTGGAAAATTTGTCAGTGTTTTAATTGTATGATAAAGATGATTTATTCATTTATTCTGAAACAAAACTGGATTATTTAGAAACTTTGGGTCAAAATCTCTGATAAGAGTTTTATTGTAATTATCTTGTACATTACAATTTAAATATCATTATCAAGACATTTATTTGGCAGTTTAGATAAATTCCCTTTCCTTTCAATACACTAGAGATTTTTTTTCTCATGGAAGGTGAGAGCTATTTACAACAGACCTTAGAAGACAAACATGATGAGCAATCATAATTCATCTGAATTAATGTTAGTTTCTGAAATGAAATGAGTTTGGGGGGAAGTGTTTTGTCCCCTCCGTGTGGATTCAACTCATTGATTTAAGAAGGGCACACCTCATCTTTCTTGATTTCGTCATCCGGCTGAAAACAAAATATCCTTTGCCTCAGCATTTTGTCATTTGTTACTTATGGTAGGACAAAAAGAATCATCCGCTAAAATCTCGTCATGGTCAGATTCAAAGTCCTGACTCTGGCTTACACAGAAACAAACAACATGGTCCCTTCCTACCCATAAGACACACTCAATCTACAAGGACCTGCTCTGCTGCTCCGTTCTTCTGCAACAGGTCGTCTACATCCTCTTGATCACCGTTTCAATGTAGCTTATCCAAACAACAAAGCTTCTCCATCCCATAGATGGAATGACCTGCCCCTAGCAACTGAATAGTCCGCAGCTCTTCCATCATGGTCTGAAGACTCATCTTTTCAGACAGTATCTGACCTGAGTCTCAGTCTTACACTCTTAGTCCAAACACCAACACTCCCCCCACCCCAAAGAAGTATATCCCTGCATCATACCATGGCTTGCTTTGTTGTGTTTGTTTTAAATCACAAGGTTTAAGTCTCCAGTTTACGTGCTTAAATGTGTTTTTGTAAAACTTAAGTAAAGCTTATACAACGTATTTGCCAAACATGCAGTCTATGTGTTACTAGTTCATGACTGAGCTGATTGATTCTTTAAATTAATTGTACCCTATACCCTGATCTGTTATGATGCCCTTTCAATGGCCTTATTCTCTGCACTTACTGCACATTGCATTGGATAAAAGCATCTGCCAAATAACTGTAACGTAATGGGGTGTAAAGTAATAGGATGAGACCAAAAACACGAACGGACTTTGAGGAAAATAATAAAAATGTTCTCCTGTAAAAATGTTTTTGCTGTTGGGTCCTCCATGAATTCATCAATTTAATGATGATTTCAATGATAAAAGTGGTCATCAGTGAAGTTCTACCATCTTCAAAGAATGACAATGCAAGAGCTATCACTTACCTCAATCACCAATCAGAGAAAGAAAAAGAGTTCCTCCAATTTGCACAGCTGTTTTGCATATTTAAAGTTTAGGAACTCAAATCTCCTTATATACATAACGCTCAGGGTTGTTTTGTGCATTTCTGCTATGGTAATGAGCCTAGGGAGCTCATAAGCTACAGTTACACTGTCAACCCGGTGCTCTTCTGTTTTGGGAAATCACATAAGATCAGAGTCAGAATCAGAATCAGAATACTTTATTTAACCCTCGAGGGGCCATTTTGTTTCTACAGTCCCTCCCTAGTCCACCAGCAGATACACTAAAAAGACAATAAAAGCACACAATACAGTCCATAGAGTGCTGAAGTAGGAAGCTCAGTGCAAGTGACGTAAGGAGAGTGCATATAGTTCCTCATGGGCAGTAGACACAACAAGGGCAAAGAAGAATATATTCTGATCTAAGGTGCAAATGATCAAAAAAATATAAATCCAATACATATGCTAAAATTACAAAAGCAATTTAAGAATAAAATAAATGAAATAAATATGCTAAAATTACATTCCCAGAGTGTATAATTTACAATATAAAAATAAACAGTAAAAATAAATAAAAATAGAAAAATAAAAGACTATGTAACCATTTCTATGGTTTAGCAAAGAAGATAATAGGTTAAATGTTAAAAAGTAAAAGGGCTATTCTACATTCAGCAGCCTAACGGCAAAAGGAATAGAGGACTTGTAACAGCGGTTTGACTTCCTTGGGGATGCCTGATAACGTTGTCCTGATGGAATAAAATAATCTCACTTGACAGGAGATGGTCTTGTTAGTTTATAACACAACCAAAATTCTGAAATAGTTGGGACAAAGTGTAAATTGTGAAAAAATCAAAACGCAATGACTTTCAAATCACACCAGCCAGTATTTTATTCACAATAGAACAGAGATAACATAGCAAATGTTGAAACTGAGAAATTTTACAATTTTATCCACAAAATGAGCTCATTTCAAATTTGATGGCTGCTACAGGTCTCAAAAAAGTTGGGACAGGGGCCTGTTTACCATGGTGTAGCATCCCCTCTTCTTTTAAACAGAGAGTGGAGGCGTCTGGGCAGTGAGGAGACAAGTTTCTTGAGTTTAGCCATTGGAATTTGATCCCACTCTTGTTTAATACAGGCTTCCAGTTGCTGGAGAGTTTTGGGTCTCCTTTGACAGACTTTTCATTTAATTATGCGCCAAATGTTCTCAATCGGTGAAAGATCAGGACTGCAGGCAGGCCAGTGCAGCACACGGACTCTTCTACTACGAAGCCATGCTGTTGTAATAGCTGCAGTATGTGGTTTTGCATTATCCTGCTGAAATACACAAGGCCTTCCTTGGAATAGATGTCGTCTGGAGGGTAGCATATGTTGCTCTAAAACCTTTATATACCTTTATGCATCCCCATACCATCAGAGATGCTGGCTTTTGAACTGAATGCTGATAACAGGAGGGGTGGTCTTTCTCCTCTTTAGCCCGGAGGACACAACGCCCATGATTTCCAACAAGAATGTCACATTTGGACTCGTCTGACCACAGGACACTTTGTCCCTTTGCTACAGTCCATTTTAAATGAGCCTTCGCCCACAGAACACGGCGGTGCTTCTAGATCATGCTCAACAATGGCTTCCTTTTTGCATGATAGAGCTTTAGGTGGCATCTGTAAATGGCACGGCGGACTGTGTTTACAGACAGTGGTTTCTTTAAGCATTTCTGGGCCCATTTAGTAATGTCAATGACAGAATCATGCCGGTGAGTGATGCAGTGGCGTCTGAGGGCCCGAAGATCACGAGCATCCAGTAGAGGTCTGCGGCCTTGTCCCTTGCGCACAGAGATTTTCCAGTTTCTCTGAATCTTTTGATGATGTTTTGCACTGTCGATGATGAGACCTTCAAAGCTTTTGCAATTTGACGTTGAAGAACATTGTTTTTAAAATATTCCACAATTTTTTTACACAAGCCTTCACAGGTTGGAGAGCCTCTGGCCATCTTTACTTCTGAGAGACTCAGCCTCTCTAAGACATCCCTTTTATAGCTAATCATGTGACACACCTGATGCCATTTAACTTAATTACTTGCTAAATTTTCTTTCAGCTGATTTTCATATATATTAATGGCTTTTTCAGCCCTTTTTTGCCTGTGTCCCAACTTTTTTGAGACCTGTTGCAGCCAGAAAATTTGAAATGAGCTCATTTTGTGGATAAAAATGTAAAATGTCTCAGTTTCAACATTTGAAATGTTATCTATGTTCTATTGTAAATAACATATTGGCTCATGTGATCTGAAAGTCATTGCATTTTGATTTTATTCACAATTTACACTTCGTCCCAACTATTTCAGAATTGGGGTTGTAATTTTAGACTTCTGAAATAGCAACTTCTCCCAAAGAAACTGTAAGTGACTTTGCTCAACTCCAGTTATTTTGGAGCATACTTTAATTATGTTATTTATGCTGTTTCTGTCTTTCACAGACAAAGTGTTGAACCAATAAGCAAAAGAAATGGTTAACAGACTCAATACATGACAAATAGACAGTGCGCAGAACGGATGTATACACCACAATGAATTTAATCTTAAGCAAAAGATGGATTCTTTGTTGACCTCGCTAATCGATGGACTCTGTTTACATCAAATTTTAGGTCAGAGTCAAACACGAAACCTAAGTACAAGCGTTTGTACTTGTAAGAATCCATAACTTGGACATCTTCACCATGAATAGTGCTATCAGTGGGGTTGACGTAGCTTTTCCTGAAGTCAATTACAAGTTCTTTTGTTTTTGATACATTTCAAATCAAGGAAGTTGTCATTGCACCACTTCACAATGGCAAGTAGAGCACACCCATGGTCAGACTTGGCCCCCTGAATGAGCGAAAGGAGTGCAGGGTCACCTGAGAATTTAACCAGGTACAGTATCTCACAAAAGTGAGTTCACCCCTCATATTTTGACAATTAATTTATCTTTTCAAGGGACAACGTTACAGAAATGAAACTTGAATATATTCTAGAGTAGTCATTCTACAACCCCAATTCCAAAATAGTTGGGACGAAGTGTAAATTGTGAATAAAATCAAAATGCAATGACTTTCAGATCACATGAGCCAATATGTTATTTACAATAGAACATAGATAACATTTCAAATGTTGAAACTGAGACATTTTACATTTTTATCCACAAAATGAGCTCATTTCAAATTTTCTGGCTGCAACAGGTCTCAAAAAAGTTGGGACAAGGCAAAAGGGCTGAAAAGGCAATTAATATATAAGAGAATCAGCTGAAAGAACATTTAGCAAGTAATTAAGTTGACTGTCATCAGGTGTGTAACATGATTGGCTATAAAAGGGATGTCTTAGAGAGGCTGAGTCTCTCAGAAGTAAAGATGGCCAGAGGCTCTCCAACCTGTGAAGGCTTGCGTAAAAAAAATTGTGGAATACTTTAAAAACAATGTTCCTCAACGTCAAATTGCAAAGGCTTTGAAGGTCTCATCGTCAACAGTGCAAAACATCATCAAAAGATTCAGAGAAACTGGAAAAATCTGTGCGTAATGTAGCACCACACTGGGCGTGACGGTGCAGGCGGGATAGGGCATAAGCACACAGCGCAGTGATTGCAGGAAAAATAGACCAATAAGGGTTTTATTTAGATTCAAAAACCAAAAATGTTAGGCCTTTCCACCTTAAATCAGTCAGAACACACAAAAAAAAAAAAAAAAAAAAAAAAGGAAAAAATTGTATCACTCCCCACTTCTCCAGGAGGTCAGACCTTGGACCGTGGATCTCCTCTACGTCTGGGGCAGGGATCTGGTCCACAGTCTCCACTGGAATCTAGAAATTGTATATAGAGAGAGGAAAAACAAGAGTTTACCACTCAGACAAACCCAAACAGCATTTATGGGCTTTTTTTCCTCCCCTCCAAGAGAGACAGGGCCTCCTTTTAAACAGCACTCTCGTTAGCCTGGAGGGTTGCAGCTGCCTCCCTTCATTGAACTCAGGTGTGCTATCCGGCAGGCCTTGAGTGGGGAAATTTCCAGCTGGCGGCTCTCCATGGTCCTGAGGCTGGCCTCCTTAAACTGGCACTGTCCCAGGTCCTGAACAGCCTGCCTAGTGGTGGGTTATGCTGAGGTATCTTTGGCTGGGAGGGATGCTGTGGACTCACGGCCCTCTCCACGCCACAGTAACAAGGCCGAAGACCTTTACTGGATGCCCATGATCTTCAGGCCTTCAGACGCCACTGCATCACTCACCGGCATGATTCTGTCATTGACATTACTAAATGCGCCCAGGAATACTTCAAGAAACCACTGTCTGTAAACACAGTCCGCCGTGCCATCCACAGATGCCACCTAAAAATCAATCATGCAAAAAGGAAGCCATTGTTGAGCATGATCCAGAAGCGCCACCGTGTTCTGTGGGCCAAGGCTCATTTAAAATGGACTGTAGCAAAGTGGCAAAGTGTCCTGTGGTCAGACGAGTCCAAATTTGACATTCTTGTTGGAAATCATGGGCGTTGTGTCCTCCAGGCTAAAGAGGAGAAAGACCACCCCTCCTGTTATCAGCGTTCAGTTCATAAGCCAGCATCTCTGATGATAAGGGGATGCATTAGTGCATATGGTGTGGGACACTTGCATGTTTTAAAAAGCACCATGAATGATGAAAGGTAAATAAAGGTTTTAGAGCAATATATGCTCCCCTCCAGATGACATCTATTCCAGGGAAGGCCTTGTTTATTTCAGCAGGACAATGCAAAACCACATACTGCAGCTATTACAACAGCATGACTTCGTAGTAGAAGAGCACGTGTGCTGAACTGGCCGGCCTGCAGTCCTGATCTTTGACCGATTCAGAACATTTGGCGCATAATTGAACAAAAAGTCTGTCAAAGGAGACCCAAAACTCTCCAGCAGCTGGAAGCCTGTATTAAACAAGAGTGGGATCAAAATCCAATGGCTAAACTCAAGAAACTTTTTTTTTTTTTAACATGAGCGGCGAGAACAGGCCGTTCAGCCCAACTAGGCTCGCCAGTTTTTTTGACTATTGTGAATATATCATTTCAGATACTCAATGACGCAATGGTATCTAGCTTTAAGTCAAGTCTGCTCTTGAAAATTCTCAAGGTTTCTGCCTCAATAATATGGTCAGGCAAGCTATTCCACATCGAAATTACTCTTTGGGTGAAAAAATATTTCCTAATATCCGTGCTAAAGTTACCCTTGGTCAACTTCCATTTGTGACCCCGAGTTCTACAAACAAAACTTGGCCGAAGGAATCCAACATAATTCACTTTGTTAATCCCTTTAACATATTTAAAGACCTCAATCAGATCACCCCTGAGTCTCCTTTTCCTGAGGCTAAAGAGATTAAGGATCTTCAGCCTCTTCTCATAGCTTTCATCTTTTATTCCTGGAATCAGCTGAGTGGCTCTTCTCTGAACTTTTTCTAGACCCTCTATATCTTTCTTAAAGTATGGTCCCCAGAACTGTACACAATACTCCAGATGTGGTCTGACGAATGTGTTGTACACGAGAAGTATCACCTCCTTGGATTTGTACTCAATACTTTTGGCAATGTATCCCAGCATCTGATTGGCTTTTTTAACTGCTACAGCACAGCTAGAACCTGTGAGGGTTTGGCCAACAATCACTCCCAGATCTTTTTCATGTGGGGCACATTCCAGTTTTAAACCTCCCATGTAGTAATCCTGTCCAATGTTTTTATTACCTACATGTACAACTTTACATTTCGCTACATTAAATTTCATTTGCCACATTTCTGCCCAATTCTGGATTCTATCCAAATCATCCTGAATCACTTTAGTGGACTCTAAACTATTTGCCAAACCTCCCAATTTAGTATCATCTGCAAATTTAACTAATTTGCTCTCAATATCCTATCAAGGTCATTAATGTAGATGAGGAACAGCAGGGGTCCCAACACCAATCCCTGAGGGACGCCACTCCCCACCATACCTAGCTCAGATGAGATTCCATAGACCACCACTCTTTGTGTCCTGTAACCAGTTTTGAATCCACTCCAGAATACCTCCTGTAACTCCAATGGAGCTTATTTTAAAAATTAGTCTCTTATACGGTGCTGTATCAAATGCTTTCTGAAAATCCAAGTATATCATGTCATAAGCCTTACTCTGATCATAAGTCTTGGTGGCCTCTTCAAAGAATTCCAGGAGATTTGTCAGGCATGACCTTCCCTTAAGGAAACCATGTTGGGTATCCCTCAAGATATTATTACGTTCAAGAAATAATTCCAGCTCGTCTTTTATGATAGATTCCAGTATTTTGCATGCAATGCAAGTTAAACTGACTGGCCTGTAATTTCCTGGCTCAGTACGGTCCCCTTCCTTATACATTGGTATTATATTACCCTGCTTCCAATCATTTGGTGTTTCTCCAGTTTCTAAAGACCGTCTGAAGATAGCGGAGAGCGGTTTAAAGATGATCTCACTAACTTCCCTGAGCATTCTAGGGTATAAGCCATCAGGACCTGCCACCTTATCTGCCTTTAGTTTATGCAACTTGTCTAATACTTCTTTATTCCTTACCTCAATTTCCGCTAAATAATCTTCAGCATTGGACATGCCCTCAGGCCTAATAAAAACCCGCTCCGAGATACAATTCTCAATAAAGTAACTGTTTAAGGTATCCGCAATATCCTAGTTATCATACAGCAGCGATCCATATTTATTCTTTATGCACTTAACCTCCTCTTTGACTTTCCTTTTTCTGCTACAGTACTGAAAGAAGCGCTTAGGATTAGTTTTTGCCCCTTCTGCAATTTGCCTTTCATACAGTCTTCTAGCATTCCTCAGCTCTTTTTTGACCACAGCTCGCATTTTATAGCATTCAGCCTTAGTATTCACATTGTTATCCTTTATGTACATCTTATAAAGATTCCTCTTTTCCCTCTAACTCCTACGAATAGCTGTGGTAATCCACTGAGGATTCTGCTTTTTCAGCTTACTTTTGGTCACCTTTGGAATGAGTTTACATTGTGAATTAAGTAAAAGGTCCTTAAATCTTTCCCACATCTCATTTACAGACTCACAGTCCAGGAGTGTCTCCCATTTTATTTTGCTTAAATATAAGCGCATCCTGTCAAAGTTTGCTCACCTAAAATTAAAAATTTTTGGTTTTCGAAGACACCTTTTTAACTTCTCATGAAACATCAAAATTAACAGTGGAGTGATCACTTGTCCCAAGAGGCTCCAGTACCTCAACATTGCTAATTCTATCAGGGTCATTACAAAGCACTAAATCTAAAATTGCCTTCTCTCTTGTAGGTTTATTAACATACTGCACCAAAAAATTGTCATTTATAACATCTAGAAATTCTTCCTCCCCTTTACCCTGTCCTTTCGCCATTTCCCAATCGATACCAGGATAATTGAAGTCTCCCACAATAATTGTCCCTCCTCCTCTACAAGCTTGCCTAATCCTCTTAAAGAGCATTTCATTGACAATATTGTCCAAAGCTGGCGGTCGATAGCATACTCCTGTGTTTAAACCTGTCTCGTGTTTGCCAATGAGCCTGACCCAGATATCTTCACAGGGCAATGAACGTTCAATTTCAGGAATTTCCAGCACATTTATGTTTTCGTTCACATAGAGTGCTACGCCCCCTCATCGCCTATTACATCTATCTGTCCAAAAGAGCTTATAACCTTCTTTCTTATATTCATCTCCATCCTCTTCACTAAGCCATGTCTCTGTAATCCCAACTATTTCATAGCCCTCACTAATCACAACGGCCTCAAGTTCTGGAAATTTATTTTTTATGCTTCTTGCATTTAAATTAAAACATTTCAAGTTATTTCGAATGCTCTTCCCCTTCGATTTCCCATGTGCCTGCTGCTCCAAGCCCCCCACTACGCTTTGTTGCTTTAAAAATGCATCATCAATAGTGCATGTAACGCTGTCACCTTCCATCAGGGCAGTCTGCATTTCCCTATGTATAACACTCTCTAACCTCCCTGCCCCCCAAGTCCCTAGTTTAAATAATCCTGCGCTACCTCAACATATGCTGACCCAGTGCAAAGGTACCCCTCCGGTTCAGGTATAGCCCGTCCAGCTTGAACAGGTCACCCCTGTCCCAGAAAAAGTTTCAGTGTCCCATAAACCTGTACCCCTCTTTCCTACACCAGGTTTGTAGTCACATGTTAAACCTCCAGATAAAATTCTGCTTTCCTCTGCTTGCACATGGTACCAGTAGAATCCCGGAGAAAACTACCATGGAGGATCTGCTCCTAAGCTTTTCAGCTAATTCTACTAATTTTCCTTGCAGAACCTCAACCTTCCCTTACTTTTTCATTTGTCTCAAAATGGACCGTGACAACTGGATCCCCCCCGCTCTGGCCAGGAGCTTGTCCGCACGCTCCAGGAGGTCTCCTACCTGGGCACCAGGCAGGCAACACACCATACAAGATTCCTTGTCGCGCGAACAGACTAAGCTGTCTATTCCTCTAGTGATTGAGTCCCCCACTATCACTAACTCCCTTTTCTGAGAGGAAGAGGCCAACAGGGTGCCACTCAGGGGCCAAGTCGAGTTCCTGCAAGGGCCGGAATCGGTTGGACACCTCAACCACTGGAGGAGCTGTCGCTGCACGGTGTGCACGCCTTTTCCTGCAATGACGTCCCTACTGTCATCCAACTTTCTCCCCCTGCCTGCTCTGGGATATCCCTGCTTCCCTGCTTTGGCATACACACCATTTCTCTAAACGACAAACTACTTAGTTTCTCCAGGAACTCTACTGATTGCAAACTATGTTGTGCCGCCAACTGGCTCTGAAGATCAAGGATCTTGCTCTCCAAATGCTCAATGAGCTGGCACCGGTGACAGACAAACCAACCCTGGAAATCTCTTTCCAGAAGTGAGATCATTCTGCAACCGTCACATAGTTTTGGCTTCATTTTGAACCCCCTACCTAATGACCTCGCTCACCCTAGATCACAAAGAAAATTATTATTGCCGAGACAGAAGCTCAGGAACCACAGTTTATTAACCTGAGAAGCCTTAAGCAGCAGTCACAATAGAAACCGTAGTGAAACAATGTAAAAGGAAAATAAGCCTCTTTTAGCAGGGGCTTAGTTTTAATTTAATTTAAATTTTAATTTAATTTATTGACTTAATATAGCCCCTTTTAAAATGTAAATGATCAAAAGCGCTTTACAGTCAAGCTAAAATATCAAAAATGAATCTACTATTGATAGTTTCAGTAGATTCATCTTAGTTTCAGTTCACAAAAATTAATTACTAAATTAAGACAAACTCGATATGTAGTAAGCACTCTTAATGAGCCGTCTTGATTTTATATAGCCCCAGTACTATTAATATATGAATCTAAAAATATCACAGGGCTTAGCTCAGAATCTAGATCATAACAGACTGGCTACAATGCCCAGGAGAAACTGGGGGGGGCTGAGCACTCCGATAAACCTTACTGTTTAAAATTCCAACCTAACCGAATGGTCGACTCAAGTAACTGTTGCCCTGCGAACTAAATCTCAGATCCCAAGTCAAACATGCAAACAGGAACTATCTAGCTTACTAGCCACAAATAAAACCAAAGGTAATGGGTCATTCCATGAAATAGAGAGCCAGAGACCCTGCATTTTTTTACAGGACTATATGATTTACAAAATTGGATGCCATCTATAGAAAATGCCATGCATGAAGGCCAGAGTATATAAAAAAAGCTAACACAGGCAATATAATTGGCCTTCTGAAAAAGATAAATCAAAAAAACTGCATGTCTTTGAAAAACTTGCGGATAAAAAGCGTCCAAATTTGTGACATTCATTGTCTTCAGACTTTGAATGTAAAATTCTCCGAATTTTTAAATAAAAGTCTGGCTGAAATGGCATTTGTTCCTAACATCAATTCCAAGTGATTAACCCACAACGGCAATTAACTGGGAAATCCGGATGTATAACACTGCAATTAGCGCTTAAAATGTTGCTGTGAATGTAACTCATGGTGTCCTGAAAAGTTACGTTGAAACAGTGCTGAGAAAACCCAGGAAACATAATATATTATCTAGGTTTTTGTACCAACGTGTAGAGATTAATCTGTTTCATAACCGTCCAAAATATTATCTCAGAAAACATACAGGTTTTTATAAAATTCTTCTTTTTGTGGAGCAAAATTTTTCGCGTCATATTTTTCCAAGTTACGTTCAACACGAGCCGGGCTCGCTGCCCGATCTCCCGTATCCCTTTGGGGTCTCACAGTGGTCACAGATATGGATTTCCTTTCGAACCTCCTACTTCTCATCCGGGAACCAGTCTGTCGTCTTCATGAAGGAAGCTGAGCAGGTTAGTATTTTTGTGTCCTAGAAAGTTACGTTCAAATGGAGTGACGTTCAATCACTAAAATCTTTTGTTAAATCACCGATTTTCAACACAGGTATGTTTTCTATAGGGATTCATAATTTGGCCAGCCGTTTCACGTGTTGGAAGGAGTGGCGCACCGTTTTTTGTCGCGGAATCCTACATCGCGGCCTTCGCGATTTGTTTAGAATTTGGACACGGAAGTGGTTTTGTGTCTTTGTTACGTTCGACAAAGCCCTTGCTGAAACAAAAGCTTTCAGTGGTTTTTACCAACTTATTGTTGATTGTTTACAAGGGCTGGGACTTTAACGTGTTAATTTGGATTAATTAATTACAGGAAAAATAACACGCAAAAAAAAAACGCATTTAATCGCACCTTTCTCAGTTCCCTCATTTCTGGCACACCGGTAACACTGATGCACACACTCTAGCCTGGTAGGTGGCGTTAATGAGCCTTAAGTCTTAAAATGTTGAATATAAAGGCTATAATTGCACTTGGGAGTTTGCACTAATCAGTGAATGTAGTACACAGATGAAAAATTCACTGATAAATATAGATGAAAAATAAACATTTTTGTTGTTTAAGATCACATATATGTCTATTTGAATTTTGAATTTTATTTTTTTGAATTTTATTAATGGATAGCCCCTTGAGATGAGCCATCTCGTTTTCAAGGGGGTCCAACACAAAACTTATGGTCCAACAATACACAAGTAATACACAAGCAACACAAAATACAGTACATTACATACATTTGGCTCTCATTTACCACCCACCCGTTTGTCAATCCCATAAGCCCACAAAATCCACATCTGCATTTAGTACAAAGGAGTTGGAAACAGTAAGTTGACATTGATAGAAATGATTGCTACAAAAAAATTAAAATAAATTGATTAATGAGTAGATTAATAATACGTGTATGTATATATATATATACATCCACACATACATACATACACACATATATATATATATATATATATATATATACACACACACACATACATACACATACGCATATACGTACACACATATAAACATACACACACATAAAATGAACATGGACATAAATGAATTCTAACAGTTTAGCCCTGCTTTTTTGTCATTGTCCTTATTATTGTCCCTTGTTTTTGTACAATTTGTTTTGTAAACTTAAACAGCAAACTGCAGCCCTCACTCACAGCAGGAGCTGCATCTCACTATCGTTACGTTTCATAGGGTCATTAAAGTGAATTGTAATTGAGGAGGAAAAGCAGCTGGTTAAAGTAAAACTAAATTGAGAAACACTTTTTACATCCACAAAGCTAAAATAAAAAGAAATGTAAACTGTGTTTTACGCGTTCTCATTCAAATAACAAAATGAATATGCTTTTCTTTTAACGAGCAGACGCGAGGATGACATTGTGCATGCAAATACAGGCGATTAGCCGACAGAACGTCCACCAAAAATGTAAAAAACACAGTGAACAATATGCGAGATAAAATAATGAGCTATTAACCAATCGTGCTTTTAAGCAGCACAAAGAGGAATTGAGCGTGGAGACGATGGCTACGTCCGAATAGTCTTATTTGCTTCGGAAAGTTCCTAACTCCTAGAAAACGATCCGTAAGTATTTACGTGGCAGTCATGATAAGTGTGTTTGGATTCTTTAAATGTAAAGGAAAGGTGCTGCAATGCTTCCTAATTTATCACCTTTAGCATAGGGGACACTGAAGCTTCCTTTTCGAAAAGAAAGGAGGAAATGCCATCCCGCAATTCCGCGATGACCGTCCATCCGGCCAATCAGGAAAACAAACAAACATGACGGGCAGGACGCGGGTGATCACTGTGCCTAGTGTAAGTGCAGTCGGATTCTCTTATTAGCGCGGTTCTCATCCTAAGCTTTAAAAGAGTCCCTTAGCACCTTTCCTTTACCTCATGACGTTTTACACAGGTTAAACCAGGTTAAAAGAAAAGTGGTTAGGAATTAGACGATAGGGCGTAATTTTTTTTTTTTGATTTCGACGTAGCCGATGACTGCCGTGTACACAGTTAGTATTTTTTTTAGAAACGTTTATGATTGACTAACCGTGTTACACGTGTACACGTTACAAGTCCCACCCTAATTTCAGCCCAGAATTGTGTTGAATGTTTAACTGCATGCTCCTGCTGAGGAATTGAAATCAACAAATTCATCCTGTTGACCATTAGTTGTACCATCGTAAATTTAATAATTAGTGGCTTCCAATATCAAAAAGGGCGTAGGGGTGAAAACAGGTGATGCATTTGCTAAGTCGAGCATTTTTAGAGTGTTACATTCATAACATTTGTCATGTGGTACAATCCAGATGACAAATTTTGCATTTAACAACTAGTCTACTCTAAAATATTTTCAGAGCTGATGTATACTTACATGGGCTGCCTTCTCATTTATATTTCGTCCAGAATATTGCATTTGTTCCATCCTCAGATGAACAAGACCAATGAGCCAACTTATCAAAGCCCTGCCAAACATGTTCAGACCTTATTAGAGCACAACTGGCATTGCAAAACTGCTGGTTTGTTTTAAGTTTGTTCTCTGTTATATTAATTGAACAAGTTGAGATTTAGTTATATTTTGAAATAAAATTTTTATTGCATACTTTTGTGTTAGTTTAGGTGTCCTTGTTACATCCAAACGCTGAACATTCAACACCTTGCCTCTTGCATCCCACAGTAGATCTTGCCATTTAACTTGTGTCACATTTTGACTCATGGGAACGCCAACAAAAGTGAACCAGTACTTCTTGCAAAAATCTTTGTTTCAAATTTGAACAGTCATGTCACACTTTGGCTCTCTTTTTCATGGAATGACCCTAATCGGAAACAGAGTAAAGCTCCGTGCCCTTTAATTCAAAGGGACCGAATAAACAAGTCGTTTACTGTGTGAGCTAACTAAACACGGTATCTCCCCAACAAGCTGTCTCAAAGCACTTTCATAACTAAACTCTAACCGGCTGATCCAGGCACCGCAATCGAGGAAAATACAAAAAGTAACGTAACTTGCAATGTGTTTAATCAGAAGAGCCTTTTGGTAAAAATAAGATGCGAAAAAGACTAAAACTCCAGTTAGCATTAATATTTAATTCAAGCTTGGCAATGCGTTTATGCGTAATGCGTAAAAAAAAGACTGAAGAGGACTAAAACCCCAGTGAATGTCAATATTTATCAGCTAGAAGACTGTATGAAAAGGCAAGCAACCAAGTATGAAACCAACGCAGGTTATAGTTAGATATCAGGCAATTTGATAATATTCTTAAGCGCTGAGAAGCTTGCTGAAGTTTGTTCACTAAATCAGCTACAGAAAAACCAGGCGAGAGTAGCGCAGTCCTTGAAAATAATTCTGTATTACTTTGTAGCTATATCATACAATTTACGTGGTTAGCTAACTATTTAGCGTTTAAGATTATGTTACTTTGCTCTCGGCAGACTGAAACCCCCCCAAAAAACCCCCCGCCGCCTTTGTTTGACCAGATTAGCGACTTAATTTGGCTATTTGCTAACCGAGTTGTTAAAAGGAGGGGGAAAAAAATAGGGGGGAAGATTCTCCCTGACCCTAATGCGAAAAGGTTATACCTCGGGAGCAAATCGTCTTACCTCTTTTAATGTTTAAGCTTTTACACACAACTTAGTTTCAGAAAAACCCGTTTAAACAAGAGTAAATCGTCTGCCTGCTACAATCTGCACGCCTCTCTCCGTCTCAACTCAAGCAGAATGACCACCAACAACAAGCGCTACAGTACAGACAAGAGAGCAGCAACAGTAACTTGTCTCCTCCATGCCCAGACGCCTCCAATCTGTGTTAAAAAGAGGAGGATGCTACACCATGGTAAATAGGCCCCTGTCTCAATTTTTTTGAGACCTGTAGCAACCATCAAATTTGAAATGAGTTCATTTGGTGGATAAAATTGTTAAATTTTTCAGTTTCAACATTTGCTATGTTATCTCTGCTCTACTGTGAATGAAATACTGGCTGGAGTGATTTGAAAGTCATTGCATTTTGATTTTATTCATAATTTACACTTTGTCCCAACTATTTCGGAATTGTTGTACAATTTGTGTAGCAGTGTAGATTTACTGCACTGTCCAAATAACTGAACAAACAGTCACTGTTTCCAAAATGGGTGGCAACAAGCAGTGAGTGCACACCCCAATTGGTAATGGTCCACCAAGCAATGAAACATGTCTTATTCATCATGTTCATGCTTTTGTCTGTTCGACTGGGCCATATGAGGTTGCATAACGTGTTGAAGGTTATACTGATTTGTGAAATTTGGACAATAGACCCCTTCCCCTTTATCATCACGCCATCGCGAGATTCTTGTTTGTTTTTTTAAATCATTGATCGAAATGTATTGCAATATGGTCATACAATCTGTACAATCAGATACAATGAAAGTACAATGAGCTTTTGAACATGGTCATATTCCTCACAATAAGAAGTGTTGCGTTTATATTTTTGTTCAGTGTAGATTTGTAGCTTGCATTTGTAGACGCAGCGACAAAGTGTGTTCGCTGAAAATGGAATGCAGAAGTGTTCCTGATCCCATGCAGTGATTTCCATGACAAAATACTGTCTGCTTTTCATTGAGTACTGCCTGAAGGCCTGAAGATGACAGCCATGCAATATTGCTTTTCAGCCTCATTCCTTGTGTACCGAGATTGCTCTTGATTCTTTGAATCTTTTAATGATATTATGACCTTAGATGATGAAATCCCCAAATTCTTAGCAATTTTACATTGCCCATGCAGCCTTTCACAGAGTTGTGAAGCCTCACCATCTCTACTTCTGAAAAACTCAGCCTTTCTGGGATGCTCTTTTTATACCTAATCATGTCACTGACCTGTTGCCAATTAGCCTAATTAGCAGTGAGATGTTCACCCAATTTATTTTTTAGCATCATACAACTTTTCCAGTCTTTGTTGCCAAGTTTCATGTTTTCACAGTACTTTTGCACACAGGTGATATAGGTGTTAGATAATCTTTTAACTAATAAATGGGAAATGAACATTTAAAAGCATCCTTTTTTCTTTCCACATGTCGCCATCTTATATGTTCCACAATGGTCTGAAGATCTGTTATGATTCAGCGTTAAACTGCAAAAATAGGAATTCAGGAATCATCATGTTTCACATTGCATCCTTCTCTGTGACATATCACAGATGTTTGTTTATTACATTTTAGTTTTTGTCAAGTAAATGTGAGTTTTGACAACAATGCACAGTTTAAGAACCTTTATAAATTAATAACCAGGTAATTACTGTAATTCATCCAATAAAACCAAAGAAGAAGCATACAGACACTAGTCCACTTTATTGGCAATGGTTTGGAGATCAGAGGGCAAGTTTCAGGAAGTGAAGCTCGATGATGTGGAGAAGAAACCACACACAAACAGTGCAGTGATCTCATTTGGGGCCGGCAGGACCTATGAGAGGAATGATTGAGTTGGAGTGCCAGTGAAAGTCTTTAACTCTTTAATGGGGGTTGTCGTGCAACCTTGAAAAGTCCAGAAGCCCTTGCAATACCAGAGGAAAGAAACTGATTTAACTCTAATAAAGCTACTGTCGAAGCAAATAATCAATGTACTACTTTACTGCCTCAACTATGTCTCTAATGAACAAATATACTTTCCTCTAATTTTAATGACACATATGCTATAGCTCCGCCCATGCCAAATCTTTGTATTGTGACACGATCATCACGCACAGACCAGTGAACAACAACTACAGTGTATTGAAGGCCAAAGAAAAAGTCTTCCCTCGCAAATAGTATTGAAAATTTGCCAAAAGAAACATTTACATGAACAAATTTATTTTGTAGACTAATATCTTTATACAAAAACGATAAGTGTTGCAGGAAGTTCTTGTGACTATATAAGTGATGGTAGTCAACCCTGGTCCTGGAGAGCCGCAGTGTCTGCTGGTTTTTGATGTTACTCAGCACTTAATTGATGAATTAAAGCAGTTGATTACGCTTAACTCGTCTCACCTGGTGTCTTAGGTTTAAATAGGGTGGATAAAACCAAACTCAGCACACCCTGTGGCTCTCCAGGACCAGGGCTGACTACCACTGAAAGTATATGTGCATCCTCCATGACTGTTAAATCACCACTGCCTGGCAGTCTGAAGCGCTATGATATAGAACAATAATTGTTACTTGACTGAGGTTGGTTGAACACAAGTGAAGCACTGGTCTTTCTACCAATACAAGAATAATACTGCCAAGATGACATTGATGTAGATTTATATCAACTGAAGTAAATCATCATTCAGAAGGAGATGATATTTTACACAAGGATTGGACGATCAGGGATTTCAAACTCTCCACTAGTGCTAAAACATCAGCACTTAGTCGTCTTCCATTGATTCATATCACTATAAAGCAAGTATCCTTCATTTTTCTGCATCATCGCACATTCCACGTGCTGTAAGCTTTACCTCATGTCATCACAGGCACATGAAGGAAGAATAGGATTATAAATTTTCTAGACCTTTAATTCTCATAGAAAAATTCCATGGTATTTTCCATGCATTGAGACAGCAGATGTAAACATTTGGCTCCATTATATAATTCTCAAATTCATTAACCATTAATTAATACATCACTGAAGTATTTTTGACATTGTTAATTTCAGCTCTGAACTGCATATCAGATCCCCTCGCCAGAGATTAAGTGTTATTGAATGTGAACATTCATAAACAATTTATAAGAGATGAAAAGAGTCCAGTTGATCACACTCCGGAAAACAAGGCAATTAGGGCTTCAACTAACATTAACTCAGGCCAGATAAGCATCTTTCAGTCATTTATTAGGGGTGAATATTCGCGAGTGCAGCCCTGAAAAACAATTAACATTTATTAACATACATAAAATGTATAAAATGTCTTTAATGGGCATACATAAAAGATGGTTTACTGACAATCTTTGCACACTGTCGAACCATCTTTCACGAATGCCAGCACATTTATATTGATTACGTTCGGTGTGGGGAGGTGTTCTAAGGTAAGCATGATATCCCAGTAATACCAGGTCAGTGCAAAGTAGCTGAATTTGCGGCTGAATGAAACAAATCTCAGGCTGGTCATTAGGCTACCACTGTATCTTAGGAAGGCAGCACAGCGGTACAGTGGGTAGCACTTCTGCCTCACAGTAAGTAGGTTGTGGGTTTGAATCCAGCCTGGGGCCTTTCTGTGAATATCTCTTTGTGTTTGCATGGGTCTTCTCCCACAGTCCAAAGATACGCCTGTCAGTCTGACTGCAGACTTTAAAGACCCTTAGAGTGTGCGCCCTGCAATGGATTGGCGAGATAGGGATAGGCTCCGGCTCCCCCGCAACCCTAGTGAGCAAGAAGCGGTTTAGATAACAGATGAAAGGATGTACTCCAGGACAACTTGAAATTCAAAATTAATCACAAATAATTAACAGTAGAAATGTTTGCATTTGCCAGAAGTTTCAAAAGACAACAAATCAATATGCCCCACAGCTAATGAAGACATCAGTGAGCCCCACAGCAAACGTCAAGCCAACGATCAGCGTTTTCTCCGTCTAGATGCATGATGTAGCACCTAGCTTATAAAATAGATTCACATTCTTTAGAGATGATAGCAATAAACTCTATACTCTAAAATTCACATTCATTAAAGAACTATCATTCACCCCTGTTGAATGCAACACATAGACACAGTTCATGAAAAAGCCTTCCTGAAGGACACATGATACTGTATGAGGTAGTAAATGACCAACTAGCATGTTGAAAATGCTTTATGAAGTACACAAATAAAAAAAATAAGAATAATGAGAGTATGTTGCCCCTAACTTTACTATGCAAAATCTCCAATGTATCATACGGTTCAGAGCACAGCTGAGAATGCATTTGACAGAAGGCTTGAATCTGGAGCATTTTGCCAAATTGCTTGCCTATATGTTGTTTGCAGGACAGCACTGGGCAGCAACAGTTTGCAGTGGAAAGATCATTTCACTTTACAAAAACTTTTGGTTGTAGGACATTTCTCTTAGTTTTTATGCCAGGAGGCTTAATCAGTACTTAATATTACTGTGCATGCAGCCTTCGAGAAAACATGTAAAGCTACGTTGGCTAAAGTTCTCATGTTGACTTGCTTGTTTCATTGAAACTGTAACATGTTGGCGAGTATGTCAACACCATGCTTGTGGAGCTAAAATTGTTCAATCAATCACCATTATTGGTTCAAGCTGCCTTGGCACTTGTATTAAAAAAAAAAAAAAAAAAACTAGACCTCTGATAAAATATGCACGGAAATGAAACCAGAATATTTTTATACAACCTATTTGCAGAGTTGTTCTATTCCAGCCATATTGGAAGGGTTTCAAGCATGAACAGCCCGTTTAAGGTCATACCACAGCATCTCAATCTGATTCAAGTCAGGACTTTGACTGAACCACTTATTTTTGTTTTCTTTGAGCCATTCAGAGGTGGACTTGCTTGTGCGCATTGGATCATTGTCCTGCTGCATAATCCAACTCCCGTTGGGCTTTAGGCCATGAACTGATGGACGGACATTCCCCTTCAAAATTTTCTGGTAGACAGCAGAATTCATGATTCCATCAATTATGCCTCATCGCCCAGGTCCTGAGGCAGCAAAGTGGCTGCAGCCATCACACTACCACCATTGCATTTGACTTATGGAGTTCTTATGGTGGAATTTTGTGTTAGCTTTACGCCAGATGTACAATGTAATTGTAATTAAGTTGTAATTAAATGTAATTGCATTCTTTGTTTACTCGGGTTATCTTTGTCTAATATTAAAACTAGTTTGATGTTCTGAAATATTCACTGCGGTAAATATGCAAAAATAGGAGAAATTAGGAGGGGGAAAAATACTTTTACACAGCACTGTGTGTGCGCACAAGATGATACGCAGCACATTTTGAAGAAACTTGCCTGCATTGTTTACCTTTACCTTTGGAATTAATAGCCAATTCATTTACTTATGTCAAGGGGAATGCAGTTTTCTGTTCAAAAGCTAGTTCATAGCCTGTACATGCCATGGTTAGGCCTGTATCTCTATCTGTTTATCCTCCCTGGTTTTCTCCTGTTTTTCCCTGCCAGCGGTCATTCAATTAGAAAGTGCGCTGTAATTGGTCCATTCATCATTATTCCACCTGTTCTTCTCAACCTGGTCCGAATTCATCCAGTCATCAAACCCTGCCATCTGCATTTAAGCTCACCTCTGTCACACAATCAGAGAATAAACTCCTGTGTACAACTGCTGCTTAGAGTACCTTTTTTCCTGCCATTTTGGTTCTCTGCTGTTCTGCACTACCAGTCCTTTTTAGCTAATTTGTACATTTTGAGTTTCTCAACCCTGTGTACCAGAAGTAATTACAGCCAGGAGTTTGTTGCCAGTACCTATAAACGACTTTGGTGACAGAGACGCGTGGTAAGAGGTGATTGTCACCAGTATCTTGTGATCATATACATGTCTCCACCATATTCACTATGATTTCTCACCACTGTTTATTCTTTTATTTAGTTCAGACCTTAATGTACCCTTATCGAAATGACATTGGCTGGTTATGTGTTGTAGGTTCCTAATCTCTAGATAAAGCCAAAAAGGACACGTTAGCAAATATTAAGCAAAGTTATCAGTTTCTCAACTGAAGCCTATCATGTTGTATTATTTCATGGAGTCATTGTGTGCAAACTGGTACTTTGATGTAAATCACCATGTTACATTTTAAATCAAGGCCAATTAAAAGTCTTTAGTGTTAAAATAATACAACTTTTAGATTCTAAGTTTGTATTGTAGTCCACAAGGGGGAAACATTTCCAGAATCACACCGACAAAAGTAAGCCTATGAAAAGAACCTGTGGGAAATTCAGGTAGACAATTCCAGACTACTCCAGTTGGGCTGCCATCACATGACCAACATTGCTTAAGACATCCACAACTGACCAATAAAGTGGTCCATTTAAACCAGCACAGTGTGCTTATTCATCCTCTGCTCTTCTGCACTGCTCCTCACTGCCAGCTATGCTGCCTCAGCAATTTTTATCACTTGCTGTGTCAGTGTTCGCTGTTATGCGATCTGAGAATCTATCCAGGGAGGGACAGCACCACACGCTGAAATGTGTCTGTTTGGGGGACTGTCAGACCGTGTAATATTTTCCTTGGTGTTTGCAAGGACAAATTGCTTCCAATATTAAATTCTTGTTGCCTATTGAGAGCAGAAAGGGATATTCTACTTTTTTCTCTGAATTAGGCACTCAGGTTGCAATAACCGGTTAATCAATCTGACTCATCTATGATGGAGAATTTTGTATTTTTTCCACTCCTGCGGAAGCAAATAGTTAAAAGTGCTGAAATGCATAATACACGTAAACAAAATATCTAGGGCTATTGTTCCTTCAGTTGCCCTATACCTTAGCCAATGTTAATTCAGCGGATTACCATATAAATTGATTTCGCACTTGGCACTTTTTTCCAGTTTATTAATTAGATGCTGAAGTTAGACCAGTAAAAAAGAAAAATAAAGTTCTTCTCCACACCAGTTTTAGTGGTCAACACGGTTGGTTTTCATTCCTATGAACTGCTGCCTCTCACAAGGTGACATCATTATTTAAATTCTCCTGACCACTGAGTTTATAGATGCATGTGATTTCTGGGATGTCTTATAATAATGATGGTCAATAGCTAAGATAGAGTAGTCCTAGATAGAACGAGTCGTGCCAACTCAAGAATAGGACCAATTTTGTTTTCAGTGCACAAAACCCGAGCCGTTTCGTACAATGAAAATTGTATGATTTTTTTGTTCTTTTCTCGGAGGGGAAAAGTATAGTTTGAGGGGAAAGACAAAAAACCAGCTAGCTAGGATTTCAACAAGCATAAGAGGGTAAAATGATCGAACATTAAAAAAAATAAATAAAATTTGCTTTGAGACGAAATAAAATGGCTCCATGTCCAGATTTTCCGGAACCCTCATGTTGCAGCTGTCTCTATCAAGGACATCAACCCACAATTAGTTATTTCATTGGAGGGACTCGTTACAAATCTTCTTGCATTTATGGCCAGCATCTAGTTAATAAAAATAATAATAATATAAATAACCTGCAGAGGGTAAACATTTGTATTCCAAATTGCGAGTCTATTGTATTAGTAAGGGATAATGTCCAGCAAGGTGTCAATTATCCAAAATAATGGGCGACATGACGGCCAGGGAACCATCTGATGTGCATCGGAGGAGGGTTGCCTCTTGGCCCAAAATTATATTTGGTGTCTAGCTCTGAGCAAACACAGTTTTTGGTGGTAAGATCCCCACTGCCACTCTCCGCCTCTCTCTACTCGCTCAGGCATATACTCTCAGGAAACGATAGGCCAGAGCCAAAACACCACCATGATAATTCTGTTAATTATACATTTCACTGCATCAACAAATGAGATCTGGTAGACTGAAATTAAGTAAGCCTGTGAGCTAGTTTGGCTAGATGATTCAAGTTCTGCTGCCATCATATGACCTACACTGGTGAAAGGGTTTTGGGAACAATACCCTTTTCCAACCTATCCAGACTGAGACAAGACATTTGATACCATTTTCACCTCTGTATAGGGGAAACTGGGGTCCGATGAGCCATGGGCACCAATGAGCCATATCACTATTTTGTGATCAATCGATGCCAAAGGTGTTTAAAATAGGCAAAATAGTGATATGGCTCATTATGACTCATCCTGATCAATGATCAAATATTTTTTGCCTATTTATTTTAAAAAGCAGCTCATGCATCGATTGATCGCAAAATAGTGATATGGCTCATGGGTCCCCATGGCTCATCGGACCCCAGTCTCCCCTATCCTAAGGTTTGTTTCCTGTAAAGACTTGCAGTCTCCAGGAGTCATATGCTTAGCTCCATCAAAGTTAAACAATAACCCTTACAGCAACCCCACAGCAGTCTTATTTACTCATTGTATCATGTATTTGAGATAAACGTCCTGGAAATTTAAAAAAAGAGAGAGAGAGAGAATCATTTACAGAAAAGGTAAATGGTTTCCCAGTGATCACATATTCCTTCCCTCTAGTGCACTGATCTGCGCACCACGTATTACAAGTAGAGTGAATGTTGAATACTAAACAAGTGGCAGGTTTCACTATTACCTTCATAAAAGTATAACATTTTTAGTAAAATTTCACACCATCATCTCAGTGCTTGGGCCAACCAAACGTGCACAGGGTCCAAGTGCCGAGGCAAACCGACAGAGTGTTTTATGGTCATTAAACCAGTTATCAAAAGAACTACCCCATCTTGTTCGATCTGCATGCATTTTTAGTCAGACTGGAGTATTTCTTTCAGATCAAGGTGTTTACATGAGGACTGTTCATTCTGATTGAGCTTCAATCTGATTACAAGTACTCTATGTAAATGTGGTTATCGTCCCTGCAGATGATTATTTGGGATTTAGAAACAGAGGTACACTGCAGGGTAAAGTCCTTGATATTTCAATCATTACCAACTTTGCTGGCTCCCAGTCACCAGTGTGACGGAGGAACACAAGCTAAAAACAGAAGCACTTAGGCAAATGGCTTGCTTTAAAAATATATGAATTAAAATCACATGAGGATTTTTAAACTGTGTTGCTTCATAATCACTTGCTGGGTCTTGCTTTTGTGACTGAGATATCTGGTCCCTTACCAAAAGTCATTACTGTTATCTTTAAATTTACTAACGAAACAAATCAAACTTCATTTCACTTCAGGTATGAGCACTGATACCCACCACTGGGGTGAAATATTCTTTCACCAATAATAATCAAATGAAGCTGGAAATTTTTACCTCCCTACTCACACACCTTTGTCCAAAAATATGCTGTTATTCTTTCAATTAAAATGGATAGTGGCTTTTACAAAAAAAAAAAAAAAAATCCCTTATTATCGATGATCCATCGTTTTTATGTGAAATACCAGCCTATCACATGACCACTTCATTTGACTATGTCCCCAGTTGAGACAAAATGCTCTTAGAGTGGTGGTATTTTCTATTTTTCAGGCGTTTACTTCAACTTTTATTCACAGTTTTTTGTTTTTTTTTTTGCTATTCTAATGTCTTTTGTGTGGCAGTTTTAATTACATTTCATAGAATATGTGCTACACAAATAACTGGCTTTGCCTCACTTTTAAAGTGATAATGTTCACAAAACACGTCACTAACATTGTGGGAACACTCTGCACTAGCTGCAGGGGGCCGACAATTGATTTCACCCAAGAAACAGGCAATACTACAGCTTATCGAGCCCGTGGCGCCAAAAAGCAAATTCCCTGGTAGAAGTACTAATAACTATTTGCAACAATTTTACTTCACAGTGGCAAATTTAGTCTACATTTGACCATACTTTTACACTCTGAAATTTCACTGAACTCAATGCCTGTTTTTTTCAGAGCTGGAAATGCAGATTCTGATTCAGTTGTTATTTATATCCATCTCTTCCTGTTTACATGCCCAGAGTGTATGTTCTGGAGTTTAAAAAGCCCCAAAGTCAAACTTGGCAACCTCCATGAATTGGCTTCTAGCAGCAGTGAGCAGCTCAGTTCAGAGGAAGCGGTCTTCAGTTCTACACATCTTGTTCATTAGCTGGGGCTGTACCTCCAAGTTGCCATTGATCTATAATGTGATTACCTCTTTTTCTCACATAATCAGTCTCTTAACCCTTAGAGCGCTAAACACAAACAGTGTTGCTCAATGATGTAAGATATCAAATAAAAAGCTGTTGAAAACCTCTCATGTGGCGACTTGTTTACGAGCTCTTGTAAACAAGTCGCCACATGAGAGGTTTTCAACAACGCAAGATAATTTAACTTGCAATTTTTCGAAAATTTATTTCAGCACTCTACTCTAAGGGTTACGCACAGCCTCTCTCTAAAGCGGCAGCTATAGAGCACACTGCATCACTTACTTGATCCATCAATCCCTTCGATTAGTAATCTTACAATAAATAAACCTGTTATGCATAGTGCAGCACTGGGGAGTAGAACCATGGAAATGGCGGATTTCTTCTAGAAATCAATTAGCAGCTCGTTAGACACCGTGAAATACATTGGCAATTATTCATCACTTTTACAAAGTCCAGGTTACAGGCCACCACTCTGGGGCCATTATTTCATGGGAGATGCAGCATCCGATTCGTATGCAATGCTGCCAACACATCACTGCTTCAGTGCAATCACAGAGCCCAGTCCCATTGCTAAGAAGTGAATTCTGGGGACAGATATTTCGGTCAGTTTTGTGGCAACACTGCCAATCGTCACTCCTTGGAAAATATAGTGAATGCACTTGGCTTTACATAGCTTTTTAGAAATGCAATCATAGATATATTTACACGCAGTGTTTATTTTTACTGGCTTCACCTAAGAGAAGGAACAATTTGTGTATTTTCACAGCAGTGCAGCTCTAAAAATAAATTGGCCTGACCATAAATTCTGCTCTCTACCAGAAAATCCTTAAGGAGAATGTCCGACCATCAGTTTGTGACCTCAAGCGCCCTTGGGTTATGAAGCAAGACAATAATCCAAAACACCAGCAAGTCCACCTCTGAATGGCTTAGAACAGTGGTTCTCAAACTTTTTACAGTGCGTACCACCTGAGAAAATATCGAGCTCTCCAAGTACCACCATTATGACTGACCTGAACATACAGTAGCGAAGGCTTACCCTATTAGCTATGGACAGGTTGGTTCTGAGGAGGCATGTTTACTCTCCCCTAATATAGGGATTGTTGCGACAATTGTTGTTGCCAGCCACACAGCCACACTGTGCAAAACAGTAGCATTATAGGCATAAGCCTTGTCCTAACAAGGTGCAGCACCTCTTTACCTCTCATACACACAGCAAACAAGAACATTAAGAATAACAGCTGTATTTCATTCACACACACACACACACACACACAGTAGGCTGACAGAACCAGAAGTGTTCTGTTTCTTCAAAAAATATTCTTCTAATCTAGGTCACAGATAATCCAAATTCCAAAGTCTTTTTTTTTAGCAACAAAGATATGAAAAATCAAAAATCTTACAACATAAAATCACAAATCTATAACAAGAATGAACATTCACATTAGAAAAGTCAGTGCATTATAATGGAAAAAGTTATATGAAGTGTAAAAAAAAAAATAAAAAAATAAGAAATCAGGAATGGGGCAAATACCTTTTTTTTTTACCGCACTGTATATTGTAAATGCCATTTTATATCTCACCTGCTCATGATGTCACGTGAAATGTGATTAAGATTGTAGAGTCATGTATGGTATTGGAGGACAGTATTGTTTCTTGGGGCGTATAAAATGCACAGTTTAAAAATCCTGCAAGCATGAGACTGAAAAGAATACTTTACAGATCAATCCACAAAATAGATCAAAATGTGTGGAAAGAATAATAAAATAATAATAACCGTTTTCAGCCTTTTTTTGTTTGACAAGTGCTTATGGTGTCCTTTTTGCAGGATGCATTTTTTTTTCTGTAGGCCTACCGTAGATGCATCACAATTTCGAAGACCAAGAAAAAAAAGTCCCCCAAAAGAAAACACTTCCATAGTCCACATTGTTCCTGATATCCAATGTGAAGAAAGCTGGGCACTACAGCTTTTCATCGTTGAAGGGAGATGATTTGATGATAGTTACTGTGAATGCCGCACTGAAATGAAAAAATTAAGAGTGCTTTCACGGGCAACAGCGGAAATTTTTCGCGCGACGGGCATCATTCAAAAGTCCGGCAAAAGCCTTGTAAATACAGCGTTTTAGCAGTATTAGCGTCTTTGCAGCTGAATCGTCATTAGTTTATCTCTTTTTGACTTTAAGATATTCAAAAGGCATTGGCATTCTAGATATAACGTATAGAATGATGTCTCTGATCTTGCTTGCAAGGTAATAAATATACTTCGCTCGCGGAAGTATTCCATTATAGCGAACTGTGCGCAGCTCGGCTAGCCAGTTGGCCATGTAGCTAAATACATTGGCGTGCTAATGGCACAGTTGAGCATCCTTTGGCTTGCTGGCGGAAGCCCAACTATTTCATGCGAGTATGACAGTGTACGTAAACTGTAGCCTTATTTTGTTCGGCGTAATTATTTCTGAGAATACTTCGGTCGGGGACCAGAATTCCAGAATAGCGACGCATTAACGGTACGTCGGGTTCCTCCATTGTCATTGCGATTGCGGCAGTGGATGATTAAAGTGCGCATACGCGTATGCAAATGAGGACGAGAAGTTCGTAGGAAAAAAAATTTCGCGAACCGGACGACGTAGCAGGCTGATATTGAGACAAAAACAAAGGAAAGACAATGGTTATTTTAAATATGAATTTAATTCGTTTTATGTATTTTAATTCTAAGTTTTGTACTATTTTGATAATATATATTTTCAAATTAATTTTATTTTCAAAAAATATTTATGACTTTCCTCCACGTACCACTAGAGGGAGCTCGCGTACCACTGGTGGTACGGGTACCAGAGTTTGAGAATCAAGGGCTTAGAAAAAAAATGAAGGTTTTGGAGTGGTCTAGTCAGTGTCTGGACTTTGCTCAATTGAGATGCTGTGGCATGACCTTAAACATGCTGTTCATGCTTGAAAACCCTCCAATGTGGCTGAAAAATGTGGGCCAAAATTCCTCTACAGTGATGTAAAAAGACTCAGTGCCAGTTATCGCAAACGCTTGATTGCAGCTGTTGTCGCTCAGGGCAGCACAACCAGTTATTAGGTTTAGGGGGCAATTACTTTTTCACATAGGGCCAGGTGGGTTTGGATAGCTTTCCCCCCCTCAGTAAATGAAATCATTTAAAAACTGCATTTTGTATTGACTCAGGTCATCTTGGTCTAATATTAAAATTCTGAAACATTTAAGTGTGACAAATATGCAAAAAAATCAGGAAGGAGGCAAATACTTTTTCACAGCACTGTATATTATCTGATAGGAGTAACAGAAAGAAAAACCAGTCTCTCCTTGCTTGAGTCTTAATGGAGCTACACGCCGCTGGTAGACTCATAAGGAGAAGGCTCTCATTTCCCCAAGACCAGTACTGACCACTCGGTGCATCCCTCGGGAGACCATGACCAGGATGAGAAGCCCATCTTGAGCAGTAGTGTCGTCCTGGCAAGATCTCTATCCGAATCTAAAGGGGTCGCAGAGCGTGGCCATAGACAAGGCAAAGATGCGCTTTGTTGAACCTCAGCGTTCAAAAGACATGTCAGCCACGGGTATCTGCAGTGCCAGGTAACTGAGATGTATCAGCCATTGAAGATCATTTTAAGGCAATTTCTTTTTAAAAATCAAATGCCCCCTGGGATGAGAAAATGGACTTGCAGGAGAGGGATTGGCCAACTTCAGAACAGATGGAAAAAAAGCGTATATGTGGGTCACTCCATACTAAACTGTACAATTCACTGTGTTGTATAAGAATGGTCAATGAATTTTTTTCTAAGAGAATTAAATGATTTGCATTGTTCATATTTATTCACTCCCAGATTGAAGATATACATAAGAAAACAGAGTCATTGGTCCAACAATACAGCAGAAAAAGTAGTGTCCTGATGTCAGCCAAGGCATTGTGAAAGCCATATTGTTACTAAATTTGCAGCCAACTTCATGAAATGCTCATGACTTGTCTGTTGATACTTCGAAACGAAGTAAAACGACATACTGCAGAGAAATATCCATAATAACAATTTCAAGTGTCTGCACTAAGTGCGGGACTAGCCTGATCAAAATACTGGCTGAAATGACGTCGTGGGGCGTGCGTAACCAGTAATCCTCAGGTGTTACGTCGAACCTGTGGGTTAATTGCATAATGTATGCAAATATAGCATAAGAATGGCCGTGAGCAACTAAGGTACTCACTTCACCATCAAAATTTCTGGGCGCCAGACAATCATATATACCATGCTTTTTTTTTTTTTTTATTTAAAAAGAAAATTTCTGTGTCCTAATATCGTGTTACGACCGTAACAGCATCAAGAAATATGCATAGATTGTGTCCTGTGCATAGACTGAATAAAAAGATGGACGCAGCGCTCAGATCTAAAAAGTGAGGCCGACACGGAAATCTCAAAAACATGCATTATATTTAATGGCCAGCAGATGGCAACGTCGGTGGTTGCGGAAATAAGTTCAATGCTACTGAAGTCTGAGAAAATGACCCTACTTTGCCACCTGATTTATTATTTCATTATTCTATTTTAATGCCTTCTTGTGAATAAAACAATATATTCCTTTGGTGATTTAGAGCAACAGGTAACCAGTTACAAAATTTTAACAATGCTTTGCACTGAAGCCAGGTGAACGGAACACAAACATTGAGGACAACAGACATGAAAAACATTTATGGACAATTACAGCCAGTCAATGTTACTGATAGACTGAGGCCATTTATCATACAAAAGAATTGACTTTGAAATGTATCTGATTTTCAGGAATTCAATATCTGTTTTGTGTCCTCGTTACACCCATAACGCCTGCCACCTTAGTACATTGTAAGATTACACTGAAATGAAGTGATCACTCGGTTTTTCTTGCTTCTCTGTGATGCCCATGGATGGCGTTTCACCACTGCAATGAAAAATTCAAATACCTTTTCCAAAGTTTATCACCATTGTAACACATTTGTACAGTTTAGCACGCACACACAGCCATCTTGCATTGCATAATGTTTTGTTTTTGATATGTTTGCGCCATATTGTGCCACCTTTCGCGCATAAAAAAAAATATTGTTCACAACGCGTGAGCCATTTTTACGCCCAAGTTAAAGCACTGTTCATGCATAGTTTAACACAGTGGCACGCATTGTCACTCTGTCACGCATTTCACATAGATTTAAGCTACGTTCACTCCTTGTCACTTTTGAAATTCCCAACAAGGCACGCAGGTTTTCACCTACCCCGCACCCTCAAGTACTTCCCTCACTGGCACTGATCACATGCCGTGGCTTAAACTATTTATCGTGCAGGTGTCAGGGTGGCTTAAGAAAGTGAATCTGCTCAACTGCAAGTCATAATCTGATTCCATCCTTGCCAATCAGTCTTCCCTTTGCATTGTAGTTATGCATTTCAGTCAGTCCAGCATTATGCTTTTTATATGAAGGAGCTTTAAGGAAACTTAGGATTCTAAGTGCTGTTTTAAGCTTGGGCAGGGATACGAAGAACATAAGCTAAGAGGAAGAATCACACCTTGATTTGGACTTGCAGTTGAGCGGATTTACTTCAAAGTTGTGAGCATGCGCAGTAACTATTACGCAGCAGGTTGGCATCAAATCCACCTAATGCATGAACCAGATTTGCCTCACATCCGGTTGGTTTTGAAAAATGTAATGTAGAATTCAAGTTCCAAAAACTGTTCAAGTGTAGATTTTTTGGTTTAAAAATAATTATGTTGCGCGATTTCATTACGCAAGTGATCAAGATGTGACTTCCACCTTTCAATCGTGCAATAAACTGAATAGCTAGGATTCTTATGACAGGGCACTTACATTCACATGGAGTGTCCTCTTTGAAGCAGGTATTTTGTCCTGGAAAATAGTGATATTTATGCAATCATTTTGTGTAACTTGATTGTGCAATGTATTACATGTGGAAATAGAGGGAGACCAAGCGCAAAGTAGCAGGCAAAACTACTGATTTCAGTGTTCATAGTTTGCAACAGGTACACAAGCACACAGAAACAATGGAAATATAATTTACAAAAGAGAATATGGCTGACAAACTCCAGAAAGGGAGAATTTAGCTAAGCCCAATTAGGAAGTAAAAACTCAGATGCAGATACACAAGCTTCGAATTAAGAGTTAAATTTATAAGGAAAACATAGATGCGCAAAAACTCAAGCTGTTAAGAACAGACGGAAACTCCAAATGCAGATCAAACTCAGCAGGGCGTTTAGGCGTGAGAGTTCGATCCCTTACTGTAAATTAGTTCAGAAAATAGTCAGAAGCCAACAAACAGATACAGGTGAGCAGAATCGTAATCAGTAATACAGGCCAAGATGTCGAGGAAACCAGAAATCAGTCCGCACAAAGACAATGAACAAGGAAAATAAACGAAGGAATAGAGGGTAAGGGAAAATAGGGAAGGAGAGATTAGGGAAACTAACTAAACAATTGGGAACACAAGGGCAAGGGAATACAAGGACCTATCAATCACACTGCAATCTCACTTCAAACACAAAACTAAAATATATAGACTGATACAAACAGACAAATGTCTTTCAAGAGCAATCACAAACCAAATAAGCATGAGAGACAAATAACCAGACAGAGTCAAAGGAAAACGAATCGACTTGGAACAAGGGGAATGGGACCATTTAAGCACAAGACAATTAGCATTGATTGCCTGACTAGATGAAGGGAACAACTGTGCCGGGAAGGCCAGAGAGGCGAACCAGGAAAAACAGGACAGGGATACGCGAGTGGGAATGGAAAGGCGTGAGGAACCTATGCTAATCTGCTCTACACACCCAGGCCCTGATTCCTATAAACTACTCTCCAGGTGCAGACAGGCAGCAAGAACAGAATGAAGAAGTTAGAAATCCTCACGAATTAACAGAGGTGAGTGTGTTAACAAGGACTGACAGGAGGGAAGAACACAAGGATTACACTGACAATGACAATCAATCAGAACAATACACAATCACTCAGAAAAATAACAAAAGGTACATAAATGAAAATAAAAACTAACAATAATGAAAACTAAAAATAACAGGCAGACAAAATCCTACTTTCTAACACAAGCTCTCTTTAAAAGGGAATTTAAGTCCCCTGCAAGGGAGAGAACTGAGCCAGCATCAAGAGAGAGAAGTGAAGGTCTGAACAACAAAAGCCAACTGAAAAAAGCAGGAACTGAATAGTGGAGTGATGAGAAAACCCAGCCAATGGAAAGACTGAACTAATGAGTGAATAATTGGTGTGAGTGGCGGGAAACTGAGCTGGCATGACGAGCTACAGCTGGCGCTTGTAACAAGCATTTTCTTTGCAAATGTGGCCTGTTTGTGTGATTGTGACATCAGACAAAGTTTAAATTTGTTTGAATCATGTACTAACTGTAATAGTAACTGAAGTGAAGTGTCTTATCACAGCAGTTGTATAATGTTATGTTTGTAATTTCTCTGGATTTTATGGCACCCCCGCTGAGTCGTGTATTAAGAAGAATATTAAAAAATTGTTTGATATCCCTTACTGAATCTTGCTTGCCTGCTGCGATTCTGTCATAATTTGCGAATAATTCAGTTTCCCATTCAACCAATGATATTTAGGTGCTCATAAATTTGTTCTGTTTCTAAAAAACACTACATGGCAAACTCATATTTGCGTACAATTTCCTGAATTCAGTTCCCAAGGGCTCATTGTACAATTCTTCATTCTTCGATGTTAGATGATTACAGGGAAATAAACACCATTGTGAAGTTCCAACAAATCGGCCTAAAATGTGTGCTAAAGCCCCCGTCACTTATTCAAAATCAGCAAGAATCAAGCAGAACCAGCCGAAATGAAGTATCCGCGCAACATTCCAGCGAGAATTTCAAATTGACCAAAATTCTCACAGCTTTGAAAAAAATTAGCGTTCCCAATATAAGTCTGCGCCGAACCGCCTCAAATAGTTCTTGCACATTCTGGGTGCTAGCTGTCGAATGCAGCGAATGTAGTTGGAATACAGTAGGATATTGAGAATGCTGTTAGAATGCAGTCAGAATATTTGGAATACTTGAATGCCCGTGCGAGTCGCGGTTCAATTGCTACTGAACACCACCAGTCTGGTTGGAAGGTGCCTCAAATTCACCTCAAATGCAGTCAGAACGCTCCCGGATTAGCCGCCGAATATGGTTTAGAGCACGTCAAAATTCAAACAGAATGCAGCTTGAATACTCAGAATGTACTTAGAATGTAACAAGAGTGTCCTTATGCGTTCAGTAATTATGACTACAACAGGGGAGCATGTTATGCCACTGGCGCCCGAATGTGTGAAATTTAACGGTATGTGTTATTAATGAAAACTGGCCACACCTGATAATGTTGAAAGGAGTTTCTGAGTTTGTCTGTAATTGTAATTTAAATATGAACGATTGAAAACAGGTCATGACCAATCATTTATTTTTAAAGATTGAATTGTTTTAATGTCGTTATAGATTCGGTATGTCGAGATGCATTCGGGCACATTCAGCAGGATTTGGCGTGGCTTGCCCGTTTCAATTCTCCCTCAATGCAATCAGAATGTTTTGAATGCTGTTGACATACCCGTAGAATATTTATAATGCAGTCAGAGCGCGGTTAGAATGCCGCCGAATGCCATCAATATTTATCACCTCGAATGCACCTGTAAGTTTTGAGCATAGAGCCGCTTATTCAGACGGCCACAGAATAGCCCGAATATTTTGAAATACTCAGTATGCAGTCAGAATTTTTTAGAACACCGCCGAATATCCAGGAATGTACAAAATTTTCATTCGGTAGCATTCGACTCATTCGCCTCTAGTGTGACTAGGAGGTTTTGTAGAGCGTTCCTCTATCCGTATCCATCCGTTTCTACCGTTCGAGGACTGTCTTTGGCACAGATAGTGCTGTATATTCGTTAAGTGAATGTTTCTTTGACGTTATTCAGCTGTTTTCTTGCCGGTTTCACCGTTCCGTAGACGTATGGTGCGTTCCGTGGCTGGAGGCGGACAAGTTGTCTGCCTGCTTAGCGATTAAAGTGTAAAAAAACTGGTAAGATTCGCTTAGGTAAAGGTGGCGATCAAAAATGCAGATAACATATGAGGACCGCTAATAACTAATACGTCGGTACTGAACATCTAAATTTTGGGCAGCTAGCACAGATCTGTCTAGATCGTCTGTAAACCAGCTGAAAAAAAATGAATAAAAAAGTCTCTAAAAAAGCGTCATATACGTTTTCAGGCGGAGATAGATTAACTTGGCCCTTAATGGGACAGTACCTTGCTGGTTGTTTTTAACAGTGAGAATTCATTGCAGGGTCTGTAGCTATTCGCTGACTTATGGCGTGGGACCCAATCATGCATTGGTGCTATGGCATTAATTCGATCCTAAAACTGACTGTGGCATGCAAATTCAACTTTGAAACGATAATATAGCAGCAAGTAATGTATAATTGATCACAAAACCAAATGATTATTGCAAGCAGTGAAATGAAAACCATGTCAATCTAGATTTTCAGATGTTTTAAGTTGATTCATCAATTTATTGCTATTTGAGAAAAGAACAAGGCCGTCGCATTGGATGGTGCTATGCGTGTGCAAACTTTTGTGTTCTCGGTAATTCCATGTATCCTTTTAACCTTTTTGTTTATCGGTTAAAATGGGGCTGAAAATAAACTCCTCTTATTTTCAATGGCATTAAAAATACGCATTTAAGAACATTATAAATGGCTTATGTCGATAAGCATTGAAGCGTGACATAAGAAAGGTTTTAATAGGGCATTTAATGGCATTGCGTTATCTTCCTATGAGCAAAATCTATGCTGTCGTGAGCATTAATAATGCGTGGAAACTGCAGATAATTATATGCGCGAAAGAATAAGTAGTGAAAGATGTTTTCACTACTTTGCTTATTCATAATTTTTCAGTGCAAAGGCACGGTAGAGATGCCCAGATCGGCTATTACATCATCCGAGTCTGCATATACAAATTAATTATTTACATGCAATGCATTATCCCACTTGCAGATCTGCCACCCTCGCTCACCCGTGAGGGCATTTAAAATAATTATTATTTCTGGTACTCTCACATAGTTGTTGTGAGATCACTGAAATCCATTGTTTATTTTTTCTTTATTTTTTATTGCAAAGAGCTATTTGTTGTGTGATTAATCAGTAGCTGTGGGTCTCTGGTCTCACAGTCGCACTGATCGCAAATTACCGTGGCGATTTCTCAGTCAGATACATTCTCCTCAAATTCAGCAATACTGTATCAACGGATTTTGAGCTTCTGACGCACTTAATTTTATTTTCAAGGAATATGATGACTAAATAGTGGTGTAATGTATGTATACTCAGTGCGGCTGCAGTACGACCATAAAAGGCCACACTGTAGTCATATTCACAGTCTTTGTCGTGCTTGTGTATGTGCAACAACAAGGCTTAAAATGTCTTACTTTCGATTATGTGAGCAAATTAACCTTTTTACAAATTAGACCCATTTCGATATTTGAAAGAAAAAAATACACTGAAGTACATTCCTGTAAAGCCTTAAATTTAATTACTTTTTTGTTTCCGTCGCCTCTGGCGGAACATAAAATACCCGTCCGTGCGTGCGGTGTGTGCGTGTGTTACCGTCCGTCCGTCGTCCGTCCGAAGATGGCGTTAACAACGCTCGAAAAATGAATTACAGACGTTCTGCATATAAAGTTAGATTATACTTTCTATTCAATATCCGGTGGTGACAGGGCCTTGGGCCTCGCAACCATCCCCATATATTCTCCTGGTTGATTAACTGAATCAGAGCGTGGTGGTTGTGAATGTAATGTCTTTGCAAGCAAACAGACCAGATTCAGACTGTTGTTTCCGTTTTTTTGTATTGGCCATTTTCTGTTGTTCCATTCACGTTTATAAATCTCCATCTTTTTATTGCAATCATCCACTATCTCCTGCAGCTTGTCACTAGATAGTGCGTCAGACATGTCTCGTTCTAGTGTGTTAATCTCCGTGCGTACTTTTGGAGAGCTTCTCATTCTCGTTCTCAATCACCAACAACATTAAGTCCAGTGAGCATTTGTTCAAAATACTACACCATTTTTTACAAAACTCAGGATTGTCTCTGCCTAAAGTAGGTTCCTTATATATCCGTAAACCCCGTGGAATCCTGCTATTGCGCCAGTATTGAGATAACACTGTGCCATGTAGTAAGGACCTAGTTTCCTTCTTCGGGGCTGCTCCAGGAGTGTGGAAAAAGAATCACTGCAGGCGGGGAAAAAGCCGCCTCTTGGAACAGTATCTGTGATTCAGACTCGAGAAGGTAAAAGTGGTGCTTCTTTCTTGTGTAAGTCGGGTCGATCTCTCGCATTACATCACGAAATTACGAAATTAGGAGGGCCAGCGTAAACAAACAGTTCATAAAAAAAAAGACACAGGCAGCAGCTCAACTCACAAAAAGTTATTAAACAATTAAGCAATGGGTGCTAAAAGAAATAAATATACTAATCACGAAAGCATAAAGGCAGCACTCCAAATGCATAAAAGAATATATTTATTGCCACACTATAGGGCGTTTGAATTGGTACCCTTCCTCAGCATGTATGGCAAACAAGATCAATTAGCACAGGTGTGTAATATATAGGCACAGGTAATCTCATCACTATGGGCATCAAACAGGTGTCTCTAATACTACTTAATTAACATGCATAATACACTCACAAATAGGCTGTAATGACAAACTCCAGTCACTGATTTCATAGTAACATGATTTCATGAATCGCAGTAAATATAAAATGATATAAACTAAAATAAAATAATAAATCTCCTCATTCAGGCCATTCAGAATGAGATTAAACCAGGTGTCATTAATACTGGTAATTGACATCCATTAATGACAAACCTAAGTCACTAATTATGCAATACATGAACAAAATCAAACCATGAGCTTCACCAAAAAACAAGAAAAGAAATCTCCTCATTCAGGCCATTGGGAATGAGGTGTCGAGATAATGTATCCAATATGACTCCCCTCTGGAGAAGAATTCTGTCTCTATCACCACCTCTCCGTGGTCTATCAACTGTCTCTATACCCATAAATTGTAGATCACGGAGATTGTGTTGATTACTATTGAAATGACGCGCCACAGAAGACTTATCATCATAATTGCGGATTGAACACTTATGTTCACTAATCCTAGTCTTAAGCTCACGTTTTGTTTTCCCCACTTAGTACAAATTACAAGGACATTTCAACAAATAAACAACATATTTTGTGTTACAAGTTATTCTACCCCTCACTCTAATGGCATCACCTGATTCTATCACCTGATGATAGAATTCTTCTCCAGAGGGAGTCATATTGATACATTATCTCGACACTCTCATTCCCAATGGCCTGAATGAGGAGATTTTTTTTCTTGTTTTTTATTCAAGGGTTTGATTTTTTGTTCATGTATTACATAATTAGTGACTTAGGGTTTGTCATTTGGATGTTCAGTATTAATGACACCTGGTTTAATCTCATTCTGAATGGCCTGAATGAGGAGATTTATTATTTTTATTTTTAGTTTATATCATTTTATATTTACTGCGTATTCATGAAATCATGTTACTATGAAATCAGTGACTGGAGTTTGTCATTACAGCCTATTTGTGAGTGTATTATGCATGTTAATTAAGTAGTATTAGAGACACCTGTTTGATGCCCATAGTGATGAGATTACCTGTGCCTATATATTACACACCTGTGCTAATTGATCTTGTTTGCCATACATGCTGAGGAAGGGTGCCAAACGCCCCTATAGTGTGGCAATAAATATTCTTTATGCATTTGGAGTGCTGCCTATGCTTTATTGATTAGTATATTTTACTTTCTATAGGTTTTAGCACCCATTGCTTAATTGTTTAATAACTTTTTGTGAGTTGAGCGCGTCTGTGTCTTTTACATTACTAAATGCGCCCAGGAATACTTCAAGAAACCACTGTCTGTAAACACAGTCCGGTACATCCACAGATGCCACCTAAAAAATCTATCATGCAAAAACATTGTTGAGCATGATCCAGAAGCGCCACCGTGTTCTGTGGGCCAAGGCTCATTTAAAATGGACTGTAGCAAAGTGGCAAAGTGTCCTGTGGTCAGACGAGTCCAAATTTGACATTCTTGTTGGAAATCATGGGCGTTGTGTCCTCCAGGCTAAAGAGGAGAAAGACCACCCTCCTGTTATCAGCGTGCTCAGTTCATAAGCCAGCATCTCTGATGATAAGGGATGCATTAGTGCATATGGTGTGGGACACTTGCATGTTTTAAAAAAGCACCATGAATGATGAAAGGTAAATAAAGGTTTTAGAGCAATATATGCCCCCTCCAGATGACATCTATTCCAGGGAAGGCCTTGTTTATTTCAGCAGGACAATGCAAAACCACATACTGCAGCTATTACAACAGCATGACTTCGTAGTAGAAGAGCACGTGTGCTGAACTGGCCTGCCTGCAGTCCTGATCTTTGACCGATTCAGAACATTTGGCGCATAATTGAACGAAAAGTCTGTCAAAGGAGACCCAAAACTCTCCAGCAGCTGGAAGCCTGTATTAAACAAGAGTGGGATCAAAATCCAATGGCTAAACTCAAGAAACTTTTTTTTTTTTTAACATGAGCGGCGAGAACAGGCCGTTCAGCCCAACTAGGCTCGCCAGTTTTTTTGACTATTGTGAATATATCATTTCAGATACTCAATGACGCAATGGTATCTAGCTTTAAGTCAAGTCTGCTCTTGAAAATTCTCAAGGTTTCTGCCTCAATAATATGGTCAGGCAAGCTATTCCACATCGAAATTACTCTTTGGGTGAAAAAAAATATTTCCTAATATCCGTATAAAAGTTACCCTTGGTCAACTTCCATTTGTGACCCGAGTTCTACAAACAAAACTTGGCGAAGGAATCCAACATAATTCACTTTGTTAATCCCTTTAACATATTTAAAGACCTCAATCAGATCACCCCTGAGTCTCCTTTTCCTGAGGCTAAAGAGATTAAGGATCTTCAGCCTCTTCTCATAGCTTTCATCTTTTTATTCCTGGAATCAGCTGAGTGGCTCTTCTCTGAACTTTTTCTAGACCCTCTATATCTTTCTTAAAGTATGGTCCCCAGAACTGTACACAATACTCCAGATGTGGTCTGACGAATGTGTTGTACACGAGAAGTATCACCGCCTTGGATTTGTACTCAATACTTTTGGCAATGTATCCCAGCATCTGATTGGCTTTTTTAACTGCTACAGCACAGCTAGAACCTGTGAGGGTTTGGCCAACAATCACTCCCAGATCTTTTTCATGTGGGGCACATTCCAGTTTTAAACCTCCCATGTAGTAATCCTGTCCAATGTTTTTATTACCTACATGTACAACTTTACATTCGCTACATTAAATTTCATTTGCCACATTTCTGCCCAATTCTGGATTCTATCCAAATCATCCTGAATCACTTTAGTGGACTCTAAACTATTTGCCAAACCTCCCAATTTAGTATCATCTGCAAATTTAACTAATTTGCTCTCAATATCCTATCAAGGTCATTAATGTAGATGAGGAACAGCAGGGGTCCCAACACCAATCCCTGAGGGACGCCACTCCCCCACCATACCTAGCTCAGATGAGATTCCATAGACCACCACTCTTTGTGTCCTGTAACCAGTTTTGAATCCACTCCAGAATACCTCCTGTAACTCCAATGGAGCTTATTTTAAAAATTAGTCTCTTATACGGTGCTGTATCAAATGCTTTCTGAAAATCCAGGTATATCATGTCATAAGCCTTGCTCTGATCATAAGTCTTGGTGGCCTCTTCAAAGAATTCCAGGAGGTTTGTCAGGCATGACCTTCCTTAAGGAAACCATGTTGGCTATCCTCAAGATATTATTACGTTCAAGAAATAATTCCAGCTCGTCTTTTATGATAGATTCCAGTATTTTTGCATGCAATGCAAGTTAAACTGACTGGCCTGTAATTTCCTGGCTCAATCACGGTCCCCTTCTTATACATTGGTATTATATTACCCTGCTTCCAATCATTTGGTGTTTCTCCAGTTTCTAAAGACCGTCTGAAGATAGCGGAGAGCGGTTTAAAGATGATCTCACTAACTTCCCTGAGCATTCTAGGGTATAAGCCATCAGGACCTGCCACCTTATCTGCCTTTAGTTTATGCAACTTGTCTAATACTTCTTTATCCCTTACCTCAATTTCCGCTAAATAATCTTCAGCATTGGACATGCCCTCAGGCCTAATAAAAACCCGCTCCGAGATACAATTCTCAATAAAGTAACTGTTTAAGGTATCCGCAATATCCTAGTTATCATACAGCAGCGATCCATATTTATTCTTTATGCACTTAACCTCCTCTTTGACTTTCCTTTTTCTGCTACAGTACTGAAGCGCTTAGGATTAGTTTTTGCCCCTTCTGCAATTTGCCTTTCATACAGTCTTCTAGCATTCCTCAGCTCTTTTTTGACCACAGCTCGCATTTTATAGTATTCAGCCTTAGTATTCACATTGTTATCCTTTATGTACATCTTATAAAGATTCCTCTTTTCCCTCTAACTCCTACGAATAGCTGTGGTAATCCACTGAGGATTCTGCTTTTTCAGCTTACTTTTGGTCACCTTTGGAATGAGTTTACATTGTGAATTAAGTAAAAGCTCCTTAAATCTTTCCCACATCTCATTTACAGACTCACAGTCCAGGAGTGTCTCCCATTTTATTTTGCTTAAATATAAGCGCATTCTGTCAAAGTTTGCTCACCTAAAATTGAAAATTTTTGGTTTTCGAAGACACCTTTTTAACTTCCCATGAAACATCAAAATTAACAGTGGAGTGATCACTTGTCCCAAGAGGCTCCAGTACCTCAACATTGCTAATTCTATCAGGGTCATTACAAAGCACTAAATCTAAAATTGCCTTCTCTCTTGTAGGTTTATTAACATACTGCACCAAAAAATTGTCATTTATAACATCTAGAAATTCTTCCTCCCTTTACCCTGTCCTTTTCGCCATTTCCCCAATCGATACCAGGATAATTGAAGTCTCCACAATAATTGTCCCTCCTCCTCTACAAGCTTGCCTAATCCTCTTAAAGAGCATTTCATTGACAATATTGTCCAAAGCTGGCGGTCGATAGCATACTCCTGTGTTTAAACCTGTCTCGTGTTTGCCAATGAGCCTGACCCAGATATCTTCACAGGGCAATGAACGTTCAATTTCAGGAATTTCCAGCACATTTATGTTTTCGTTCATACAGAGTGCTACGCCCCTCATCGCCTATTACATCTATCTGTCCAAAAGAGCTTATAACCTTCTTTCTTATATTCATCTCCATCCTCTTTCACTAAGCCATGTCTCTGTAATCCCAACTATTTCATAGCCCTCACTAATCACAACGGCCTCAAGTTCTGGAAATTTATTTTTTATGCTTCTTGCATTTAAATAAAAACATTTCAAGTTATTTCGAATGCTCTTCCCCTTCGATTCCCCCCATGTGCCTGCTGCCCAAGCCCCCACTACGCTTTGTTGCTTTAAAATGCATCATCAATAGTGCATGTAACGCTGTCACCTTCCATCAGGGCAGTCTGCATTTCCCTATGTATAACACTCTCCAACCTCCCTGCCCCCAAGTCCCTAGTTTAAATAATCTGCGCTACCTCAACATATGCTGACCCAGTGCAAAGGTACCCCTCGGTTCAGGTATAGCCTCATCCAGCTTGAACAGGTCACCCCTGTCCCAGAAAAAGTTTCAGTGTCCCATAAACCTGTACCCCTCTTTCCTACACCAGGTTTGTAGTCACATGTTAAACCTCCAGATAAAATTCTGCTTTCCTCTGCTTGGACATGGTACCAGTAGAATCCGAGAAAACTACCGTGGAGGATCTGCTCCTAAGCTTTTCAGCTAATTCTACTAATTTTCCTTGCAGAACCTCAACCTTCCCTTACTTTTTCATTTGTCTCAAAATGGACCATGACAACTGGATCCCCCCCGCTCTGGCCAGGAGCTTGTCCGCACGCTCCAGGAGGTCTCCTACCTGGGCACCAGGCAGGCAACACACCATACAAGATTCCTTGTCGCGCGAACAGACTAAGCTGTCTATTCCTCTAGTGATTGAGTCCCCCACTATCACTAACTCCCTTTTCTGAGAGGAAGAGGCCAACAGGGTGCCACTCAGGGGCCAAGTCGAGTTCCTGCAAGGGCCGGAATCGGTTGGACACCTCAACCACTGGAGGAGCTGTCGCTGTACGGTGTGCACGCCCTTTCCTGCGATGACGTCCTACTGTCATCCAACTTTCTCTCCCTGCCTGCTCTGGGATATCCCTGCTTCCCTGCTTTGGCATACACACCATTTCTCTAAACGACAAACTACTTAGTTTCTCCAGGAACTCTACTGATTGCAAACTATGTTGTGCCGCTTAACTGGCTCTGAAGATCAAGGATCTTGCTCTCCAAATGCTCAATGAGCTGGCACCGTGACAGACAAACCAACCCTGGAAATCTCTTTCCAGAAGTGAGATCATTCTGCAACCGTCACATAGTTTTGGCTTCATTTTGAACCCCCTACCTAATGACCTCGCTCACCCTAGATCACAAAGAAAATTATTATTGCCGAGACAGAAGCTCAGGAACCACAGTTTATTAACCTGAGAAGCCTTAAGCAGCAGTCACAATAGAAACCGTAGTGAAACAATGTAAAAGGAAAATAAGCCTCTTTTAGCAGGGGCTTAGTTTTAATTTAATTTAAATTTTAATTTAATTTATTGACTTAATATAGCCCCTTTTAAAATGTAAATGATCAAAAGCGCTTTACAGTCAAGCTAAAATATCAAAATGAATCTACTATTGATAGTTTCAGTAGATTCATCTTAGTTTCAGTTCACAAAATTAATTTCTAAATTAAGACAAACTCGATATGTAGTAAGCACTCTTAATGAGTCAGTCTTGATTTTATATAGCCCCAGTACTATTAATATATGAATCTAAAAAATATCACAGGGCTTAGCTCAGAATCTAGATCATAACAGACTGGCTACAATGCCCAGGAGAAACTGGGGGGGCTGAGCACCCGATAAACCTTACTGTTTAAAATTCCAACCCAACCGAATGGTCGACTCAAGTAACTGTTGCCCTGCTTAACTAAATCTCAGATCCCAAGTCAAACATGCAAACAGGAACTATCTAGCTTACTAGCCACAAATAAAACCAAAGGTAATGGGTCATTCCATGAAATAGAGAGCCAGAGACCCTGCATTTTTTTTACAGGACTATATGATTTACAAAATTGGATGCCATCTATAGAAAATGCCATGCATGAAGGCCAGAGTATATAAAAAAAGCTAACACAGGCAATATAATTGGCCTTCTGAAAAAGATAAATCAAAAAAACTGCATGTCTTTGAAAAACTTGTGGATAAAAAGCGTCCAAATTTGTGACATTCATTGTCTTCAGACTTTGAATGTAAAATTCTCCAATTTTAAATAAAAGTCTGGCTGAAATGGCATTTGTTCTTAACATCAATTCCAAGTGATTAACCCACAACGGCAATTAACTGGGAAATCCGGATGTATAACACTGCAATTAGCGCTTAAAATGTTGTTGTGAATGTAACTCATGGTGTCCTGAAAAGTTACGTTGAAACAGTGCTGAGAAAACCCAGGAAACATAATATATTATCTAGGTTTTTGTACCAACGTGTAGAGATTAATCTGTTTCATAACCGTCCAAAATATTATCTCAGAAAACATACAGGTTTTTATAAAATTCTTCTTTTTGTGGAGCAAAATTTTTCGCGTCATATTTTTCCAAGTTACGTTCAACACGAGCCAGGCTCGCTGCCCGATCTCCCGTATCCCTTTGGGGTCTCACAGTGGTCACAGATATGGATTTCCTTTCGAACCTCCTACTTCTCATCCGGGAACCAGTCTGTCGTCTTCATGAAGGAAGCTGAGCAGGTTAGTATTTTTGTGTCCTAGAAAGTTACGTTCAAATGGAGTGACGTTCAATCACTAAAATCTTTTGTTAAATCACCGATTTTCAACATAGGTATGTTTTCTATAGGGATTCATAATTTGGCCAGCCGTTTCACGTGTTGGAAGGAGTGGCGCACCGTTTTTTGTCGCGGAATCCTACATCGCGGCCTTCGCGATTTGTTTAGAATTTGGACACGGAAGTGGTTTTGTGTCTTTGTTACGTTCGACAAAGCCCTTGCTGAAACAAAAGCTTTCAGTGGTTTTTACCAACTTATTGTTGATTGTTTACTAGGGCTGGGACTTTAACGTGTTAATTTGGATTAATTAATTACAGGAAAAATAACACGCAAAAAAAAACGCATTTAATCGCACCTTTCTCAGTTCCCTCATTTCTGGCACACCGGTAACACTGATGCACACACTCTAGCCCGGTAGGTGGCGTTAATGAGCCTTAAGTCTTAAAATGTTGAATATAAAGGCTATAATTGCACTTGGGAGTTTGCACTAATCAGTGAATGTAGTACACAGATGAAAAATTCACTGATAAATATAGATGAAAAATAAACATTTTTGTTGTTTAAGATCACATATATGTCTATTTGAATTTTGAATTTTATTTTTTTGAATTTTATTAATGGATAGCCCCTTGAAATGAGCCATCTCGTTTTCAAGGGGGTCCAACACAAAACTTATGGTCCAACAATACACAAGTAATACACAAGCAACACAAAATACAGTACATTACATACATTTGGCTCTCATTTACCACCCACCCGTTTGTCAATCCCATAAGCCCACAACATCCACATCTGCATTTAGTACAAAGGAGTTGGAAACAGTAAGTTGACATTGATAGAAATGATTGCTACAAAAAAATTAAAATAAATTGATTAATGAGTAGATTAATAATACGTGTATGTATATATATATATATACATCCACACATACATACATACACATATATATATATATATATATATATATATACACACACACATACATACACATACGCATATACGTACACACATATAAACGTACACACACATAAAATGAACATGGACATAAATGAATTCTAACAGTTTAGCCCTGCTTTTTTGTCATTGTCCTTATTATTGTCCCTTGTTTTTGTACAATTTGTTTTGTAAACTTAAACAGCAAACTGCAGCCCTCACTCACAGCAGGAGCTGCATCTCACTATCGTTACGTTTCATAGGGTCATTAAAGTGAATTGTAATTGAGGAGGAAAAGCAGCTGGTTAAAGTAAAACTAAATTGAGAAACACTTTTTACATCCACAAAGCTATAATAAAAAGAAATGTAAACTGTGTTTTACGCGTTCTCATTCAAATAACAAAATGAATATGCTTTTCTTTTAACGAGCAGACGCGAGGATGACATTGTGCATGCAAATACAGGCGATTAGCCGACAGAACGTCCACCAAAAATGTAAAAAACACAGTGAACAATATGCGAGATAAAATAATGAGCTATTAACCAATCAATTGCTTTTAAGCAGCACAAAGAGGAATTGAGCGTGGAGACGATGGCTACGTCCGAATAGTCTTTTTTGCTTAGGAAAGTTCCTAACTCCTAGAAAACGATCCGTAAGTATTTACGTGGCAGTCATGATAAGTGTGTTCGGATTCTTTAAATGTAAAGGAAAGGTGCTGCAATGCTTCCTAATTTATCACCTTTAGCATAGGGGACACTGAAGCTTCCTTTTCGAAAAGAAAGGAGGAAATGCCATCCCGCAATTCCGCGATGACCGTCCATCCGGCCAATCAGGAAAACAAACAAACATGACGGGCAGGACGCGGGTGATCACTGTGCCTAGTGTAAGTGCAGTCGGATTCTCTTATTAGCGCGGTTCTCATCCTAAGCTTTAAAAGAGTCCCCTTTGCACCTTTCCTTTACCTCATGACGTTTTACACAGGTTAAACCAGGTTAAAGAAAAGTGGTTAGGAATTAGACGATAGGACGTAATTTTTTTTTTCTTTTCGGACGTAGCCGATGACTGCCGTGTACACAGTTAGTATTTTTTTAGAAACGTTTATGATTGACTAACCGTGTACACGTGTACACGTTTACAAGTCCCACCCCTAATTTCAGCCCAGAATTGTGTTGAATGTTTAACTGCATGCTCCTGCTGAGGAATTGAAATCAACAAATTCATCCTGTTGACCATTAGTTGTACCATCGTAAATTTAATAATTAGTGGCTTCCAATATCAAAAAGGGCGTAGGGTGAAAACAGGTGATGCATTTGCTAAGTCGAGCATTTTTCGTGTTACATTCGCAACATTTGTCATGTGGTACAATCCAGATGACAAATTTTGCATTTAGCAACTAGTCTACTCTAAAATATTTTCAGAGCTGATGTATGCTTACATGGGCTGCCTTCTCATTTATATTTCGTCCAGAATATTGCATTTGTTCCATCCTCAGATGAACAAGACCAATGAGCGACTTATCAAAGCCCTGCCAAACATGTTCAGACCTTATTAGAGCACAACTGGCATTGCAAAACTGCTGGTTTGTTTTAAGTTTGTTCTCTGTTATATTAATTGAACAAGTTGAGATTTAGTTATATTTTGAAATAAAATTTTTATTGCATACTTTTGTGTTAGTTTCGTGTCCTTGTTACATCCGAAACGCTGAACATTCAACACCTTGCCTCTTGCATCCCACAGTAGATCTGTTAGAAATCAGTGATTTGTGATGTTTGTTTTTAGCTTGTTTTTAGTTTCTGGTTTTAGTTTCTAGTTTTTAGTGTGTTTCTTGTTTATTTTTAGTATTGCTATGATTTATATATTTATTCGTTAGAGCATGTGTATTTCTGGATGATTGCTCTGTCTCTGGTCTTCAGTGTTTTCCTCCCTTTTTCTGTCTCGTATGTCTTGTCTTTTCATCACACTCTCTTCCTGTAATTTCGGTTTGGTAATTCCTCTTCCTTCTCTCTTGCTGTTCTGATTGGACTATCCACACTTAGAGCAGTTCAGTTAGGCACGGGTGATTAGTTAGTTCAAAGTTAGGATCCCACCTACTTCCTCTCTCTCTCTCCTATCACCGTTTTTTTTCTAGATCCGCCTCTCCTCTCACCTGTTCTGAGTTTAGCTGGGCCTCCACTTAATTTGTTTGTGTTTAAAAGACCCACTTTCCCGTAGTTTCTTGTCGATTCGTTTCTACCACAGCCTGTCTTGGTCAGTCTCGTTTCTGCGCTATTTTCTTGTTTCGATTGTTGAAAGCTCGTTTCCTGTTATTCTCCGTAAGTCTTGTATTTGATTGTTTGTATTATGTTGTGAGATTGCGATTTGATTGATTAGTACTTGCGTTCTCCCTAATTCCCATTTTGTACCCATCTGTTTAGTTTCTCCTGTGTTCTCCTTGCCCCATCCAACTCCTTTTTTCCTTCCCCTTCCATTCCCTTAGTTTCAACCCTCTTTGTTACTGTCTTTGTGCGGATTGATTATTCTGGTTACTGGATCTTTTTGCTTGTCCCCTGACTTCGATTCTGCCCATCCTGCATATCTCTGTTTGCCTGGCTATTGATCTATTTCTGTCTTGACCATGAGCTCTGTAAATCCTAATAAACGCCCTGCCAATGCTGAACTGCTTTTGGAGTCAATGCCCGTTCCTTTCAGTACGAGTTAACCAGTACAGACTCCAGCGGATACTGCTGAACTTCAGCGACTTTTTTCAACAGCAAGAGGTCGTCATTCAGCAGCAGCGCGACTTGCAGGAGATGAGAGCTACTCTACAGCATCTCTCTGGGCCCCACCTTTCCCAGTCCTGCAGTCGCACCGGCAGAGGCAGCTCCCATTCGGGAGCCACGCCTTACTCCTCCGCAGGGAGTATGACGGAGACCCCACCACCTGCAAAGCATTCCTGTCCCAGTGCTCGATCATATTCGAGTTACAGCCCTAACCTTTCCTACCTCACGTTCCAGAGTGGCCTACGCCATCACACTCTTGACCGGCAGAGCAAGGGACTGGCGAACCTCGATGTGGGACGCTGGCCACCCCTGCACCCGCACCATTGAGGATTTCATGGCGGAGATGAGGGAGGTGTTTGACCGGTCCTACCAGGGGCGAGAGGCAGGAAGCGCACTTCTGAGTTTACGGCAAGCCGGCTGCAGTGTCTCCGATTACGCCATCCAATTCCGTTCGTTGGCCGCCTCTACACACTGGAGCGAAGATGCCCAGTTTGATGTGTTCTACCGGGGGTTGGCAGAGAACATTAAGGATGAGTTGGCGTCCCGTGAGCTTCCACCTGATCTGCAGGGGCTCATTAGAGTGGCCATCCAGATTGATTCTCGGATCCAGCAGCGCAAGAGGGGAGCGCCAGAGCCATTCAGAGCCCCGACGGTCAGACCTGCGTGGTAACTTTCGATCTCCTCGGGGCGACTCTCCTATCCAGGAGACCGGCGAGCCCCGGGGGTCGGGAGAACCCATGCGGGTCGACCGTTGCCGGTTATCGCCACAAGAGCGAGCTAGGAGACTGCGCGACGGGGGCATGTCTGTACTGTGGGCTAGCGGGTCATCGTGATCCAGTGCTGTCCCCTACTCAAAAAGGAGGGGGTGAGTGGGAGGATTGGACAGCTGGCTCAAGATAACAATGATCCACGTAAGCTGGTCTCTGTCACTCTACTTTTTTGGCAAGCGATCATTAACCACTGATGTTTTATTTGATTCAGGATCAGACATCAACCTGATCGACGCCAACCTGTGCAACCAGCTCCAACTCCAGCCCCAGAAACTACCCACACTGCTCCCAGGCACTTGGCCTTTGTGGGCAACCGCTAGGTCAGGTGACCCTGGTTACGCCCCCCACTCACGCTCATTGTCTCCGGCAACCATCAGGAGCAGATCCGCTCCATGTCATCACCTCCTCCTCTGCTCCCATCGTCCTGGGCCTCCCTTGGTTGAAACAGCACAACCCCACCATCAACTGGAGGACTGGGCAGGTGGCTGAGTGGAGTACTCATTGCCTGCGCTCCTGCCTCCGCAAGGCTCCTGCCAAGCAGGCCGAGGGGGGGATCCAGTGAGCCTCCAGTCACTCCAGATTTGTCCAAGGTCCCCAGTGAGTACCACGATCTGGCGAAGTCTTCTCAAAGTCTCGTGCCCTGTCTCTGCCTCCTCACAGACCCTACGACTGCGCCCATCGATCTCCAACCTGGCACAGCGCGCTAAAGGGGGTCTCTATTCGCTGTCTCGTCCAGAGCAAGAGGCCATGGAGAGATATGTGGAGGACTCACTGGCTGCGGGCATCATCCGGTCCCTCTTCCTCTCTCCTACTGGCGCTGGGTTCTTCTTCGTTAGCAAGAAGGACGGATCTCTCAGGCCATGTATTGACTACAGGGGACTCAATAACATTACCATTAAGAATCGATATCCCCTTCCTTTAATGAATTCTGCTTTTGAGCTGTTGCAGGGGGCCACTATCTTCACCAAACTTGACCTCATTTAACGCTTTTACCACCGTCAGGATTAAGGAAGGGGGATGAATGGAAGACAACTTTCAACACCACTAGGGGGCACCACGAGTACCTGGTCATGCCGTTTGGTCTAGCTAACGCCCCTGCTGTCTTCCAAAACCTCATAATCGACATTCTGCACGACATGATTAATCAATTTTGTTTTGTTTTACCTTGATGATATATTAATATTCTCTCGATCCAAGGAAGAACACAGACGTCATGTTCGGTGGCAGTCCTGCAGCGCCTCCTGGAGAACCAACTCTACGCCAAGGCAGAGAAGTGTGAATTCCACTTGGACACAGTCCCTTTCCTCGGATTTGTGGTCACTCCAGGAGGCATCCTAATGGACCAGGAGAAGGTGAAGGCGGTAAAGGATTGGGCCACCCCTACTACTCGCAAGGAACTACAATGTTTCCTAGGGTTTGCTAACTTTTACCGTCGATTCATTCGCAATTACAGTACCGTTGCTGCTCCATTGACCTCTCTGACTTCCCCCAAAGTTCCTTTTGTGTGGACCCCTTCGGCAGAGAAGGCTTTTCTGAACTAAAACAAAGATTTACCACTGCTCCTGTTCTCCAACAGCCAGATCCTGAAAAGCAGTTCATCGCCGAGGTAGACGCCTCTAACACCGGCGTGTGGGGCAGTCCTGTCGCAGCGAATGGCAAAGATAATAAGGTACACCCTTGCCTTCTTCTTCTCACGCAGACTTAGCCCAGCCGAGCGTAACTATGACATCGGAAATCGGGAGTTACTGGCGGTGAAGATGGCATTAGAAGAGTGGCGTCATTGGTTAGAGGGGGCTAAGGTTCCATTCCAGGTCTGGACCGACCACAAGAATCTGAGTACCTCCGCACAGCTAAGAGATTAAATTCCCGCCAATCTCGTTGGTCACTGTTCTTCGACAGATTTAATTTCACGTTAGCTTACCGCCCAGGCTCCCCAGAACAAGAAACCTGATGCCTTGTCACGAAAATTTTCGCCTGACGCCCTCCCAAGGAGCCTCAAACCATCCTACCCAGTCGTGTTGTGGTGGGAGCATTAGTTTGGGAGTTAGAGGATCGAGTCAGAAGGTCACAACCTTCTGGGGGCCACCTACTAACTGTCCCAAGGACTGCCTCTTTGTTCCAGACTGCCTCCGAGGCCGAAGTTCTCCAGTGGGCCCATTCCTCCTGCCTCGCCTGCCATCCTGGTGCTAACGGACCTTGGCCATAAACTTTCGCAGGTTTTGGTGGCAACGGTCCGGAGAGAGATGTAAAGAACTTTACAACTGCTTGTCCGGTCTGCGCCCAAAACAAGGCCACCCACACGGCACCAGCTGGTCTCCTGCAGCCGCTTCGGTTCCTTCCCGACCATGGGCTAATATTGCATTGGACTTTGTCACTGGCCTTCCCGCCTCCAGAGGTAACACCGTCATCCTGACCATTGTTGATCGCTTTTCCAAGGCAGTACATCTCGTCCCTCTTCCCAAACTTCCCTCTGCCAGAGAAACAGCTGAATTACTCGTCCAAAAACGTAGTCAGAATACACGGCATCCTCTGACATTGTCTCCGACCGTGGCCCTCAATTCATCTCACAAGTCTGGAAAGCCTTTTGTCAAGCCTTGGGAATAACGGTCAGTTTAACCTCTGATTTCACCCGCAGAGCAATGGGCAGACAGAGAGGGCCAACCAGCAGATGGAGAGTGTCCTTCGGTGCCTCACTTCCCGAGATCAGGGGACTGGAGCGAACAACTACCCTGGGTCGAATACTCCATCAACAGCCTTCCCACGGCTGCCTCAGGTGTGTCCCCCTTCCAAGCTTGTCTCGTTACCAACCACCTCTGTTCCCCCACAGGAGGTCGGGGTTGATGTTCCCAATATCCAGGAGTTTCTACAGAGGTGCCGAAGGACGTGGGAGGAAACTGTTTCGCTCTTCTGAAAGCTGCTGACGAGATGAGTCGCCAGGCCAACCGTCGCCGCTCTGTTCCACCACAATACAAAAGTAGGACAAAAAGTTTGGCTTTCTTCAAAGACATTGCACTAAGGACTGAAAGTCGCAAGCTAGCCCCCCGTTTCATTGGTCCTTTTGTGATTGAGAAAAATCATTAACCCTGTCTCTGTTAAACCTGCTACCAGCCTCTATGAGCCGTGATCCACCCAGTCTTTCATGTGTCATGCATTAAACCTGTACTGTTTTTCCTGGGCCCACACCCCTGCCCCGACCAATCCTCCTCCCCAAGACTCATCGATGGAGGAGAAACATATACAGTGCACAAGTTGCTGGACGTTCGTCGGGCGAGGAAGGGGCCTACAGTACTTGGTGGACTGGGAAGGATACGGCCCGAGGAACGCTCATGGGTTCCTGCTCGTCACATCCTCGACAAATCACTCATCAAAGACTTTCACAAAAGGACTTTCAAGCTTGTTTAGACGCCAGGTGGCGGTCATAGAGGGGGGTTCTGTTAGGAAATCAGTGATTCGTATGTTTTGTTTTAGCTTGTTTTAGTTTCTGGTTTTAGTTTCTAGTTTTTTTAGTGTGTTTCTTGTTTATTTTTAGTATTGCTATGATTTATATATTTATTCGTTAGAGCATGTGTGTTTCTGGATGATTGCTCTGTCTCTGGTCTTCAGTGTTTTCCTCCGTTTCTGTCTGTCTCGTGGCGTCTTGTCTTTTTCATCACACTCTCTTCCCTGTAATTTCGGTTTGGTAATTCCTCTTCCTTCTCTCTTTGCTGTTCTGATTGGACTATCCACACTTAGAGCAGTTCAGTTAGCACGGGTGATTAGTTAGTTCAAAGTTAGGATCCCACCTACTTCCTCTCTCTCTCCTATCACCGTCCTTGCTTTTCTAGATCCGCCTCTCCTCTCACCTGTTCTGAGTTTAGCTGGGCCTCCACTTAATTTGTTTGTGTTTAAAAGACCCACTTTCCCGTAGTTTCTTGTCGACTCGTTTTTACCACAGCTCGCCTTGGTCAGTCTCGTTTCTGCTTATTTTCTTGTTTGATTGTTGAAAGCTCGTTTCCTGTTATTCTCCGTAAGTCTTGTATTTGATTGTTTGTATTGGTGTTGTGAGATTGCGATTTGATTGATTAGTACTTCGTTCTCCCTAATTCCCATTTTGTAGCCATCTGTTTAGTTTCTCCTGTGTTCTCCCTTGCCCCATCCAACTCCCTTTTTCCTTCCCCTTCCATTCCCTTAGTTTCAACCCTCTTTGTTACTGTCTTTGTGCGGATTGATTATTCTGGTTACTGGATCTTTTGCTTGTCCCCTGACTTCGATTCTGCCCATCCTGCATATCTCTGTTTGCCTGGCTATTGATCTATTTCTGTCTTGACCATGAGCTCTGTAAATCCTAATAAACGCCCTGCCAATGCTGAACTGCTTTTTTTGGAGTCAATGCCCGTTCCTTTCAAGATCTTGCCATTTAACTTGTGTCACATTTTGACTCATGGGAACGCCAACAAAAGTGAACCAGTACTTCTTGCAAAATCTTTGTTTCAAATTTGAACAGTCATGTCACACTTTGGCTCTCTTTTCATGTGGAATGACCCTAATCGAAACAGAGTAAAGCTCCGTGCCCTTTAATTCAAAGGGACCGAATAAACAAGTCGTTTACTGTGTGAGCTAACTAAACACGGTATCTCCCCCAACAAGCTGTCTCAAAGCACTGCAACTAAACTCTAACCCGCTGATCCAGGCACCGCAATCGGAGGAAAATACAAAAGTAACGAATCCTGCAAATGTGTTTAATCAGAAGAGCCTTTTGTAAAAATAAGATGCGAAAAAGACTAAAAACTCCAGTTAGCATTAATATTTAATTCAAGCTTGGCAATGCGTTTTTATCTGGGTAATGCGGTAAAAGAAAGACTGAAGAGGACTAAAACCCCAGTGAATGTCAATATTTATTAGCTAGAAGACTGTATGAAAGGCAAGCAACCAAGTATGAAACCAACCCAGGTTATAGTTAGATATCAGGCAATTTGATAATATTCTTAGCGGCTGAGAAGCTTGCTGAAGTTTGTTCACTAAATCAGCTACAGAAAAACCAGGCGAAGTAGCGCAGATCTTGAAAATAATTCTGTATTACTTTTTGTAGCTATATCATACAATTTACGTGGTTAGCTAACTATTTAGCGTTTAAGATTATGTTACTTTGCTCTCGGCAGACTGAAACCCCCAAAAAACCCCCCGCCGCCTTTGTTTGACCAGATTAGCGACTTAATTTGGCTATTTGCTAACCGAGTTGTTAAAAGGAGGGGGAAAAAAGGGGGGAGATTCTCCTGACCCTAATCGAAAAAGGTTATACCTCGAGCAAATCGCCTTACCTCTTTTTAATGTTTAAGCTTTTTACACACAACTTAGTTTCAGAAAACCCGTTTTAAACAAGAGTAAATCGCCTGCTACAATCTCTGCACGCCTCTCCGCCTCAACTCAAGCAGAATGACCACCAACGAACAGCCCACAGTACAGACAAGAGAGCAGCAACAGTAACTTGTCTCCTCCATGCCCAGACGCCTCCAATCTGTGTTAAAAAAAGAGGAGGGATGCTACACCATGGTAAATAGGCCCCTGTCTCAATTTTTTTTGAGACCTGTAGCAGCCATCAAATTTGAAATGAGTTCATTTGGTGGATAAAATTGTTAAATTTTTCAGTTTCAACATTTGCTATGTTATCTCTGTTCTACTGTGAATGAAATACTGGCTGGAGGATTTGAAAGTCATTGCATTCTGATTTTATTCATAATTTACACTTTGTCCCAACTATTTCGGAATTGTTGTACAATTTGTGTAGCAGTGTAGATTTACTGCACTGTCCAAATAACTGAACAAACAGTCACTGTTTCCAAAATGGGTGGCAACGAAGTGCGAGTGCACACCCCAATTGGTAATGGTCCACCAAGCAATGAAACATGTCTTATTCATCATGTTCATGCTTTTGTCTGTTCTGACTGGGCCATATGAGGTTACGTAACGCGTGTTGAAGGTTTAAATTGTGGTGCTTTTGGGTGCAATGCTCTCATTCTGGTCACTGGATGGTCAACATGGCACCTCATGAGAAAGAACTGTGAGGATCAGAAAGAGAATTGTTGCTCTCCACAAAGATCGTCCTAAGCTACAAGAAGGTCTGTGAAACCATGAAACTGAGCTACAGCACGGTTGGACAAGGTTATCCAGCGGTTTTCCAAGACGGTTTTACAAAAGAAACAGGCCTCGGCCACGGTTGGACCGAAGAGGTTGAGTCCTCGTGTTTCAAGGTCAGGTGCACAGGTTGGCTTCAGAAAACAGAAGCAGGAGAGCTGGCAGCATTGCTAATGAGGTTGCAGCAGTGGGAGAACAGCCTGTCAGTGCTAAGACCATACGCCGTGCTCTGCACCAAGTTGGTCTGCATGGCCGCTGGCCAAGACGGAAGCCTCTTCTGAAGCTAGCCCACAAGAAAGCCCGAAAACGGTTTGCTGAAGACAACCAGTCCAAGAACATGAACTACTGGAACCATGCTCAGATCTGACGAGACCAAGATAAACTTGTTCGGCCCAGATGGTGTCCAGCATTAGCGGGCGCGCCTGGTGAGGAGTTCCAAGACAAGCGTGTATTGCTACAGTCAAACATGGTGGTGGCAGCATCATGGTCTCAAGCTGCATGAGTGCTTCTGGTCCTGGGGAGCTGTGCTTCATTAATGGAATAATGGATTCCAACATGTAGTGTGACATTCTGAAGCAGAACATGATGCCCTCCCTTCGAAACTGGGCCGCACGGCAGTTTTCCAACATGATAACTAACCAAACACACCTCCAAGATGAAAACTGCCTTCCTGAAGAAGCTGAAAGTGAAATGTGATGATGGCGGCCAAGTATGTCTCCAGACCTCAAGAGGAAGGTGGAAGAGCAGCAGGTGTCCAACATCCACAAGCTCCGTGATGTTGTCATGGAGGAGTGGAGGAGGATCCGAGCAACAACCTGTGCAGCTCTGGTGAATTCCACGCCTAGGGAGAATCAAGGCAGCTGGACAACAATGGTGGTCACACTAAAATATTGACACTATGGACACAATTTGGCATGTTCATGGTGAGGTACTCTCACTTTGTTGCCACCCATTTTGGAAATAGTGACTGTTTGTTCAGTTATTTGGACAGTGCAGTAAATCTACACTGCTACACATATTGTGTAATGACTACTCTAGAATATATTCAGGTTTCATTTCTGTAACGTTGTCCCTGGAAAAGATACAATAAATTAATTGATTAAATGCGAGGGGTGTACTGACTTTGTGAGATACTGTAACTGTTCTCTTTGACCGACCTACAGCTGTCAGTATACAAAAAGAAGCAGTGGCTTAAAAAGAACACAACCCTTGGTGAGCCTGTATTCAGGAATCGCATGTGACCCAGATCGGGCATTGGCTGTTTCTTGCCAGATCGGGCGCTTATCCTCCGCGGTGCGAGGTTGCAGAGCGTTGTGCTTATTGTGCTAACCTCACTCGCTTGGATGTTTGCACCAGTCCAAAACAGATGTTGATGATGTATTACACATCTTCCGCCATCACCCGGTTCTCGAATTTTCCGAATCAGTGCACAACAAGTTTGAGGATTTTTCTCCTGACGAAATTTAGGTGAAACGTAAAACCACATTGTCTACTTCATGTGTAGTTAGTTGGTGAATAATTATTCTTTAGATAATTGCTAATGTTGTTTTTTCATTTTCTGCAATTTCATGCGAAAAAATAACAGTAAGCAGATGCTTTTTTTCCGATTTCGCAAGGTGCTGTACCCAGGCGGTGCATGTCTGCCATGATGGATTGAGATCGGTTTTTGGTGCCTACAAAACACTTTCGTAATTGTGGTATTATTATCAGCATTCTGTATGTAATGATGGCATTGAATGATTGTTTGGAATGTTATTTCAAAATTGCCGATAGTTTTATGTTATATGATGTGCGCATCAGTGGCGGCTCGGAACTGGCAAAAATTTGGGGAGGCCCGAACCAAAAAATTTCCCCCTTAAAAAAATTTTTTATTGGTTTCCAAAAGAAACCCGTTTTTTCAAATTTTAAATTTTTCCCCCTTTTAAATTGCCATTTTTTTCAAAAAAAAAACCTTTCCCGAAAAAAAAAACTTTCCTTTTAACCATGACAAATTTTGTTTAGCAACTAGTCTACAAAATATTTTCAGAGCTGATGGCGCTTTACATGGGCTGCCTTCATTTATATTTCCCAGAATATTGCATTTGTTCCATCCTCAGATGAACAAGACCAATGAGCGACTTTATCAAAGCCCTGCCAAACATGTTCAGACCTTATTAGAGCACAACTGGCATTGCAAAACTGCTGGTTTGTTTTAAGTTTGTTCTTCTGTTTATTAATCGAACAAGTTGAGATTTAGTTATATTTTTGAAATAAAATTTTATTGCATACTTTTGTGTTAGTTTCGTGTCCTTGTTACATCCGAACGCTGACATTCAACACCTTGCCTCTTGCATCCCACAGTAGATCTGTTAGAAATCAGTGATTCGTATGTTTGTTTTAGCTTGTTTTTAGTTTCTGGTTTTAGTTTTAGTTTTTAGTGTGTGTTTTTGTTTATTTTTAGTATTGCTATGATTTATATATTTATTCGTTAGAGCATGTGTATTTCTGGATGATTGCTCTGTCTCTGGTCTTCAGTGTTTTCTCCGTTTTTCTGTCTCTGTTAGCGTCTTGTCTTTTTCATCACACTCTCTTCCCTGTAATTTCTGGTTTGGTAATTCCTCTTCCTTCTCTCTTGCTGTTCTGATTGGACTATCCACACTTAGAGCAGTTCAGTTGGGCACGGGTGATTAGTTAGTTCAAAGTTAGGATCCCACCTACTTCCTCTCTCTCTCTCCTATCACCGTCCTTGCTTTTCTAGATCCGCCTCCTCTCACCTGTTCTGAGTTTAGCTGGGCCTCCACTTAATTTGTTTGTGTTTAAAAGACCCACTTTCCCGTAGTTTCTTGTCGACTGTTTCTACCACTTCTCGTCTTGGTCAGTCTCGTTTTCTCGCTATTTTCTTGTTTCCTTCGATTGTTGAAAGCTCGTTTCCTGTTATTCTCCGTAAGTCTTGTATTTGATTGTTTGTATTATGTTAGAGATTGCGATTTGATTGATTAGTAATGCCGTTCTCCCTAATTCCCATTTTGTACCCATCTGTTTAGTTTCTCCTGTGTTCTCCTTGCCCCATCTCCCTTTTTCCTTCCCCTTCCATTCCCTTAGTTTCAACCCTCTTTGTTACTGTCTTTATGCGGATTGATTATTCTGGTTACTGGATCTTTTTGCTTGTCCCCTGACCCGATTCTGCCCATCCTGCATATCTCTGTTTGCCTGGCTATTGATCTATTTCTGTCTTGACCATGAGCTCTGTAAATCCTAATAAACGCCCTGCCAATGCTGAACTGCTTTTGGAGTCAATGCCCGTTCCTTTCAGTACGAGTCGACCAGTACAGACTCCAGCGGATACTGCTGAACTTCAGCGACTTTTTTCAACAGCAAGAGGTCGTCATTCAGCAGCAGCGTCGCGACTTGCAGGAGATGAGAGCTACTCTACAGCATCTCACTCTGGGCCCCACCTTTCCCAGTCCTGCAGTCGCACCGGCAGAGGCAGCTCCCATTCGGGAGCCACGTCTTACTCCTCCGCGGGGAGTATGACGGAGACCCCACCACCTGCAAAGCATTCCTGTCCCAGTGCTCGATCATATTCGAAAGTTACAGCCCCTAACCTTTCCTACCTCACGTTCCAGAGTGGCCCACGTCATCACACTCTTGACCGGCAGAGCAAGGGACTGGCGAACCTCGATGTGGGGACGCTGGCCACCCCTGCACCAAGACCATTGAGGATTTCATGGCGGAGATGAGGGAGGTGTTTGACCGGTCCTACCAGGGGCAGGTAGAGGCAGGAAGCGACTTGAGTTTACGGCAAGCCGGGCTGCAGTGTCTCCGACACGCCCATCCAATTCCGTCTGTTGGTCGCTTCTACACACTGGAGTTTAAGATGCCCAGTTTGATGTGTTCTACCGGGGTTGGCAGAGAACATTAAGGATGAGTTGTCCCGTGAGCTTCCCACCTGATCTGCAGGGGCTCATTAGAGTGGCCATCCAGATTGATTCTCGGATCCAGCAGCGCAAGAGGGAGCGCCAGAGCCATTCAGAGCCCGACGGTCAGACCTGCGTGGTAACTTTCGATCTCCTCGGGCGACTCTCCTATCCAGGAGACCGGCGAGGCCGGGGTCGGGAGAACCCATGGTCGGTCAACCGTTGCCGGTTATCGCCACAAGAGAAAGCTAGGAGACTGCGCACGGGGGCATGTCTGTACTGTGGGCTAGCGGGTCATCGATCCAGTGCTGTCCCCTACTCAAAAAAAGGGGGTGAGTGGGAGGATTGGACAGCTGGCTCAAGATAACAATGATCCACGTAAGCTGGTCTCTGTCACTCTACTTTTTGGCAAGCGATCATTAACCACTGATGTTTTATTTGATTCAGGATCAGACATCAACCTGATCGACGCCAACCTGTGCAACCAGCTCCAACTCCAGCCCCAGAAACTACCCACACGTTCCAGGCACTTGGCCTTTGTGGGCAACCGCTAGGTCAGGTGACCCTGGTTACTTCCCCCACTCACGCTCATTGTCTCCGGCAACCATCAGGAGCAGATCCGGCTCCATGTCATCACCTCCTCCTCTGCTCCCATCGTCCTGGGCCTCCTTGGTTGAAACAGCACAACCCCACCATCAACTGGAGGACTGGGCAGGTGGCTGAGTGGAGTACTCATTGCCTGCGCTCCTGCCTCCGCGAAGGCTCCTGCCAAGCAGGCCGAGGGGGGATCCAGTGAGCCTCCAGTCCCCAGATTTGTCCAAGGTCCCCAGTGAGTACCACGATCTGGCCAAGTCTTCTCAAAGTCTCGTGCCCTGTCTCTGCCTCCTCACAGACCCCACGACTGCGCCATCGATCTCCAACCTGGCACAGCGCCCCTAAAGGGGGGTCTCTATTCGCTGTCTCGTCCAGAGCAAGAGGCCATGGAGAGATATGTGGAGGACTCACTGGCTGCCGGCATCATCCGTCCCTCTTCCTCTCCTACTGGCGCTGGGTTCTTCTTCGTTAGCAAGAAGGACGGATCTCTCAGGCCATGTATTGACTACAGGGGACTCAATAACATTACCATTAAGAATCGATATCCCCTTCCTTTAATGAATTCTGCTTTTGAGCTGTTGCAGGGGCCACTATCTTCACCAAACTTGACCCCATAACGCTTACCACCTCGTCAGGATTAAGGAAGGGGATGAATGGAAGACAGCTTTCAACACCACTAGGGGGCACCACGAGTACCTGGTCATGCCGTTTGGTCTAGCTAACGCCCTGCTGTCTTCCAAAAACCTCGTAATCGACATTCTGCACGACATGATTAATCAATTTGTTTTTGTTTACCTTGATGATATATTAATATTCTCTCGATCCAAGGAAGAACACAGACGTCATGTTCGTGCAGTCCTGCAGCGCCTCCTGGAGAACCAACTCTACGCCAAGGCAGAGAAGTGTGAATTCCACTTGGACACAGTCCCTTTCCTCGGATTTGTGGTCACCCAGGAGGCATCCTAATGGACCAGGAGAAGGTGAAGGCGGTAAAGGATTGGGCCACCCCTACTACCGCAAGGAACTACAATGTTTCCCTAGGGTTTGCTAACTTTTACCGTCGATTCATTCACGCAATTACAGTACCGTTGTTGCTCCATTGACCTCTGACTTCCCCCCAAAGTTCCTTTTGTGTGGACCCCTTCGCAGAGAAGGCTTTTCTGGAACTAAAACAAAGATTTACCACTGCTCCTGTTCTCCAACAGCCAGATCCTGAAAAGCAGTTCATCGTCGAGGTAGACGCCCTCTAACACCGGCGTGGGGGCAGTCCTGTCGCAGCGCAATGGCAAAGATAATAAGGTACACCCTTGCGCCTTCTTCTCACGCAGACTTAGCCCAGCCCGGCGTAACTATGACATCGGAAATCGGGAGTTACTGGCGGTGAAGATGGCATTAGAAGAGTGGCGTCATTGGTTAGAGGGGCTAAGGTTCCATTCCAGGTCTGGACCGACCACAAGAATCTGGAGTACCTCCGCACAGCTAAGAGATTAAATTCCGCCAATCTCGTTGGTCACTGTTCTTCGACAGATTTAATTTCACGTTAGCTTACCGCCCAGGCTCCCAGAACAAGAAACCTGATGCCTTGTCACGAAAATTTTCGCCTGACGCCCTCCCAAGGAGCCTCAAACCATCCTACCCAGTCGTGTTGTGGTGGGAGCATTAGTTTGGGAGTTAGAGGATCGAGTCAGAAGGTCACAACCTTCTGGGGGGCCACCTACTAACTGTCCCAAGGACTGCCTCTTTGTTCCAGACTGCCTCCGAGCCGAAGTTCTCCAGTGGGCCCATTCCTCCCGTCTCGCCTGCCATCCTGGTGCTAACGGACCTTGGCCATGCTAACTTCGCAGGTTTTGGTGGCTAACGGTCCGGAGAGATGTAAAGAACTTTACAACTGCTTGTCCGGTCTGCGCCCAAAACAAGGCCACCCACACGGCACCAGCTGGTCTCCTGCAGCCGCTTCGGTTCCTTCCCGACCATGGGCTAATATTGCATTGGACTTTGTCACTGGCCTTCCGCCCTCCAGAGGTAACACCGTCATCCTGACCATTGTTGATCGCTTTTCCAAGGCAGTACATCTCGTCCCTCTTCCCAAACTTCCCTCTGCCAGAGAAACAGCTGAATTACTCGTCAAAAACGTAGTCAGAATACACGGCATCCCTCTGACATTGTCTCCGACCGTGGCCCTCAATTCATCTCACAAGTCTGGAAAGCCTTTTGTCAAGCCTTGGGAATAACGGTCAGTTTAACCTCTGGATTTCACACCCGCAGAGCAATGGGCAGACAGAGGGCCAACCAGCAGATGGAGAGTGTCCTTCGGTGCCTCACTTCCCGAGATCAGGGGACTGGAGCGAACAACTACCCTGGGTCGAATACTCCATCAACAGCCTTCCCACGGCTGCCTCAGGTGTGTCCCCTTCCAAGCTTGTCTCGGTTACCAACCACCTCTGTTCCCCTCACAGGAGGTCGAAGTTGATGTTCCCAATATCCAGGAGTTTCTACAGAGGTGCCGGGGCGTGGGAGGAAACTCGTTCGCTCTTCTGAAAGCTGCTGACGAGATGAGTCGCCAGGCCAACCGTCGCCGCTCTGTTCCACCACAATACAAAGTAGGACAAAAGTTTGGCTTTCTTCCAAAGACATTGCACTAAGGACTGAAAGTCGCAAGCTAGCCCCCGTTTCATTGGTCCTTTTGTGATTGAGAAAATCATTAACCCTGTCTCTGTTAAACTCAAGCTACCAGCCTCTATGAGCCGTGATCCACCCAGTCTTTCATGTGTCATGCATTAAACCTGTACTGTTTTCCGTCCACACCCCTGCCCGACCAATCCTCCTCCCCCAAGACTCATCGATGGAGGAGAAACATATACAGTGCACAAGTTGCTGGACGTTCGTCGGCGAAGGGGCCTACAGTACTTGGTGGACTGGGAAGGATACGCCCGGAGGAACGCTCATGGGTTCCTGCTCGTCACATCCTCGACAAATCACTCATCAAAGACTTTCACAAAAGGACTTTCAAGCGAGCTTAGACCGCCAGGTGGCGGTCATAGAGGGGGGTTCTGTTAGAAATCAGTGATTCGTATGTTTGTTTTTAGCTTGTTTTTAGTTTCTGGTTTTAGTTTCTAGTTTTTAGTGTGTTTCTTGTTTATTTTTAGTATTGCTATGATTTATATATTTATTCGTTAGAGCATGTGTGTTTCTGGATGATTGCTCTGTCTCTGGTCTTCAGTGTTTTCCTCCCGTTTCTGTCTCGTGGCGTCTTGTCTTTTTTCATCACACTCTCTTCCCTGTAATTTCGGTTTGGTAATTCCTCTTCCTTCTCTCTTGCTGTTCTGATTGGACTATCCACACTTAGAGCAGTTCAGTTAGGCACGGGTGATTAGTTAGTTCAAAGTTAGGATCCCACCTACTTCCTCTCTCTCTCTCCTATCACCGTCCTTGCTTTTCTAGATCCGCCTCTCCTCTCACCTGTTCTGAGTTTAGCTGGGCCTCCACTTAATTTGTTTGTGTTTAAAAGACCCACTTTCCCGTAGTTTCTTGTCGACTCGTTTCTACCACAGCTCGTCTTGGTCAGTCTCGTTTCTGCGCTATTTTCTTGTTTCGATTGTTGAAAGCTCGTTTCCTGTTATTCTCCCGTAAGTCTTGTATTTGATTGTTTGTATTGCGTTGTGAGATTGCGATTTGATTGATTAGTACTTCGTTCTCCCTAATTCCCATTTTGTAGCCATCTGTTTAGTTTCTCCTGTGTTCTCCCTTGCCCCATCCAACTCCCTTTTTCCTTCCCCTTCCATTCCCTTAGTTTCAACCCTCTTTGTTACTGTCTTTGTGCGGATTGATTATTCTGGTTACTGGATCTTTTTGCTTGTCCCCTGACTTCGATTCTGCCCATCCTGCATATCTCTGTTTGCCTGGCTATTGATCTATTTCTGTCTTGACCATGAGCTCTGTAAATCCTAATAAACGCCCTGCCAATGCTGAACTGCTTTTGGAGTCAATGCCCGTTCCTTTCAAGATCTTGCCATTTAACTTGTGTCACATTTTGACTCATGGGAACGCCAACAAAAGTGAACCAGTACTTCTTGCAAAATCTTTGTTTCAAATTTGAACAGTCATGTCACACTTTGGCTCTCTTTTTCATGGAATGACCCTAATCGAAACAGAGTAAAGCTCCGGTACCCTTTAATTCAAAGGGACCGAATAAACAAGTCGTTTACTGTGTGAGCTAACTAAACACGGTATCTCCCCCAACAAGCTGTCTCAAAGCACTCGCAACTAAACTCTAACCGGCTGATCCAGGCACCGCAATCGGAGGAAAATACAAAAGTAACGTAACTTGCAATGTGTTTAATCAGAAGAGCCTTTTGGTAAAAATAAGATGCGAAAAAGACTAAAACTCCAGTTAGCATTAATATTTAATTCAAGCTTGGCAATGCGTTTATGCGGTAATGCGGTAAAAGAAAGACTGAAGAGGACTAAAAACCCCAGTGAATGTCAATATTTATTAGCTAGAAGACTGTATGAAAGGCAAGCAACCAAGTATGAAACCAACCCAGGTTATAGTTAGATATCAGGCAATTTGATAATATTCTTAGCGCTGAGAAGCTTGCTGAAGTTTGTTCACTAAATCAGCTACAGAAAAACCAGGCGAGAGTAGCGCAGTCCTTGAAAATAATTCTGTATTACTTTGTAGCTATATCATACAATTTACGTGGTTAGCTAACTATTTAGCGTTTAAGATTATGTTACTTTGCTCTCGGCAGACTGAAACCCCAAAAACCCCCGCCGCCTTTGTTTGACCAGATTAGCGACTTAATTTGGCTATTTGCTAACCGAGTTGTTAAAAGGAGGGGAAAAAAAATAGGGGAGATTCTCCCTGACCCTAATGCGAAAAAGGTTATACCTCGGGAGCAAATCGTCTTACCTCTTTTAATGTTTAAGCTTTTACACACAACTTAGTTTCAGAAAAACCCGTTTAAACAAGAGTAAATCGTCTGCTACAATCTCTGCACGCCTCTCTCCGTCTCAACTCAAGCAGAATGACCACCAACGAACAGCGCCACAGTACAGACAAGAGAGCAGCAACAGTAACTTGTCTCCTCCATGCCCAGACGCCTCCAATCTGTGTTAAAAAGAGGAGGGGATGCTACACCATGGTAAATAGGCCCCTGTCTCAATTTTTTTGAGACCTGTAGCAGCCATCAAATTTGAAATGAGTTCATTTGGTGGATAAAATTGTTAAATTTTTCAGTTTCAACATTTGCTATGTTATCTCTGTTCTACTGTGAATGAAATACTGGCTGGAGTGATTTGAAAGTCATTGCATTCTGATTTTATTCATAATTTACACTTTGTCCCAACTATTTCGGAATTGTTGTACAATTTGTGTAGCAGTGTAGATTTACTGCACTGTCCAAATAACTGAACAAACAGTCACTGTTTCCAAAATGGGTGGCAACGAAAGTGAGTGCACACCCCAATTGGTAATGGTCCACCAAGCAATGAAACATGTCTTATTCATCATGTTCATGCTTTTGTCTGTTCGACTGGGCCATATGAGGTTACGTAACGTGTTGAAGGTTTAAATTGTGGTGCTTTGGGTGCAATGCTCTCATTCTGGTCACTGGATGGTCAACATGGCACCTCATGAGAAAGAACTGTGAGGATCAGAAAAAGAGAATTGTTGCTCTCCACAAAGATCGTCTAAGCTACAAGAAGGTCTGTGAAACCATGAAACTGAGCTACAGCACGGTTGACAAGGTTATCCAGCGGTTTTCCAAGACGGGTTTTACTCGAAACAGGCCTCGTCACGGTTGACCGAAGAGGTTGAGTCCTCGTGCTCTGCGTCAGGTGCACAGGTTGGCTTCAGAAAACAGAAGCAGGAGAGCTGGCAGCATTGCTAATGAGGTTGCAGCAGTGGGAGAACAGCCTGTCAGTGCTAAGACCATACGCCGTGCTCTGCACCAAGTTGGTCTGCATGGCCGCTGGCCAAGACGGAAGCCTCTTCTGAAGCTAGCCCACAAGAAAGCCCGAAAACGGTTTGCTGAAGACAACCAGTCCAAGAACATGAACTACTGGAACCATGCTCTGTGATCTGACGAGACCAAGATAAACTTGTTCGGCTCAGATGGTGTCCAGCATGTGCGGCGGCGCCCTGGTGAGGAGTTCCAAGACAAGCGTGTATTGCTACAGTCAAACATGGTGGTGGCAGCATCATGGTCTCAAGCTGCATGAGTGCTTCTGGTCCTGGGGAGCTGTGCTTCATTAATGGAATAATGGATTCCAACATGTAGTGTGACATTCTGAAGCAGAACATGATGCCCTCCCTTCGGAAACTGGGCCGCACGGCAGTTTTCCAACATGATAACGACCCGAAACACACCTCCAAGATGAAAACTGCCTTCCTGAAGAAGCTGAAAGTGAAATGTGATGGCGTGGCCAAGTATGTCTCCAGACCTCAAGAGGAAGGTGGAAGAGCAGCAGGTGTCCAACATCCACAAGCTCCGTGATGTTGTCATGGAGGAGTGGAGGAGGATCCGAGCAACAACCTGTGCAGCTCTGGTGAATTCCACGCCTAGGAGAATCAAGGCAGCGCTGGACAACAATGGTGGTCACACTAAATATTGACACTATGGACACAATTTGGCATGTTCATGGTGAGGTGTACTCACTTTTGTTGCCACCCATTTTGGAAATAGTGACTGTTTGTTCAGTTATTTGGACAGTGCAGTAAATCTACACTGCTACACATATTGTGTAATGACTACTCTAGAATATATTCAGGTTTCATTTCTGTAACGTTGTCCCTGGAAAAGATACAATAAATTAATTGATTAAATGCGAGGGGTGTACTGACTTTTGTGAGATACTGTAACTGTTCTCTTTGACCGACCTACAGCTGTCAGTATACAAAATAAGAAGCAGTGGCAAAAGAACACAACCCTTTGGAGAGCCTGTATTCAGGAATGCGCATGTGACCCAGATCGGGCATTGGCTGTTTCTGCCAGATCGGCGCTATCACCCGTGTGCGAGGTTGCAGAGCGTTGTGCTTATTGTGCTTAACCTCACTCGTTTGGATGTTTGCACCAGTCCAAAACAGATGTTGATGATGTATTACACATCTTCCGCCATCACCCGGTTCTCGAATTTTCCGAATCAGTGCACAACAAGCTTGAGGATTTTCCTGACGAAATTTAGGTGAACGAAACCACATTGTCTACTTCGTATGTGTAGTTAGTTGGTGAATAATTATTCTTTTAGATAATTGCTAATGTTGTTTTCTTCATTTTCTGCAAATTTCATGAAAAAATAACAGTAAGCAGATGCTTTTTTCCGATTCGCAAGGTGCTGTACCCAGGCAGTGCATGTCTGCCATGATGGATTGAGATCGTTTTTGGTGCCTACAAAACACTTTCGTAATTGTGGTATTATCAGCATTCTGTATGTAATGATGGCATTGAATGATTGTTTGGAATGTTATTTCAAAATTGCCGATAGTTTTATGTTATATGATGTGTGCATCAGTGGCGGCTCGTGAACTGGCAATAGGGGAGGCTGAAAACCACCCCTTAGTGATTGGTCATGACCTGTTTTCAATCATTCATTTAAATTGCCATTACAGAAACTCCGAAAGCTCTCAACATTATCAGCTATAGCCAGTTTTCGTTAATAATGCACACCTGTCAAAACTTTTCATAGCGTGGGCTGAACATGTCAGTAACTTTGCTCTGCCATGCAACATCCGTGTAGCTTTAAACTGAAGTGTACCATTGTTTTAATCAAATTGATGATTATACAAAACCAGTGAAGTTGGCACGTTGTGTAAATCGTAAATAAAAACAGAATACAATGATTTGCAAATCCTTTTCAACCTATATTCAATTGAAGACACTGCTAAGACAAGTTACTTAATGTTCGAACAGGTAAACTTTGTAATTTTTTGCAAATATTAGCTCATTTGGAATTTGATGCCTGCAACATGTTTCAAAAAAGCTGGCACAAGTGGCAAAAAAGACTGAGAGAGTTGAGGAATGCTCATCAAACACTTATTTGGAACATCCCACAGGTGAACGGGCTAATTGGGAACAGGTGGGTGCCATGATTGGGTATAAAAGCAGCTTCCCTGAAATGCTCAGTCATTCACAAACAAGGATGGGGCGAGGGTCACCACTTAGTGAACAAATGCGTGAGCTGATTGTCGAACAGTTTAAAAACAACATTCCTCAACGAGCTATTGCAAGAAATTTAGGGATTTCATCATCTACGGTCCGTAATATCGTCAAAAGGTTCAGAGAATCTGGAGAAATCACTGCACGAAGCGACAAGGCCGAAAACCAACATTGAATGCCCGTGACCTTCGATCCCTCAGGCGGTACTGCATCAAAACCGACATCAGTGTGTAAAGGACATCACCACATGGGCTCAGGAACACTTCAGAAAACCACTGTCAGTAACTACAGTTCGTCGCTACATCTGCAAGTGCAAGTTAAAACTCTACAATGCAAAGTGAAAGCCATTTATCAACAGCACCCAGAAACGCCGCCGGCTTCGCTGGGCCCAAGCTCATCTAAGATGGACTGATGCAAAGTGGAAAAGTGTCCTGTGGTCAGACGAGTCCACATTTCAAATTGTTTTTGGAAACTGTGGACGTTGTGTCCTCCGGACCAAAGAGGAAAAGAACCATCTGGACTGTTATAGGCGCAAAGTTCAAAAGCCAGCATCTGTGATGGTATGGGGGTGTATTAGTGCCCAAGGCATGGGCAACTTACACATATGTGAAGGCACCATTAATGCTGAAAGGTACATACAGGTTTTGGAGCAACATATGTTGCCATCCAAGCAACGTCTTTTTCATGGACGCCCCTGCTTATTTCAGCAAGACAATGCCAAGCCACATTCTGCACGTGTTACAACAGCATGGCTCCGTAGTAAAAGAGTGCGGGTACTAGACTGGCCTGCCTGTAGTCCAGACCTGTCTCCCATTGAAAATGTGTGGCGCATTATGAAGCGTAAAATACGACAACGGAGACCCCGGACTGTTGAACAACTTACGCTGTACATCAAGCAAGAATGGGAAACAGTTCCACCTGAAAAGCTTCAAAAATTGGTCTCCTCAGTTCCCAAACGTTTACTGAGTGTCGTTAAAAGGAAAGGTGATGTAACACAGTGGTAAAAAGGCCCCTGTGCCAACTTTTTTTTTTGCAATGTGTTGCTGCCTTTAAATTCTAAGTTAATGATTATTGCAAAAAAAAAAAAAAGTTTCTCAGTTTGAACATTAAACATCTTGTCTTTGCAGTGTATTCAATTGAATATAAGTTGAAAAGGATTTGCAAATCATTGTATTCTGTTTTTATCTACGATTTACATAACGTGCCAACTTCACTGGTTTTGGGTTTTGTAAATTTTTTTATATAATAATAAAAAAATTTTATGTTATAAGGAATTTGTTCTCTGAATCTTGTTCTTTTCACAAGCTCTTCAGTGATGCCTCACTTCTTTGGATTGGACACATGATAAGAAAGTTATGCCTTTTTGAACATTGTCGTCTTTGTTTTTGGTCACACAAATTCTATTGTTTTTCCTATTAATTAAGGAACAAAATTATGCCCAACCTGTCATAATTAAAAATAGCATAACTTCCTTCATTTTTGTCATACATGGATGAACTTTATATCATTGTAAAGGTCTCTTTACGCCCTTTCCATTGATATAAAGTTCTGGGTTATCCAATGACTTTGAAATTTTTGTGTCACCTACCTACTGTTTTTGAAACCAAGGTGTTAGACAATGGTCCATTAACCAGTAATTCAAATCAATCAATCAATAACCTTCATTGCAGGGAAGTCCCACTGAGACTGAGGTCTCCTTTGCAGGGGAGCCCTGATTACAACAAAACAACTGCAGGGGCTGTAACATTTTGTGTACTGTACTGTCCTGTAACACGGACCACTGTAATTACTGTCCTGCTCCACTAGGGGGCTGGTCCGGACCACTGTCCTGTGGAGCACGGACCACTGCAGTAACTGTCCTGCTCCACTAGGGGGCTGGTCCAGACCACTGTCCTGTGGAGCACGGACCACTGCAGTAACTGTCCTGCTCCACTAGAGGGCTGGTCTGGACCACTGGTCCGAAGTGTCTCGAGACAGTGAAATTTTGCGGTCTTCACAGGCCTTGCACTGAGGTACGGTCTCGGAACCTCTGACTGTACAATCCATGCTCAGAATACTGCAATTACATTGTAAATGCCTGCTTTACCCTCGGCATTACTGTTGGCCAAATCATCTAGCCTACCATTTTCATAAATTAATTGTTATGAATGTAATTGTTCAAAATATTTGATGCCGGTGAAATGAGCTAGTTACAATCAATGCAGTCTAGTAGTACCAGGTCTCAGCTTTTTTTTTTTTTTTTCCACTGCACTACTCTGGCATATTAATAAACTCGCTAGTCACACGTAACAAAACCAAGTGAAAATAAAGTTTAAAAAAAACTCAGATTGCATCAGTGTATTCTAGAAAATATGAATGCTCCAAACAGATTATTTTTATCAAGCCTAGCTGGAGGACATTAAAAATGATCTGCAGGTTTGCAAAGTTATGTTAATAAATTGCAGCCTGTTCATACATTGCTGTCGGCTGTTAATCTCGGTCGATTATTGTGCTGTCTTTCTGCACCATAAAAACATAATTTCAAATAGAAGGCTATACTTGGGCAGAGGGGTGTGATACAGCTTCATGATTTTATTTTTGAAATTGAGTTTTGATTAGCCTACAGCTCCGTGTAGTTCATTTTAAAATGCGGTGGACCTTTCCGACCAGTAATTTGGCTTCATAGAAAACACTTTAAAATAATGATTTTTACCATTCAATCTTTCCAAGCAAAGGATAAAAATGTTTAGATTTTCAGTGGGGGTGGGGGTGGAGGGGGTGGGGGTGTTTTAGCCATGAGCACTGTCCATCAAAGATTAGACTGAACTCACCCCGCAACATTAATAAGCCCTGATTGTGTAAGACCATTAACCGCAACTCATAGTACAGTACATCGACCCAGATTAACTATGAATAACTTGGGTCAGTGTTTGTAGTGTGACTGTTGTTAGGCTACTACCAAGCTTATTATATTTATCAGCAAGCATCCCTTTGTTTTCATGTATTTTCCCCTTCTCTTCAAAAACAGCCACCACATTTTCAACTGAATGAGGCCCATACACTCTTAAAATTAGAAGAGCCTCAAAGAACTTTTGGGATGTTCAAGGAACATTGCTTACTATTCGGGGGTTCTTGGAGGAACTTTCAACTCCTCAGCACAAAAGAGAGGTTACTGGAGGAACCTTTAATATATCAAAAGGAGTTTTACTTTAAAAAAGGTTCCTTGAGGATCTTTTTTTTTTTTTTGATTTTTTTTATTAAAACCACTGGAAACCCAAATCGACAACTGCCTTATATGCAATCTATGGTCTTGTGTACAAGATAATTAAGCATCTAAAAATATACGGGAGTTGTGAAAAAATGTTTCAATTCAGTGAGATCCTTATATGATGGTGATGATTGTTCCAGGTATTCATCAAATCCTCAGGTGTTTTCATGTTAAGACACTGAGTTATGACTTGCAATAACAATAAAAATAACTAGTCATTGATAGTCAAATGCATGAAAAATATAAATCAATGGTCTGAATGTCTAGTCCTTGTCAAGTGACCATGGTATAAGCGAGATCAGCTGTCCATTACTATCTGATAATGGACAGCTCTTCATCAGGCATGATTCCTTACTTAAGATGGGGAGAGATTGCTATTCCACTTACTCAGTTCAGAACCTGGCCTTTGCACAAATCTATATTATATCAGTAAATATAAATACCACCATTTCATACAGCTAACAAACAAAACGTCACTGTCATCACATCTCTGATACTTTTTGCAGTGAATCTATGAAATGTTCATTATCAACATCAAATATAACGTTCCCTGTGCTGTTTTAATTGAAATGTGTCATAAACCAGCCGTGCCCTTATCGAGCTAAATATCATTTAAGCCGAAAGTAGTAATATATATTTCTCCAGTGTCCACTAATAAATGCTGAAATGACAAATTTTGCCATGCTAATATCATGTCCAATCTTGAACAAGTTATTCAAGCTTATGTTCACTCAACTTTTTATGCTTTGCTCCACTTCGTAAAGTAACAGGAAGCCAACAGGATTGTTCTTTACATTTGTAAAGCAACGTATTGTTTTAAAACAGTGCAATGGCTTAATTTCAGTTTAAAGCAAAGAAACGTTCAATTTGGTTTCAAGTCAGATTCCAATCGTATATTTTTAAACCTAAATTACTTCTTTCTCAGTTGTTTTTATCCCTCGTCCCCCCTCTCTCTTCTCTCGCTCCCACTGGGTTAAATTCGGCCAGGGCTGATCCAATAAACCCTGTTCATGGTCCACGCTTGGCCCGAGCCTTGTGCAAGCTCCCACAACTCTAACTGTTGACAGAGTTTAATACACGGCATTCTGCGTGTGTATCAGTAGTCGTCATTAAATATAAAATAAATACCGTTGGCGAGGTTTAAAAACTGGGAGGAATAAGGAGACGTCCACACGTGTTCACAAACAACTCAAGGCACTGAGTTTGTTTATTGAAAACTCCCATTTTAAAGACAGGGCAGCAAGCATTTCCAGTTTCAATTCATTTCAATAAGAGTACGTACAATTGAGGCATAAGACACAAATGTCAACACCCCCACTTACTCTCACATTGTGATCTTCAAAAACAAAATACAAAAACCAACTTAAAGATCTCATTTACACTTCAAACATAAATATCTTGAATGTTACACTCCAAACATAAAAGCTTCAAAATTCCTTAACTTTGACTTGGTTGGGGGTTTTGTCATTATATCTGCCATCTGTTCGGTTGGACAGTATTCCAAAAGAAAGTCACCATTGTCAACAGAATATAGAATATACTTTAATGTCCCCTTCGGGAAATTTGTCTTGGACTCCATGCAGCAAACCCAGAGATGGACATATAGTGACAAAGACATTTTACAATAAATAGTCACACATGCAACATACAAAATGCACAGGAGCCCATGAACACCAACCGTTACAAAGATACAAATAAATAAATAAATAAATAAATATTAAGCAGTCAGTTAAAAAAGTAATAAACCCAATTTGAAAAATGCACTAGGACCTAAGATGTTGCCCCTGGCTCATTTAAGGTGGTTGTTCAGAGCGATAATTGATCTTGGAACAAAGGAATTTTTAAATCTATTTAATTTGCAGTATTTAGCTCTGTAGCGTTTACCCGATGGCAACATCTCATACTCTGAATTCATGGATTGCAGTCACGTGATGTTTTGTTGTGAGCGCCATATTGAGTACCTACCAGGGACCTAGGCACAGCTACGACCATTAGACTGTATGGGCTACGATGAAGGAGGTCTCAGTCTTTATTTCTCCATAACAACAGACTAACTCTACATTATCCCGCTTATTACACGGCTTATGAGTGAAATTATTAATTTCAGACGTAATGTTGATCAAAATACGACTTTTATCGATTTATAAATTGCATCATTTCGCGTATCTGCAAGTCCGGTCACTTCTCCGCTGTTGACCACCAGAATGACTGCTGCGGGCTGTTGTCTAGCTAACGTGAAGTTAACGTAAAGTTAAGCGCATGGATATCTCTCATTTTGATGCCCGAGAACTTAAAAGATACAACGAAAAAATTTCTATTATTGGATGCAATCCGTACAGAATCCCTACAGAAGTTTTCCACCAACTCGCATCCGCTGGCAGGCTACCAGATTTCTCCTTCCCCGACATTTACATCTACCTGATACATAACCCGTCTTCATACACAGAGGAAAGCCTGAAAGCTTTTAAAAGCACGGATGCCTATCGGTATTTCACGGCTGGCTGGGTCATTGACCCGAAAATATGGCATCTCAAGAACAAGAAAATCTTTTTGCTTAAAGGAAAGGTAAGTCGCGTTCTTGTGATCAACTTTATGTAAACAGTTGCTAGCGCTATGTAGCTGTTAGCACAGCAAAGGGGTAGGCTAGGCTAATTGAAATCATCTACCGGTAGTGCATGACTAAGGAGGTGAACTGAGGGATGAGTGATGTTAAGGCTGTTTAGTCCTAAATAAATAATTTTGGAATTACAAGAGGTGGGTGAAGTAGCAACGAGCTCCTTACTGTTATAAACACTTCAAATGTATGCACTGTTGAGTGTGTTTGTGTGTGTGTGTGGGACAGTGCTGATGGCCCACTGCACCTGTAAAGCAGGATTAGGTGAAGCCTGCTCCCATGCTGCTGCACTGATGTATGCACTATTGGCTGCAGTCAACCTCAAAGATGGACAGTCCAGCACTCAGATGGCCTGTGCCTGGGTCCTCCCAGGCAAAACATCTAAAATCCAGTATGAGGAACTCAGCAAAATATCAATGACCCAAAAGAAGCCTTCAAAATCCACTTCACTACCCAGCATTCCTGTCCCTTCAGAAGATGAGTATATGGAGTTCTTTCAACAGCTACATGAGTGTGATGTTCAAGAAAGTAATCCCAAGGGAACAGCTATTTTGTCTGAGGTCGAGGGTCACTCTGACAGATATATACCAAAGACCCTCCAACTGAACTTGCCACAACCTTTGACAAGTCTCTTCTCGAATGCAAGATTAGGTGCCGATTTATCATCACTACTAGTAGACAGCGAAAGGGTCTTTGATGATCTTCAGGTAACGGAGCAAGAGGTATGTACTGACAAATTTGTTGTCTAATTCTTGCCTAACTTTCTAATGCGCTTCTGCATTCTCATCCTCTGGTAGTCTCCCACTGCAGACTAGTGGTATTCTAACTGAGAGTACTTATGCAATGTAGCTTGAATATTTATCTTTTGTTTTTGTAAACACTTTTGATAAAAGCATTTGCTAAATGCATGTAGGCTAAGCATTGTTATTAAGTATACCAATATTTGCACTTTGCTTAACGTTAATATCAACAGATGCATCAACATTAAAAACTGCATTTTATTGAAATAACCTTAAGTGTTCAAAACATCTTGCAGTCTTTATCAGTAGAAGAGGCGACTAGAGAACAGTCAGCCAGCAAGATGTGGTTTGAGCAAAGAGCAGGCACAGTGACTGCATCAGTCTTCCATGAGGCAGGCAGGACGGACAGTGTCATATCCTTGATTAAAAGGATTTGTTACCCTCGATCCTGTCAGTTTTCCACTGAGGCTGTAAGGTAAAGATAGAAATGCATACGGAAAGACTATATAACTAAGGATGTCACCCAGGGTTGGTTTTCATCTCATTCGTGAGCCATATTGCAGAGTAACAAAGTTTTTATTATTCCAACTCAAGGACTTCAGTGATGCAAGCTCAAAATATGATCCAAATCCTAAAGATTCCACTTTTCCATTTCTGCTCTGTCAAAAAGACAGGGCATTACACGATTAGATAGTGTATACAATGTATGATTAGATAATGTATGCAAAAGTGCTAATGAACAGTTTTTGGATGTGCAGTATTATACTGTAGGTTGCTACTGTTGTAAGTAGGAGTCTGTCTAAATAATGCTTTACTTTATCTTTCCAGATGGGGAAATCAGAATGAGTCAACTGCAAGGATGCATTACATCACAGCGATGAAAGATCATCACAGAGATTTTCAAGTGACAACAACAGGCCTCATCATCAACACATCTTTGCCATGGATTGGTGGATCGCCAAATGGAATTGTTACCTGTGTCTGCCATGGTAGAGGTGTGCTTGAGATAAAGTGTCCCTTTACTCTCAAAGATGGCTCTATTGTCAACAGCTGTAACACTGACAAACACTTCTGTCTGATGGTGAAGGAGAATGTGATGACACTTAAGACGAATCACAAATACATGTCACAAGTTCAAGCACAAATGCGTATTGCTGGTGTACAATATTGTGACTTTGTTACTTGGAGTCCCACTGGGATTGTTTTACAGCGCATTCAGTTTGATGAAGTGTTCTTCAGTGAGACATACAGTAGAGTAGTACAATTCATCAAAACTAGACTTCTGCCAGAACTTTTAGGAAAGTACTACACAGTACCACGCACAGTCTCCCCAAACTCAGAGCAACAGCCCCAGTCAGGATGCTACTGTGGTGAACCGGATGGGGCACCAGAGAATGTAATTAACTGTGCATCTAAACAGTGCAAAAGAGGACACTTTCACAGATCTCGCTTGCAGATGGCAAGGGTTCCAAAAGTGTGGAAATGTTATGAATGCAGGAAAATACAGAAAAACTGAGGCACTAAGCTGTTATGCAACAGACATTGTAAAAAAACTAACAGTTCAAAATATTTACTTACAATAACATTTAAGCTAAAGTTATGTTTCTTCGTGCTATTAAAGAAACTGTAAAACTGTAGCTACTTGAAATGAAATCTGAATTGTGATTTTATCTTGTCTTAGATTTTGTGTGTGTGCGCGTGTCACCATAGGTATTTAAATCACATTTGGCAAATTGACTACGTTTCTCTTCTGCAGGTAAAACTTGTAAAAAATAAAATAAATATGGTAAATAATGAAACGAGAATTGTTTAATCAACAACAATCATGCATTTATTTAAATATGAAATGCTTTGTGGGTTGGGATGGTTAATTTTGCATGCCATCACTCTGGTGGAACAACAGGAGGGCAAAGATTACAGAGGGCACAGCACACTTTCACCATTTTGTCTAGTGGATTGACTCCATCTGGGGCTGAATAAAAAAGTGATATGGGTATAGTTCCTTGCAAAATTGTATACTTATTCCTTACAAGTCCAATAATTCTCTCCACATGGATGCGCACTGCTGCCGGTCCCCGTGATGATTCAACTTCTTCTGGGTGAAGCTGCGGTTTTCCCTTGGTAAAGGCAGGTATCTTGAGTCGTGCATTAACAAGTCCCAAAGAGTCCGCTACATTAAACCCTCTGTCAGCAAGAACAACATCCCCAGGGCACAACAGGTCAAGAAATCCACTATGTTCCGTCACATACTTATCACTTGTTCTCCCGCCCCAACCTTTTGAAACAAAGCTAATGACCCCTTGTGGCGTTATAGAAATTAGATACTTCACTGTATTATGATGTTTATATTGTGAATATGTTTGTGCTCGTGCTCTGATCTCTTTAGGTCTTTCGATAAATATTTCAAAGCAGTCAATAATACTGGTGCAATTTTTAAAGTTCTTTCTGTAACACATGGAGAGACTTAACTAAAATCTGATCTCTGCTTGGCCACCTTATGATATTACACAGCCTGAAATGCATTACATTCAGTGTGGTGTTGAAAACCCGACTAGCGGTTGAAGTTGATGCATGAAACAAATGAGCTAGAAAGAAAAGTGGTCAGTTCATCCTCAAGCGCATTAATGTCAGTAACAACTGCTGAAAAGGTGATATACATGACTTAACTTTTAGAAATGATGATATAAAAGAGAACACAACAATCAATTTAGCATAAGAAGGCAGGCCAGTTAACTCCTGCACTTTTCCATCTTTGCCTTGGAAACTCTCTTGATTGAAAGATAACAAATCTACTTGACCCATAAGCTTACAAATTTCAGTCTGTAGTCTCATGCATTCCTCATTGAGTCTTTTAATTGTGACTTGGCAAGAGGCATTGGTACAGGAACCGTCTGTCTCCAATCCAGCCTCCTCTCTGTCAATCTCCTGCCCATCTCCTTTGTCCTGCTGATCATTGTTATCCATCTCCTGTCTGTCCTCCCCTCTGTCTTGTCGGTCATTGTTATCCATCACCTGTGCTTCATCTCCGGCTTTTCCAGTCTCTCCTCTGTCAGTACTGCTCACTGCTCTTTTTCTTTTTAGGCCCTGTGTGTGTTCAAACCTTGTCATTTGATAAATCCTCTTTCACTTGTTGGGAGAATTTAGATGGGGAAACATTGTTGGCACATAGTCCGGGCTTAGTGGGTTCTGGTTTTTTGCACCTGATGAGACAAAGGTTTCAGTTAATATAATTAAATGTTTCCAGAGCAGCTACAACCAAGTAACCAGATGAATTAAATATCTTACTAGGCTAATCTAACATTTCAGCACAATAAATTGCAGGGCTGCCAACTCTCATGCATTCACCGTGAGTCTCACGCCTCTTAGAGGCATTCACGTTCCCATGCTGTAGTCACCAATTATTCAGTTGACGCATATTTAAGAGATTCTCATGCGGAATTGAGTCCTTGAGCATGGAAGTTAACCAGTTTCACATGCATTACGGTGGATTTCACCACTAGAGACGTGGAAATCAATTATGACTCTGGAATTCTCACGTTTGTCTTTACACAGGGGTTGGAAGCAATGGAATTGCATAAAGACGTTTCAAATGGTCTTATTTCGTTTAAACAATTTAAACGACCATGAAACACACACATTGCTTCCAAACCCTGAGTGAGGAAAAGCGCATAACGTTTGGAGTCACAATCGCTTCCATGTTACTCTTGGTGAAATCCACCTTAACGCAAGTGAAACTGAAACTTCCACTCACAAGGACTTTAATTACGCGTAAGAATCTCATTAATATTCGTTGGTTGAATAATTGCTGACTACGTTGAATACGCCTTCGAAATGCGTGAAAATTGCACCGTATGCGTGAGATTGCGTATAAAGTTGTCAGTGCTGAAATTGTGATCAAAAACCACCTGAAATCAACAGAAACTGAAAAACATAAATGCTGCATGTGTACAGCAGTAGCCACAAAAAAACAAACAATTAGGCTAAATAGATTAAAATATCCTCTGCTGTTTTACCGACTGACAAAGACTGAGTCTTTGGCAGCTACGTAATACTGTAAGCTAACAACTTCTGTTGCTGTAGACAGATAAGCAAAGTTAACAACAGCCATCTCTTTACACAGATCTTCATAGTGAATGCTAATCAATGCATTTGTTAGACAAAGTGTCTAATCGGATTCACTCTAATCATTTCATTTTCTGAAAGTTTTGTACAAGACATCAAACCTAAGTTAGCTCAGTTACCAATAGCTAACGTTAGCTTGCAACTTGCACTGAAACTCACCTGATACGAAATGTGCACTGCACAAACGGCTACTTTCAGTCGGCGTCCAATTAGCCCTCCCGATCGCTGAAAGCCATCTCTGACGGCGTTTTTCTTCTTGCGGTAACCGATAGAAAGAAATGTCTGGGTCCCCTTTCTTGTTGTCGCACCCCACTGCACAGCATATGGATGGCATCTAACCCTCTCAAAACCGGTACCCAAAATGGCGGCGCCTTGAGTTTGAGAGCGGTCACGTGCGTCTATGACGTCAGCTGACATGTATGAATACAGGACATGGGAGGAGTCACAAAGTATTCTATCTGCTTGTTTTAGCACACACTGGTCAAAGATGGACTGGAGGCTATTATAGTTCTTCTGGCCTATTATTTTCATTGCTGTCTGAACTAGATATGATAGTTTTGTTTTTAAAGCCACAAGAAGATTCCCAAACCAGGCTGTCATGCCATCTCTAATTATGCTCTCCAGGGTAGCCTAGTAAAACATGAACATAATTCACTGCTCCACACCATACAGACGCAACCTTCGCAAAAAATACAATCTCTGTTGCAGTCAGGAGCATAACCAATCTATGTGTGTATTCCATGTCAAGTTACTGTCAATATGGACCCCAAGGTACTTGTAAGATTGTATCTGATTGATTATCGCTATAACTCACAAACGCCTCATGCCAAACAAAAAAACGGTGCGCAAAATGTACTGCATGAATTACGCTCCTGTTTACGCAACAACACGACAACAAGACAAAAACAAAGTATTGGGTAGCAGCGTGAGTCCGGGTCGCCAGCAGAGCAGCGGCACCGGAAGCATGTTAACAGTTGATCTGACAAAATGGTATTTTATGCCCACATGTTTGCATCTTTGTCTTTGCACAGGATTTTTAGGTCACCTGAGACGAAGTCTAGTGACCTATTCTAATTGCCTTTTGTCCGTCATCGTGCGTTGTCCGTCGTGCGTCCGTAAACAATTTACATTTTTGACTTCTTCTCAGAAACTGCTGATCCGATTTCAATAAAATTTTGCAGAAACCTTCCTTGGTCAAATATGCACCAAAATTGCGACTTATATGGTGCCCACCCCCAGGACCTCTGAGGGGCGGGGCTAAAAGTGGTCAATACATTTTCGACCTCTCAGAAACTGCTCATCCGATATCTATAAAATTTTGCTGGAACCTTCCTTGGTCAAATATGCACCAAAATTGTGAATTATATGGTGCCCACCCTCAGGGGCTCTGAGGGGCGGGGCTAAAAGTGGTCAATACATTTTCGACTTCTTCTCAGAAACCGCTGATCAGATTTCAATACAATTTTGCAGGAACCTTCCTTGGTCAAATATGCACCAAAATTTTGAATTATATGGTGCCCACTCCTAGGGGATCTGAGGGGCGGGGCTAAAACTGATCAATACATTTTCGACGACTTCTCAGAAACCGCTGATCAGATTTCTATAAAATTTTGCAGGACTCTTCCTTAGTCAAATATGCACCAAAATTGTGAATTATATGGTGCCCACCCCCAGGGGCTCTGAGGGCCGGGGCTAAAAGTGGTCAAATTGGTAGAAATTTTAAAAATCTTCTTCTACACACCCAGGTATGCTGGAAATCAATACTCTTCCAGGCCTCGAACTACAGGTGATAAGGGGCACGGCAAAAGTTGCCGTGGTCCATGCTGAAAATAAAAGGGCACTACGGCAAATGTGCCTCCATATAAGGGGCACCACAGCAAAGTCTGCCGCTACCTTGGGGGCACAGCAGCAAATCCACCACGGAGCTTTAGATCATCACTTTAGCTAATAAAAAGTAAAGGTCCGTAGTCTCAGATGTTCCTTATATAAAGTGACCAATCAGCGTGCACTATGCAAATCAAGACCATTCTTGAAAGAAAATGTTTCCCGTATTTTTCCCCGCTTGCTGTCCTGGAAATTGGCTCAGTATTGCACTGGGACATCGTTTGGGCATCTATAATGCAAGTACAAGCAAAGGACATTCCAATCAATCGCCAGGTCATTGAAAAAAAAATATCATATTTAGCCATTTTGTCCATCTTCTGCCACCCGCGAAATTCGGACTTTCTCCTGTCATTCCAACACTCTCACTGACAACAGCGCTAGATACTGGCTATTAAGACCACTTCCCAAGCTTTATCAACACACAACACGCAACCTAAGAGAATTTCAGTACCTCCATAACCGCCAGTTTGCCACGCTGCGGCTGCCGACTGTAATTCGCATTTTTTTTTTTTTTTGTTCCTTTTACCTGTCGGCATCGCGGATCGGAGTTAAAAATAGAGGAGATACATAAATTATTCAAGAATAATTCTGCGCCCACGATCGCAAGAAAAGGGCGAAAAAGACATCTGTAAAAACCAGTGGCGGGTCGTCGGCCGCAACAAAGGGAAGCCAAAACCTCGCCCTTCAAAGCTCAATGACTTAAACCTTTAGCAGTTTACTTTTCTTGATCAGCAGTTGCTCATACGAATTGTTAGAAGAACAGTCAATTGAGTCAAATTTATTTTCGATAGCATTGTTATACATTGCACCACGAAATTATGAGGGGTTTTCTTTCACACATAAATTACGACATAAATTACCATAGGCCTACGTCTTTATAAATTCCGCGCTCAAGTAGCTTATGAAACGGCATAGATTCGCAAATTGATTAGTGAGGCTCATTAAGCAATAAGCTGTGCAACATCGCATTCTTTACTTCTATATTAAGATTGTAGAAAACGGATTGTCGTGGCTTCTTGCTAAAGAAGCCTCGCAAACTAATTTATAAAGACGTATTGATAATTTGCGTCGTCATTTGCTATCGAAAAAAAAATTTGACTGTCCTTTTACCAATTCGTATGAGCAACTGCTGATCAAGAAAAGTAAACTGCGAAATGTTTAAGTCATTAAGCTTTGAAGGGCGAGGTTTTGGCTTCCCTTTGTTACGGCCGACAAACCGCCACTGGTAAAAACAGGAAATGCTGTGTGATTTATTTATTTTGGGTAGGTGTTTTGGCCGTGGGGCACTTACGGTAATGCGGGGAAGGAGCACGGCTTTCTACTGCCGTGAACTGGGGCTTTTATAGGTGGGCAGCACGGCAAACAGGTAGGGCATCGACGGCAATTCGAGCCCTGCTCTTCATAGATGGAAGGCTCTTGAGGTGCTTTATCAAATTTGTTCACTTCATGACCCTCGACCTCCATGTTTACCCCTGGGGAGGAGCTGAAATTTACTATACTTTATATAGGAAAATGACACTTTTGGGTATATTTTGTTCATTTTCTACTGGAAATCATTCTAACTTGATTGCCATTATAACCATTAGATGACAGTTTGATACTATGACATTTTTGACCCTGTCTCTTCCCCAGGGGCTGAGGGGTGGGGCCCAAATAGGGTCCTATTGCCAAAAATTTCAACAATCTTCTACTACAGACCAATCTAGGCTGGAAACCAATAGCCTTCAAAGATGGAAGGGTCTTCAGCTGCTTTATCAAAATTGTGAATTTCATGGCCCCCAGGCTCTATGTTTGCCCCTGGGGAGGGGTGAAGTTTACTATACTTTATATAGGATATGATACTTTTGGGTATATTTGGTTCATTGACATCAACAACATAAGTTTCTATACAACTCAGGTGACCATTAAGGCCCATGGGCCTCTTGTTAGCTAAAGCTATCGTGCCCTGATTATCCTCATAAACAATGGGATCCATGTACTGAAACTAATCAATACCATTAAGCAGTTGGACCAAATGCATACATTCTTGTAGCCTGGTAATACCAGACTCTGCTACTTTGCTTTGCTTCGTACACAGAGTCTGGCCAGTCGTGATTGACAAGTGTTTACTTCCTGCTGGGTGGGCGCTTGTCTGAAGTTTAAAATCATTGGTGTACCCGTAAACTAATCACTAATGTTTGGCGATGACGTGTGTTATGCGCCGGCTCAGCCGCCTAGTACCTCCACTGTAAACACAGTCCTTCATACCAGGAATGCAGCGAAAACAAACTGATCAGTACATTAAAGTTAATACTGTACTTATACATACCCATCTTCCTCATTTTAGCCTTCACTCATTCATTTAAAAGAACCAAAGGTGCTCCTTCTATTCTCCTTACAAGAAACAAACTGTTGAGCTATCGTTTTTCCGGCCAGTACTGCTGCTATTAAAAAAAAGGCAGTGTATATTTTGCCGTGAACCGTTTTTATATTTCTACCACTATTTGGCCGCGACCTCCGGTACACATGCGCAGTTGTATTATTTTTGGACTTAAACCGAAATCAATGCTGGATTATCTTTGGCCAACGTTGGTGTAAAAACTCGGTAGCTAGCGAACAACTAATCAGCCTGCATAACTGACCTAGCTACACAGCTAATGCGAAATAATTGCGATTCACTGTTTTTTTAATTGATTTATGTGCACAGCAAATAGATAGCTGAGCAGGCAAACTAGCTTGCTAGCCTAGCGTGCAAGCTAGTTTGTTGGTTTCTTAGTCAATGTTAAGATGCTTTCACACTGGACGCGAAACGAATATTTTGCTCGACAGATTACATTCAAAGTCAATGCAAACAAGCGAAACGCATGAATTCGCGTTTTTGCATTGACTTTGAATGTAATCTGTCTTGCGATTTGGATAGCCCTGTTTTAAACTATACAGAGATTTTTTTCAACTTACAGACCAACACTTCACCTCTGTCAGTTGTAACTTCATAATCCTCTGGTTGTTTCATGAAGAGCTCAAAATCTATCGGTGCATGCAGGTAAGCCATTTTGACATCCATTTGATGTAAAATCAGGTTCTCTTGTGCTGCTTTTTGCATTAACACTCTTAGACTGGTGAGGTTAGCAGTTGGTGAAAAAGTCTCGTCATAGTCAATACCTTGTTTTTGACTATACCTTTTGGCCAGATAGCGTGCCTTGAACTTGTCAGACCCATCTGTATTGGTTTTCAGAGTATAGACCCATCTACCCCCCACTACTTTCGTACCCTTTGGTAGTGTGGTCAAAGTAAATGTGTTGTTTTCTTTCAGTGACTCCATTTCCTCATCCATTGCTTGAGACCATTCTGTTGAATCAGGAGAGGTTATAGCTTCCCTGTATGTAAGAGGTACATTAGACAGTAATCTGTAACAGCAGTCTATGTTCATCTGTACCTGGTCCCCACTAGCCTCAGTGACATAGTCATCCAAATAAACTGGCCTCCTCCTCACTCTAGAAGGGTAACGTGTTGTCATGGTTTTGACTGTGTTTGTGGTTTTTAGACACTCTTTGTGGCTCTTTTCTCAACCACTTCTGTTCCTCTAATTTTCGGATTCCTTCCAGCTGTTTCGTCAGGCGTGGGCGGCACCTTCCTCTGAGTCTATATAAGCCGGATATCCGCCACGCCTCCCTCGCTGGAGTGTCTGATTTTAGCTAACACAACAGCCAGAAGATATCTGTAGTCAGGAATTGTTGGCAAAATATCTTCGCGTTATTTTTGTGATTCCTATTTCTCTAGGGAAATTCCCTTTTCTTCCTTTCCCTCTCTTACCTTTGTGTTGCACCATTTAGGTGCTTTGTTTTCTCGGTTCCCGAGATACTTCCTCTTTCTCCCTCTCTGGCTTTGCTTCCTGGTTTCGGATGGTTGGACATCCTTTTGGAAGCGCGAGAGCTGTCTCTGTTGTTTGGTCTGTATCTCTCTCTCTGTGAGTGTTTTAAGTCCATGCTGCTCTGGTTTTCTCCTACTGCTGCACTTGGCCTCTCGATTCTATCGGCCTTTACAGAACACTCCAGCCAGACATGAAGACGCCAGCAGCGGCTACGCTACAGAAGATTGTTGCTAATCAACAGTCGTTGCTAACAGGGTATGGCAAGGGCCTTATGAGTTTAGGCAATCAACAGGCAGAGCTGGCGGAGAGAGTTCGCCTACAGGAGAATGCTATGCAGAGACATCCTATTAAAACATCCTATTAAGTCTCACCGAGAGTATTAGAGCATTGTCTGCTCAGATAACACAAAATGTTTCACAAGCACAATCCACACACCTTCCCCGAGAGCCTAAACTCCAGTTACCCCCAAGATACGGAGGCAAGGCAGGGAAATGCAAGGATTTCATTGCACAATGTGAAATATTTTTTAAATTGCAACCCTCACGGTTCTCGAATGAAGAATCACGGGTTTCGTTTATTCTGTCCCTGTTGTCCGGCACAGCCCTCACTTGGGTGGGGCCTCTCATTTGATCTAGATCGGCGGTTGTGAATTCGATAGATACTCTCCTAAGGGAGATGATTTCTGTTTTTGATCAGGACGTGTGTGGTTAGGACGCATCTACGCGTCTGATGCATTTGAGGCAGAGCTCTGAGAGCGTCATGGAGTTTTCTATTTCTTTCCGCTCCTTGGCCACAGAGACAGGGTGGCCAGAAGCACCCCTTATGACCGTTTTTATTCAGGCTTTGGTGAAGGAAGTAAAGGATGCCCTAGCAACGTTACAGAGCCTTGTTTATCTTTAGATTCATTGGTTCGCACTGTTGTGCGGATCGATAATTGTATCCGCGAACATAACAAGGAGAAACGAACTGCACTGGCTCCTACCAGCAAAGGGTTTAATTCTCATTACAACACACACACAGCCCCAACTCTGCCCACTGAAATTCCCACTCCTAGTGAGCCCATGAAGGTTGATGGTTTATATGAGAGCCGGAATCGTAAGCCTGTTCCCAAAAGAATAATTTGTCATCATTGTAACAAGCCGGGGCATATCCTTCCACGTTGTCCTGAGCTCAAGGGAAATGGGAAGTCCCTCTAGCGGTAAATGGGGAGTGCTAGAGGGACAGGCTCAATCTCCTTTTCCAACATTTATTTCAGTGGAGTTAACTGTGGGGAAGCAGAGAATAATTGTTGAGGCCTTTTTGGATTTGGGGGTCGTTGATTGTTTTATGGATGCAGAGTGGGCTAAGAAACATTCCATTCCCATTCTCTCTCTCTTGCATTCCCGCATGGTGAGATCTTTGGACGGTCGCCCGTTGGGATCGGGGCTTATAACCGAGGTCTCTGGATTATTGACTATGCTTATCCCATTTAGTGGTCATTCACAGAGAGTTATTTTTCCTAATCAATTCCCCGGTTTTTCCTGTGGTTTTAGGTCATTCTTGGTTGCTTGAACATAGGCCATATATCTTTTGGGGCAGTCAAAATAATCCAGTCATCCAGTGGGGCTCTGACTGTAGGTCTCACTGTGGTGAGATTCTGGTGTGTCGCCCCGAACGTCAACCCATGGGGGAGGCTGATGCTTTGAGTGATGACAAGGAGGGAGGTTTACTTAACACACCCAATTTAGATAATGAAGGAAGAGTTGGAGCGGATTCCTCAATTTGACTGGCAGCAGCCAGAAGAGGAGGATTTCGAGTCAGAGAATTTTTCTGACTCTGAGTCAGTTGTTGAATTGTTGGGTTCTGAACAAGATTGGTGTGTAGGGGCCACGCTGAACTTTGGTTTACCTCCCAACATTCCAAGTGATTATGTTGATCTCACAGAGGTTTTTAGCAAACAACAAGCTTTGTCTCTGCCTCCGCATCGTGATTACAATTGTGAGATTAAACTTTTCCCTGGTACTACCCCCCAGGGGTGCGTTATATTCACTGTCAGGGCCAGAGCGTAAGGCAATGCATGAGTATATTCAGGAGGCTCTGGCCAATGGTTTTATCCGACCCTCTACGTCTCTTGCTGGAGCGGGCTTCTTCTTTGTTGGGAAAAAGGATGGTGGTTTGAGGCCCTGTATCGATTACAGGGGCTTGAATAACATAACCATTAAGAATCAGTACCCTCTGCCCTTAATGAACTCTGCATTTGAACGCCTGCAGGAGGCGTAATTTTTCACTAAATTAGACCTCCGCAATGCGTACAATTTGGTCCGGATCCGGGAGGGGGACAAATGGAACACGGCTTTTAATATCCATGACGAGCACTACGAAAATTTTGTCATGCCTTTCGGATTGGTTAACGCTCCCTCTGTGTTCCAGGCACTAGTTAATGGCGTCCTCCGAGAGATGTTGGAGAAATTCGTCTTTGTCTACCTTGACAATATTCTGATTTTTTCTTCAACTCTCTCGGACCATAAACAACACGTCAGACAAGTGCTTGAGGCCCTCCTTAAAGCCAAACCTTTTGTCAAGGGTGAAAAATGCATTTTACATGCCAGGACAGTCTTGTTCCTTGGCTTCACTGTATCGGCAGGGTCGGTCCGCATGGACCTGGACAAGGTGGCAGCGGTCAGGAATAGGCCTGCCCCTCAGAATGTTAAGGAGGTTCAGCAATTTTTGGGCTTCGCTAATTTTTATGGGAGGTTTATCTGCAATTTTTGCGCGGTGGCTGCCCCATTATTGCGCTTACTAAGAAGAATGCCTCCTCGTCATTTGCTTGGTCTCCAGCAGCTGAGGCTGCTTTTCAGGAATTAAAGAAATGATTTAGCTCTGAGCCCATTCTTGTTTTGCCCGATCCCTCCCTCCCATTTGTGGTGGAGGTTGATGCTTCGGAGGTCGGAGTGGGTGCTATTTTGTCCCAGCGTCCCCTTCGGGACAATAAGTTGCATCCCTGCGCCTACTTCTCCCGGTCATTTTCGACGGCCAAACGGAATTACAACATTGGTGACCAGGAGTTGTTAGCAGTTAAGTTGGCGTTGGAAGAGTGGCGCCATTGGATTGAGGGGGCTGAACATCTGTTTGTGGTTTGGACGGATCACAAGAATCTCCAATATATCCAGCAGACGAAGCAACTTAATTCCCGGCAGGTGCGGTGGGCATTGTTTTTCAATCGCTTTAACATTACGTTAACTTATCGGCCCGGCTCCAAAAACATCAAGCCTGATGCCTTGTCGCAGATTTATGACCGCTCGGGCCGCGATCCCATTCCGGAGCCAGTAATTCGGCAGCTCAGATTGTGGCTCCCATTCAGTGGGACGTTGAGTCTGTTGTGCGGGAGGCCTTGTGGTCCGATCCTGGTCCTGGTGGGGAGCCGCCTGGCTGTTTGTTTGTCCCCGTGGCAGTGCGTTCCCAAGTGCTCCGGGGTGGGGCACTCTTCCCGCTTAGCAGGTCACTCCGGGGTTCACCAGACCAAGCAGTTCTTGGCCCGAGGCTTTTGGTGGCCCAGCATAAATAAGGACATCAGGGAATTTGTGGTGGCATGTTGCATCTGTGCACGGAACAAGGTTTCCCATCTCCCCCCCTCTGGTCTGTTGCGGCTGTTGCTCGTTCCCAAGCGTTCGTGGAGCCATATTGCTCTAGATTTTGTAACGGGTCTGCCGGTTTTGGAAGGCAACACCGTGATTTTGTTCGTAGTTGACCACTTTTCTAAGGCCGCCCAATTTATTGCCCTGCTTAAGCTCCCTTCAGCGCGGGAGACGGCCCTTCTTGTTCTGGACCATGTGTTCGGCTGCATGGTCTGCCTCAGGATGTGGTCTCGGACCATGGCCCGCAGTTTATGGGAAAATTCTGGCGTGCTTTCTGCAACCAGCTAGGGGCCGCCGTGAGCCTTTTGTCTGGTTTCCACCCTGAGATCAATTGGCAGACAGAGCATATTAACCAGTCATTGGAAAATACACTTCAGTGTTTAGCGGCTGACAGTCTTTCTTCGTGGAGTCATTTTTTGGCATGGGCCGAATACTCCCATAATTCACTGTGTAACTCCTCCACAGGCCTTTCCCTGTTTGAGGCTCAGTTGGGTTATCAGCCTCCGCTTTTTCCGGAGACTGAGAGGGATTCAGAAGTTCCCTCGGTTAATCATTTTGTTCGGCGTTGTCGGTCGGTCTGGGCCAGGGTCTGGTCATCTCTGTTGCGCTCTGGGTGAAAACAGAAGACCGCCGCTGATAGAAGGCGCCGTTTGGCCCCATCTTATCGGGTTAGCCAGAGAGTTTGGCTTTCCACTCAGGACCTTCCATTGAGAGTGGAGTCACGGAAGTTGGCTCCCCGCTTCATTAGTCCTTTCAAGATGCGGAAGATCAACCCTGTCACCGTCCGATTAAAGCTCCCTAGATCCTTGTGTATTCACCCCCCTTTCATTTTCTCAGCTTAAACCGGTGAGCATAAGCGTCCTGGCACTGTGCCGACAAACCGCCGCTGCCACTAATGATTGAGGGGGGGCCGGTTTACACCGTGCGTTGCATTCTGGCTGAGAGGCGTGTTGGTCGCGGGGTCCAGTTTTTGGTGGACTGGGAGGGTTATGGTCCTGAGGAGCGGTGCTGGGTCCCTTCTCGGGATATCCTGGATTCCACCCTGATACCTGAGTTCTGTGCCCAGGGTTCCATGGGAACGTCGGGAGCCGTTCCTTGGGGGGAGGTCCTGTCATGGTTTTGACTGTGTTTGTGGTTTTTAGACTCTCTTTGTGGCTCTTTTCGGAACCATTTCTGTTCCTTTAATTTTTTACAGCTGTTTCGTCAGGCGTGGGCGGCACCTTCCTCTGAGTCTATATAAGCCGTATGACCGCCATGCCTCCCTCGCTGGAGTGTCTGGTTTTAGCTAACACAACAGCCAGAAGATATCTGTAGTCAGGAATTGTTGGCGAAATATCTTCAAGTTATTTCTGTGGTTCCTATTTCTCTAGGGAAATTCCCTTTTCTTCCTTTTCCTCTCTGACCTTTGTGTTGCACCATTTGGGTGCTTTGTTTTCTCGGTTCCCGAGATACTTCCTCTTCTCTCTCTCTCACTTTGCTTCCTTGTTTCGGATGGTTGGACGTCCTTTTGGAAGCGCGAGAGCTGTCTCTGTTGTTTGGTCTGTATCTCTCTCTGTGAGTGTTTTAAGTCCGTGCTGCTCTGGTTTTCTCCTACTGCTGCACTTGGCCTCTCAATTCTATCGGCCTTTACATGTGTAGTCTGAGCTTCATCTGGATGTGCCGAATGTGCCTCGCTCTGCTCAGGCTTAACTACTGGAACCTGCTCCAAAACCTATTCTGACAGTAGGAGAGGAGGATTTTGTCTGGTCCTGTTAACCTGTCTCAGAACAACAAAATCATCACCATTAGGCATGTCTGTCTGTGTCTCTCACTCTGCAATGGATGGGGTCACACACTTCATGAGTCTGTGCCTCTGCACTTTACCACTGTTGGGATAGTAAACCAAATATGCCGGGCTATTTTTGTCATAGCCAACAAAAATTCCTTTGTCACACCTTGAGTCTAACTTGCGTTTGTCCTGTCTGTAGGCATAACAGACAGATCCAAACTTTTGCATTCTTGCTAGGTTTGGTCGCCTTCCTGTCAGCATGAAATAAGGGGTCTGTTTTATGCGGTTATTAAAGCACCTGTTTCTCACCATGAATGCTGTTTGGACTGCATAGGTCCACAGTCGTTTTGGTAACTGGCTCTCTATTAACATACACCTGGCCAGGTCGAATAAAGTGCACCAGTTGCGCTCTGCTGTACCATTCTGATGTGGTGAATATGGAGCTGATGTCTCATATTTAATACCATTTCTGCTGAGTAATGACTGGTAGTTTTGACCCATGAACTCTAAACCATTGTCAGACCTGATCCGTTTAACCTTTCCATAAGGGGCTGTATCTGCAAGCAGTTTCTCAGTGGCTTGTACCATGTCACTCTTGTTCTTAATAAAATACACAAAAACTGCACTTGAATAATCATCTGTGAATGACACTGCATATTTGTGACCATCTATGGAGACTGGATCTATTGGCCCTGCTAAATCAGTGTGAACCAGTTCCAAAGGTGCTTTGGCTCTAACATCTGGTACCTTGTTCCTAGTTTGAACAAATTTCCCTTCAATGCACACATCACATTGTAAGACAGATTTATCAATGTTTCCCTTGATTTTCATTCCATCAACCACATTCAGTAACTTTTTAATGTCATTATGATTGCAGTGGCCTAAAATCTCATGCCATGTTTTAATGTCACAACACCCATTACACTGGTCATCATCACAATTGTTGGTTACTGTGTTCAAGTAGTAAAGTCTGTTGTACAGATAAATGTAAAGATAGCACAAAGTTTAATATCTAAGAATGTTTTTACCTTTCTTTAAGATGACAGTGGCACCTCTGGTGGTTGCGGCTTGGACAGAAAAGATGTCCTGCGGATAGGTGGGGATGTACAACGCCTGTAACAAGGTGGTTTTGTGGTGTTGCCCTCTGTAGTCAACCAGCACCACTTTCGCATCTCCTCTGTGCTCAGTAACACTGCTGCATTGTATTCCATCAGCCAACTCCATGCAGTGAGTGCTTGGCTGGAACCTGTCGTCAAACCTCTTGAACTTTGAAATGTCCGTGATGATGTGAGAAGTCGCCCCCACGTCGACCATCAGACCCATCTGCTCGACACAATGCTGGACCTCGACATCACAGTCGCTCACCCTGAACGTGTACTCGTTGCTGTTGCAGTCTTCTTCTGGCACACTCCGCACATCATCTCGCCGCTGCTGTCTTCTCCTGCAGGCTGCATAAAGATGTGTGGCACTTTGACAATGGTTACACCACTGCCCGTACTGGCACACTTTGGCTATGTGCCCCCTCACGCCGCATCTGTAGCACACCGCAACCGCGCTCCCAGCTGCCCGCCGATAACCAGCAGTCACTGAAGACCGTTTCACCGTCGGCTGCACCTGCGCCCTCACGACGTTGTCGTCCGATGCCGCTGCCCCTCGCATCTTCTTAGTGTCCTCAAAACTTCTGAGCTTAGCCTTAAACTCAGAAAATGGCACAGGCTCTTCACTTTGTGAAATGTATATTGCGAATGGTTTAAATGCTTCGGGCAGTCCCTTCAAAACCATCGCCACTAACAGACCATGACATCAGAGTCTCTCCAGCATTTCTCAAGGCTGTAATGGCCGTCTTCGCACGAATCACATAATCAGTGACGCTTTCATTATTGGCCTTCTGCAGTGAAGTTAATTCGGTGTACAGGTAAATAATTTGCGGCTTACCTTTGCCTGCATAATAGTCTCTGAGGATTTTCAGTTCCTTGTGGCCATCATCAGCCGCTTCACGCATAACATGAGACAACCTCTTGTCATCCAGAAACTGGATTAATTCGGCATAAGCCATGGTGTTTTAGCCCTCTTCATCATCATCTCCCTCTTCCGCAGGTGACGCAGTCTCATTTAGGATGGTGTCCTTCAACCCCTGTAATAAGAGGTGGCCCAAGAACTTTGTCTCCCACAGGTCATAATTTTTCTGGTCCCCGTCAATACACAGCCGAGCCCAACGGCTACTCGACTCAACTCGCCTGGTCATAATGTTAGCCTCGCACACCAACTCACACAGGTAGCCTTGCACGCCCTTGCAAACGACCACCTAATCCTGGGCCCATAACCTGTTGACAGAGTTTAATGCACAGTGTTCTGCGTGTGTATCAGTAGTTGTCATTAAATATAAAATAAATACCGTTGGCAAGGTTTAAAAACTGGGAGGAATAAGGAGACGTCCACACGTGTTCACAGACAACTCAAGGAATTGAGTTTGTTTATTGAAAACACCCATTTCAAAGACAGGTCAGCAAGCATTTCCGGTTTCAATTCATTTCAAAATAAGAGTACTTACCATTGAGGGCACATAAGACACAAATGTCAACACTAACAATGGCGCGAGTTTCATGCGCCCGATGTTTCTGACTTTCCAACGGTCGAAAAACCAAAAAAAAAAAAAAAAAAAAACGTTAATTTACATGTTGAACACAGTAAGTTTAGTTAAGCAAAACATCTGTGGAAAATCTTGATGAAGGTAAAATTGTAATATTGATCTTCTCTCCATGTATGAAGAGGCCAAGAATGGATGCGCAGAGGAGGCACACAGAGGTAACATTAACACCCATCAATATTAAAAGAAGCAGTTACAAGGGAATTTCTGGCAACCCCCACCGAGATTGTGTTTTGATATATGTAAATCCGGTGGGGTTTCTTGTTAGCATGTCATTTTTATGTTTTCATTTTCATTTATTTTTCCAACACAAGGTCTACAAGTGATCCTGGCTCCATTACTCTGCTCACACCATGGACTGTTGGCTCACACCAATTCTAAAGAGGACCCCAACGCCCTCTATGTAATCAACAAGAAGGTATGCTATTTGGATTATTGCAGGTGGCATATTTCATGGTTAATTCTCAGCAATGTCATAAAACATTTGGAATGTTTTGTTTTTGGTCTCCCCTGGAATCCAGAGGTCCCAGTGCCTGTCCTTGCAATAACAGGTAACCCCTTCTTGGAGGCTGGCTTTGGCATGCACCTGGACTACTCTGACATCCTCACTCATTAGGTTGATGATATCACCCTGGGGCTGGGTACCTTGATGTCTTCTTTTTTAATCTTCAATATCCAGTACCACAAGAAAGTCAAAAATACTCTTATGTTCATTTAAAAGTACTGCATGTCAAGTTAATCTTGAGGAGGGATATCACCCACTGTCATCAAAATGGCTACCTAGCTGTTTTCATAAGCAGTCTCCTGCCCCTTAACACTCTCTCACGCACAATCATACATTGCCCGGCCAAAAAAAGTTGCACTGTTGGACCACCTTTGGCTTTCATTACAGCATGCAATAACTAAGGCGTTGCTTTGACAACCTCATGCTACGTCGCAACATGTATTTCCATTCAGGGTTGAATTAAGTTTTGGCCGAAATCTTTTACTGATGGCGAGTCAGTAGAACCACTCCATGAGGTCTTCTCCAGCTCATTCCAAAGACTTTCAATATGGCTGATAATGCCTAGGACAGTTCTTAACCAAATTCTAGTGAATTAATCAGTCTTTTTTTTGTTTGCTTGAAATAGCCAAATTGCCCCCTTTGAATCACAGCAGCATCTTTTCCATGACCACGGAATGTGTCTTCCAGCAGGGTTGTTTAAGTAATAAGGAGCTGCACATTGCATCAGTCTGGGTTGAAAGACTTGTACCAAGCTGAAACATATTAATCACCATAATAATAATTCAATTATTCACTTTAAAGTGTTTGCTTATTTCGATCCAAACAGCAACCTTTTTTGGCCAGGCAGTGTATTTCTACTTGATGGTCTTATAAATAATATAAATATACTATATTAATAAACTCGAGTGTATTTTATTTGTGCTGATCTGTACAGTTTTTATTTAAGTAAAGTGTAAGCATTCTGGCAGAAGAACCATTTGTAAAAGAAAAAAGAAACGAAAAATATGTTCATCTGCATCTTTTGTTTCATGTAATATTTCAGACATTGTGATTTTTATTTATATTAAAAAATATTTATATATATTTACTACCAAAACGATTGTGAGAACTTCAACTATTGACTTGTAAATTGTATTGGTAAAATTATATAAACTTTTTTTAAACAATGAGTTGTTTCAAGTTCAACAAATTTGCTTGTAAATTTATGTATTTATTGCTTTGTGTAAATAAATAAATTTCAAGTTAAATAAAATGTCTGTGAGAAAACATTCGTTTAGTGTCAACAAAAATAGCAACATTAATATGAATATAAAAAAGTAAAAGTAATAATAATGATAATTTTAAGGAGTTCAGAATTGAACCCATTCCCAATGAACCCGTCATTAAGGTTCTTCAAGGAACTGCCCTTACGAGGGTTCCTAGAGGAATCTTTACAACTGAAAAGGTTCCTCCACAGTGGCAATGGTGAGGAACCCCAAAAGGTTCCTTGAGACCGTTCTGCTTCGAAGAGTGCAGAAAATTACTTCATGGTTTTACCATTCAATCATTCCGAGCAAAGGATAAAAGTGTTTAGACTGTCAAGGGGGATTGATGTTTTACCCATGCAGAGGGCTATTGTCCATCAGAAATTGGACTGAAATCACTCCGCGACTGTAATAGTCTATAACCTATCTCAATTGTTTAAGCCAATTTACCGCAGATTGTAGTACAGTAGCAGCATCGGCCGAGATTAGCCAGTTGTAATCAAAACTCAATTTTAATGATAAAATCATTAGGCTATATTTCGCACTTCTCCCACAGTAGAGTTGCCTTCTACCTAAAATTATGTCTCTATCTGCTGAATAAAAGCGCCACGATCTACTGATATAATCGCTGACTGAAAAGAGTTACTAGAATCCAGTGAGGTAACGTACTCACGAGAATGACTTTTAGTAAAACCTGATGAATATGAAATAACTCAAATTGTGTTAGCTTATCACAATAGATTTATTAATGTAGGCTATTTATATTATAAAAAAATAGTCAGCAAGTTATTTTCTGTCATGTTAATGAATTCTAATCACACGTTTTCCAGCTTAGAAGACCTCAGTATAGACGCTTCTTTTTACAACAAAGAAACATGTTTTATGGCACGAGGCCATAGACTACGCCTATAATCTGTCAGAAGGATAAAATGTATTTAAGTCTAATGATTGTACAGTTGAAATTGCCTCTTAACAGGGCCGGTGTTCTGACAATTTGTGCTGCTTTGTCAAAAAATGCTACCGTAATGCATAGCGATCATAAAGTCTTTGTTTTTGCCGTAATATTGCGATATGAATCAGTGTACAGTAACAACTTTGTCATTTGTTATCTTATTATAACATAAGCAGATGTTATAATGAGTTGGATAAGTTTGTTTAAAGATATATGCCCATATACACCATTATCATCCAATCTCTGCGTTTTCAGAAAAACCCAGCGTGTACATGCAAATATATATACACTAAAAGGTGGAGAGGCGCACCGAAAAAAGACGTATATTTATGACATTTGAAGATACTTGAGATGTGAGCGAAGAAATAGAGCCCAAGATTTTAGGTTTGCGCAAGTGCAGAACTGCAAGGTAACATATTTTGATAGGTAGCAAAAATTGACAGAACACCGGCACCAAAATGATCTCACCCCTGTGCCATCTAACAGCGACAATATAATGGGCTACATTCAGTACAGAAATATAATTTCGATGTTGGTATTGTGTGATTGTCCGGGTGTATAATATAGTCTTGAAAAAGACTGTTGTAGGCATCTGACGTTGCGACAACCTGAGCGGAAGTCATCTTCAGAGTGAGGAAACGAACAGACAGAGACGGTATTTATACGTTTGGTTCAATCAGAAATATTGTTGAAATGAATGTCAGGTGCGTGTGGAGGCATGACTCATTGTGTTGCAGGTGTGTTTTAAATCTTTAATTAGTCTGTTATATGGTGTAGGGAGTGTCTGACAACGATTGAGTGGTTTCTCTTGTAAATTTGTGGACCAGCTTTCAAGTATACGGCGTTGGTATTCACTCTCAAATATAATTTAATTAGCCTATAATTAGGTCTATGCGCTGTCACTCAACGACGGTATTTTTTTTTTTCCAGTGAGAACGACATTTCAGAATTCTTCTGCGAATCAAGGTAATTTTGGTGACAAGTATATGGTGTCCATTTATGTTTTCCAATCAGACAGCTGTTCCAATCGGACAGCTGACAGCGCAGTAAAAAGCGGCGAGCTGCAAATTGTCAGGCCACATTGATTGTTACTTGCTTATTTTACTGGCTTCAAATATTTTGAACAATTAGGCCTACATTAATAACGATTTAATTATCCAAATAGCGGCCACATAAATGATTTGGCTAACAGTTGTGCTGAGGGTGAGGCAGGCATTTACGATGTAATTGCAGTATTCCGAGCATGGATTGTACAGTCAGTGGTTCTGAGACTGTACCTCGGTGCAAGGCCAGTGACCCCTGCGAACCGAGACCATGGTTGACCTTGGTTGACCTCGGTTCACCATGGTCAAACCATGGTTAAAGCATGGTTAAAAATGGCCGACCATGGTTGAAGCATGGTTGCACCCGCTTGGGGAGTTTTCGCACCATTGTTAACCATGGTTGAACATGGTGAACCGAGGTCAACCAAGGTCAACCATGGTGTTCCATTTAACAAAAATGTCAAAACCATGATTTGACCAGGGTTGACCACGGTTACTTGAACCAGGGTCAACCAAGGTCAACCAAGGTCAACCACGGTCATGGTTCGCGGGGGGAAGACCGCAAAATTTCACTGTCTCGAGACAGTCCCCTTGTGGAGCAGGATAGTAACTGCAGTGGTCCGTGCTCCACAGGACAGTGGTCCGGACCAGCCCCCTAGTGGAGCAGGACAATTACTGCAGTGGTCTGTGTTGCAGGACAGTACAGTACACAAAATGTTACAGCCCCCTCCCCAAAACAATTACAACAGTAGGTTAAAGACAAACAGCACAGATAAAAATACACAAAATTCACAAACAACAATTCCAGATTAAAGAAATAATAAATTTTAAAATAGAATAAAAAATAATAAAATGAGTTTAAAAAAAAAATAAATAAATGCAACCCCAATTCCGAAATAGTTGGGACAGAGTGTCAGTTCTGAATAAAATCAAAATGCAATGACTTTCAGATCACATGAGCCAATATGTTATTTACAATAGAACATAGATAACATTTTGAATGTTGAAACTGCGACATTTTACATTTCATCCACAAAATGAGCTTATTTCAAATTTACTGGCAGCAACAGGTCTCAAAAAAGTTCGGACACAGGAAAAGCAAGGCTGAAAAAGCAATTAATATGTTATGGCCCCAATTTGTTACGGCGTCAATTTGTTATGACGTCACGGACAGCAAGGGATGACAGACAAAATTCTTAAACTTCAACAGATTTAATTAAACAAACACTTAGAACTAATCTACACTCTACCCTACTGACCAAGATTGAAATAAAAAAATCTAGATAGTTACAGTCCCTTAGTAATTGAGATGGGCTGCTATGTTGCAATGTCCTGGGACGGGAAAATGCTCCAACACAGGCAAAAATCCACAAAAAGCTTCACAGGTCTTGAAAAGAGTGACAGGTCTGGTCAACTGTACCCTTCCACAATTTCTCCTTGCAATTTCTCCAACTACTCTTCCACTCTCTCAATTTTTCTCCTTTTTTACTCTTGTCCAGCCATCTCTGAGGCATGCCCAGGACATGCCCAACCTAGCTCCAGACTGGGCTTAACAAAAAAAACTGTCAATACTGCCATCTAGTGGCTTTTTTTTCCCCATTACAAATATATAAGAGAATCAGCTGAAAGAACATTTAGCAAGTAATTAAGTAAACTGGCGTCAGGTGTGTAACATGATTGGCTATAAAAGGGATGTCTTAGAGAGGCTGAGTCTCTCAGAAGTAAAGATGGCCAGAGGCTCTCCAACCTGTGAAGGCTTGCGTAAATAAATTGTGGAATACTTTAAAAACAATGTTCCTCAACGTCAAATTGCAAAGGCTTTGAAGGTCTCCTCATCGACAGTGCATAACATCATCAAAAGATTCAGAGAAACTGGAAAAATCACTTTGCGTAAGGGACAAGGCCGAAGACCTTTACTGGATGCCCGTGATCTTCAGGCCCTCAGATGCAACTGCATCGCTCACCGGCACGATTCTGTCATTGACATTACTAAATGGGCCCAGAAATACTTCAAGAAACCACTGTCAGTAAACACAGTCCGCCATGCCATCCACAGATGCCATCTAAAACTCTATCATGCAAAAAGGAAGCCATTGTTGAGCATGATCCAGAAGCGCCGCCGTGTTCTGTGGGCCAAGGATCATTTAAAATGGACTGTAGCAAAGTGGCAAAGTGTCATGTGGTCAGACGAGTCCAAATTTGACATTCTTGTTGGAAATGATGGGCCTCGTGTCCTCCAGGCTAAAGAGGTGAAAGACCACCCCTCCTGTTATCAGCGTTCAGTTCAAAAGCCAGTATCTCTGATGGTATGGGGATGCACTAGTGCATATGATGTGGGACACTTGCATGTTTTAAAAAGCACCATGAATGCTGAAAGGTATATAAAGGTTTTAGAGCAACATACGCTCCCTTCCAGATGACATCTATTCCAGGGACGGCCTTGTGTATTTCAGCAGGACGATGCAAAACCAAATACTGCAGCAATTACAACAGCATGACTTCGTAGTAGAAGAGTCTGTGCTGAACTGGCCTGCCTGCAGTCCTGATCTTTCACTGATTGAGAACATTTGGCGCATAATTAAACGAAAAGTCGGTCAAAGGAGACCCAAAACTCTCCAGCAGCTGGAAGCCTGTATTAAACAAGAGTGGGATCAAATTCCAATGAGGAAACTCTAGAAACTTGTCTCCTCAATGCCCAGAGGTCTCCAATCTGTGTTAAAAAGAAGAGGGGATGCTACACCATGGTAAACAGGCCCAACTTTTTTGAGACCTGTAGCAGCTATCAAATTTGAAATGAGCTCATTTTGTGGATAAAATTGTATAATTTCTCAGTTTTAACATTTGCTATGTTATCTCTATTCTATTGTGAATAAAATACTGGCTGGTTAAAAATTATGCGGCCGTTTTTGAGATATCCTGTCACGGTTTGTGAGGTGTGCGTGTGGTTTGGACTTTCTTTGCGGCTCTCGTCCTGGGACGATATTGAATTCCTTGGCCATCGGATTCTTTACCCAGCTGGCTGATTGAGCTGGGGCGGCGCCTTCCCAGATTCTATATGAGCAGGAAGTCCGACACGCCCCCTTCGCTAGAGCGTCTATTCTTAGCTTCGCACTGTAGCCGAAGATATCTGTAGTCAGGTTTTGTATGATTTTCTCTCTTCTGATTATTGGAGTTTCTCCTCCCTTTTTTCTATCTCGCTTTGCTTCCGTGTTTCGGACTATTATACGTCCTTTGGAAGCGCGAGTACTTTTGTTTGGTCTGTATTATTCTCTGTGTTTGTACAGTGTTTGTGCTGCTCACTTCTCTCTCTGGTCGTTGCGCTTGTCCTCCGCGTTTAATGCATCTGAGGCAGGGTTCTGAGAGTGTCGCTGAGTTTTCAATCTCATTTCGCTCCTTGGCAACAGACACAGGCTGGCCAGAAGCGCCTCTTATGACAGTTTTTTGTTCACGTTTTGGCTGAGGAGGTTAAAGACACTCTGGCTACATTGGAGCCTTGTGTTTCCCTGGATTCGTTGGTTCGCGCTGTGGTGCGAATTGATAATCGCATCCGCGAACGTAACAGGGAGAAACGTACTGCATTGACTCTTGCTGGAAACGGGGCTAATGCTCCTCGTAGCATGCATACATCACTCCCATTCTGCCCACTGAGATTTCCACTCCTGACAAGCCTATACAGGTTGATAGCTCATATGAGAGCCGGGCTCGTAAGCCCATTCGCAGACGTATAATCTGCTACAATTGTAACAAACCGGGACATATCTGTCCACGCTGCCCTGAGCTTTAGGGAAACGGGAAGTCCCTCTCGCGGTATGGGGGGCACTAGAGGGACAGACCCAATTTCCCTTCCGAACTTTAATTCCTGTAGAATTGACTGTGGGGAGACAGAGAATATTTATCAAAGCTTTTGTGGACTCTGGCGCCGTGGACTGTTTTATGGATGCGGAGTGGGCTAGGAGACATTCCATTGCCATGCGCCCTCTTTTACATTCACGCACTGTTACATCTTTGGACGGTCGCCCACTGGGAACTGGATTTATAACCGAAGTCTCTGAATCATTGACTATGTTCATCTCTTTTGGTGGTCATTCTGAGGAGGTCTGGTTTTTTATTATCAGTTCTCCCCTTTTCCCTGTCATTTTAGAACACTCTCAACTTTGGGAAAATAGGCCTCACATCATTTGGGGGAGTCAGAATAACCCGATCGTCCAGTGGGGCACTGATTGTAGGTCCCACTGTAGGGAGAGTTTGGTGTGTCATCCCGGGCATCAACCTAAGAGGGAGGCTGACGCCTGGAGTGATTCTGAGGAGTTCGTCTCACACAACCCTCCTAATCTCCAGTAAGGGGCGGAGGAGGGGTTGGAGTGGGATCCTCAATTTGACTGGCAGCAGCCAGAGGAGGATTGCTATTCGGAGGATTTCTCTGAATTGGAATCAGACATAGAGATGGCAGGTTCCGAACAGGGTGAGAATTTGGGGGCTGCTCTGAACTTTTGTCTGCCTCCTAATGATCCTAACGATTATGCTGATCTCGCGGAGGTTTTTGGCAAGCCAAGGGCCTCGACTTTATCTCCTCATCGCACGTACGATTGCGAGATCAATCACTACCGGGGTACCACTCCCCCCAGGGGTTCATTATACTGGTTGTCAGGGCCTGAGCGAAGGGCCATGAGAGAATATATTCAGGAGGCTGTGGCTAATGGACTTATTCAGCCCTCCATGTCTCCTGCTGGAGCGGGGTTCTTTTTTGTGGGCAAAAAAGATGGCGGTCTGAGACTCTGTATTGATTACAGGGGCTTGAATAATATCACCATTAAAAACCGATGCCCCCTTCCGTTGATGAATTTACTCGTTTGAACGTCTGCAGGAGGCGTCGTTTTTTACCAAGCAAGACCTCCGGAATGCTTATAACTTGGTTCGGATCCGGGAGGGGGACGAGTGGAAAACGGCATTTAATACGCATGATGGGTACTACGAATATTTGGTCATGCCGTTCGGATTGGTTAACGCCCCTTCTGTGTTCCAGGCACTCGTCAATGACGTCCTCCGAGAGATGTTGGAGACATTCGTCTTTGTCTACCTTGATGATATTCTGATTTTTTTCTTCAACTCTTTCGAAGCATAAACGACACGTCAGACAAGTGCTCGAGGCCCTCCTTAAAGCCAAGCTTTTTGTCAAGGCTGAAAAATGTGTTTTTCATGCTAAGACAGTTTTGTTTCTTGGCTTCATTGTTTCGGAAGGGTCGGTCCGCATGGATCCTGACAAGGTGGCAGCGGTCAGGGACTGGCCTGCCCCTCAAAACGTCAAGGAGGTGCAACGATTTTTGGGGTTTGCTAATTTTTAAAGGAGGTTTATCTGTAATTTTAGCGTGGTGGCTGCCCCCATTATCGCGTTCACTAAGAAAAATACCTCCTTGTCGTTTGCTTGGTCTCCAGCAGCTGAAGCTGCTTTTCAGGAGTTTAAGAAACGATTTAGCTCAGAGCCCATTCTCGTTTTTCCTGACCCTTCCCTCCCATTTGTTGTGGAGGTGGATGCGTCGGAAGTGGGGGTGGGTGCCATTTTGTCCCAGCGCCCCCTTCGGGACAATAAGTTGCACCCATGCGCCTACTTCTCCCGGTAGTTGTCGGCGGTCGAACGGAATTACAGCATTGGTGACGGGGAGTTGTTGACTGTCAAGTTGGCATTAGAAGAGTGGAGCCATTGGTTGAAGGGGGCTGAACATCCGTTTTTGGTTTGGACAGATCATAAAAATCTCCAATACATCCAACAGACAAAACTACGTAATTCTCGGCAGGCGCGGTGGTCGTTGTTTTTCAACCGCTTTAACTTTACGTTAATCTATCGCTCAGGTTCCAAAAACATCAAGCCCGACGCTTTGTCACCCCCATTCCTGAGCTGGTTATCCTGGCAGCTCAGATTGTGGCTCCCATTCAGTGGGACGTTGAGTCTGTTGTGCGGGAGGTGTTGAGAACTGATCCCGGTCCTGGTGGGGAGCCGCCTGGCTGTTTGTTTGTTCCATCGGCTGTACGGTCCCAAGTTCTCCAGTGGGGGCACTCTTTCCGTCTGGCGAGTCACCCAGGGCTTCATCGGACTAAGCAGTTCTTGGCCCAACGTTTTTGGTGGCCCAGCATGATTGAGGACACCCGGAAGTTTGTAGCGGCGTGCTGTATCTGCGTTAGGAACAAGACTTCCCATCTCCCCCCCTCTGGTCTGCTGCGGCCGTTGCCTGTCCCTAAGCGCCCGTGGAGCCATATAGCTTTTGATTTTGTTACATGGCTGCCTGTTTCTGAAGGCAACACGGTCATCTTGGTCGTGGTCGACCGTTTTGTAAGGCCACCCAGTTTATCGCGCTGCCCAAGCTGCCTTTGGCGCGGGAGACAGCTCTATGTGGTTTCTGACCGAGGCCCTCAATTTACAGCCAAATTCTGGCGTGCGTTTTGCAACCAGTTGGGGGCCACCGTGAGCCTTTCCTCTGGTTTCCACCCAGAGACTAATGGGCAGACAGAGCGAACCAACCAGTGTTTGGAGAATACTCTTCAAGGTTTAGCGGCTGACAACCCATCTTCCTGGAGTCGATTTTTAGCATGGGCCGAATATTCCCACAATTCACTGGGTAACTCCTCCACAGGCCTTTCCTTGTTTGAGGCTCAGTTGGGTTATCAGCCTTCGCTGTTTCCTGAGACTGACAGGGATTCAGAGGTTCCTTCGGTCAATCACTTTGTTCGGCGTTGTCGGTCAGTTTGGGCCAGGGTCCGTTCCTCTTTGTTGCCGCAGATAGAAGGCGCCGCTCGGCCCCATCTTATCGGGTTGGCCAAAAGGTCTGGCTTTCCACGCGGGACCTGCCCTTGAGAGTGGAGTCACAGAAGTTGGATCCCCGCTTCATTAGTCCTTTTAAGATTGTGCGAAGGATCAATCCTGTCACAGTCCGGTTGAAGCTCCCTAGATCCTGAGGGATCCACCCCTCTTTTCATGTCTCCAGGCTCAAACCTGTTAGCACTTGTGTCCTGGCTCCGGTCGACAAACCCCTGCCGCTGCCGAGGATGATTGAAGGGGGGCCTGTTTACACTGTGCGTCGTATTTTAGCCGAGAGGCTTGCGAGTCATGGGGCTCAGTTTTTAGTCGACTGGGAGGGTTATGGTCCTGAGGAGCGGTGCTGGGTTCCTTCTCCTTCCCACCCTTATCTCAGAGTTCCGTGCACGGGGATCTCTGGGAACTTCTGGAGCCGTTCCTTAGAGGGGGGGGTCCTGTCATGGTTTGTGAGGTGTGCGTGTGGTTTGGACTTTTCTTTGCGGCTCTTGTCCTGGGACGATATCCAATTCCTTGGCCATCAGATTCTTTACCCAGCTGGCTGATTGAGCTGGGGCGGCGCCTTCCCGGACTCCATATAAGCAGGAAGTCTGACACGCCCCCTTCGCTAGAGTGTCTGTTTTTAGCTTCGCACTGTAGCCGAAGATATCTGTAGTCAGATTTTGTGTAACTTTCTATCTTCTGATTATTGGAGTTTCTTCTCCCTTTTTTCTATCTCGCTTTGCTTCCGTGTTTCGGACTATTTTACGTCCCTAGGAAGCGCGAGTACTTTCATTTGGTCTGTATTATTCTCTGTGTTTGTACTGTGTCTGTGCTGCTCACTTTCTCTCTGGTCGTTGCGTTTGGCCTCCTAATTCTACTGGCCATTACATATCCTGCTAACAGACAGACAAACCAACCAACCAACGTCGGCAAAAACATACTCCTCCCTTGGCGGAGGTGAATAAGTCCATAAATTAAGTTATGTGTAATAAAGTGGAATGAGACAGGGAATAAATATTGAACACATGAAGAAAAGGAGGTGCAATAAGGCATGGAAAGCCAAGAAACCAGCTGAAATCTGTCAGTATTTAGAAAGCAATCCTGCCCCCTATCAGTGCAAATTAATATCAGCTGGTTTAGTCCTAATAGACGGCCTATGAAAGGTTTCTCAGAAGGTGTCACACAAGAAGCATCTCATGATGGGTAAAAGCAAAGAGCTCTCTCAAGACCTTTGCAACATTATTGTTGCAAAACATACTGATGGCATTGGTTACAGACTTATTTCTATACTTCTGGTTGTTCCAGTGAGCACCGTTGAGGCCATAATCTGGAAGTGGAAAAAACATCATTTCACCATAAACCGGCCACGACCAGGGGCTCCTTTCAAGATTTCTGACAGAGGAGTCAAAAGAATGATCAGAAGAGTTGTCCAAGAGCCAAGGACCACTCGTGAAGGGCTTCAGAAAGACCTGGAATTAGCAGGTACAATTGTTTCAAAGAAAACAATAAGTAATGCACTCTAACGCCATGGCCTCTATGCACGCTCACCGCACAAGTCTCCACTGCTGAAGAAAAAGCATGTTGAAGCTTGTTTAAAGTCTGCTGCACAACATTTGGACAAGCCTATGAAATACTGGGGGGATATAGTCTGGTCAGATAAGACCAAAATTGAGCTCTTTAGATGTCATACCATGTTTGGAGGACAAACGGCACAGCACATCATCCCCAAAACACCATACCAACAGTGAAGTTTGGAGCTGGGAACATCATGGTGTGGGGATGTTGTGCAGCATATCGCACTGGCAGACTTCATATAATTGAAGGTAGGATGAATGGAGAAATGTACTGAAACCTTCTTGATAGGAATCTGCTGCCATCTACTTGGATGCTGAAGATGAAACAAGGGTGGACATTTCTTGCCGGGAATCCATACATATTAAGTGCTGGTTGCTCCTAACGGTCATTCACTGATATGTCTGGCCTTAGTTGGTAGGCTAGCGTTTGACTTTCAAATATTCGCACAAAATCCATGCGAGATCTGTGATTGGCTTACAGTCGCAAGGGTGCCCCGCCCCTTTGGATAGACTTGCGGCGGGTCCTGAATGAATTGATTCCAATGGGGAGAAGTGAACGTGAGCACAGATTATCACCAATTATTTTGCCCCATTGTCACAGAATTAAATACTGGACTTATTTTTCACAGGCCACGTCTTCCAAACATTCTGGTGCTGCAATGGAATTTTTAAGACCAACAGATCAGGAGAAAATGAACTTTGCTGGAGACCTGTGTCTCTCTCAGCAGCGGTCACGTAACATCTGGCAATACAGAAATACAGTATTGACTGCGTCAAACTACGAATTAAACTTTGAAACTGAAATAATGCTTGTGTTTATGTGTTCAGTGATACTGTTATTGCCATCGATGTTTAACCGTTTTTAAAGGGACAAGGAATATATTTGATCGCTATGATCTTGTACTGGATTGATATCAGATATTAAACAAGCGGGGAAAAGCGGCAAAATAAGCGTTGGCCATCCACCTTAAAAATGCCGAAACGTTGTGCAGCAATAGGTTGCAATAATAGGAACAAGCTATCCATCTTCTCTTTTTCGAAGAAAGTAGACAGGCAAGGAATAAATTAGCAACTGTCGTATTACATACCAGCTTCATAGGCTTAAGCTCACGTCGAGTAACATTCACGAATGCCGTAGCTGGCCAGCTAACTCATATTCGTAATGCTGAGTACAGCCGTTAGTTGTGTTGTAAAATGCCTGATGTAGCAAAGTAAAAGGAAATATACACGCAACATGCAGATATAAGATATCTTCTGGCTGTAAAGAAAACTGAACTCAGACACTCCAGCAAAGGAGGCTTGGCGGACATCCAGCTTCTATAGACTTAGGGGAATGCGCCGCCCACGCCTGATGAACCAGCTGGGAAAAGAATCCGATAGAGAAGGAATTCGATATCGTCCCGGGATGAGAGCCACAAAGAAAAGTCCTTCACACATGCACACCACTTAAACCATGACAGTAGGTGGGTTAACACTGGAACTGCTGGAGCTTTCCTCCTGTGGAAGTGGTGGGGGGAAGGGTGGGGAAAGGGACACATGTGCATGGGGCAAAAGTGCTGCCTGCGAACACAAGGACGAAAAGAGACCGTAGAGTCGTAAACGAAGGGAGCAGGCACGGGGGCTGGCTGGTTTGTGGAAGGAGTGACTTCCGCTGAATCTGGAGTGGGAGGCCATCGCTGAGCATGATGATGTGGCGCTGGGGACGTTGATGGCGGAACCCGGTAGTGCTGTGTGGTCTGCATACATCAGGTCTGCACATCGGGAAGATAAGTTGCGTCACCGAGGGAGTCGGTGAATAATTTTAGTAGTTTGGCCTTGTTGTTGGAGCGGTGGAAGGGGACTTTCTTCTGCTTGAACACCCGATTGGAGTCTGGCGAGGGTCGAACGTGGAGCCTGGGATAAGCTTGAAGTGCGAGCCGTGGTAAGCCTTGCTGGGGAGCCACAGGCTCTTGCTTCTGAGTGCTGCTGTTGACGAGAGGCGTAGCTACTGCAAGACAGCGGTCTGGAATTCCTATGGCGCGGAGCCCTCGGTCATCATCGCGGGGGGAGCATGGTTCGGAATGTGGCACCCCGGTTGGGGCAAGCGAGTGACGCTTTGTGGTGGAGGTACGAAGATGGCAGAGCGCGGGCGGGTACGTGGAGGAGAAGCGGGAGTTGCGGGAAGGATTGAGAAGATTCCTCTGGAGCCTTGGAATTATTCTGCGTAGGAGGGACTCAGTGGGATTTCACCTTTCGTGCTTCAGGTAAGCAAACTCTTGCCGTGCGCTGGCTGTCTGGTTTGCGAGTAAACAACGTAGTAACGAGACGAGCGGGGGTTGTGGGTGTAGGATTTATATATAGGTGTAAGGAAGAATAGGAAGGCGCATTGGGAGTGGCCCTGTTCATTAACCTACGTTATTGGGAACTCCCTTTAATGTGACAAAAATCGCAGGAGCTAGCTAGATAATGCTTTGAAAATGCCTTCTACCATCAGCGATGTTATTTAAGACAACAAAGTACACAGTATATTAAAAATTAATAATCTCTAGGATGCTAAAAGCAAATTACTTACTTTTTTTGCTGAGAAGCTAAGCGTTGCCGCATTTCAACGAGAGTACCGGTGCATGCATATTGTTATGACTTGAAAATCACAACAAAGATAACCAGCAATGACAACTTAAACAAATTTATTCTTCACTGATTAAGTCCAAAAATTTCTGTAAATAATCCACCGTGTGGCGCCAAAATGTTCAATATTTCTTGTTTCCGCATTGATGATTTCACATCAGATAATCCAAGGTTTGAGGCTATTTGCAGCAAGTCCTTCTTCTTTGCCAGCACAATTGATTCCGGGGTTGGAGTTTTCAGAAAATTTTCAACATCAAAAGTCATGATTGCTGGTTTTTCAAATAGTCATAAGATTTAAAATGATAGTTCAGCTTTAATCTTTGGTGAACCCAATGGTTGATCCAATGAATCATTCATCTCGGTGGAACCTCCAATTTGTTATGAATGGAAAATCACAACAAAGATAACCAGCAATGACAACTTAAATTTATTCTTCACTGATTAGGTCCAAAAATTTCTATAAATAATCCACCGTGTAATCTTATAATAACACTCTAATGCCACTATGGAACTCTGATGCAAAGGAAAACCCTCTACTAACTGACCAAAATCACAGCATTTAAAAAGACTAGGAACATTCTGGAAAGATCTACAGGATTCCTGGGTGATCTGGCTTTCTCCAGGTAAGAAGATGCCAGAAACTTCTACAAAGCACCAGTCTATTTCATCACAAACAAGTGGTATAGCATCAGATCATGTGTTGCTACTAATAGACTGTTATACATACATACCAACAGAGAGTGCTAAATGATGAACAAAATAAACAAATAGCTGACCAGTAAGGCAGCACGAATAGTATGGAACAAATCTCCATTTACAAATGATATACAGTGCTTTACATAAAACACTCATACATAACAATATCCATTTCAGAAACTTCATAATCCAACTTCAAACTCCGTGTCTTACTGGAAAATTTCTATAACAAATCCGCAATGTTATATCTAACATTGTACGTATTCCAGTTTATCTAATTTACCGTGCTGAAAAAAAAACTATTCTTGTCCATTAACAATCCACTGTTACCTTGGATTGCATCCGCAGACCAAAGGCTGTGTGCTCTTGACTTAAGAGCAATCAGACGCTGTTTTTGACTGGCAACCATGCTTGTTTAAGGGGTCAAGCCTGGGTTCACTCAATTTAAGTACTTCTAAACACTAAAAACACATAAAAATTGTGTCAACTGAAAAAAGCTCAGAATGGAATTTGATTTTAATCAAATTTAATAAGTTTGTTACCGTGAAAACCGTACATTATTGGCGAAAAATGTGAAATCTTGTGGCAACAATATCTCAGAAACTATATCATATTTTCCTGTATTTTTTTTTGTTTTGAAGCTAATATCACCAGCTATACAATGACATACTCATTCTGGGTATTTTCATGGGAAAATATTTTGAAAAATTATTTGGTCATAGAATTTTAGAAATGGGTGGCAGAACCTGACTGGCAGATGGATCATAAATACACCGTGTATCTACCTACCCAAAAATGGCTATGTCATTGTATAGAACATAACAAACTGATGCTATGGTGAAAATTTCAGAGCAATACCTTGAAAAATGTGGATTTTATGCCCTCCACAAGCCTGATAAACTATGAAATTTTGCGATGTGAGAAAATCGCGTTTTTGTCACGAAACGAATGCACTGGAAGTGTTCACGATAAAAATCCACTAAAAAGATAGTTTTTTGGTCTTAAAATCACCTTTTATGAATGTTTAGAAAGATTTTTAACAAAATGAAAAAAAAATATTTTTTCAAGTCGGAACATAGTCTTGACCCCTTCAAACATTGCAGTCGGTTTCCCGATAATGTTGGATCTCAGGATTAACGAGTGTGTCAAAGAGATTCTTAAGCAACGAGCATTCTCTCATGTCTATATTTCTATAAAAACAGAGTGCTGTGACATAAGCAAAGTGTGTCCAAAATTTTGACTGGTACTGTAAGTTCTGCGTTTGGGTGAGAAAATTTCGAAGTTTAATTCATCTGTCCAAAGGACTTGTTCCCAGTCCTTTTGTACCCAATCCTTACATTTCTTGGCAACCTCAAGTCTGTCTTTGATATTGCCAGCACTTGACAGCAACACAACCAATCAGACCATTTTAACACAGGCATCTGGAAATAGCAGACCTTGATGCTTTTATCTCTTCACTTCTGGCACTTTTAATATCATCACTGAGTTGTCGTGCTGTCAACCACCAACTTGTTTTTACTTGTCATACACAGATAACGAACATCAGTGGCACTTAACTTCTGTTTTGCACCTCCAATTGCCACAAGTTTTCAGCAAACCAGACTCATTGAAATGCTTGATGGTGTTTCTTACAGCGCCATGGCAGCATTTAACATCTTCACCATCCTGTAAAGCCACAATGCGGCTTCGAAAAAGCTCCATCCGTCTTGCTGTCATGTTTAACACTGTGATACTGCTCAAAGTTCATGTTACCTTATATACTGGAATACAGAGTACAGAATAATGTTGCCATTATTGCCAACTAGTATAAACCATTTTTTTAGCATCAATAAACATGCAATGTGCCTTCAAACATGCATTCTGGCTACTAGAGTCAAAAACATAAAATTTGCCACACCTTTCAATTGTTTCAAAAAATTGATTTTTTCAGTGTTTTTGTTTGTTACCCATATTTGTAGCTCAATATACGTGTGGGAATGATTTCTTCTTCTTATTGCCCACAATAGCATTTTTCAATACATTTACACCAAAAAATTATTGAGAAGTAATATATGTGACCAGCCATGAAAAAAGGCTGGCAGGGTCAAAATTTTCAAAATTCAGTTTTGTTATTTTTCATAGAGTGGACCTTCCTCTTCCAGAAATTCATCTGGACGCGTATTTGCTTTATTTAAAATTAACGTTATTCAAAATAGCATACCTGTCGACTCTCACGCAAATAGCTTGAGCCACACGCTTTTAATAGCCTATTTAACTGCCGAGTGCCACTTTTTTTTTTTAATCAATCCACACAATACCGAGAGTGAAAGGCGATATTTCATTGGAACGTGGACCAGTTCAATCGACGCAGAGCATTGGCCTATTAATAAGTAAATTATTTTTCTGTACTGAATTAAGCCCATGATTTCATCGCAGTTAAATCATATATGGATAGAAACCGTGTCTTCAGTTGCCAATTACGATAATCGGAAAATGCATCAGTAAAAGAAAACGACTGAGAACTAGCCAGGACTAATAAAGGGACGTGTCTGTCGCCCCCCAATTCCCAGTGCTAGCTCCGCGACTGAATTATAGCCAATTTTCGGCAGTATTAAAATGGAAATTTATCGAGACACTGAGGGGATTCCATGTGACATATATGGAGCTAAATCCCGTGGATCAGAAGCAGTTTTTCAAATGCGAGAGTAAACACAGTTCACGTGGCGAGCGAGACATTTAAATCGCTTTTTTCTCAGTAGCATGATAGCCGCTCGGAGGTACCTTTTACCAAGGCAGGTCACATATTAGGACCCCTTTTAGATGAAAGTGGTGGCGTGTTATCCTTACCGCACAGTACTATATCTTGGTTGGGTCAAGACACATTGAGCTAAGCATGTCTGTAATTAAGGGTGTTGTTTTAATGTTTAGAAATATCAAAGTAGCTTGCTATCGCTATGTAACGTTTGAGTGACTGAACTCGGTTCAAATGCAGGGCACATACTCCATGAAATGATTATCTGAATGCTTGTGTGTGTGTGTTGTGGCATCTGTGTGTGGGCCATAGGAATACATGCTTTTGCAGCGTTAGCGGCAGAAGTTTTAGCAAAAGCATTGCTGTGACACAAAACACGAGAAGAAGAGACTGTAAAGTGTCTTGAGTGGCAGGAGAGGGTAATGTATGGAGGTAAATCCCTATCTTTATTCGCGAGCGTGGTATTTCATTTCGCGCGTAGACTGAACAAAATTTTTCTCCGAAATTATGCTCTCGCATTCAAAAAGCCCTCGCTCGCGCTTAGATTTTTTCTCCTCACGCTCAAAACTGTCTCTGCACGCTTGAAACATTTCTGCTTGCACTTGGAACATCGCTGCTCGCACTCAAAACTGCCTCTGCACGCTTGAAACATTTCTACTTGCACTCAAAACACTGCTGCTCACGCTCAGATTTTTCTGCGGTACATTTCTATCAAAAATCACCAACCAATAGAATGCCAGGTTTCGTGTTGACCAACGTCATAATCAAGCGGTGCCATTTGTTTTTTTTCCCACTAACTTCACTTGCTAGTTTGCAGTACCAGTGATTGCTCTTCAGCTAGCTTGCTAGCTAGCCAACGTCCCAAAAATGTGAAAATGCAGTTTGGATGCACGGAAGCTAGATAAGATAGCAAAGTCAAGGACAAATCGAATCATATCGCTTAAATAGGATTTCCACAGTCAACATTAGTGTGACAGAGTGGTTTTTAAATCCATCGACTCTCAGCAGAAGGTGTAGTTCTTTCACCATTATTGCCTTGCAGTTCCCTATAATGTTTGCTGGTTTTCCCAAGCTATGCTTGTAATGCAGCTTGTAGCAATTTGTATAAAAGTTGCTTCCATGTGGGACAAAGTTGTCTTAGTTTTGAAGCATTTAATTGGACTCAGTAGCGGAGCAACAGGGGGTGCAAAGACACGTCCCTTTTATTCCTGGCTAGGTCTCAATCATTTTCCTTTATTGACGTCTTTTCCAATTATCGTAATTGGCAACTGAAGACACGGTTTCTCACCGTATGCGATCTAACAGCGATGAAATCATGGGCTAAATTCAGTGCAGAAAAATAATTTACTTATTAATTGGCCAATGCTTTGCGTGATTGAACTGGTCCGTGTTCCAATGAAACGCAGACTTTCACTCTCGGTATTTCGTGGGTTGATTTAAAAAAAAAAAAAAAACAGTGGCACTCAGCAGTTAAATAGCCTAGGTTATAAAAAGCGTGCGGCGAGTCAACAGGTAGGCTATGCAATTTTGAATAACGTAGATTTAAATACAGCAAATACGCGTCCAGATGAATGATTGTCGTCTTACCTAATCGGGGAGAACAAGCAGCACCTGTTAAGTGCAGAGCGCTCTCGGAGTGAACCTTTTGTTAATCATGAAGATGACTGCGAACAGGTCAGGATTTATAATGGTTTTAAATGGCTGTTTTGTGCAACCCAATTCTCTGTTCCGCCACTGTACTGAATTTAACCCGCGATTTAATTGCTGTTAGATTGCATGTGGAGAGAAACCGTGTCTTCAGTTGCCAATTACAATAATTGGAAAAGACGTCAATAAAGGAAAATGATTGCGATCTAGCCAGGACTAAAAGGGACGTGTCTTCGCCCCCCCTGTAGCTCCGCCACTGATTGGACTTGAACATGGCCACTCAGTTATAGGTTAAGGCTGTGGCTATTCGCAAGGCAGCCTTGTGGCTAATTTCCGATTAGCTATTTGTATGGCAAGACACTAATGGCCAGATTGGGAACTTTTGTGAAATTTTTCCTTTTTCACATTGTTAAAGGCATGTAAACTTTATGGATTTATAATCTGTTGGTTAAGAGTTTTCAAATGACACCAAGTTCATTAAAATCAGACAATTTTGAAGAGAACAGTGAGAGTGTGAACTTGCGGTCGCACGGTAGTGGGAACATCCTTTGACTACTTGGTTTATAATTGTAGTTCCCAATTTCACCATCAGAGTCTTGCCTTGCGAAAAGCTGAATGGAAATTAGCCACAAGGCTGCCTTGCGAATAGCCACTTCCATATGTTAATTGGAACGATTGCATGTGCTCTCTCTCTTTCGATAGTCAGTCTACCATGGGATGCAATGAGAGCAGGAGATATCCGTGAGGTTGAGAGACCGTTTTTTCTAATGCCTTCATGCTGATATGGTATATGCAGCAGTGAATGTGCGCCTCGGGCCCGTGTTTGTTAAAGCCGTGACATATCTTGCCTTTGCTACGGAGGTGCAAATAACAGTCTACTGTATGCATCTGAGGTGGCTGACATCCTTCTGAGTCCGTTACATTAACTAACTAGATGGTTAAATAATCAAAAGAGTATCGTAGTTTAATCAGCGATCGGTCACACAGCATATAGCCAAAGATACTGCAGTGTCTTTGAGAGTGGGTCTGAGAGTCACCGCCCCCAGCCTCCATGGTATACTAGCTGAAGAGCAATCACTGGTACTGCAAACTAGCTAGTGAAGTGCGGGGAAAAAACAAGTGACACCACTTAATTATGATGATTATTTACAAAGATTCTCCATAGTTAACTTTAGCTAGCTAGCTAAATGGCTACATAATCTAGAGTAACATAGTTTAATAAGCAATCGCGCATTTGCCGCATAGCCACAGATTCTACAGTGTCTTCCGAGTGGGTCTGTGTAAGCGTCACCGCCCACACGGTACACTGTATGAAGTTAAACAAATGGGCCCGCAGCGAGGCAGCGATAATTTCATTTGTCAACACGGAACCTGGCATTCTATTGGTTGGCGATTTTTGATAGGAATGTACTGCAGAAAAATCAGAGCGCGAGCAGCAGTGTTTTGAGTGCAAGCAGAAATGTTTCAACCCCCCAGAGGCAGTTTTGAGCGCGAGCAGCAATGTTCCAAGTGCAAGCAGAAATGTTTCAAGCGAGCAGAGGCAGTTTTGAGTGCAACGAGAAAAAATCCAAGCGCGAGCGAGGGCTATTTGAGTGCAAGAGCATAATTTAGGGGAATAAGTTTGTATAGTCTACGCACAAAATGAAATACCACGCTCTAGAATAAAGATAGGGATTTACCTCCATATAATGTTACATCACCGAGGTCTCGCAGAGCTGAACATTCCCCAAGAAGAGCCTGTACACTCTTAGTAGCTGGAGAGAGTGTTATTCACTGTGTCTCATTTGCCAGGAGGCTTCCTAAATAGGCACCGCCTTATTAGGATCCATTCGTTAAAAAAGGTAACGTGAAAAGAAACTCTCAAACTAGGAAGCATCACGTGACTAGCGCGGTTCATGTAGCAGGGAGGGGTCAGCGGTTTCCATGGGAAATGTAAACGTTAGCTTTCTGTCAGCCTAGCTTCAACGCTTCGAAAACGTCAGCGCAAGTTTTTAATTCAACGTCCTTTCCCACAAAACAGCCGATATTCAGAATCTACGCAGTCAATTTCTCGTTTCAAAAATGATCAGAGGCAAATTTTCTGATGAAACGGTATGTGAACTCGATCAAATACCGACCATTTCCGCCCCTCGTCTGCGATCTACATGGTGAAGCCCCAGTTTGTCGCAAGGCATTTTGTGATTTCCTTTGCTGAGAAGGGACCACTTGATGTTTCCTAAAAATTTCGCCGAAACAAGTACCTTAACTAGGTTGTTTCCTATGCTTCCTATTGAGTTAAGACTGTCCTAAGCAGCTATATTTCCTAAAAATGCCACCTACTTAGGATGCTTCCCTGCAAATGAGACACAGCCATTATGTCACATAAGTCTGGCAGATCTACACATTCCACCGCTCATTTCAAATGTAAAAATAGCATTTTTCATTGCAAATAATGAATGAACTATCAATAACACAATTAAGATTTTGAGTAGCATACAGCTGTACAATAAGAGGAATAAAATGGTACGTGTTTTGTTTGGGTAGTTTGAAGACTGTAGGACTAGATCAGGGATGGGCAACGAGGGCTGTATCTGTCCCTGGTTTTCACACCAACTTCTGGCCTTTAATTAGTTGATTGTCTAAATTAGGCAAACTATTCATGAAATCTGACAATAATGGCGCGTTTCTTTAAATTATCATAAATGACCACCAAATACTGTTCCTGTCTCCCTACATAAAACATTTTTCTTTGATCAAACCTTTGTATAAGTCTATATTTGTGTATGCAACCAATTAACTCAATTAGTCAGGGTAATTGATAGAAATAAAAACCTGCATACACACCGGCCCTCCAGGACTGGAGTTGCCCTTTCCTGGACTAGATAGTGTTCACAAAATGGGAAGATAGAGGAGAGCAAAAAAAAGATCCTGAGAAAGAAGATTAATTTGCATGCTTCATGCACAAAGTAATAAGACAGATCCTGAGAAAGACTGAAGTAAACACTCTGCATTTTGATTGAGTTTTTGAATTAATACAAACCAGTTTGCACAGTGGAGGCTTATGATTTGCTTTGTCTTTTTATTCTTATCAAAATCATGAGCTTTCGTGGCTAAGGATCTACACATTCAGTAAGTAGGAACAAATTACACGACTTCCCTCACCAATTTTCTGCATTTCTTTTCTGTTTTCTTGAGAGATTAAGGATTAATTACTCCCCCCCTTTGGTCTTCATAGAGCTTTTTATGCAAGCTGTTCCTTTAACAAGTAATCTTCATGCAATTATTTTATTTCAAAAAGTTTTTTTGTGTATTCCCTAACTTCTGCTGTGTTCATCACATAAATAATTGGATTTAGCATGGGAGTAACTCCAGCAGCAAATGATATACTAATAATCCAGATATTTCGCGGAATGGGCGCAGCTAACACGAGAGCAGCGATATAGTTGCCCAGTATTGGAAGATAATATACAGCAACCAGCATTAAATGTGCAGAACAAGTCCTAATGGCTTTTAGCCGCCCTTCTAAAGAAGCTGTTTTAAACAGTGCACCAGCAATGAACACATATGACAATACAGTCAAACTAAAGGGCAGAGCAAGCAAAAAAATGGTGTCAACATATGCCATGAGCTGATTGAAGAAATTATCATTACATGCCAAAATATATATGGGCCCATGATCACAGAAGAAACTTCTAACTACAATGGATTTACAAAAAGACAATCTAGTTATTAAAGTCACTGATGAGATGATGAAAACAGAATTGTATGCCCACACCATTGTTAAAATCACAGCCATTGCTTGCATAGTGATGATGCCATTGTATCTCAGTGGCAAGCATATTGCGACCACTCTGTCATAGGCCAAAACGGTAAGAGTGAGAGACTGCAAAGTGGTAAAAAAAAACATGAAAAACATGTTGCTCAGGCAAGCATTATAGGAGATGTACTGTGAATCAAAAAGAAACATTGCCATTAAATTTGGAATTAGTGCAGTGCTTTGACCCACGTCAGCGAGAGCCAAATTATAAAAGGCCATATGCTTTGGGGTATGAAAACTGCGCTCTATGTTTATAATAAACATGACAAAGGAATTCCCAAGTACAGAGACGACAAAAACAAAAGACAAAAAAACATAGTATATCTTGGAACCGGGCATGTTTTCCAAACCATTGATGTAAAAAAATTGGGGGCGTACAAAAGTTGTATTTAGAGGGACAGAGAAATTCCGGAAGCTCATAACTGGTGATTTTGAATCTGATTTATTCTTTGTTGATTTACTTTTGATTTTCTTTTCCCTGTAAATAAAAGAAAAAAAATTAAATCCGGAAAACTTGTGAATGTTTAATTTTGTGATACAGAAGATTTTTATTTTTGTTTGTGAAACAGAATTATCTAGAAGCTTTGTATCAAAACTTCATTTTAGATTTTTAATTGTCATGTACATTATAATTGAAAGATCATTATCATCACATTTATTTGGCAGTTTAGAAAACTCTCTTTCCTTTCAATACGCTAGAGATTTTTTTTTCTTGGAAAGGAAAAGCTATTTCCCCAGATCTTAGAAGACAAACATGGTGAGCTACCATACTTCAACATGTTCATTTCATGTTAGTTTCTGAAATGGAATGAATCTGGTGAGCCGTGTTTTGTCCCTTCCATGCTTTTACGCTTCCTTGTAGATTTAGCTCATGAAATCAAAAAGGGCACAACTCTATTTTCTTGATTGGGGCATCCAGCTGAAACGAAAATATAATTTGCCCACATTAATTACACAAGGTAAAATACGTTTAAAAAAATTGGTGTTTTAAAAAGCAACAAATGTTTCTGAACTGTTGTTCATCTTCAGGTTGAAGCAACGTTGTAAGGAAGAGGGAGCCAAAATTCCTCCACCACGATGTGAGAGAATAATAAAATCATACAGAAAACAATGCATTGAAGTTATTGCAGTTCAAGGTGGTTCTACAAGCTATTGAATCTCGGGGTGTACTAAGTTTTTCACAGATGACTTCTGCATTTTGGCTGAATACTTGGTTCAATAAATAATGGCATGGTGCAATCTGTTTTTTTACACCCAAGATTAGATTTACCAAATTTTGGGACCTGATAAGGACCAGCTGATTTTTTAATGTCATGATACATAAAACAATAGAACTGCAAAAGGGTGTACTTTCTTTCTTCATAACTGTATTTGCAAAACTTCACATAATTTTGAATTGAGAACTCAAGAACACAAGGACTTAAATAACTCCACTCTCTCAGTACCGGCACATCATTCTACTTGAAACCCTGGTGACACTTTCTCCTGGAAAATATTTACAATGGAAAACAAACAATGGAAATGCAGGCAAACCGAGGAAACTCTTTTAATTGGAAGACTCCAACCCCGTTTGAACGAACAAGTTCCTGCCTCTCACTTGACTCGACCCCCGGGAAATCACCAAACAGCTAAACAATCAGTAACTGAATGAAACCTCTACAAAACATGAAACCCCAATTTGCATCCCAGTTTTGCAACCTGAAGATGAACAGAAGTTGGTGCTTTTTTTAACCCTAATCAGTAAAACGCAGGTCAGAAATGACCTGGAGCATGAAAAAAACATTCATATTTTTTTCAATTCTCAATCTATCGATCCCAATTTTTTTTTTTTTGTGAACCAAATTTAGTTGTTTTACGGTGTGTAAAAAATTTTAGGATCGGTTTTTATGCATTAATAAAATTGTCAACCGGGTCAGTACTGACCCGAGAGAATGTTGTCACTTATTTCATGCTGAAATTTTGGTTTTGTCAGCGAATATTTGTTTTATTTTGCAGGAATGTAAAGAAGTGAACCATGGCAAGTAAAAGAACAAGATATAAAACCCAAAATAATAGTCATGCTTTATCTGACTGTGCTTGCAATTATAAAGCTATTTGCGTCAATCAGTTACTATTGATTCATATTCAGTGGATATTATCTTGCTTATTACCTCATTTCATTCGAGCTGAGTTATTGAAAGGATTGTTTAAATATCTGAGAAAAAAAAACTATTTGTTTCCCTTATATAAATGGCAATTTTCATACAATGGTTTGGCTGGTATGAGGTGCCAAAATCAGTCAAAATCGTTACTTTACGTTACTTAAAAATTCTTTTTATACTTGTTATACTTCTTTTACATTTGGAATATAATTTCATTATTAGTGTACCAAGCATGAAATAAAGTGTCAACAAGATTGTAATTTCAATGTTTGAGTTTTCAGTTTCACACTTTTCGACATATACAGAGAAATATGAAACTTGCATGTGGTTTTAATCGATTTTTTTCAAGCACACATAAAAATAGAGAGTTTATCCTTTCAAATGAGGTATTGATCATTAAAATAGGAGCAGTATTAGATTTTTAGTGAATTTTTGAAAATTCGGGTCAGTTCTGACCCACGTTTTACGCCAACGTAAGTTTTTAGGTTTAACTGATGAGGGTTAAATACCAATTTTTTACGTATTTTATCTTGTGTAATTAATTTTGATACACTTCACAAAAAATTTCTTTTGCCTCCATATTTTGTCATTTATTACCTCTGGTAGGGTACTATAAGTGGCAAAAGAATTATCCCCTGCTGAAATCTCTGCACTGGCAGCCAGCTGGCGCAGCCAAGGTCAGATTCAAGGCTTACACCAAAACAAATAAGATGGCCCCTTCCTACATATAAGAAGTACTCAATCCACAAAGAACCGCTCTGCAGCTTTGCTCTGCTACAACAGGTCGTCTACATCCTCCTGCTGTCCGTGTCAATGACAGTTGCTTATCCAAACCACAAAACTTCTCCACCCAAGCTCCCCAGAGGTGGAATGACCTGTACGTGTCCCTACCAACTAAATAGTCCGCAGCTCTTCCATCATGGAATCTTTTCAGACAGTACCTAACCTAGGTCTCAGTCTTACACTCTTAGTCCAAACACCAACACTCCCCCCCTCCCCAAAAAAGTATATCCCTGCATCATACCATTGCTTGCTTTGTTGTGTTTGTTGAAACGAAGTTTAAAGTCTCCAGTTTACTTGCTTAGATGTGTTTTTATAATACTTAAGTATAGCTTATATATGTGCCAAACATGCAGTGTATGTGTTACTTGTTCATGACTGAGCTGATTGATACTTAAAATTAATTTTACCCTATACCCTGATCTGTTATGATGCCCTTTCAGTCACCTTATTCTCTGCACTTACTGTGCATTGCATTGGATAAAAGCATCTGCCAAATAAATGTAATGTAATGGGGTGTAAAGTAAAAGGATGATACCAAGAGCAGAGCCAGACTTTGAGAAAAATAATAAAAATGTTCCCCTGTTAAAATGTGTTTGCAGTTGGGACCTAAATTAATTCATCGATTCAATGGTGATTCCAATGGTGAAAGTGGTCATCTGTGAAGTCCTACCATCTTCAACGAATGACAATGTAATCGATATCACTTACCTCACTCACCAATCAGAGAAAGGAAAAAAAAACGTTCCCTCCAATTTGCTCAGCTGTTTTTCGTATTTAGAGTTTAGGAACTCAGATCTCCTTATATACATCATGCTCAGGATTGTTTTGTGCATTTCTGCTATGGTAATGAGCCTAGGGAGCTCATAAGCTACAGTTACACTGTCAACCCGGTGCTCTTCTGTTTAGGGAAATCACACAAGATCAGAATCAGAATCAGAATACTTTATTTATCCCTGAGGGGCAATTTTGTTTCTACAGTCCCTCCCTAGTCCACCAGCAGATACACTAAAAAGACAATAGAAAGCACACAATACAGTCCATACAGTGCTGAAGTAGGAAGCTCAGTGCAAGTGACGTAAGGAGAGCGCTTATGAAGAGTCGGAATGCAAAACCCACGAAGTCCACTCATCCTCTTAAATTGAGTTTTTTTTTTTACTCAGCATATTGTGTTTTATGTTTTATATAATATTTTTTGTATTGTTAATATTTAATATTTAGTTTTAAATTGAGTTTTTTTACTCAGCATAATAGGCTGAGTAAAAAAAAACTCAATTTAAAACAAAAGAGTTTGAGTGGACTTTGTGGGTTTTGCATTCCAACTCTTCAGATAGCTCCTCATGGGCAGCAGACACAACAAGGGCAGAGAAGAATATATTCTGATCTAAGGTGCAAATTATCAAAACAATATAAACCCAATACATATGCTAAAATTACGAAAACAATATAAATGCAATGTATATGCTAAAATTACATTCCCAGAATGTATAATTCCCAATATAAAAATAAATAAGAAGTAAAAATAAATAATAATAAAAAAGAGGATGTAACCATCTTTATAGTTAATCAAAGAGGATAAAATGTTAAAGGTTAAAAAGTAAAAGGGCTACTCTACATTCAGCAGCCTTATGGCAGAAGGAATAAAAGACTTGTAATAGCGGTTTGACTTCCTTGAGGGTACCTGATAACGCAGTCCTGATAGTAATAAAATAAACTCACTTGACAGGACATGTTTGTGTTGGTTTATAATACTTTTAGCCTGGAGCAGTCATTTCTGGAGCAGTCATTTCTACCGAAGAAACTGTAAGTGACTCTGTTCAACTCCAATTACTTTAGGGCGTACTTAAACCATTTTCTTTATGCTGTTCTGTCCTTCACAGACGAAGTGTTGAACCAACAAATGAAAGAAAAAGGTAGTAGACAGGATGACAGTGCCCAGAATGGGTGTGCACACAACAAAAGATGAATTCTTTGTTGACTCCGCTTAAAGTGCATTTTGCAGGTTAGAGTGCCCACTGAATCAGAGCATAGGAAAATTAGTTAGAATCATAATTTTGGTGGAAAAAAATTGTTTAATATTCTCTGCATTGATGCAAAAATGTGTTTTTCTGAAGAATTTCACTTCAGCATCAAAAAACTGACTTACTGGCCACTATGTCATGAGAGGGAAGCGCGGCAGATTTAAAAAAAACACAAAAGATGGACTTCAGAGCTGAAGAGGCTGAAAACGTCTTTTTACCTGAATATGATGGATCACTCGCATATAATTTTGAGCTTGTCAGGCGTGTGAGAGAACAAGAGCAGCCAGGAATCAGAAATCATGGCTACAGGAGGGAGATTGAGCTGTGGTGTGAGGAGAATGAGTGGAGAATTGGGCAGGTGTCCTGGTGAGTCAGGGCATAGCTAATATTAGCTCATGACCACCATAAGCTGCAGCTGTCAGCTCATGATAGGTAGCCCTTCTCAGGTCACACTATTGAAAATTTGCCCTAAACAAAAGTTTACCTTCTATGGACAATATACAGGCAGGCAGGGCCAGCACCAGAACTGAAAATCTGGGGGCAAAGATAAATCCTTTTATAACAACAATTAGTCGTCGCTAGTTCATAATCATTTTCTTTTATTAACACGTTTTCTGATTATACTAATAATCAAGTTGCACTTGAAGACATGGCTTCTCTCCCCTGCGATCTGAGTGCGACAAAAGAATGGGCTCATTCAGAACAGAAAAATAATTTAATTATGATTAGGTCTATGCACTGGCGACGGGGGAATTTTTTTCCAGCGAGAGCCGGCATTTCAGAACTCTTCAGCAAATGAAGGTAATTTTGGTGACAAGTACGTACACCTGTTTTTGCGGTATAGCGCTATGAATGCATGTCTAGGTTTCATCTTGGATCCATTGTACAAGGAAAAGGTGGCCAGATTTGACAGGACATACAAGGATTTGAACATTTCAGTGACCAGCAAGGTCCACATCATGATTCGCCATGTTCCAGAGTTCACTGAGCACCACAACAGGCCTTTGGATCGATTCTCTGAGCGGGTGGTTGAAAATTGTCCCTCCAAATTTGACAAGTTATTCAATAGCTACCGGATCAAAGACATATCCCACGCAAGTTATTTAGATAAATTTTACAGAGCTGTGATGCATTTCAATTCTTACCAATTCTGAAGATAAGAAGCCATAAGTATTTTATAAATGGACACTCGGTTATAGGGCAGTGTACTCTATGTAATACATTTACAGAATTTGCACTTGAGGTCTGTAATGATTTTGTGGAGAGATAAAGGCTATTATTAATAACTACATTATTTTGTTTGTCTTGATAATCTATTCCCCGGACTACAGTTTAAAGGATATCCATGAGACTTTCCATTTTTCACACGAGATAAAAACATGTATGCAGAAGCCTCACTGACAACAAAAAACTGTACATAACACAATATTTTCCCAACAGAATATTTTAATTTTCAGCTTATTATGATTGTGGAGGCCTTGTCAAAATTTGGTACCAAGGAAATGTCTGCTCAATTTTTTTAACCCTGCATTTTGTTAAAGCACATGGTGCGCAACTTGCTGAAAAAAAAAATAGATAGCCGTCCAATTGGAATGTAAACAGACGACATCACGTACTTGTCATTCGCCAGCTCGCATGCTAACACTTTTCGCCATTAAATTAATAAATTCAAGCGTCAACGATAATAGTTGCACATGTAACTCATAACTTTACTGGCCAAAAGTGTATGCGTGCTTGCTGATGAATTATTCATCCCTGTGCACAATACAGGCTGATAATTAGTTACAAATTACAAACATGTTTCTTTTTTCTTCATGATCCCGCTTACAATTATCCAATAGAATGAACCGCCCATTAATAATACATGTTCTGTGGTAATAATTTTCAATGAAATAGAGTATGAACAATCACAGGATAAAGAAACCATAACAAAAAATGAAAAATACCATGGACAAGGCCTGATACATATTTACTTTGAATTCTCTTGCGCCACATGACATGAATGAAGATACCGTATATGACTAAATAATCGCCCACGTGCAAATACAGGCCTGTGTGCAAAAAGCCGCCGAGGGTCCAACCTCATTTTGCGTATTAAACGCCAGTTCAATTAAATGCCCAGGGTTCAATTAAACGCCCGGGCGATTATTTGCACTATTGTATATAAAGGTCTGTATTACCCCATGTTGCGGTAACACAGACGCTCAAACAAGCTTCGGTTTGTCTTTGAATGTATATCTGATGTCAATAAAGATGTGGGGGGAAAAAACAGCAGTCGGTCTTTGGCACAGAGATATAAAAAAACTAGAGTGGACAAGGTCATTGGCTGGACCAAAGTGCACACGGCAGAATAGCTCCACCATCTTTTGTATGTATAAATGTCCAGTGAGGCACATGTAAACAGTAAACATGGGTGTCCATCCATCCATCCATCCATCTTCTTCCGCTTATCCGGGGCCGGGTCGCAGGGCCAGCAGTCTAAGCAAGGATGTCCAGACGTCCCTCTCCCTTGACACTTCCTCCATTTCTTCCAGGGGTATCCCGAGGCATTCCCAGGCCAGCCGAGCGACATAGTCCCTCCAGCGTGTCCTGGGTCTTCCCCGGGGCCTCCTCCCGGTGGGGCATGCCCGGAACACCTTGCTAGGAAGGCGTCCAGAGGGCATCCGATATAGATGCCCGAGCCACCTCAGCTGGCTCCTCTCGACGTGGAGGAGTAGCGGCTCTACTCTGAGCTCCTCCCGGGTGACAGAGCTCCTCACCCTATCTCTAAGGGAGTGCCCCGCCACCCTATGGAGGAAACTCATTTCAGCCGCTTGTATCCGAGATCTCGTTCTTTCGGTCATGACCCAATGTTCATGACCATAGGTGAAGGTAGGAACATAGATTGACTAGTAAATTGAGAGCTTCGCCTTTTGGCTCAGCTCCTTCTTCACCACAACAGATCGGTACAATGACCGCATTACTGCTGCCACTGCACCGATTCGTTTGTCAATCTCACGCTCCATCTTTCCCTCACTCGTGAACAAGACCTCCAGATACTTAAACTCCTCCACTTGAGGCAGGAGCTCTCCTCCAACCCAGAGGGGGCTAGCCACCTTTTTCCAGTCGACAACCATAGCCTCAGATTGGAGGTGCTGATTCTCATCCCAGCCGCTTCACACTAGGCTGCAAATCGTGCCAGTACGTGCTGAAGGTCCTGGTTTGAAGGAGCCAACAGGACAACATCATCCGCAAAAAGCAGAGATGAGATCCTGTGGTCCCCAAACCGGACTCCCTCCGGCCCCTGGCTGTGCCTAGAAATTCTGCCCATAAAAATAATGAACAGAACCGGTGACAAAGGGCAGCCCTGCCGGAGTCCAACATGCACCGGGAACAGGTCTGACTTACTGCCGGCAATGCAAACTAAGCTCCTGCTCAGGTCATACAGAGACCGCACGGCCCTTAGTAGAGGGCTCCGGACTCCATACTCCCGAAGCACCTCCCACAGAATGCCACCAGGGACACAGTCGAATGCCTTCTCCAAGTCCACAAAACACGTGAACAGGTTGAGCATACTCCCATGAGCCCTCAAGCATCCTGCAGAGGGTATAGAGCTGGTCCAGTGTTCCACGACCAGGACGAAAACCGCACTGTTCCTCCTGAATCCGAGGTTCGACTATCAGCCGAATTCTCCTCTCCAGCACCCTGGAATAGACATTACCAGGGAGGCTGAGGAGTGTGATCTCCCTGTAGTTGGAGCACACCCTCTGGTCCCCCTTCTTAAATAGAGGGACCGCCACCCCGGTCTGCCAGTCAAGAGGCACTGTCCCCAACTGCCACGCGATGTTGCAGAGGCGTGTCAACCAAGACAGCCCTACAACATCCAGTTGTCTCATCTGCCCCCAGTGCCTTGCCACCGAGGAGCTGCCAAACTACCTCAGTGACTTCAGCCCGAGTGATGGATGAATCAGCCTCAGGGTCCCCAGCCTCTGCTTCCTCTATGGAAGGCGTGTCAGTGGGATTGAGGAGATCCTCGAATTATTCCTTCCATAGGCCGACAATATCCCAAGTCGAAGTCAACAGCTCCCCACCTCCACTGTAAACAGTGTTGGCAGGGCATTGCTTCCCCCCTCTGAGGCGCCGAACGGTTTGCCAGAATCTCGTCGGGGCTGACCAATAATCCTCCTCCATTGCCTCCCCGAACTTTTCCAATACCCAAGTTTTTGCTTCCGCCACTGCCCGGGCCGCAGCACGCTTAGCCTGCCGGTACCTATCAGCTGCCTCAGGAGTCCCATGAGCTAACCAAGCTCGATAGGACTCCTTCTTCAGCTTGACGGCATCCCTTACTTCCGGAGTCCACCACCGGGTTCGGGGATTGCTGCCGCGATAGGCGCCGGAAACCTTACGGCCACAGCTCCGAACGGCCGCGCCAACAATGGAGATGGAGAACATGGTCCATTCAGACTCAATGCCTCCAGCCTCCCTTGGGATCTGGTCAAAGCTTCCCCAGAGGTGAGAGTTGAAAACCCCTCTGACAGAGGGTTCCGCCAGACATTCCCAACAGACCCTCACAACAACAAGCTCACTCACGCTGCGGCCATCTTGGAAGTCTCAAAACTAAAGTATTTAAATGAAACTGCGCCAGTTTCAGTTTCCGCAAATACACTAAATCATAAACGAATAAACTGAAGCCTTTTTTTTGCCAGTTAATTTAACTGGCACCTTTTAGCACCTTTTTTAATTTTACAATAAGTTTACCACAGAGTTCAGTGCATGTTCAGTGTAAACCACGGTTAAATCCACGCAGGACTCCACTTACAGTTAAAATGAAAAGGAGACAATGCGTTAATTTAACGGTTAAATTCAGTCAGTTTATAACTGTGTAGGGAAGCCGAACTTCATTTTGTTGCTCTATTGCGACTGCGTAGGTGCATGGTGCAAACCAGATTGCCCAGTATACACGAGTGCTTTGAATGCATTGTGACAGGACTGAACATTTTTTCCGATGTAAGCGAAAAACTGTTATATAAAATCAGGTATATTTGATATTTATTTAATGGAAAAACATTACTGAAAAATTGGGACTTCAGCTGTTGTCCGGTATGAGCGAGTTCCCGTTTTATACGAGGATGGTTTATGTGAGTTCTACTGTATATTCCCATGCACGTAAATAAGCCACACAAGATGGCGGCCAAGTGCTGCCACAGACACGAGACCTTTTTCCACTCTAGTGTTTTTATATCTCTGTGGTCTTTGGTGTTGCCGCTTCTGGAAAAAACACCAAAGAAGAAGAAGAAGCCCGCAAATACACGAAAACACATGGAAACAGATGGAGAGAAACGAATTTACACATGGCAGACGCGAGGCAACTTAACAACATGGAACGGGACAAGCAGGAGACAGATGAGAGACAGAAGAGGGGCTAAAATGAAAGAGGGAAGAAAAAGAGAAAGTTGACTTGAAATCAAGCTAGCCGTTGTCAAATTCCCTGAGCAGAACTCTGGAGCTCTCTGGAGCAGCTGCCAGAGAGTTTGATGTGGATCGGAAACGCGTCCGTGAATGGAAACAAAAAAAAGGCAAACTGGCTTCGCAGGCTAACGTCGATGGCAAGCAGGCTCGCTTGTCAGGTGGAGGGAGGAAGAAAATTAGTGAAGAGCTTGAGACTAACCTGTGCCAGTGGATACACCACACTCGTGGACGGAACCTGCGAGTCTCCCGCAAGATGATCTGCGTCAAGGCCAAGGAGTTGTATGCCTCCGCGAGTGATAGGAGAGACGGGGACATATTTAAAGCGACTACCGGATGGCTTCGCCAATTCCTCAAACGTAACAATTTTACTCCCAGGAGGAGAACAACTGTAGCTCAGAAGGATGCTCCCGTTGAGAAGCTAGTCAACTTCATCGTCTTCACCACTCGCCAGATACAGAGCAAGAAGATAACGACGAAGAATATCATCGCCAAGGATGAAACAGCTGTCTGGTTTGACAGAGTGGGTGCCAGTACCATCAACGAGAGAGGGGCCCTCACCGTCTCGCTCAAGACCGCCGAACACGAGAAAGTGCGCCTCACGGTTGCTCTTGCAGCCAAAGCGAACGGGACAAAACTAGCACCTTTCATCGTCTTTAAGGGGGCTGCCCGTGATGTAAAGGCTATGCAGAATATCCCCGGGGCCGTCATAACTTCCTCCAAGAATGGGTGGTTCAGCGATGACCTGACAAAGGAATGGCTCCAGAAGGTGGTGGGGAAATTCAGTTTCGGATCAAGGCTGCTCGCATGGGACTCATACCGCTGCCATATCAGTTTGGCCACGAAGGCAGTGCTGAGGGGGTACAACATTACGCAGGCTGTAATACTGGGAGGGTGCACAAAGTACATTCAGGCCCCTGATGTGGTGTGGAATGGCCCCTTCAAAGCGCACCTCGGTGACTCCTACGACAACTGGATGGCAGGTGATAGTGACAAGACCTACACCAAGTCAGGGAAGCTCAGAGCCCCTTCTCGCTGCCTCCTGGTCAACTGGGTCCTGAGAGCCTGGGACGCTCTGGATAAGGACACTCTGATCAACTCATTTAAGGTAGGCGTGTGTGTGTGTGTGTGTGTGTGTGTGTGTGTATGTGTGTGTTGATTGTGTGTTGAATGCTGATTGCTGGTTTGGTATCCTCCGAGGTGTGTGGGCTGAGGGTGGCAGCTGATGGGAGTGAAGACGAGCTCATTCAATGTTTCAAGGAGGGACAGCCATGCCAAGCTGGGAGAGAACAGCTAGTGAGGGCCAGACCGCAGGCTGCTGTGGTGGCTGAGGAAGAGAAGAGCGATGAGGAACAGCAGTTCATAACGAGCTTGTGATTGAGGAAGATGATTATGAGGCTGAGGAGGGGGAGGGGGGAGAGGAGGAGGAAGTGGAGGAGGATGATGATGATGAGTGGCGTTGAGCTTGCTAGTATTGTTGCTGTGTTGTTTGATGGTGGAGGAGTTGTTTTATACTGTACATGGTACCATAATTTTATTTGCACTAAAAAGTAGCATTTGCACTGCTTTATTTAAAAGGTAGAGTACCTGATTTATTTTTAGTACCAGTGTATTGAGTTTTATTTTTTATTACATTATTAGACAATTGTTGCTGTGCGCACCTGACCTACCATACTTGATTGTATTTTACTGTTTGTTGTTTTGATGGTGGTGGGGGGATTGCTTCTCCGGTGGTCATTCAGTGACTGACTGCTTCTCTCTTCTGTTCTCATTTACTGCCTGCTTGTTCCTCCACTGTTTAAATACAGTATCACAGCTGTAGTGGAGTCCTGGCACAAGTTTATGTTTGTTTTACAACCGTATCTTTTATAAACCACAATAGTTGGTAAAGTACATTATGGTACATGATACCATAAATTTATTTTAAAAAATTAGCATTTGCACTGTTTTGTTTTACATGTTTCACTCTGTTTTATGATGCGTATACTCTTGGTTCAGTTTTGTTACAGTGGTCCTCCTTTGTCTTTGCAAACAATGGCCTGGTGCAGGTTGGTGCAAAAAATAAATAATGGCCTGTTGCAAATACCTGCCTGGTTCTTACAAACACTTGGGGTCCAAGTCGATTTTGTGAAATAAACGCCCGGGCTACTAAATGGTCATATGCGGTATGTCTTTCATTTGTTTCTTATAAGATTTGGGTTTTTGAGTTTGGAGTTAAGTTGTCCATGGTATTTTTCATATGTTACGTAAGGTTTGAAACTAATATTTTATTTTAAATGCAGAAAATGCGAAAATGGCAGATGGAATTCAGAGAAAGTTTTGGATTAATTAGTTACGTGCATAATTGTCATCCTTACAAGATCACATGTATTGTACGTGTTGGTCTCTTAGTCATTTCCTAATTTGTTTAATAATTTCTTAATAATTTTACACTTATGTGATGGTCTTGGTCATACAGTTAATATACTGTATGGTTTTATTGTTAATCACGCAATCTCAAATGGGAATGGTTTGACAGCCGCTCATTTTAAACAAGCGGGTCATGATGTCAGTCCATTGAGTTATGTTGGCATTGAAAAAGTTGAGAAACATCCCGGGGGGGTGATCTCGAAAGAAGCCTCCTCCACCGAGAAACTTATTGGATTTATTTTTTTAATACCATGTCTCCTAAAGGTTTGAATGAGGAATTTGACATAAAACCTTTTCTGTGACTGTCCTTTGGCTTCCTGCCTAGTACTTCTGCATGCATGTCATTTATTTTTAATACAAAAAATGTCATTACATCTCTTGTTGAATGCTATGTCATGTCCATTTACATTGTATCATTTTTTCTATGATGAATCTTGACTATGTACTATTGAGTGTATTTGTGTCTTAGCCTCAATTGGCTGACAGTGACGTCAGAATGATGTCATTGGCCTACTGCCGTTATGCAATGTGTCCCGAAGAAGAAGAAACTGGGAATAAAATGAGAAGTATTCTGTTTAAAGTTAGTATCTATAAAACTAATTAGCACTATTTATTCCACAACTGCGTACTTTTTCACATCATACAAAGGAAACAAAATCAGTCAGGCATGCCCGAATAGTGATTGCATTAATGGAACTTATCAGAAATGGTTTTGTGCCAAAATTAGCTGGGTTTGAAAAGCAACTTTGCCATTCGATTGGGATGCAGAACATTGGACAATCCAGTGGGGAAAACACTTTTAATTGCATTTACATGAGTTTATGCTTATGGATGACCTTCAACATCGCCACCATTTGTGGCCACACAAGCCTCAGCCCTTGTTTTCATTGCCCTGATGGAATTAGGAATCATAGCTGGCTGACCTCTTAATTCTTCAACTTGTTCAACAATCCTTGCACACAGATCGTTTAAGTCCCGGGTGGTGTCGTATAGACTCTACTCTTCAGGTAGCCACAACGAAAAAAGTCACATGGGGTTTGGTCAGGGGATCTGGGGGTCCACTCAATCTCATGGTGAACTACAATCACTCGATGATGAAAAAGATGTCGCAGACCATCTCGGACGATTAGCCTCCTGTGAGCCGGTGCTCCATCTTGTGCCCACCACAATCTACGGAATACCCCACCATCCTGGCGTTGAAAGTGCTTTTCAAACTTAAGTACGATCTCATCGTCAATCATCTGAAGATAGTCCTCTCCATTGCGGTTGCCATCAAAGAAACATGGCTCAATCAGTGTCCTGTTGCCACATAGCCCAATCCATAGGGAACGCTTCTCTCTGTTTATGTTAAAATCATAATGGAACCGAGATGGGTTGTGCCAAGGGGAATACTCCCAGATGCTTTGACTGTTGAGTCTGCCATTCGTTATAAAGGCTGCCTCATCACCAATCACAAGATAATCTGTGAATCTCTCATTTTGCTCAAGGAACCGCTGGCAAAATCGCACTCTTCAGGGTAAATCAGCATCCAGGAACTGATGGTGTCTGATCATTTTGTAAGGATACCACTGCAGATCCAATCTAACAATTCTGTGAAAAGTCACCGTTGGTAATCCCAAGCCATTTCGTCTGGCACTGATGTGTGGGGTTGTTCTCCACCACTTCACAAACTGCTGCAATGTTGTCCTGTGACCTTCCTGTTTGGCGGCGTCCGGACTGACCCCTGTCAGGTTCAGGCTTGTGCCATCTCTTTGGAACTTTCGTATGTTTTTCCAGATGGTACTCTTAGCAGGGATATTGCGATCTGGAAAGTGCACAGCAAAGGATTGGGATACCTGTTGCAAACTTCCAGTGCGAAACCACTGAGTTACCAAAAAACTCGTTGCTCTGTTGTCAGCTGCATGATTTGTGCACATCTGTCATGCAGCTAGTAGGGTTTACATTTAAAGCAGTACACACATAATGTAACCTAAAGCACTAATAGCTCTGACAATGAAAAGGTGAAACTGATCATCCAGGTTTATCCGCATTTAGGCCTGTCATCATTTTATGCAATCTGGTTCAAAGTGGTCACTGATTTACCCCAAAAGTGTCATTGTTCAGTTGAATGCGGCACAACCTCCACTTACCTGACATCATTAGATAGAAGACATAGGCTGTGTCCGAAATCACTCCCTACTCACTATATAGTGCACTATATAGTGGGTTCGCCATTTTGTAGGGCTGTCCGAATTGTTTGTAAGAATTTTTATCCCCTATATAGTGAACTCATTACATCCCACAATCCACCGCGAAATGTAGTGAACATCCGATGGTCACTAACCCAGCTATATATCCCAACATGCACTGCACACAAACTGAAAAGCCCCGAAAAAGCTGCGTTTAGTCAATGGAGTTTGAAAACAGGAACGAGACATTTATTATTTTCAGGCACGAAAATGTTTTTTTTTTTTTTTGGAAACCAAGCAGCGCAGGAGACCTGTTTTTTTATATTGGATATAAACGGACATTTAGGAACTATTAAAACGAATAATGATGAGTTAGAAGACAAAAAATAGATGACAATATTAAAAATTTATGGCAAATTTTATTATTTAAACGATGGTAAACACAAACACAGTGGGAAATATACTCCATTCGGTTATTACAGAAATACGCCCAAATCCTTCAACTGAAGTTGAATAGGTACGATTCAATTTTGCGACAGCAATGACGCTATTAACAGCTGCGACAAAACAAGCCAGGTAGTGTCCGAAAGCGTTTCTTTCCTCTGCCAATGAGCTCACTATATAGTCACCTACATAGTGAGTCCCTATATAGTGAGTAGGGAATAGTGAATGAGTGAGTGATTTCGGACACAGCCATAGTTTTGTAATACCAAATGCTATTTTTAATAAAAGAATGTTAAGAAATTGTTTTTTTTTTTTGATGTTGCCAGCACTTGGCAGCAACACGACCAATCAGACCATTTTAACACAGGCATCTGGAAATAGCAGACCTTGATACTTTCATCTCATCACTTCTGGCGCTATTAATACCATCACAGAGTTTTCGTGCTGTCAACCGCCGACTTTTTTTTTTACTTGTCATACACAGATAACGAACATCAGAGGCACTTAACTTCCATTTTGCACCTCTATTGCCACTAGTTTTCAGCGAACCAGACTCTTTGAAATGCTTGATGGTGTTTCTGACAGCGCCATGGCAGCTATTCCGCGAGAAAATGGCACTTTTTGAAGAAGTTGAGGAGTTGACCCCCCTGGAATTGAATGAGACTTGGCACATAGGTAGATACAGGTGTCTCACGGAAAATGCCAAAATTTTAGGACCGTATCTCACTTTGCCTGCTGGTAGCGCCACCTGGAAGCCACTAAAGTGGCTCAGTTTTGCTGTTGACACCACATTTTATATGAACTATCATGACGTAAGCATACACAGTACGAAATATGTTATACTTTTATCATGACCTTTGACACTTCAAGTCCGGTTAGACATCAGCACCATATCAGCGCCAAACTGGGTAACTACGTTATTGAGGCAAAATTATTTGAAAAATAACAAAAAAAAATTGAAAATAAAAATGGGAATAAAATAATATCCCAGACATATACCAATCTAGAATGCTTTATTATGTGTTTACTCACAACAAGACTATCATTTTCAGTGAATAGTACCTTGGTATACTGGACAAAGAAAGTTAGGGATCACTCTGATTTTTAATATTGAAATATGATATGGAACATAATTTGAACTATCAAATATTTCAAATTCGAAAATTGGGGTGATCCCTAATTTTCTTTGTCCAGTATATCTTGCTGGGTTAGTGCAGTGGATGGCCAGAAAGATGGTCGAAATTGATTTTGGTGTACGTTTGCAGTATATTTTCTCAGTAACCCAGATATGTACTGTGGTGGTATATGCCATTTGTTGTGCTTTTGGAGCTCTATTTTCAGGAATACCAAGCATTTCTTTGGTATTATCTACAATTTCAAGCTAGACAGAGCCAAAGTTGGAGGGAAACTCAAAACGGACCATTTCACAGCAGATTGTGCCTATGTTTAGGTGGCATTATTTTGCTTACCCAGCAAGACAGCAAATCTAAAGTTCTCTGGGTACACAGTCCCTTTGGGGTACATTACAGCATTAGTAAAATCTCAATGGTAGTATTTTCAGTGTAGATGATATTCAACATCAAAAGTTGGAAAATTTCACCCCCAGGGGGCGCTGTAGGTTGGATGCAAGTACTGGCTATCCCCAGCAATGTACCAAAGAAATTGTTTTTGAATTTCGATACACACAACTAGTTTTCTCTGAAAATGAGGAGTTTAGCTTGGCACTATGCTGGGTGGATAGCTATCTGACCAAAGGTGGCACTCAAGAAGCTAAACTACTGACCTAATATTCCATATTCTCAGAAATATAACAAAATTCTGTCTTTTTACATATATGAAGTACATGCACAGTTATACATAAAATTTGTGATCTCTTTGGTATAAAGCTGGGTTGGTTGTAAATTGGAAAAGAATGCTCGTGGTGATTGTAGCATTGTGTCAACATGCAGGAATCTTACCAGTAGTCAGTACAGTGTACAGTTTTGTAGTTTTGGTGTGTTTTCAGAAAATAACAAATGCTCAGCATTTTTCCTTTGCTATTAGAATTAATGAGCAGGCTTCAGTGTTAATTATAGGATTTCCCAAGGGCAGGGTGCTAAGGTAAGAAAAAGGGCACAGCAGTCGCGTCAAGCGAGTGGTTGTCCTAAAAAAGACCACAGAGTTCGTAGTAAGCAAGCAGCAGCCTGCCAAGATAAGGGCAATTCATTTGTAGTGGTAACTTGCATGCCCTCATTCTTAACACCAGCCCACAATGTCTAGCCTATGGGATGCCCGCTGGGTGAGAGGGCGGGCTTTCTTTTTCAGACTTCCCATTTTGGTGCGTACCAAGCTGTGGGTGTTGACGCAACCTTTGTGCCATATTGGCTGTAG